>CAWUFW010000314.1:892500-1492500 GCA_963921515.1 Calotriton arnoldi
TTGAATGTGCACATCTATTGGAAGAATATTTGAATGTTTTAACAGTCTAAATATTCCTGTGCCCTCTGATCCGTGGATTTCGGATAGTCTTTTGCCCATTTCAACCTACATCAAAGAAAATGTTCCGTAAAGCAGGAAGACATAATTGGCAATAGTTTTTTTAATTCTATTCATCTTGTGACCATATAGTTTAGTAAACCTTCAGAGCCGTTTAGATAATGGGTCTCAAGTTGCTTGAGATCTCTATATAAATTCTGAACAGTAAATACATAACTGCTTCAAGTTGAACAGATGATACAAGTTTGGGTGCGGAAACTTCCTCTAAATACAAAAGCTGATCTCTTACCACTTGTACTCCAGAACACAAAAGTCCAAGTGAAGTGCACAGATATGCCCTGCCAAGCCGAGGAGGGTGAATCATGGGCAAAACTATCACTTGGATCCCAACTATAGAAGGGACTGTATCCAAAAGTGAAACTACAGCTTTTCTAACATATTTAGGGAAATACATAGACCACCACACTATACAAGAAGCTTTTTGGGTGTACACCACCAAAATACATTTTTCCTTCCTCCTGCCACCCACTGATCCCATGTCCCTTCACTTCTTCATCCCAGCAAGAACATGCCCAATTTACACACACTATCAGTGTCAGCCTTGGAGAAGAAAGGGGAAAAAAAAAAAAAATCACACAACCCTGACCAGCTTCAATCATTCGGTATTGAACTCAAGGAAACTTTTTATTGGTAAAACAATGATATACAAGTCAAAAAACCAAATGAAAATGATCCTTAACAAAGAAGCACTACAGTTCACTATTAACTCCTTTTACTAATTGTGGCTGGGCACTAAAAACCATGACAAAAAATAGCTCTAAATACACAAAAATAAAAACCTAAGAACTTGGGGGTTGCGCTTAAAGAACGAGAAAGACATTTAACTCAGTTAAAAAAAGGTTACAGCTGCATGCTTCCAAGACGGTGAAAAAAATGATATTAATAATTAGGTTATTACAGTTTGCTTTTTTCAGCCCATGAAGACTTTTGCCTTGCTATATAACAGAGAAGCTGCTATGAGGGTTAAGCGGGTAGAGGGAGGTACACCCAGACTGAATCAATGGATTCTTCGGATCTCACCTACCATTTCTATCAAAAATGAGAAAAAACATAGTTCCATCTTGTGTTCTTCATTATTATTGAATCATTTAATGTGTAATACAGTTCTACATTAGGCTCTGGGCGACAAGGCTTCATCAACGCTGCGCTTCTGGTTTGCAAGCTAGCGCTTATTGCAGGTAATAATAGGCCTTGTTCTTGTGAAGAATTAGTAAATGTGCTTGCTGCAACCAAGCACACCTCTTAATTTTTAGCCTGCTCCCAGCAAATCTTGAATGTAGGTCCACCCAGATGTAATATTTGTAAAAGTAAACAGGAGCTGAAAGCTACATGTCTCCTGGTTGAAGTTTTAAGAGCCTGATTGTCTTAACTGTTTTCAGGATCTACTTTCTTCTCCAAAACAACTGCTGCCATGCACAAATGGCACATGATTTTGACAGAGCGTGGTTTTTCATATCTTAATCTTCAGGTATAATCGTTAAATAACCCCCGCCACTGGTTGTATGGACCTTTGTTCGTTGACAAGCAGTAAAAAGGGCAATCGTCAACATCAAAATCCATATAAGCGATAAAATCGTTAAAGAATTCAGTACAGTCAAAGAGAATCTGTGACTTAAAGGATCTAATTAATCAAACCATAGGTTTTCATTATTTATTCATTAAGTATTAGTCTCTTAAGCATCAGAAATTTCTATAATCCAGTTATCAATACTCCAATATAAAGAAAAATATAATACTGGTAAGTATGAAGGTCAAATTTAAAATAATACAGCAAGCGTGTTCCATAAAGAAATTTCTCTAATCTAAATTAAATTAGAAAAGAATAGAATAAGGTGTACGTTCAGAAACCCAATAAAGAGTTCTGAGGAGAGAATAAGTGCAATAAGCACAGTCTTTGCAGTTGAAATAAAAGAAAGGGTGAAGCTGGAAATTATTCTCAGCTTTAAATCATCTAACATCTAAGACAACCGGAAATTAGCTCAAACGTAATCTCTTATTAAGAAATATATGGTCTAGAGAAACCCAGAGATGGATCCCAGAAATGCGAGCGAGAGAAGTCCCCCCTCCTCCACTCAAGGAACAAGCAACTAACAAACACAGTAAATTGTGTAATGAAACAAGTATCACATTCTTCGTTCACAACATCCAATAGGATTTCAGTAAACCCTTGGGAGTAGGTAAACTCTCACAGTCTCTCACGTCTTCACAATGGGCCACAGAATCAAGTCCTTGAAAAGATACTTCTTCCTCATTTTGCGTTTCACACATTTCTTCCCATGAATCTCCCTTTCTGATGTCTCCTCTCCTCCTGGTGAGAACTTCACCATCAGTTGCCTAATACTAAACAAATGCCTAATCACTAACAGAAGGCGTCTGGAAAGTTACATCATCTGCAGTTATAAAGAATAACATCTTGTGCAAAACCGCATCTTAACGTGTATAGTATGCTGTTAATATGGCATCAACAGTTAGGCTAACTTAAATCAGAAAATTATTTCTTATGTATGCTTGTATTGCCCAAGTATGATTACCTACTACAAATTGCATTCAAATACTTGAGTTATTTGAACATACATTTCTGCACATTTATATTAATACATTCTGCTTAATAACTAAAGAAATTTGCTTCAGCAATATGCAACACATCAGAGGCATTTTTAAAAATCAGAGTACTGTTACTTACTAAACTATGTGACTCATACCCAACAGCTTATTCATCTATAATGTGCATGCTAAGAATGGGGAAAGGACAATCGGGAGAAACAGGGAGGGGCAGAAAGTGTCTACAAGCACTGAAAAAGGCAGAGGAAACAGTCATTCAGCTTGAATTGGTTCTCACCATCAATCATTGGAGGGGGATTTGAGATGGTGTTCACTTTGTCAGGTCCAGATCGATGTGTGCATATATGCATTATACACATCTCCAACACAAAGCTCAAAAAAGGCTGTGGTGGAAAATAATAGTTGGCATATCCTGTGAGAATGGTGTCAACGTATCCAGAGGAAGTACAGTTTAGTCAGTGCTGTATATGGAAGATGTCCTTTAAGGGCATGGTCATGTCTGCTGATACAGAAGAGTTTGCAAAGGCACCCATGGCTGTGGAACGTTGGGCTGCCTAAATGTAAGTACGGTAAAAGGTTTGTGAGTCTACATTAGGCTGATCAGATGAAAGAGGACACAATCCCAGCCACATAAAAACATAGAGAGGGACAGGGGGGCTATGGGGAAGCAGTTTTGTTGTTAATAGAAGAAAGGTCTGGATGGAGTGAACATTCACAGTTACACTCATTGAGAATCTTTACATGAGAAAGGATATGAAATGAGTATGTCCACTGTGATGGCCACAGTTGATTTACATTAAAGATAGAGTAACTGCAGAAAAGAAGCACTGGCAGGCCGAACACACTACATCAAACTACAACAAAAGGAGAGAATTCAGGTGCAAAATAGGATACTTAATGATACTTCCAGGTCAGATTCATAAAAGCAAGAAAAGCATGGCTTAATACTTTTCCTGAATTAGCTGATGCTGAGCCAATTCCTGCAGGTCTTGGCAGTGTGGCCGTGCCTTGATGGGGGTTGCATATCCTATCTTGGTGAAGTTTACTGATAACAAACATACTTTAAGCTGGAAAACTTTAATATTGTATTGTAACTGCATTTATATAGCGCTTACTACCCCTGACGAGGCATCCGAGCATATATGTGCCATCACTCACAGGAAGGCAGAAAAATCTTGATGAATGCTTCACGAGATGAATGCGTTTCGGCAAGCGCCTTTGTTAGCGAAGGCCTGCCATGTTGCACCAATAGATACAATTTCATTGGTTCCTTTCCTAATCACAATATTTAGTACATTCAACAAGGGACTACTCTCTTAGATTCACATATTGATTGAATTTGTGTGGCTGCCATTTCTAAAGTGTTCCGCGGTCCCAGTATATTCATTTCCCACTTTATGGTTTAAAATTTTAAATCTACATTCATTCATTGCTTTTGGTTTTTTTTTTTTTATGAAAAACCTACATTGTAAGATATATTATAAAATATCATTCATATACATTCATTATATATAAATCATTATGTCACAGGTGTTGAGGGTGCTCTATACAGGAGCTGCTTTCCACCTAAACTTGAGAACTACCCAGAGTTCTCCGCTTCTTTTTTGTATAAATTATGCATCACTCTATGCCTGAAAGGGTAATGTTTTGACTTATACTGGGTGCTCCCTTCTGTCTGGACAAAGCTATACCTCTCTGAAGAGCTCTGAGAGCGAAACACATCTCGGGGGTTGCTTTTGTTCATTTCAGGTTGGCTTGGTTGGTATTTTACCAATTCAAAGCTGTAATACTGTGCCTGGAATGGCAAAAGGCTTTGTCATTTTACAGCTCGGCAGGGATAGCACTGTGCTAGTCCTATGTTTAAAAACTTTGCTGTAGAAATGGAAAAATCCTTTGCCCCTTTCTATCTTGGCGTGGCTGGCACGGTGCTAATCCTATGCTTAAAGACTTTGATAGAAAGGCAGACATTTGAGGTGAGCAGATTCAGAGTGTCGCTGGTGTTGAGGGTGCTCTATACAGGAGCTGCTTTCCACCTAAACGTGAGAACTACCCAGCGTTCTCTGCTGCTTCTTTTTTGCATAATGTATGCATCCCTCTTAATGCTTAAAGGTTGTCGTTTTGATATATATACTTTTTTTTATTTTAAAGGAAGCACTAGTGTTGTTCGACAGAGTTCTCTGAGACAAATGGATCCAAAAATCATTGCAGGTCCTCTAGGGTGCTATAGGTTTTTAATTGCGGCCTTGGGTTATAAATTGGTGAATGTCAGTAATAGCCATCTTGTTTCACTTAGTCCTATAGAGGGATCTAGCTAATAGACACCACTCAAAATATTTGATTTATTAATCATATTGGAATGAACAGTGTCGACCAAAAATGTTACTCGTCCAGAGGACTAGGCAAAAAGTAAACCTTCATGAACATTTCAGAGCTCTTGCTAAAAAAAATAATAATAATAAAAACACTTTAGATAGATAAATAATGATAATTAACAATGAATACATGCCGTGGCTTTGACTTTGGATAAAACAAATGCAATTATGATGTCACATTTAATTAGGAGAATCTATGTTTGGCATAGAATATAGTGAACCATCTATTTCAAACACTGGCAGGCATATTATGAAAGACAAAAACACACAAACTTAAAATGTTCAAAATGGTCTAGGGACTTTTCTACAACATGTGAAACGCTTTTTGTTTTAAGACTAAATCGCAGTTGTGCAGGTAACCTACAGCTACCTTTAGTCACCGTTAAGGTGGGTATGATATTCCTACTTTGTGGGCTCTCTCCCACCCCAAAAATGTCCTACCATCTAGTGGCAGGGGTCGAGAATCAGATTTTCAAAGCCCTTAAGAAAGAGGTTTCAGCGCCAGTCACCCCAAAAGGGTACATGTGGGCACAGCCCTCCCCGTGCACTGGTGTCCCTCCTCGCCAGCTCACTCTTTAAAAAGAAACCCACCGGTCTGATGAAAACAGGCGATGGAGGAGAAAGCTGGACAGTTTGGGGAATAGGGCAAAGCTTACAGACTAGGAACAATGGAGTTTCACTCCTACACCCTGGCTCTCTGCTGCAACCAATCTCTGGGTGTATTACCTAGAGAGAAAAGAAAGGGATAATGAGAAACGCAACATTGGGCAGCCAATGACTGAGCAAGAGCTCTTAAGAAACCGGTTTGCTTCAAACTGCTCACTGCCTGCAAGAAAAGCACTGATGATGCAGAACAGAAGCCTCCAGCAGGTGGCTCCTGAGCTACTAGCTCGCAGGCTGTCTCGGAGTACCTAGCTACCCGTCACCCGTGTTTGATAGTATTCAGATGCGCTCCTTCTAATGGAGCACTTAAAACCGTACTCCTGGTTAAACTAGGCCCCCGAAGCAAACAAAGCAGGAGCAGCTCACAGCCCATCCGGTTGTTAAATAAACAATGTCGAGCTGCTGCCAAGTAAAAAGACTGACAATAAATAAATGCTTCAGAGCACAGTGTTGGATTTGTTTCGTCTCCTTTTATTTTTCTTTCTTGCAATCTCTCCTCTCTCTCTTCCCACCTTTGTGGCTTTTTATTCTTTCTTTCTCATTCTTATTGTTCCCTCTCACAGTTGTTGCCTTCTTCATTTCGCTTGTGTTTCTTTTTTCCTTTCTTTCTCTGTCCTCGCTTCTTCAGTCCTTCTTTCCTTTTCACTTTCTCTACTACAATCCTTCTTTCCTTCTCTATCATCCCTCATTTATTTTTCTCTGTTCTCCTTTTTGACAAGCAGAACCTGCTTAAGTTTAATTAAACATCTCAACTCTTTATCTTTGTTCCTTCTCTCCATTCACTTTTTTCCCTTTTTTCCTCCTTTCCCACTTCCCTCTTTTGTTCCCTCTTTCCTTCTCACCTTCCTACTGTTTATTTTCTTTACATTCTTGCTTCCGGTTACTTTTAATTGCTTTAATTTCTTTCTGCCCTTCCTTCTTTCCTCCCCTCCTTCCTTCGCCTCCTGTCTTGGGTCCATCCTCTATCTTTCCTTCTTTCCTCATACCTGCCTTTATTCCGTCTCTGCTTTGTTCCCATTTCTCCTTTCTCCCAATCTTTCTTTGTTCCTCTTCTCCTTTTTTCTCTAACTTTGTTTATCCTTAGCATTTTAGGTCTCGCCTGAAACAGCGCATGCCCAGTCATTTACAAGACATTTTGTTTACATAAATGTGACTTGGAGCACACCCATTATTTACCATCGTTACTCGTTTCCTTGTTTCTCATTGGTCAGTGCTTGTCGGTTTCACTTTCTCCTCAAATGTTTCTCCCTTCCGTAGAGCATGGACCAAATATTGCATCCTGTCGGAGGCCAGTGTCTTTCCACTGATCGTGCGCTTCCGGAGGTACTTTTTTGTTTCTGTATCTTGTAATACTCCATAAGAGTGCATGTGTTTGCAGGCAGTCTTCCCTCCTCCCAATCCCACTCCGCGCCAATGCTTGCACGATCACCCTTCCCTCTCATGTGTTGCTCCCCCCACTTTGTTTGCTGAGCTGTTCCAAGCCCGCCCCTTTCCCCATCGTTGTTTCCCCGCCCCCTGCTCCCCTACCCCAGCCATTCCTTGCTCCAACCCAGAACCCCTCTCCACCATTGTTACTTGCCCGACCAGACTCCCCATTGCTGTATGCCCCTTTAGCCCACTAGAAAAAAAAGGTGCTATGACGCGCCCAGCATTGACCCCGCCGGAGTACATTTTTTTTGTACTTTGTCATGCTGCACATAAGCAGCCACACTGTTGAGCAATATGGCTAAAACAAATTGATAAAGTCAAAAAATCTCAACTAGGCGAGACCCATTGGCTTTGCCAATATACGTGGTTTCTTATTCTACTTCTTTCTGGAAGTGTACTAAACACCCTAAATAACTCTCTCCATTCATTAATTTGTGTTTCCTCATTACCTTATAGGTAGGGCATAGGATGGCAGCAGAGCTATATCATATCAACTTGTAGAGCGCCATGAATTATGCCTGTACCTTTCAAAGCGTAGGATAGTTAGTGGCCCTAGTTAACGATGCAATATATATGTTAAAAATCTTTCTGCTTTAGTAATACGTTTTAGCCTAGGGCAGCTAACATTTTAGGGCCGACCTCAAATAATCCTTGTACTGTTCCTGTCACCAGTAAATGTCATTCTTAAATCAATAAAACTGGGCATGCTTCTGGACATCAGCCAATTCACATTAGTGGCATTAGCCAGGAGACGGACATCCTTTGAGCCCAAGCTCTCACAATCAGAGCAATTTATCCCTAGTATTGCAGGACAGAGTCCACAAACCCCAGCAAGACAATCACCTCTAAGAGCAAAAGGACAAAACTGGTAGCCTTTGCAGACATTTCTTGCGGCATTGGTGCAGTGTGTTCATTGCATTAGAACTGGATGCTCAAAGGGAAGCATTTCGTTGCTTGGCCTGTATGTACCCTTTGCTAATCCAAACATTAGCGAGTAGCTCAGGATGCTTTTTATTAATCAGAAGTACCTCTCACTATTGAAAAGGTTAGAGACTTCTGCTACAGAACTTGAAAGTTGTTTTTGTTATGACTCGCAAAGCCGCACTACATCTGCGACAAAAATATGACTGAAAATCACAACTTTTTTGCTGCTTTCCCTCTGGTGAAAACTGTAGAGACATTCAAAGTAAGGGATTTCACTTTATTTAGCGAAAAGCTGATCAAAAGAGTTCAGGACAAGCTAGACACTGATGTTTAATTTCTCCTCCGTTCAGAACAGTGAGGTTGTGGGGGAAAAGGACTGAACAGTGAGTCTCCCCATGTAAGTGAAATGGAGTCAACACTTTTGAGACAAGTGAAAGGCAAATTGAGACTACCAACATGCCCCAGTGGTAAACCACATACAGTTCTTAGACAAAATTGTCAATCAATTCGCTTATGCACGCTGCCTATGTAACTGCAATCAGGAAACCTGTATTCCATAAAAGCAGCTTTCTGCCTCAAGAAACCATTAGTTTAAATTGCTTGAGCATCAGACATGATTAAATAGGGTTGAGGTATTACCTGTCAGCTGACCTTCTTACTGGAGTGAACAAATGCGAGACCAGTTAGATGACATCAGAAGGCTACTGAGGTCTATTTCGTTAGTCTATGGTAGATGCTAAGTAGGCTTTACAAGAAACCACTTGCCTACCTCCATCAGAAGTCTTGAAAAACCCTTAGGTAATCCACCAACCAGGTTATAGAGGGGCAGAAGCAGTTCTCCTGAGCACAGTGGCAAGATATCACCCACCTCCTTGTGTATTCAGACCTGGTGGTAGGCTTACTGAAGGTCCCCAAGTTCACAAGATTATCCGGGCGGAAGCTAAAGTAGTGAGCTAGATGAGACCAAGCACTCAAGATGAGCAACTGTAGGGTGGAGTAGATTATTTTCCCTCTGTCCATAGACAAAAGGTTTGTTGCAAGAAGCAGGAAGATGGTCTTCCTCAGTGGGAGATGTGCAGTTCCTAGAGCTATAAGCGGTGGGGCCAAGCAATGGCAATGGCTATCATTTACCAATTGAAGGGAAACCAGAATGAAGGAAGAGAGGGGGGAAGGTATAAAGAGAACGCCATAGGTGTGGTTCGCACACAGAATAGGTTTCAAAGGTCCTCCTAAGGCCTTATGTTAAAGTTCTGTCAGTTCATTTTATTCACATCTCAATAGCTTTTACGGTCAAGTACGTGTACAGACAGAGCTAGAAGCCTGCACACCCGAGTTTCATGGTCTTGCTACTCATGAGAAAAGAATATGCTTGGTATTTGGAGGTACTTGTATGCTGCTTTAAGCAGTTGTGGGCAAATACAAAACAAGGCATAGGTGTGTCTCATCGTCTCAGAAAACCAATTAACTGCAGGTGTGGTCTGAACACTACCATTAACAAAAGGGTTGTGCTTTTTCAGAAAAATATCCAAGCTCGTAACATCTTATTACACAAATGTACAGTTTGGAATCGAGTTTCAATTGAATCCAGAATATCGAGAAGAATCTTTAACATCAAAATTATTATTATTCATTATTGTGTTTAAATCTAAAACTTGCATTTCATTATCTAACATATTTAGTTACAACCAGAATGATAAAAATAAAATTAATCAAGCCTATATTTTCTACTACACAAAGCTTTCCATCATATTCTTTACAACAACAAAAAACTAAATCCCTTTCTCAATCTTTTTTTCTGACAGCTCAAAACTGGTAGCAACAAAACCCCAAAGCAATCTGTGTAAATAAACTGTACTTGTTCAATTTCAATTCAATAGACTTTATTCGATCCATCGAGATAGACCATAAAAGTACAGGATAATTAAAAAGATTACAGTACGATACATGCTATTAAATATATCCAAAGAAATGGTTAAAATGTATACATTTACAATCCGAGTTGATGAGAAAAAAAAATCTGAAAGGCTCAGTTAGCAGCCCACTATGCATTTCAGTTTACCCAAATTTCCCTGAGAATCGCCAATCGTCATTTAAAACCAAGTTCAATGTGTACATCAATAAATAGACAAAGATATGATTAGTTAAAAAACACATAATATACTTTGAACAATTCAGTTCCTAGGCACCGGCCCGCTAGGTTATTCAAATAGAAAGCAGGCTGTAGCATGGACCGAGGCAATCTTTTCTTAAATTTACTAGCACGTAGATTAGTCGCAGCTAGATCAGAGTCGGACTGCAGACCTCAAGAAACTAAGAACATATAACACAGAATTGCCAGTATGCATTTGTAAACAAGCATTTGCAATGCAATAGGTCTCGCATTTACGCGAGTTAAGCTATTGGCATTGTAAATGACAATGCCTTCTATTTATGTTTTTAAAACGAAAACAAAAATAAAAGGCATTGTTATTTGCAATGTCAATAGCTCAAACTCACGTGAATGCGAGACCTATTGCATTGCAAATGTTTGTTTTTATTTAGCCACCAGAAACAGAAAATAACCTAGACCGGTCGGCCAGACCTTGTTGTTCCAGCACGCAGTTTCTTTTCCCTGGACCAGGAACTTTCTCTAAGCACATTTAGTTTTGGACAGTTATGTGCCATCCATCCTTTGGCTGGCTGGCTCGGGCTGTCTGTTGCGTCACCGGCATACAACACAACATACGGCACAGCCCGAGGGTTAAAACACCTAATCAAAGGTGATGGTGACATAGAACGTCTTTTAGGGCACCCCTTCAAGTGCACAGTTCGCCTCTGGTGTATGCACGACTATAGCAACGAATACAAACTTTACAAAAAAGACAGGAAACGGGCCGTTTACCTGTGAAAGGAGCGGTCTCCGGTGAATCAGCCGGCCGGCCCATCCTCCCAGGAACTATGAGGAAGAGATAAATTAATCCAAACCCTCGGTTTGAAATATTCAGGCCCATTCCTGCAGTCCGGCGCCCCTCGCCTTGCGTGAGCCCTCCTAGAATGCACAGGAGTGCGCTAGCTCCCAGAAGCCAGAGGGTTCACTCGGTGCAAGGCGCTAGCTGATCTTCCCTGGCAGGTGAGCCAGCAGCAGGGTGCGGTGCAGCTGGGAGAAGTGCAGTGCCGCCAGGCCCCTGGTACAGTGACGAAGAGAGGAAAAACCTCATAGATTCCGCCCTGGAGGGGAGGGGAGCCTGGGAGATTGTACGGAGTGCGATTTACTGGTAACTGTCTGACTGTTTGCGTCCGCACTGCCGATGTTACACGGTCTGCATTCGTCTGCGCCTGGCAGCACTCTGTAAAAACGTATTACCAACCCACAAATAACTTTCCCTTGGACACCCTTGCATCCTGTGATTCTGGGCAAATCACTTCATCTCCCCGTGCCCGCGTTCATTCTGCCTGGCGTTGTCCACTCGTGTGTTGTGTGCGGCTCTTTATGTCTTGGAGTCTGATTTTGAAAGATGTCACCCAGCGGGAGGACAATGCTGCCGACGCCTGCTTTAAAGGCCGCCACACACACAGCAGACCAGTTCTTGAGCTCCACTGCATTTGTATGCATCACTCCTGGAAGCGGACTTATTGATTGCACTGGAGAACGAGCGGTGTCTTCTATGGTTTATTTACAGCTGGTTTTCATTGGCTGGTTTGTTCGCAAGAGTTTATGACAAATGACTGTTTCAGACTTAGCTGCTATGAAAATAAACAAAAGAAAAAGCATTATACTTATCTTCGTGTCTTATATGTAATTAAATCTTTCCTTAAGTATTCTGTTTGAAAATTACATATCTGCAAAAACTGTTCTGAAAGCGAAGGAGTGCGCTAGCTCCCAGAAGCCGGAGGGTTCACTCGGTGCAAGGCGCTATCTGGTCTTCCCTGGCAGGTGAGCCAGCAGCAGGGTGCGGTGCAGCTGGGATATAAGCCCTACTCCAAGATTGTTATTGTGAGTTTTGTCTAGCGCTGCGTTCAGCACAGGGCTGCTTCCGGGTGCTTGGACTGCTCGGCTTTGATATTGACGCAATGCTTGGCTCGGTGTCTGTGTCCAAAGCCTTTCAACTTCACACCTCCAATGTTTAGACAGCTAAAGAAAGGGCCGCCCAGTGCGGACTGGACAGGTCAGTTGAATAATGTACCTGCGGCAGAGATCTGCGTGTAAACCTTTAAGTTTGTGTTTGTGCTATGTACGTAGTCTATTATTGTTTTGTTACCTGGGGTCGTGAATGGGAATCGAATTGAACTTTATTCCAGACTGCAGAATAGAAAACTGCACCACTTCGCATCGGACCCCTATCGCGTGGCATTGAACTGACAATATCTTGCGGCGAGACAAAGCGCCTAGAATGAAGTGGTTTTGAAGTGTTTGAACTTAATAAATTTTCACAATAGTAAGGCAAGATAAATCTATTAAACTCCTAGTTATAAGCCCTACTCCAAGATTGTTATTGTGAGTTTTGTATAGCGCTGCGTTCAGCACAGGGCTGCTTCCGGGTGCTTGGACTTCTCGGCTTTGATAGTGACGCAATGCTTGGCTCGGTGTCTGTGTCCGAAACCTTTCAACTTCACACCTCCAATGTTTAGACAGCTAAAGAAAGGGCCGCCCAGTGCGGACTGGACAACTCAGTGGAATAATGTACCTGCGGCAGAGACCTGCGTGTAAACCTTTCAGTTTGTGTTTGTGCTATGTACGTAGTCTATTATTGTTTTGTTACCTGGGGTCGTGAATGGGAATCGAATTGAACTTTCTTAAGAAAGTAGCATTGAGCTGAGTAGCTTGCTGAAACAAGCGCTCGCCTTTGCGGGAAGGCAGCCGCTGTTTATTTTTGCATCGCGCTTTCACTTACAGTGAAAGCGCGATGCAAAAATAAACACGCGGCGCCCTGTCTCCTTTTGAGAGGGCCCATCCGGACACGATCGCACGGCTTGTTTACATAACACGCCTCCTTGCGATAAGAAACTGCTTCACGACAGCCGTGAAGCAGGCGATCCAGTCCGGATGGGCCAGACCAAAAGGTGAAAAGGAGGCACCCCAGAAAGCTTATTTCCAATGGCAGCCCACCGTTTACCATAAATGGTGACACAAGCCAATGGAAATAAGGGGCGGGACTTCAAGCCCTTTTCTCAAACTCCTCATCTACAATAAATCTCGCCGAGCGAGCTGCGCATGTGCGCAGCAACGCTAGGCGAGACCTAAAAAATAAACGCTGGTCTAACCTGTCTAAAGTTGCACTTCTTTAAAATGGGAATGAGATATGATTTTCTGGGAACCTCATAAAAACTGCAGAACATTAAAAAAAAGTATCATCTCTTGTGGAGACTTCCCGTCGCAGCCACAAGGAGGGAGACTCTGGCCCCTATGTGCCCCACCTGGGTGGGCCAGGAGGTAATGAAAAAGGTCCAGACGGAACCTGGTCGGTAAGAATAGATTGTGGGAACTTTTGAGCCATAAAAGATAAGGCTCAGTTGAAGGCTCGGTTTTCAAAGGGAAATACCCACGCACACTAGGCTTCTTCAATTCCTCTGCTTCCCTGTCCATCTGCCGTTTTTTTAAAGGAAGTTCTCTTTTACCTAACACAGGTCTCCTCTGCTCATATTCTCTGGGTTGGTGAATAAGTCAGCCCTTCCCAGGTCCGCAAGGCAATCCCTTACATACTTAAGCCAGGGAATATGATGAAAGTGATCCAGGGAAAGACAAATCAGTTAAAATATCCTTGCTTAGTGCGATTCCCTCCCGAAGCCATAAATTCATCCACAGTGATAGGGGATGGTAAGATAACAGATCAGAAAGAAAAAACAAACCCAATTCTTCGTGGACTATAATAGAGGGGGATACACTGTGGTAGACATAAAAGACGTTTTAAAAAAGTATTTTGAACAACTTGGAGTTCCTCATGCTACAAGTAACCCCATATCTCGCTACCATAAGCCACCTTAGTAATGCACTTGGCCTTATATAGCTTCAAGAGGGCCCCAATAGGTCTGGTGCCCAGCCTAGATGCATAATTAAAGATGGCAGTATTGGCCCTGACCAAGTCCCCTGTACTTGTTATCAGAGATTGCCAGCATTCAAACTACTGTTAAATGTTATCTCGGGAAGTGAAAGGACTGATGAGAAAGCCGCCATCTACAGGACACGGGTCCACCCTATGAAGTTTGAAAGCCACATAATGGCAACGAAAAAAGGAAAGGACAAGGAATTTAAACTAAGTAAGTTTCAACAAGCAGCTGATTTTCACAATCTTCCAGGTGGTGGGCAGCCATTGTTCTGTTAAGTGACTTTCCGTCAGTTAAATATTGTTTAGAAAGCGCAGCTATCAAAGAGGTCTACCCATTAGTTCCCAACGTATGTACTCGTTGAAGAAGTCTGTACATTTCTCTGGAAAGATCAGGTGTGGCATTTTACAAGTCTCACATCTAGCTTCACATCAGTCCTATGGTACACCATAAAACTAATCATAAACCTGGTAGAACGAACATGTGCAGAAAGCCAAAAGACAGATCAGGTTGATGCGGAGATATTGTGTAAATTCTAGCACCCAGGCTGAGCTCCGCTTTCAGCTCACAAAAGAATCCGACATGTGTACTCTACTTCCAGGTGTACTCCATCAGCCATCTTAGAGAGGTCCATGGACGCGATTCCAGACAGCACTGACCTCCTAGTTACAAACACCTAGTGGCTGATAGATCCTTCCTCTGCACTAAAGAGACCAATGCATCCAGTATATTCCTACCCAGTCAGATATTTACCAAGAAAAGAACCGAAATGACGCAAACAGAAATCATTGGGAAAATGCAGCTTTTCCTTATCGCCTCTTCGGATGCTTTTTCATCTAATGAAGAGATCCACCAAGATCTATATAAATGTGTGCTCAATAACAAACTGTCAACGAGCTCACTTTTTTCATATTGTTGCCAAGAAAACACGCTCTCAATTCATAAGCAGCAAAAAATTCAAGTAACAGTTACTAGTAGACCAGGAGAAGCTAATCGGTGTGGAGTCGAAAATGTCCTATGCAGGATATGGAATTTGGTCTGGGCTAGACTGAGCAAAATTTTCCTCTGGAAAGGGGATGCCCACAACCTCATCCAATCGATAGAGGGCAGGTAGGGTAACCCGTCCTGGGACCACTCCAACGTCCATATCTGCTGAATGGGATTAGAGAGAGATGAGGAACTAGGTCTCAATTTAGAGTATATTTTGGAAGCAACATGACCACTCCTTCTGATTATAGCAAAAAACTTAAAGCAGCATCTTTAAAAGGGAACACTATATGCTTGGCAAAGAACTATTTAAATTTGAGGAAATCATTGAAATCGGTGGGGCTAATGTATTTTTTGCTAGTGTAAGAGGAGGAGAGAGGGTGTTGTTTGGAACCAAGGTACCCTACAACAGAAATGCCCTTTGACCGACATGGGTCCCCTATTGAGAGTGTAGGGTCTAATCTAATATCTTTGTTGTGCCATATGGAGGCTCCAAGGGAGAGGAGAAATTTCACCTCAGAGAAGCGGGAGTCCAGGAACAATAGGACATGTCTAGAGTTCTTCAAAATAGGATTTATAAGGATGGGGTGGGTTTTGGAAATTGTTAGTAGAGATGGTAGGGAGAGGTTCTCCATAAGAAGCTTCTCCAGGGTGAGCCCCGAAGGGATGAAATCTAAGTTATCTAACCATTTCGAGCTTTGAGCTGCTAGAAAGGCAATTTGGTACTTCTTAAAATCAGGAGGGTTGGTACCCCCTTGATTCTTGGGCAGCCGTATTTTTTTTTTTTTAAGGGAAATATGGGGTTTTTTAGAGTTCCAAAGAAATGTATTGAGCAAACGGGTTAGGTTGGTGAAGAACTCATCTGAACAAAGAACGGGGACCACATTTAAGAGAACTGACAATCGGGTTGATGACCGTTTTGATTGATTCTAGTTTACCCAACCAGGTGAGAAATTTTGGCGACCACCCATCTAGGAATTTTTTCGACCATTTGTGTAATCAATGACTTATTTTGTCTTACTGATTCAATCAGATCCTCGTAGAACTCGAGACCCAGGTAGTTGAGAAGATTCGGCTCCCAAACCCGAGGTACCAGGGGTTTCTTTGGTACAGAACAGGTTAGGCGGACGAACTTCTGATTTATCCCTATTGAGTGAGTAACCCGATACCAAGGAGCATTTGTCAATTTTAGACATAATTACGGGGATGGCTAAGTCAGCATGGTCGGTCACATCGAGCGGATATCAGCATAAGCAGCTGTTTTGAAATAACAATCACCCAACTTTAGTCTAATCAGGTTGGATCGCTCATTGAGAGACAGTAAAAGCAGTTCGATTGCAAGGTCTGGTGCCCTGTTTAAGTGGAAATGGTTCAGATAGGACACCGTTGGTTCTTATTTTAGCACAGGGGTTAGAGTAAAGGGCCATCGTCATTCTTATGAATGAATCACCTAAATTGAAGCTCGACATGACAGCTCTTAGAAATGGTCATGCAACTGTATCAAATGCTTTTTCAGAATCAAGAGCTATTGCTGCTACAGGGGACGATTTGCACTTGGCAAGATGTAAGCTATGACCATGGCCACTGGAATTATGCGATTATGTGTCAGTGTAGATTTTCGCATAATTATAGATTTGCCACATAATCCATCTTCCACATAATCTGCAAATTTTAACAAAAAAATAATTTTGTTCCTAAATCAAACAGTTCAAAAGTGTTGCCGTTCAGTGGAAGGCCCATTGCAAAGGTTGACTGGTCCCCTTTCTGATGCTTATTACTCTATTTTATGTGTTAAACTGGTACTAATGAAGTGCAACCAATGCCCAGACAGTGTTAAGTTTAAAAATGACAAAATATTTAAGTAATACTATCACAAAATGTGCCGCATTACTCTGCATAATTTGCCTTTTCTTGCTACATATGTTACTAAACGCTGACAGATAGTACCAGTGGCGCCTGCTATGACCCTACAATCTAACATTGTCATTGGAGAGCCTACCTTTGAGGAAGCCGGATTGACAGGTGCCAATCAAAGATGGTTATATTGCTTTTATTCTTTTAGCTAAGATTTTGTCATATAATTTACAGGTCAAATTAATACGCGATATTGGCCTATAGTTTTTATGATAAGTATGATGATCTTTTCCTTTTTGGGAATAAGTGCAATTATAGCTTCCTCTGGGGTACCCTGTATGAATCCAGACTTGGCATAACTATGGAAGAGTTCAAGAAGAGGAGAGCGTAGTTCATCTGAGAACTGTTTATACAAGCGAGCAAGCAGACCGTCTGGACCAGGTGCTTTACCCAGTTTAAGGGATTTAAGCGCAGATTGCAGTTCGGCTTCAGTGATAACCTGATTTAAGAGAAGTTGATGTTGGGGATCAAGTTTGGGAATGTTGAGTTTACTTAAGCAGTCTAGGCTATCAGTGCAATTGACTTATTTTCACCGTATAGGTTTTTGTAGAAGTCCAGGAAAATATGAGATATTTTCAATAGATCTAGGTTTAAGTGGCCATCCTTCTCTCTAACTGAGGTCATTTGGGGGCGATTCTGTTTATACTTGAGGTAACTGCTAAAACTTTCCCAGCAGAGTGGCTAGCACACATTTTTATTGAGGTGAATTTGGTTACCCAATGGCCTGCCTTTATACTTAAAGTCTTGTTGTATTCGTACTTGTTGCGAGAAAAATATCTAAGAGGAGGGTACCTTTCTCTGATTGGTGTAAAGCTTCCAATTGTTTAATTTCGGTTTCAAGAGACTTCATCCGGGAGTTTTCAGATTTATTGATATGGGCACCGATTCCTATGATCATTCCTCTAATAGTTGCCTTAAAGGCATACTAGAGAACTGGGGGGGGGGGGGCAGCCTTCCGATATGTTATCCTTAAAGATGCTGACTGAATTGTTGCAGAGTGTGCAGCATTTAGTAGAATCTCTGACTTGAGTCTCCAGGATTTGTCAGAGGGGCAAGACACGGCCCAGTCCAACGTGGTCGAGATAGCAGAGTGGGCTGAAATCGGTCTAGGTTCATTGCTAGAGTCAGAGATAGTTCTCGCTAGGTTGTTAGACACTAAGAGATAGTAAATCCTGGACCACAATTGATTGGGGGGTGGGAGGATGAAAGGTATAATCTCTGGCATTCTGGTGTTGGAGGTACCAGGAGTCAGAGAGAATATTTAGTACACATTTTGCAGAGCAATTTGTGAGAAGTGGAAGGTTTTAACTTGGATCTTGAGTTATGATCAACTGTGGGATCGAGTGGAAGGTTAATGTCTCCTCCTATTATCAGTCGGTTATCGATGAGCAGCCCAGAAAACAGCTCATCAATGAGCTTCCAAAACTTTAAATCATTAGTATTAGGTGCATAAATGTTTAGTGCATAAAAGTCTATGCCTGACTTGGATAGGTTGTTAAGAAACCACCTCCCTCCATGGTCTACCGGAGTGTCAAAGACTGTGATCTTTCACTGTTTAGTAATAACCCCGTTTTTTTTTTTAGTGCGGGTGAGCCGAAAACCTCTTCGATCCAGGGTACTTAAGAGAGTAAATGTCTTTGGCATCTAATTTGGATTCTTGTAAGAAGAGTATATCACATTTGAATTTGTAAGAGTAATCGAGAATCTTCTGTCTTTTAACTGGATGATTCAGTCCCTTAGTGTTCAAGGAGAGCAATTTAAGGGAGTTAGACATCATGAATATAGAAATAATCGAAAGATGGATGTATTATGGTTAGTCAAGCCCCCAGTGGGATGGAGTTTCGAGAACACATAGGTGGATGTCCACCGCGGCAAAGGAACAAATACAAGCATGTACTGCGATCTGTTATTACCAAATATGGCCATGGTATCATCTGAAAGGAAAAGGCAAATAGAAAACAGGAAGTAGGAAGAAAAGAAAGAAAAAAGTAACAAAAATAGAGCTCACAGCTTCAAACCCCCACCCTCCACCCACCCAAACCCAGAAAGAGCGGAAAAATATCCAACTGAGCAGACCAGGCTGTAGTCACAAGAAGTAAAGGATAACCAATCACAAAAATATACCTCAGCAGGGTTAGATGAATAACGGAAAGGAAACAGTGATCTAGATGGGTTTATCATGTTTGGTTTCTTGCAATTCCCCATCAGTGACATGTGTGAGTATAAGAAATCAAAACAAAATTGAATTGAGTCTAGGCATGGAGACAATTCCATCAAAAGGGGACAACCACCATTAAGGAGTAACTCCCAAAGGTTTAAGACAATACCCAAGGTTCTAATCATAATAGAGGGCACAATGTATAGGGAACGTGATGCAACATAGTTAAGCAACAAATACGTATCTCAACTTAAAAGGCAAGACAATGTTGGCAAGTGAGAGAAAAAAACATTTTGATTGTATATTACAACGCTGCTGTATTGGAGCCAGAAGTGTCCATCTTAACTTACTGGATACTGTCGAGAAATTATGACAAGTCGCAGTGGTCATAGAAGAGGCGCATAGAACCTTTGAAGGGGATTCGAAACCTAGCAGGACTAGCAAAGGGAATGTTCATGCTTCGAAGTCTGGGCCAGAGAGATAAGAAGCCTTTCTGTACTTGAACTGTAGTTTTGGAATAGTCCTGTGATATGGTAATCCGGTGGCATTCCCATGCGATGAATCTGTTTTTCTGTATACATTTGTAACCATATCTGGACTTTAACTGCAAATTTTTAATTGAAATTCTGAGATTTGTCTAAACATATGTAAAGGTGGTATGACAATGCCAACCATAAATTCATTTTATCCTATAGTTTCTTTTCCAGCGATTTAAAAAAAAAATAATAATTTTTAAATCAAATACCACATATCCAAGAGTCCATGTGCGCCACCCTCCACCAGCGGCCAACCTCGATGTGTACAGTCCTTGGCCATGCACAGCAGGAACGGAGCACAGGGCCTCATCTCGTTAGGCCCTTCGCTCAACACTTTGTGGGCTGTCAGCTCTGCTGCACATGGCCTGGGCAATGGGCGGTTGCATTTTTTTTGCTTCATTTGTTAGCTCCTCTAAAAGCAAAATGGGATCTGGGGATTCAGGGCAAGCTGCCCTACCGTGGTGTCATGGGCCTGTGCAAACTCCACTTGCCGGATATGCTTCTCCGGATTGTGCCAGGCCCTGCACACAACCAACTGCAAGCAGTCAACCCCGCAGATTATGGCCTGCGCATTGGCGGGTGGCTAGATTCCATTATGTGATCAGACCCATGGAACCAAAATGGGATCCACAAATCCAAGGCAAGATTCCCTGCCCCGGTGACACAGACCAGTGCAAGCCTTCCTGGCTGGTGCCAGATTAAATTATCCTCCACGGATCCTCAAAGGATTCTCAAATCAGCAGAAGATCCACAAATTAACCTTGGGGGGCCTCACTGGGATTGGAGGATCCTTTGAACCCACCTCCATTTGGGCAAGGGGTTCTGGACGCGCTCACAATGCCACCTTATGTGCCCTTACAAAACTTTTTTTTTGGAATCATGGACCGAGTTCTCAAGTTCTGTAATGGCTGCTACAACATTTTCTCTCAATGTTATGACATCCAATCATATTCTTTTGGAGTATCAGCGGACTTACATACTTCCAAGGTTTTACTGAGCTTTAACCCCTTCATGCCCAAACCTAGCCTATTTTCGTACATTAATTTCTCAATAACTACTGAACAGATATACACCAAATAAGAAAAAGCACAAGCCTTCAGTAAAGTTCTACCTTTGTGTCATATTAGGTGTAATTCTGTTCAGCCATTTTTTTCTATATCAAAAAGAAAAGAATCCTATGAGAATTAAAAATGGGAAATGTTACTATTGGGATCCCCCCTCCCCCCTTGTTTTCTTGACCCCTCGCTTGATGGACCTGCGCAAAACTTACCATAAAGGGCCTATATTAGATGAACTTTTTCTGTGAAAGTTTAGTGCAGATTTGTCAAACAGTGCCAAAGTTATCAAGAAAACCGATATATATACACACACATATATACATACACACACTTACATACACAGATGGAGGATCATTAGAAAACAAACAGCCAACCAGGGCATGACCTCCATACACTATTCAGGAATTACAAAATTAGCAATAATTAATATTGCAGCCAGAGTGCAAAAAATCTTGTACTACCTGAGGAAGGTGGAAGCCAAAATGCTGCAACTGAAATATATTTTGTTGTTTGGCGAGTCCACCAGAGTCACTTACTTGGATAGATGGATATACATTATAGAAAAATCTACTCTCCTTTGACAGAAGATGGAACCTACTCCCAAGATACTCATGGCAAAGAGTACTACGGCTAACATCAAAAGAACCCAGGGATGTCACAGAACCAAAATAACAAAACCAAGAAGAGCAAAACTCTCAGGAAACACCTCTTTAATTGTTAACTGGTTCTTCAGGGCCCACAAGTCTTTAATAAATGTGGCAGTCATATGTGCTATTGGCAATAGCTGTGAACACAAGCAACTGTTAAGCAAAGACTCTTATATAGAGGGAGTCCTAGTGCACCATTTAGAATCTGAGAGCTTCACTTACATTTTGGCTACGGTGTTATTTATCAGAAGGCTTTCCATTGTGTCACATAGGAAGAAAGGGTGAGTGGAGAAGGAGGAAGTGGCGAGTATACAGGAGGGATTTAAGCAAGAAAGGGGTATAGCACAAGGGGAACGGGGAGCAGATTGAAAGGTGATGGGCGATGCAGGCAATTACCATGACAACTTCTCTCGCTCCCTAAGAGAAACGCCCATAATCGGTAGACCACTAACAAAGTTTCATTTAAAAGAATCGCGCAATACAAGCAATAGAATTTGATGGATAGGTCCAGCATCCAATCCCTCAAATGGTGACCCCCCACCATTAAACGCCCATTGCTTTTGTTTTATTTTTACTTTTAATCCTGTTAATTCCCAATGCGCACTCTTTAGGTCTCCTGGCAACCTCATTTTAACATCAACTCCATTTGGAGGCCCCTAGGAACTTCATCACCGACTTCTTGTAACTCTAAGCTGTTATCATTGCTTCTGCAACCTTTTGACTGCATTCTCTGGATTAGTACACAGAGGACCTGGCCCCTGAGAAGCTGCAAAGGTTTTATATTCTTGCGGCAGAGCCAATATCTCCTGGTTGCCGTTTTGGTACACAACAATTCTTATCCAGGGACTCAGTAGAGCAGTAGCTGGCTGTATCTTAAGACATGAACTCCGAGACATCTCCTCAGACCTTTCCTTGTGTGAAAAGGTGGTACCATACCCGGTCACTTATTCAGCACTGTATCCTAAACTAAATGATTTTGAATTGCACAGTTTGCACTGTTTTGCACTGTCCCACTGGTTACGCCAACACTCAACAGAACACTTTGAATAGAAATTACATGCATCCAACATAGCACAGATAAGTCATTTAAATGCCGATTATAGTGTCTCCAATAACACTCAACCCCTGGCCACTTTGCCATTGGACATGTTGAAACAGAAAAAATCACAAACTTTCAATAATGCACAGATAAGTCAAATCGTTGGTGATCAATATGCCTCAAAACAGCACTCGTCAGTAAAAATAAAAACCCAAACATGAAAACATACTCTAAAAACCATTCGAATGGACACATCACACATATGTCCAATAGGGCACATAAATGGCAATTAGCAACAGTATTAAACAGAGAACCTAACACAATATGAAACCGACGCATACAAAACAGGACAGATGCTGTCAATATGGTCATAACATACATCTAACACAATGGGTCACATGGCAATCAATAACGTAAAACTATAAACAGGACTCTGTACTGCTATCCAATACAGTACATATAGTCCAGTCAGTTGATGATATGGCTCCACAACATTAACTCCAGTTAATGCACCAACATCACATGCTGGGAAATGAACCATCCAAATAACCCAGTTAGCACCTAAAATCTTCGGCAAAGCCTCTGCCTTCACCCATAAATATCAATCTATTGACCAAGCAATTATTCAGACACACCTCTATTAAACAGCAGAATCTCAAAAACACTGCATAAACCTAGCCAGACTATGGTCTGTGACAGAATCCTTGAAATCAAGGTGAAAAATGTACCAAAACCAGGTACGATAAAAGGCCATATGAAAGGCACAAACCATGCTATATAAATAAGTTTAACAAGACTACCTACAGCAGAGAACATGTTATAGTTGGCACTTTTAGACAGCAACACAAGATAATTACAATAGTAACGTGAAGCATTAGCATAGATATCCCAGAGAAGACATGATGAAGTAGGATCTAACAAGCAACATTTTAGGGAAAGTGTCTTACAGAAATAAAAGATCTGAAAAAACTAACACCTGTTATGATTAGAAAGCAAAATTTAGACCAGAAATATTGGGGTGACAGTAAACGGGCACAGTTTTTTTACAATTTAAAGATAAAGGGAAAAAAACAGAGAAAACACTTCAAAAAAGTAATCTAAAAGGGAGTCTACTGGATCATTGTCAATGTCTAACTACAATAAGCCTAGACTGCTACCTTAGGCAAAAGAGATGTTATCTTTCACTCTGTCATGATTCCAACAGCTTTCCAGATGTAAAGGGAGCATTACTTGAGACGCATAGGTTAGGTCCAAGATTATTACAGCATTCTTTAATCACTGCAGGTAATGATCATGCAAACTTTGGTATGGCTGCCAACCCCCCACAAAAGAGTATCATCTTTCAATTTACTTCAGCCAGCAGTGCTGACAGCAAGCATAATAGGAGTACTATGGAGGACCTAATGCAATAATGGAGTTTCCAGCAGAAAATCATGAACGATCCAGAAAAACTGGTTATTCGTGGCAAAACAAAATTTGAGTGAGCCAGAATATTCTCAATGCAGATAGTTAATTTGAGAGGGAAAATAAAGGACAACACTGTCCAATTTTGGTTTCTTCTAAGAAAAGTGCAACTCGAAATGTACTCCAGAATGTGTACACACACACACACACACACACACACACACAGACACACAGACACACAGACACACAGACACACAGACACACACACACAAACCCACATATACATACATTATACAGTGGAGGTCACCAGTTTGTATTGGCAGTCAGGACCTAGTTATCACAAGAAGAGCGTGTTTTGGTTTGCTAATAGCTTTGGCGCCGTTTGACAAATCTTCACGAAAATTAACACAAAAAAATAATAAAATCATCTACCTCAGCTCCTCTTTAAATATTATAGGGTGATCTGTCAAGCGGGGGCTCCAAAACGCAATTTTCCCATGCAATTTCCATGGAGATTTTTGAACAGTGCTACAGTCTAAATGGTTGAACGGAATTACACCAAATTTGCCAGAAAGCTAGATCTGTACCCAGAAAGTGTGCGTTTTGTGATTTGGTGTCAGTCCATTTAGTAGTTAGTACTAGAGAAATTAAGGTCCAAAATGTTTGTATATCTGGATGGTTTGAGCGACTCTCGGGGCGTCCCACGAGCATGCAACTTTAAATAATGCAGCAATCAGATTGGCCATGAGCACCTCTTTTCTCGTCAGCCGTCTCACGCCTGCAGGAGAGAGTACCCTCCACGAGACCTGACAGAGTTGGTGCTCTGATTAGCTGGCTGCAACATGAAGAGAACGGTTGCAATCCTCTTGTCCTGAGAAAAAAAAAAAAAAAAAAAAAGAGAAGAATGTATAAGTGGCCAGGGTACCCGACACCCTGGATCGGGTGGGGCTGGTCTCAGAGGGACCACCACTTCAGGGCCACCAGAACTCCGTGCTCCCGAGAGAGTTCCACTGGAATGGAAGAGTTGAGCTAGCTCCTGAGGGATCCGAAAACCATTTAAAAAAGAAAAAGAGGGGTCGTGAGCGTCTGTGGTAGATTAGCCATGTACAGGCTGTTGACCTATCGGCTAACGACCACCGTGCACAACCAAAGGATGTGTGCGGTGGGGGTGTTGGCACCCATGGGATGGGCACAGGGCCTTGCTACAGACCAGGCCCTGCGGCCAGTCCCACGCCAATGGCTATGCGCGGGACGGAGTTGCTGCCCGCCGGGGTTGGGTGCGAAGCCTGGCCGAAGGTTGTGCGTGCGGGGTGGGGGGTTGGCTGACCCACTGGGGGTTGGCTGCCTGTGGTCTGGGGAGGGAGGGATTGGTTACAGGGCCTGCAGTCAAAGGCTGTGCTTAGTGGGGGTTGGCATACTTATTTATAGCAATAAAATATAGTTATAGTTATTTCAAGTAATTATAACTCGCGCCCTCTACATGCACTGCTAATGACATTACATCACTCATGACATATTCTATAACTTCATTGATAACATCACCGATAACCTCTGAAATGACACAGATGATAACTGTGCATGGCGGGGCGCGAGATATAGTTACTTGAAATAACTAACGGGTGAATTTCAGGTTATTTTTTTATTTTAAAATATTAAGTTTTAACTGACATTTTCACCTCACTATAACACCTCTCTAACCTTTGTATGTATGTATATGTGTGTGTATATATATATATATATATATCACATGAAAATCCAAAAGTATGTGTGCTCTCAGGAAACCAGAATCCACGACTCAGTAACTTGGCAAAGCGTTTATTACACCAAGCTATAAATAACTAATACCTTAGATGTACTGGTGTGGAGCGATGAGAGATAGACAAGTAATTCATCAGCATGTACATTGCAAGTGCAAATATGGTCTAATACTCTCCAAATAATGCTCAATAATAGTAACTGTCAAAACAGCATTCTATTCCTGAGCCCTTCAAACCAGGCCTTATGCCTATATTATAACAGTATAAAATTAAGTCTGTACTAATAAATGACAATACAAAAAGTGCATAGTGTGACAAAAAAGTGCAAAATAGTGTTGTGCAACTTTACAAATTCAGTAGCATCTTGGAAAGATCATTTAGGCCTAAATGATTTTAAAGTGCAAGTGCCAAAGATATTATACAGTTCACAGAAAATCAACGTATAAAATCAGATCATAATAACAATGAGAGAGAGCACTAAAATAATGTATGGTTGTATAAAATGCATATAACTCTCACAACCGCAGTCTATAAAGAGGATTCAGAAGGTGCGACTGTGCTACGGGTTGGAGGAAATGGTGGACAGACTAAGTGACCCAACAAGATTGCCAACCGACTAGAGGAAGTTGTGCAAATCCTCGCTCATGTTCAGGCCATTAGGCATTCGGGTATCAAGGGCTAAAATAAAATGCGATTCACGTTGCCGAAGCAATTTTTCACGGTTCCCTCCCCGTCCGGGGATGGGAACAGCCCCTAATACAGTGTATTTCAGGTCTTTCAATTTATTTTGATGAGCTAGTTTAAAATGCCTGGCGACTGGATAGTTTGAGTCGGAATTTACAATGGCCGCACATGCTGTAGGATACGTTTGTGCACGGGAAGTTTGGTGCTGCCTACGTAATCAAGGCCACAAGTGCACCTTAGTTTATAAATAGCAAATTCCGTTCGACACGTGAGATGTTCTTTGATTTCAACAGCTTTCTCACTAAAGGCTGTCACATAGTGGGTTGCATTTGTCACGAAGGTTCAAGCACGACATGAATTACATTTATAGAAACCCATTTTCTTGAGCCAAGTGCTTTTCAGTATAACTTCAGGCATAGGCTTAACTAAGGCATTCCTCATAGAGGGCGCCCTCCTAAATGTGATTGAAGGCAACGTAGGTAAAATGGAACCTAGAGTGATGTCCGTGGGTATAATCGGCCATTCTGAATAGATAATCCGACGTATTTTCTGTTCTTGCTGACTGAAGGTGGTAATCAGTCGGATAGTATGCTTTTCATCATTGGAAGCGTCACCTGATTTAGTAGTATTACTCTGCTTAGGCCGCAATAGTACTTCTCTAGATAGACCATTTGCTTTTGTCAGAGCTTGGATCAAGTGAGACTTCTTATATCCTCGATCCAAAAACCGACAAAGTGCTTCCTGTTGACATTCTTTGGAGACTGCATCCAAACAGCAAATTCGGCGAATGCGCACAAACTCGCCGTAAGGTATGATTTTAATAAGATGGCGTGGGTGCGAGCTGTCGGCGTGTTGATGGAGCAGGGTAAATAAAAATAATTTGTACCCCCTCTTGAAAAATTAATGAGTTTTAATGAATTAACGATACTAATTGTTTGATGGAGCATGAATTAATCAACAAATGCACCTTTAGTAAACACTACATAAAGGGTAACCGCAATTTGTGCAAAATCTAATTTATTTACAATTGTAAAGTTGATTGATACTAATATTGTGATTTGCGTACTAATTAGAGTAAAATCGCATGATTTATGCTATATGGTAGAATTATATTGTGGCAGAGAATGCGGATGGTAAGTAAAATGGCTTTAAATGTCGCTTCTGCTAGGTAACATCTAATATGGGTCTTTAGAATGACGGGTGGTAAACAGAAAGGCTTATTTTCTTTGTTTTAATTTTGATTGTGTTTGTTCTTATGATAGTTCGTTCGGGCCTGTTAGGCCATGCTGCGAAAATGGCTGCCGAGACAAGATGAGGTCACGTGTTAAGTTAAAGATGGCCTCTAAGCGGAAGAAATAAAGGAGCTGAACCACGTGGGTACGGCCCGTGCACGGAGTGAGAGATGTCAAGGTCGCGTTGACCTGCCATATGGAGGGTGCCAAGAAAGACTCAGCGTGTATTCGTGGGAATAAATGAGAAAAGTACATGAGCAACAAAGGACTAACCAAATTGTGACCATCGGGATTGCAACAAAATGAATGAACAAATTGGACTGCTTTTACCCAAAGGTCATGAGAAACTGTTGTACTCTTAACTATCCCCGAAACCAGTTTGAACAAGGAAGGCGATGAGGTGATTATCACCACCCCTCAAATGGACCAATTAGCGTGATTCCTGCCCCTAAGGATTGCAACTTTTTGTGTAGTAAGCTAGAAGTAGGGTATAAAAGGGACTGCTCTTATGTGGGAGGGGCTGCTTCTATAGGTTACTTCTTTGTGTTGCCTTTTTGCTGCTGCTGTGGCCACTGATATTGATGTTACTGCCGCCATTGGTATTTCTTGCCATACTATTTTTTCCTATTTTCCATTTTTCCACCACAATATAACTAAAGGACTTTGTCATTTTTGGACTTCGAACTTGACTGGGGAAGGAACGAGACCGTTGCGGGAAATCTGTACGGGAGGTCCGGTCGAGGAGGCCATTAGCGGGACAGTCAGTCAGTTTGGGAGTCTATTCTGTGATCTACGGTTTATCTTCTTTTTCGTGAACCATTCCTATCTGCATCTAAATGGGTAATGCATAAGTTTAAAATTCTTTATTAGAACTTTTCATATAAATGTTATTAATGTATTAAAGTGATTAATAAATTAAAAATCTCACCCGTGCAAATGAAAATTTAGATAACATTTTATTCTAATTAACAATGAGTCTGTGGTGCTTTAGTTCATTAATAAGTTTAAAGTTTAACAGGTTTTACAGTGATTGAGCTGGTCTTAATCACCATCAACTTATTCTACTAGTTGGTCCATCGACCAAAGAGCGGAATATCTTGATGTTTGGAACCGACAGGATCAACGGCTAATGTATAGGATGTCTGAGGCTTTATTCTAATTTAACAAGGTATCCCGTTCCTCCAGCAACACATTTCTCCTTGGGGTGTAATCCAGTGAATGGATGAATGGATGATATGCGGTGTTATGGGCCCCACCGTCATATTGGGATAATAGATTGTGAATGATTTACCTGGATTCGTGTCCTGAGGAGAAATTTATATTAGCCGCGCTGGATCAGTGTAAAATAGTTTCCTGCGGTGGACTTTCGGTGAAGCCTAGTGTGTATTTTCTCTTCACTAATGTATACTAAAACATCGAGAAACTCTACACTCAAATTATCTATGGTAGCAGTGAATTTAAGATTGAGCTTGTTAGCGTTAATAGCTTCAAGAAACTCAATAGCTGCCTCTCTAGATCCATTCCAGACCAGACAGATGTCATCGATGTACCGCCAATAGTGTACGATGTGCTTGTACCATTCTCTGTGCGTGGTCATGAGGACACACCTCTCCCACCAGCCAACATGCAAGTATGCATAGCTGGGGGAGAAGCATGCCCCCATAGCCACGCCCCTCAATTGATGATAAATATCCTGGTTAAATACAAAATAGTTGTTAAACACAATTCGATCATTTCCAAAAGCATACAGTTATGATCTTTCATGTTAATGTCTCTATTGTCTAAAAAGTACTTAGTTGCAGCTATACCATCCACATGATTAATGCTTGTATAAAGCGACTCAATGTCCATAACCACAAGCCAATAGTTGGATTGCCATACTACCTCATTGATCTTATTCAAAAAATCTGTGGCATCTTTTATGTATGATGGCAGAGATGTTACACGTGGCTACAAAAAAAAGTCTACGTATTTAGACAAATTCTCGCTCATACTCCTCTGGGCAGAAATAATCGGACGTCCTGGTATAGGTGTCGTTTTTTTATGAACTTTCGGAAGAAAGTATAACATAGGAGTAACTGGATGTTCCACGTTGAGAAAAATCAATTCATCTTTAGTCAATAATCCATTTCTTTTCCAATGATGTAGTCGTTTGCGCATCATGTCATGGGCTGTTCTCATTTCTAGTTTGGACGATTTTTTATAACAGAAACCATCAGACAGATGACGGTCAGCTTCTGCCATATACTGAATTCTTGACCATAAAACTGTATTTCCGCCTTTGTCGGATTTATAATGAGGTCATGATTATTTTGAAGTTTTTTGATCAAGGCACGTTATTGGATGTTTCTATAGTTTCTACGCTGTTGAGTAGATACCACAGTTCTATTCAAACTTTTCAGTTCTGCTATAACTCTGTCGCTAAACACATCAACCGCATCCTTCGGCATCACGGGAAGAAATGTGGATGAAGGACGGAACGGGCTAGGAGCAGCTTTGTTGGAGATGATACCCAAAGCAGTCGATGTGGGTTGTGAGCACTCGCTAGTGGTATCAGTAGATAATGAATGTAGTAGTTGCAGATTTGATACATCTTTAACTTGAAGAGGCTCTTCAGTGATAGCATTGCCAGAGGATACATCAGCCAACAGTGTGGGGGGTTTGTTAAGCTGGAAATATTTGATAAGTTTTATCTTTCGAATAAATTTGAAGACATCAATCCTAGTTGAATTGTATGAAAATTGATTTATCGGACAGTATGACAGACCAAGTGCAAGAAGCGGAGTTTCAGCCTTTGTTAAAATGGCGTCCGTGAGATTGATGACTGTATTGTTATTGGCATTGCTTATCGTTTCCAATTTCTTCGTACATTCCCTCTCGCGGGAGTTTTTCCGGCGTTTGCCCCGCCTTTTCATCCTGCGTTGATTAGCTGTTCCCCTTGCTGCTGTTGAGGTTTGCGGGGGCGCAAGGTGTACCTCCGGTCCTCGCTGAGAAAATTCAATTCTTCTTCTGGGGTATAGTTGCTAGGCCCTATTGCAGAGGCCCCAGCTCGTCCTTCATCCGAGTCACTGTTGGAGGTTAGGGAAACCGTGTCAGATTCCACATCACTGGCCCTAACGTCACCTCTGGCATGTCCTTGTTTGGTGCCTGAAACATTGCTGGTAAGGGCTTGTCTCTTGTAGTTGTCATATTTACGAGCGAATGTAAAAATCCTACCAGTGGCGTAATCATTTTGATCACGCGCAAATTTATAAATTTTGCGTTCTTTGATAGTGTCTTCATGTTTTTTAATACGGATATCGATGTCACACCGCCCTTTGTTGATCAGATCTGTTTGTCCTGTAGCATCTAACAGACCATTGATGCGGTCTATTTCAATCAACAGTGCATTGCGATCGCTCTCAGCATATTTAATTAGGATATGGATCATATTCATTGATGCCTGTTAGTTATTCTCGGCCCATTCTTGCAGCATTAACGGATTAGGGTTTTCAAACGTGGGTGCAATGAGCACACGCAGACCTCTAGGTACACGGTTGGCGCCTCGATATTTTTCTAAAGATTTATTCTCCCACCATTTCGACAGTTCATTTTGTAGGAGTTTCTCTAATGTTTTAAGTAAAGACCTCACATCATTGTTGCTGTCAGTAGCAGGAGCTCTGTGCTCATTGTTAACACACACACACACACACACACACACACACACACACACACCCTTTCCCCCCCTTCCCCCCCCAAAAAAAGCGAAACCTATTGGCTATGCCAATGCTTGTTTACTGTTAGTGCCCATTTTGTAACCATTAAGGTTTTCATAGAACGTTTTTGGATGGACTGGCGGGGGGGAGGGGGGGTTGCAGGTTGTCCGCAATTTAAAAATAACAGTGGCTGAAAGCAAAAGTATTGTTTCACATAGCACACATTACCATACTAGTCCCTGGCACTGAAGGAAATACTTTGCATGTGAAAGTAAGAGAGCAAGCAGAAGAGTGACATGAAATAAAAGCGAACAACGTCTTCAAATAAAGAGCAGATGGGGGACCATGAAATAGCACTTCGTAATGATACCGAAGGAGCGTCTGGAATGGCTTAGCGAGAAAGTACGTACACTGAAACTGAGCAGACAAGACACTGAGCATAGGACTGAATGAAAGCGCACCAAAGTGATGAGGGAGATCACTGTGGAAATACGTGAAAGGGAGGGGACATTTGCACCTGAGAAAATGGAGACTGAAAGAGCCGGAAAGTTATGATAAATTAGAGCAAAGGGGCGCCAGGTTTGGAGGAAGAAAACACAAATTAAAAATATTTCTGAATGGACAATTTTTGTACGACGGTGGATACAGAGGTCAATTATACTGCACCGTCATAAAAAGGTCACTGGGATTTCAAACAAGTGTATGTCGGTATGTTCTCTCAAATGAGGCAGTCCTGCTGGCATTTCATGATGTGGCTCCATATGGTTTCTATTTAGAGCATCGTCGGCAACCGGAGATTTAATATTAGGGAAGGCGGTTAAGAGTCCAAGTAAGGAGCAATTGAGTAAAAGAAAACAGAGGTTGATGTTAATGGACGCGGGAGCTCATATACAGGTGTGGGTCGAAAAACGGAGAATGGAAGGTGCATAAAAAACCCCATGATGCGCCGTTGCCTTCACCCCTCGCGTTATTCTCCCACATATCGCCTTATATTCATTACAGGTCAACACCCTCATAAAGCGCTTAAGGGGCCGTCGGCCGGCAAGCACCATACACTCAACCTAATTCTAAAAGTAACTTTTTCCGCGAGGGTCTGTAATCTCTTTAGGGGCTAGGGTGTTGAGATAATGAAACGATTAAAATCAAAAGCCAGGAAATACCGCTAAAAATCAAAAGCCAGGATGTTCCGCGAACGTATTAGTAGGACTGCCATTTCCACTGACCGTGAGGCACACTAGGGCTTCATCAGCAGCGCTCCGAATGGCCGAAATGGGAAACGAAGCAAAGGCAGCCCTGGCAAAAATGCAACAAGCATTGGCCGCGCGCCTCGCGCTCAAAGTTAAAAAAAAAACAAGCCCGGGTGTTGTGTGCGCGCGCATTGACTTAATAGCTACTGCGGTGTTGTAATCGGAGAAAGGTAGATCTTAATCACTGTTTATATTTAATATTTAAATATGCTATACAAACGGCATCCTTTGTTATTCGAGAAAACATATTTTTTTTAAACGAAAACGAGTTCGAATAAACTGACATTCGTTCTTCCCTTGATCTTTTTAAATTCAAACAGTCAGTGTAATGGATTGTTCATCTCGCTGCCTGCTGAGGCCGAAACTCCGTCTTAAGATGGCTGGTACTTTGCAGCTCGTGGCAGGTCACTTTTCTAGTGATTTGTAAACACGTTACAGTAGCGGCTCTTGAGCCGCCACCGAGGCTCCATAAGGCCCGGGCGAAGATGCCCAAATACTGCAAGGCTGCCCATTGTTACAATAGCGCCGGACAGCTTTCTGCGGACAACCGCAAGCTCAGCTTTTACAAGTGAGAGCTACGTGGAAATGAGGAGGGGGAAGCAAAGCAAAAACCACGGTTGGGGCCCTTTTGAAAGGGAGGGGGCATTTACAGCACAGTTTGTATGCTTTAAGGAAAAAAACGGGACGTTTAAAAGACCGGTAGCGGGAGTTCACAGCTCGGGCAATGGGTGACTGTCATTTGTAATAGGTAGTCGTTGTTGCCTGCTGCTCTCAGTAGACAAGTCTTTGTTTTGAGGGGCAAATACAAACCCGCGCTGAAAGAAAAACAAGGGAGACCAAGAAGCGCGCGCGCCTCGCGCTAAAAGTTAAAAAAAAGACGCGCTCTCTGGTGAGGGAGGGGGAGGAGCGGGTGAGGGAGGGGGAGGAAAGCCAGATGGCGCCTCAGCAATGCGAGGAATGGATGGCAGCTGTGCGCGTGCACGCCATCGTGAACGCAAGCTGGAGGCCAGCAAAAGCCACTGGGTTAGCACTTTCAAAACCCATTTACTAAATCTCTCGCCGAGAGCTGCGCAAGCGCTGGCTCAGGCGAGACCTAAAAAGTAGTAGCGGTCCTTAGCCAAAGGCCAGTGCAACATCACCCAAGGGACAGACTGGTTTGTTTATACTGCGACTTGTTTACTAGAACCAGGAAGCCGGCAGGCCTGTTTTAGCTGTCATGGCTGATTCCAAGAATGAGAAATGTTCCCACAAAACAGAAGAGAATGGAGGAATGTGGGTCTGAATGACATCAACTCAACTACCTCAACAAGCACGTTAGAACCAAAGAGAGGAGTCTGTGTAAGGCAAGTCCTCTCATTCAAGACAAGGGAGCCTTAGTACAACAAGTGCCTCAGATATGTCCTAGCAATAAGAAGTGGATTTTCCATCTTTACGTCTACAGATCAGATTGGTTGCCCCTGTGCTTCCTTCATAAATTATCTTCAAGAGTTTGATTCCCTTTGAGCTGAGGAAGGAGATCTGCAATTTTCTTTACAATTCTTTACCAAACCTGGCCAGGAGAGGCATAACGCTGATTGCTATAATAGTAATGGCATAGGAGGTACATATTTTCTTGTCAACTTTATCCAATGACCAACTCGCCAGTTGCCAGAGTTAGAACCGCTCAAAGGCCTAACTTGGTGACAAAGAGAATAATGCACCTCTTTCTCCAACAGGAATATATTCTTGTCTGCCTCAAGCAACCACTGTGGAGAGGAAGATGTTTTAAGAGAGCAAGCACATCTCTTCAGCTTTGAGGAATTTGAAAGTGCTCCAGAACTAGAGGACGATTGAGGAGTCTGCGCCTCTGCTGGCATCCACTGGGACATTCACAGCATTTAGAAATGATGAATTATTTGATGACAAACAAGGACTTTCAATCTGCAGGCTAACACAGCCCATTTCTATATCTACGTCACCAATGCTCGAAGCAGATCTCCAGCAAGATCTCTATGCCACACCTTAATTTCAAAGCAGTTTGTATTGAGACGCTGCTCATTAAACAAAATGAAGTGGGAATGACCAAAGGAAATCAGAGAGTCCTTGGAAAGTTACAGGTATCAAGTTATAAGGGAGTACGGGTTGAGTAACAAGTCTTGAGGGGCTCCTAGAGGTCTCCTGTAAGGCCCTGAGCTAAATTTTCTTTCTGCTCCTAATTCGGCCTGCGTGAAATTTTAAATTATGCCCGAGTAACTGGAGTAATTTCAGTATTTACTCATTACTCTTGTGATGTGAAATCACGCCAGCTAGAGCAATTAAGAGTAATTTGGGGCAAAAATCTTACCGCAGGAGTGGCTGCTGCCTACTGCTGTTTGTATCCTATAGCACTTTTGTGCCATTTTCTTCACACAAAATGCATCCTCTGGCCCATTTTGGACGCAATGGTGTATTTTGCACTAAGAAAATAGTGCTAAATGCCAGATTACGCTTCTCGGACATTTACGCATAATTGCGCTAGAGAGAATTGCGCCAGTTACGCCCACCCCTACTCCTAATATTCCTGGCTGGGGAACACTGAGCTTGTGGATCTTGGAATAACAAGACGCCTTGAAAAGAAGCTGAGTGGTCCAAAAGATCCTGCTTCCAAACACAAAATATAAAGTTAAAAAACTTATGAAAAAAAAATGCAGAAACTTGTGATCACTGATCTTTGCGAAGAAGCAGGTAAAATGAACTGAAGCTTAGTGTTTCTGCACTCCATCCTGAAATCTTGGAGCTGCCTCGTAAGGATAATATTTCTCTATAAAAGAAAAGGTCTCATTTTAAAAAAAAGAAAATTTTTAGAACTTGTAAAATTCTTTTAATCAGCACGCAGACGCTTTATAGTGTATTCTGTTTGGGGGATTTAGAACAATAACAATAAAAAATTATAACTGGAGGAGTAGGAAGACTTTTTATAAATAAATCTCTACCTCTATTTTGAAATGTTTTCTGGACGATTGCACTTGGGCAGAGGTGAATCAAGGGAGGATCCCAGGAGACAAAACTCTTAGGGCCAGATGTACTGTGATATGGCCTGACTCCACGTTCTATGTTCTAGCGTGGAACCAGGACTTCAGAGTGTTCTGGGTTGGTCAGCTCGTCGATGGATGGGTTTGCATATTAAAGCCTCTCTTGAACTTTCCCTGAGTAGTCCCTCTTACTTTCTTACACTGGCGACGATCGGATGGGATAGAGAGCTTAAGCAACCCCAACATCGGGAAATATCGGGAAAGGAAGATTATTTGAAGCAAGACAAGAGAAGTGAAAATCTACCTTGACGGAGGAGGTTGGTGGAGGCAGCGTGGATACCTCGACGGAGGAGGTCGGCGGAGGCAGCGTGGAGCGGTTGGCCCGGGTTTTCATGCCAGGAGGTATTGCGGGTTCAGCTGAGGCAAAGCGCTGTTCCTTGAAACGCAGGGGCCTGTCTGCGGGTCACGTTGTGTGACGCGTTGGTTGGTCGTGCACTATTTCCTAAAGAAACTAGACCAAAGGCTGTTTCTCTCCACCGCCGGAAAACAAGCTCTATCAAGTGTAGAAAGAGGGCCTAAGGTTTACGTGAGGATGTCGGCGGCCATTTTGAGGCTCCAGGTCTTTCGGAGAACTCTCGTTTTTTATGTAAAATTTGAAGAAAGAAGGTTTGTTCTTCGTTATCTTGAAAACTCAAGCTGGTCATCACGGTGACAAGCACACCTTGTGTCCTGTGTTTTAAGGTATACCTGCATTACTTACTCGATGTGACAGGCTTGTCAACACGGTGACAAGCACACCTCTATTGGAACATTTGAAGGAGATTTAAAGTATTTGGTTACAAGACATAGTGGGAACCTTCATTATTTTACGCATGTTTTCATTTAGGTGGTTACAAATGTGGTGTTAAAAAAATAGGAAACGGAAGGGAAAGGTGTTGTTTGAAATTTCATATTAAATTTATTGTTGATTCCTTTTGAAGGGTTGTTGAGATGCAAAATGTAACTGCACCTCTGTTTTTTCTGTCTAATCCAGGGGAACCTCCGGTGAAGTGGAAAAAATGGAGGAAAATATTCGAAAATTATGCAAGAGTTTGTGGCACTAATTTGAGTGCAGAGAGGAAACAAGCATTATTACTTCACTGTTTAGGTGGTGAGGGGCAAGAAGTGTTAGAGAACTTGCCACAGTTGAGCCCTGCAGTTCAAAGTGGGTTGAATGAATACGAAATGTGCATCAAACAATTAGATTTACATTATCTGCCTAAGGTGAGCACCATTATGGAGCGATATTACTTTGGGTTAAGAGAACAAGGAAAAGAGGAAACTGTGGAGGAATTTGTGACCTCACTACGGAAGTTAGCTTCAAGTTGTAAATTTGGGGAGCTTGTGGAAGAGAGAATACGGGATCAATTTGTTTTAAGATGCTGCAGTGATAAAATAAGGGAAGAGCTTTGGTTAAAGGATGAGCCGCCATTAGACGAAGTAATGTTTATTGCTAAACGTGTGGAACACATGCTCAAATGTGTAGGTGAGTTGAGTAAGGTGGGTAAACCACCTAGTCATGTAGAGAAAGTAGAAGAGGTTGTATGTCAGGCGGTACACAAATCTGACACTCTACAAAAATCTGACACTGCCAACTACAAGAGTAGAGAGGAAGAAAATAAGGCGGCTAATATGCATTATGAAAGGAAAAGTTTAATGATGTTTCAGGGAACCTGTTATCGCTGTGGTAAATTTGGTCACAAAGCTAATGCAAGAGAATGCCCTGCTCTCAAGGTGGTTTGCAGCACTTGTGGGAAAAGGGGTCATTTCACAAAGAACTGTCGTTTTCGTAACAAAACCGACAGCAGGAATGAAGTGAGAGAAGTTACTTTTCAAGTGAATGAGTGTGGTGTGGAACATCCTTCTGAGTGGGTCAAGGTGGGTGATGTAAAGATTAAAATGAAATTTGACTCATGCTCTCACCTCAACTTCATATCTAAGGAGGAGTTTGGGAGGAATTTTTCAAGTAAGGTCAAATTAATAAAATGTGACGTTAGACCTACAGGCTATGGTGGAACTCCAATTAAAATGTTGGGATACTTTATGAGTTGTGTAGAATGCAATGGAAGATTTACTGATGCTAAAATTTATGTGGCAGAGAAAGGAGACAATTTGCTGAGTTGGACTCACCAAGCACGTTTGGGTATCATTCTCAATCCCTATGGTAACCCCCCTGTGCAAGTAAAGTCGATTGAGAATGTTGATAACAAGTTTGTAAAGAAGTTTGAGCGTTTGTTCAGTGACACTTTAGGTTGTTTAAAAGGTTATAGTCACCGGATTAAACTCAAGCTTGGTGCAAAACCCATTGCAGCCAAGGTGAGGAGGATTCCCATCAGTGTGCAAGAAGCAGTTCAAAAAGAGATTGACAGGTTACTAGTTACTGGTGTGATAGAGCCTGTGGAGGCTACAGAGTGGTTGGCTCCCATAGTTGTAGCGCGAAAGGCCAACAATGAGATTCGTATGTGTGTGGATCTTCGCGCTCTCAATAAGGAGGTTGTGGTGGACAAGTTTCCACTCCCTAATATTGACGAAATGGTTTCGACCTTAGAAGGTGCTTGTTATTTTAGTACCTTAGACCTGGCATCAATCAATCAATCATAGCATTTGTAGAGCGCACTACATACCCGTGAGGGTCTCAAGGCGCGGGGGGGAGGGGTGGGGTGCTGCTACTGCTCGAAGAGCCAGGTCTTGAGGAGTCTTCTGAAGGTCATCAGGTCTTGGGTCTGCCGTAGGTGGATGGGGAGGGTGTTCCAGGTTTTGGCTGCGAGGTGGGAGAAGGATCTGCCGCCGGAGGTCGCTCTTCGGATGCGGGGGGATTGTGGCGAGGGCGAGGTCGGCGGAGCGAAGCTGGCGGGCAGGGGTGTAGAGGCTGAGTCGTCTGTTGAGGTACGTAGGTCCGGTGTTGTGGAGAGCCTTGTGTGCGTGGGTGAGGAGCTTGAAGGTTATCCTCTTGTTGACGGGGAGCCAGTGCAGGTCTCTCAGGTGAGGGGTGATGTGGCTGCGGCGAGGGATGTCGAGGATCAGGCATGCAGAGGCGTTCTGGATGCGTTGCAGCTGCTTCAGGAGTTTGGCCGAGGCTCCAGCGTAGAGGGCGTTTCCGTAGTCCAGCCTGCTGCTGACGAGGGCCTGGGTGACCGTTCTTCTTGTTTCGGTGGGGATCCACTTGTAGATCTTGCGGAGCATGCGGAGGGTGTTGAAGCAGGAGGAAGAGACGGCGTTGACCTGCTTAGTCATGGAGAGGGTGGAGTCGAGGATGACTCCTAGGTTGCGTGCGTGGTCGGTGGGTGTTGGAGCTGTTCCCAGTGCGGTCGGCCACCAAGAGTCGTCCCAGGCCGAGGGGTGGAACCGAGGATGAGGACCTCCGTCTTGTCAGAGTTCAGCTTCAGTCGGCTGTTCCTCATCCATTCGGCGACGGCCTTCATTCCTTCGTGGAGGTTGGTTTTGGCGGTGTGGGGGTCTTTGGTGAGGGAGAGAATCAGCTGGGTGTCATCGGCGTAAGAGATGATGTTGAGGTCGTGCAGTCGGGCGACGTGGGCGAGTGGTGCCATGTAGATGTTGAACAGCGTTGGGCTGAGGGATGAGCCCTGGGGTACGCCGCAGATTATCTCTGTGGCCTCGGAGCGGAAGGGGGGGAGGCGGACGCTCTGTGTTCTGCCGGAGAGGAAGGAGGTGGTCCAGTCCAGGGCCTTCTCTTGGATTCCGGCGTCGTGGAGGCGTGTGCGTAGTGTGTGGTGGCATACCGTGTCGAAGGCGGCTGACAGGTCCAGGAGGATGAGGGCCGCGGTCTCTCCGTTGTCTAGCAGGGTCCTGATGTCATCGGTGGCGGCGATGAGGGCAGTTTCGGTGCTGTGGTTGCTGCGAAACCCGGACTGGGACGGGTCCAGGATGCTGTTCTCCTCGAGGTAGCGGGTCAGTTGTTTGTTGACGGTCTTCTCGATGACCTTCGCCGGGAACGGGAGCAGGGAGATGGGCCGGAAGTTCTTGAGGTCCGCCTTGGGGTCCGCCTTGGGTTTCTTGAATAAGGCGTTGATCTCGGCGTGCTTCCAGCTTTCCGGGAAGGTTGCGGTCTCGAAGGAGATGTTGATCGCTTTCCGGAGATGGGGTGCGATGTCGGTGCTGGCTTTGTTGAAGATGTGGTGTAGGCATGGGTCTGACGGAGATCCGGAGTGGATGGTGTTCATGATCTTGATGGTGTCGTCGTCGTTTATGTTGGTCCAGGAGAGCAGGTGGTTGGTGCGGATGTTGGTCGTGGGGGCGGAGATCTCAGTGGTTGTCGGGGCGATCGTGGTGTTGAAGCGGTCGTGGATGTCAGCGATCTTGCGATGGAAGAAGGTGGCCAGCGAGTTGCACAGGTCTTGCGAAGGTGGAATGTCGTTGGAGCTGGGGTTGGAGAGTTCCTTCACGATGTTGAAGAGCTCTTTGCTGTTGTGTGCATTGTTGTCTAGGCGGTCTTTGAAGGAGGCCCTTTTGGTGTATCTGATGAGGTGATGGTGTCTGCGGGTGGCGTTCTTGTGGGCTGTGTAGTTGTCCGGTGCCAGTTCTTCTCCAGCTTTCGGCAGGTTTGCTTGGAGGCCCGGAGGTCTTCAGTGAACCAGCTGGCTTTCTTGCTGGTGTGGCTGTTGGAGGGTTTCTTGAGCGGGGCGAGGGTGTTGGCGCAGTCGTCGATCCACTGTCTGAGGTTGCGGGCGGCGGTGTCGGGGTCGGTGGGGTCGGCGGGAGGGCGCGGGGCTAGGGTGGTGGTTAGCTGGTCTTCGGTGACTTTGCTCCAGCAGCGGCGAGGCATTTGTTGGGTGCAGTGGTGCGTGGTGGCTTTCTGGAAGGTGAAGTGGATGCAGCGATGGTCGGTCCAGTGGAGTTCGGTGGTGTGACTGAAGGTGACGTGGGAGCTTGCGGAGAAGATAGGGTCAAGCGTGTGGCCGGCGGAGTGGGTGGGAGATGTGACAAGTTGTCTGAGTCCAAGGTTGGCGAGGTTGTCGATCAGGGTGGTACAGTTGGTGTCGTTGTTGTTTTCGAGGTGGAAGTTCAGGTCCCAGAGGAGGATGTAGTCCGTGGAGGCGAGGGCGTGAGGGCTGACTAAGTCGGCGATGGAGTCGCTGAACTGTGGTCGGGGTCCGGGGGGTCTGTAGACGAGGGTTCCTCTGAGGGTGGTGTTGGGGTCGGTGTGGATCTGGAAGTGCAGGTGTTCGGCGGTGCTGAGGGTGTCGTCGTTGTTGGTCGAGACTCAGAGAGTGTTCCTGTGGACGATGGCTAATCCTCCTCCTACTCCGTTGGTGCGGTCCCTGTGGGAGATCTTGTAGCCTTCCGGGATGGCAATGGCGATGTCGGGTGCCGAGGAGGGGTTCAGCCAGGTCTCCGTCAAGAATGCGACGTCAGGGGAGGTTGAGCCCAGTAGGTCCCAGAGTTCAACGGTGTGTTTGCGGGCAGAGCGGGTGTTGAGAAGAATGCAACTGAGGTGGTTGGGTTTGTTCCTGGTCGGCGGGTTGGCGGGCTGGGTGCTGGTGAAGCTGCAGTTCCGGCAGGAGAAGGGTCCTTGGGTGCGCTTCGGGGCGGCCAGGAAGCAGGTGCGCGATCGTCGTCCGATGTTGAGTGCGTGGAGGGTGCTGGAGTCGTAGCGGAGCCGGGCGTCGTGGCGGTCGCGGGGACCAGGGGTTCTGGCGCTGGGCGCGATCCAGGCGCGGACGGGCGCAGACGGGCTTGCCTTAGGCGGCCAGCGGCGCGGCCGCACAGCGGCCGCCATATATGGGGAGGTGGGAGGGAGGAGCAGCTGGGAGGCGGGAGGCAGGGCAGGGGCAGCGAATGGGCGGTCAGGGGGGCGGGGCCGCAGGGGACGCAGCGGCTGGAGAGGGAGCTGTGAGGGGCAACGAGGGGAACAGAAGGCAAAACGGGCTCACAGTAATGGGGGCAACGAGGGGAACAGAAGGCAAAATGGGCTCACAGTAATGGGGGCAACGAGGGGAACAGAAGGCAAAACGGGCTCACAGTAATGGGGGCAACGAGGGGAACAGAAGGCAAAACGGGCTCACAGTAATGAGGGCAACGAAGGGAACAGAAGGCAAACAATAAAGGCAAACAAGGATACAATAAAGGCAAACAATAAAGGCAAGCAATGAGGTACAAACCTACGGCCTACCACTGGCCACCAGGGATGAGGCGCAGGTGGTAGCCTGCGGGTGGAGGAGGGCCTCGATCTTCCTCAGCAGCGGCAGCTGGGGCAAGGACACAGGCGGTGCTGTGCGGAGGGGGAGCGACCTACCTAGCATACCACCAGGTGCCGCTCAATAAGGATTCACAAGAGCCGACTGCGTTCATAACTCCCATGGGGGCATTTAAGTTCTTAAGGATGCCTTTCGGGTTAGTGTCAGCAGCCTCTGTTTTCCAGGGAATCATGAATGATGTCATCAAGGGCGTTCCCGGTGTCAGGTGTTACCAAGATGATGTTTTGATTTATGGGAAAACTATTGAAGAACATGATTGCAGAGTAACTAAGGTGCTAGAGAGATTGCTTAAAGCAGGTCTGTCTTTACGTCGTGACAAGTGTAAATTTGGGGTAACTGAGGTTGATTATCTTGGACATCATATCTGGTAGTGGCGTAAGACCCAAAAAAGAGTTGGTAGACAACATAGAGAATTTGAAGGAACCGTGTTCAAAGGAGGAGCTATCCTCCTTCTTGGGCATGGCTGAGTTTTATAGCAAATTCATTAGAAGTTTCGCTGATAAAACGGTCCATCTCAGAAGTTTACTGTGCAAGAACGCCGAGTTTGTGTGGGATGAAGCGTGCAAGGAGGAGTTTTCAGGTGTTAAGAGGGATCTCAAGAATGCCCCTAATTTACAGGCATTTAAACCAGGTGACATGACAAACATCATAACTGATGCAAGCAAAAAAAAATTGGGTGCTCTGCTGATCCAGTTCAGAAATGGTCATGAGCATTTGGTTGCGTGTGCTTCCAGATGTCTTAAGGGTGCTGAGCTAAACTACTCAGTAATCGAAAAAGAGGCTCTTGCCATTTTTTGGGCGCTCAACAAATTTAAAAAATTTGTGTGGGGTACCTCCTTTATTGTCTGGTCAGATCATAAGCCTCTTAAGGAAATTTTTGAAAAGAAAGGCCTTGACTCATTCTCTTCTAGGATCAGGAGGTGGGTTATATCTTTGCAGGAGTATAATTTTGTTTTGGAATATATTCCTGGAAGTTCAAATGTGTCTGCTGACTGCCTCTCGCGTTTAGTGGACACTGTAGACTCAACGGATCTGTCTTGTGAGGAAGGACTGGATGAGGAGTTTGATGTAAGAGTGTGTGATATCACTTTAGGTGTGATAAAAGAAGTTGAGTGGAAGGAAGAATTGAAGAAAGATCCAGAATTGTTGGGTGTGATGGAATTGTTGTCACAAGACAAGGAAAACAGACTTGAGAAGCCCTGGTCGTTAGTGTCTAATGAATTAGCCATTGTTGAGGGCATCTTAACTAGAGGCACAAGGCTAGTTCCACCCGAGAGTTTAAGAAGCAACATTATCCAGATGGCACACGAAGGACACATGGGTATTTCAAAAACCAAAGAACGCATTAGACAAGATTTTTGGTGGCCTGGTTTGGATCTCATGGTGGAACGTGCAGTGCGTGATTGTGTTCCCTGCTCTTTGAGCGACAAAGTTCTTAAGCCCAGACAACCACCTATGGTTTGTAGGAGATTACCCATGTGTCCTTGGGATGAAGTTGCCATTGATATTGTTGGTCCTCTTCATGGTGAACATCAAACTCCTTATTTGATTGTTTTGTTGGATTTATACTCTCGGTGGATTGAAGTGAGTTCTGTGAGAGACATCACGACACAATGCATAATAAAGTTTTTGGATTCTATCTTCAAGCGTGAAAGTTTTCCTTGTTCGTTACGATCGGACAATGGGCCACAATTTTGTTCATGGGAAATGGAGGATTATTTAGTGAAGTGTGGCATTGAACACAAGAAAATTTCTCTTTATCATCCCGAGTCAAATGGTGCTATTGAGAGATTGAACAAAACTTTGAAAGAAAGCATACAACTGGCGAGAGTCAATTGTTTAAACTGGAGGGATGAGTTACAAAATCGCATTTCTGCTTATAGATTTACACCTCATTCTTCAACTGGGAAGACACCTTTTGAATTATTCAAAGGAAGATCTCCTAATACCGTTTTGTGTCCAGGGTGGACGATTCTGGATAAAGGTCTCAAGGACAATGGCATTGGTGAATGGAGAGACAAGGAATTAGCCCTTCAAAAAAAAAAGGAAGATCTATCTTGATGCTCGCAGGTCTAGTAAGGTTGTTAAGTTCAATGTTGGTGACAAAGTTAAAGCTCCTGTAGGCTGTCAAAACTGGTCCAAATTCACTTCTGTAAAGAGTGTGGTTAAACTGTTCAAAAACGCTGTCAAAACCGATGATGGTCGCATCTGGAACCACAGTCGCGTTGTTCATGTTAGGCCAAACAACGAGAACATTTGTGAGTCTGAGTCTTCTGATGGGGCTTCATCTCGTTTGGAATCTGAGCCTACTCGTAAGAGTGTTAGAGCCTGCAAAAGCCCAAGTTATCTTAATGATTTTGTGAGAAGTTACTTTTGCATTTGTTGTGTATTACTGACATACTGTTTTCCCCCTTCTTTTGTATATTTTAAGGAAAAGAAGGATTATGTTTAGTTTCTTGCTTATATCTTATTGTAAAAAAAAAAATGTATTTCAAATGTAAGAAGGAAGATGTGTGATATGGCCTGGCTCCACGTTTTATGTTCTAGCGTGGAACCAGGACTTCAGAGTGTTCTGGGTTGGTCAGTTGGCCAGCTCATCGATGGATGGGGTTGCATATTAAAGCCCCTCTTGAACTTTCCCTGAGTAGTCCCTCTTACTTTCTTACATGTACGACCGTGGAAATAGCGCCTCGCAAATTGCGAGTTTTTTGTGACTCGCAATTTGCGAGGCGCTATTTCCAACGTACAACAGTGTATTTCACACTGTTAGCGATTCCCAATGGGATCGCAAATTGAGAGGCTCATGAATATTAATGAGCCTCTCGCAATTTGCGACCCCATTGGGAATGGCAGGCCCTCCTAGGTATGGTGGCCTGCTGGGCTCAGCAGACCACCATGTCTGGGACTGCTTTTAAATAAAGCATTTTTTTTTTTAATGCAGCCCGTTTTCCTTAAAGGAAAACAAGATGCATTAAAAAAAAAAAAAAATTGAAACGTTTTCGTTTCATTTTTTAAGGGCAGGCAGTGGTCCCTGGGACCACTGCCTGCCCTTAAAAAATATTTTCCCCTGCATTTGCAAAGGGGAAGGGGACCCCAGGGGACCCCTTCCCTTTTGCGAGTGCATTACCACCCTCCTGAAGAGGGTGGTAATTTGCAAGTGTTTTGCGCCCGCAATTGCGGACGCAAAACATTCTTACATAGGGTTGCGCTCGCTATTAGGAAGGGAACGCCCCTTCCTAATAATAAGTCGCAAAACCCTATTTTGCGAGTCGCAAAAAATTGCAAGTCGCAAAATAGGGTTTGTACATTCCCCATGCTGTTTTTGCATGCGGAAACGGGTTCGCAAACCCGTTTGCGCATGTAAAAATGGTCGTACATCTGGCCCTTTCTGCTTCCTGTTTTGGTTATATATTTAGTTCCATTGAAAATGAATGAAATACACAAGCAACGATTCCATCCTAAATGCCAAATTTACATTGCATATCTAGATATAATTGCAAAGATTTCCTAAATTAAAAAACATTGCCCTGTTACAACACAACTAGTTAGTAGCCAAACTTTTCGATGCAGCAAATGTAAGTTCCCTTGAAATTCAACAAAAAATGCAGAGCCCCAAAAGCTAACTTTTCATAGTTACATGCATATCCTCTCTGCGATTTGGCACACCGGCATATATGCAGACCAAAATGAGGACCTGATGAATAAGTAAAAGTACATTTATGGAATACGAGTATTCCAAGTAACTGGATCTTCCAGATATGAAGAAGATGGCAATTTCGTTTTTTCTACAGATACATTTCATAAAAGAGAATTAGAAAAAGTATTATATCCAACTGTGGAAGTGCAATTCCACTGAACAGTTAAAAGGTGTGCACTTTTTCTTACTAGCGCAGTTCTAAATTCTTAACCAACTTCAGGAGCATCTTGATGTCCACAATTTCCTCCAACTCGATCAGACTGGGTTTCACGCTCACTATGAATGAGACTAAGACTGACACCATGCAGGAGGTAGAGGACCTTATTTTTATGACACATCAACGAAGGAAACAATGTGCTCGCTGGTATTGCATTGGTGAATTAGTAAACTGCTTTGCACCACATTTGTGACACTGAAGCGCATTTACTGGTGATGAGGTTACAGCCATTGTGGTCTCCCAGTGTCCTCACTAATAGCAATATACACCATTTATCACACAGAATATTAACGGATAACAAACCAAAAGACTGTAGGAGCACCTTTCCCTATCATGAAAGAAATGCATTGCCTCCGGATCCATGCCCAGATCCACATTAAAGTATCTTGTAAGATCTATATGGGGAACTCCATCTGAAAAACACTGATTACTTGCACCAAAACTCAATACGTCCGGTAAGACGCAGTTTACCAGGAGAATTCATGGGCCATGCAAGAAATCCCAAAACACTCCAAAAGAAAGCACAAGCCAACATGCTTTCTCTGCAAATGGAACAAGACTCGGGACATCCTTGCCTTTCACCTCAGGCTTGCTCTTTCTTTGGTGCAATTCAGAAAAGGTCTCAAAACCCACCTCTCCACAACATTCCTATGATCCCAGCCTGTATACCCAACTTACAGCTGCACCTCGCTGTGATGCAGTTGATGGAGCAAGGTTTCATAAATGAAACTTGCTTGTATTCAATCCTCCTCACAGTATTAATTTATTAAACTTGTATTGTTAATACTAACCTTTGCATTCACGACACAAAAAGAAATGGATGCTTGCCTATGTGTTTTACTAATGAATAACGCTTGTCTGTAATCCAAAATGGCCGCTATGCGCGGGAAAGCTCAATGCGCATGTCGCAACCATATCACATGGTGTGACGTCTTTCTTTGCTTGGTGGAAAGCTTCTGCTTCTGCGCAGTGTGCATTAAAATGGCTGCTTGATGTTTTCACATGCTTCTGCTTGCTCTCGTGTCATTATTAAATTGTCGTTTCCTAATGCTACTAACGCGGGATAGTATATATATTTAATTGGGAATAGAATAGAAATAGTGGGTATACAGTGAAACATTTTATTTGTGATTCTAATATTTTCTTCTTGCACTTTTATTAGTTCGTAAACTTGGGCCTGGGTTGGTGACCTGAAACTCGAGAGGCAAATGGTTCTGCGCATGTGCCTTGTGTCCCTGCCAAATGAAGTCAACCTAAATGAAGTCAACCTGGATGAAGTCCAAGGCCGTAACCTGATGGCCCAAGATGTTGTACTAGTGCTTTCCTGTCGCACATCGATACATTGTCTATGAAAATTGGTTCACATTTGTCATGAGACGGGTGGGAAATAAAGCGAATGTATTAATTTGAAGGGGTGGGAACGTAAAGACAATAGGCTTTACAATTTAGGCCAAATCAACATGGTGCGAAAATCCACCCCCTGTCCAATCAGAAGTAGTGGCCCCATATTTTAGCAACATTAAGGGGAGGTACATGGGCGTAGAAGGGTATAACCGGTATAGAATTAGCTAATTAGCTAGAGCTGACTCTCAGAATACACAGAAGAGCCCCAGACTGTCAAGCTGATCGGTTGCTGACTGAATCTCTGTCCAGAAGAGGTCCTGAGGAGGGGGCGGCGGAGTCCATTAGAAGGAAGGCACGGGAGAATCGAGAGAAGTCGAGTAACAGAGAGGGGAACGACGCAGGCGTCGTTGTAGAGAGGTTACCGGTCCTGTTCTGATCCTGGAGGAGGTCTTTTGCTCTTCATCCTTCCTGGGTCCTATTCTTTCAACTCCTTGGCTAAGGGGTTTGGTTCTCACACTTAGGTAAATATAATGCAACCTTTAGTTGCGCTGCTGTCTCTATCTTCTTCTCTTCTTAAACACCGTCATTGATTAGCAATAATCATTTCTATGCTTAATCTTGGGTATTGCGATTAAGTACCATGTGGTTCTGTATTTTACTCTGCTAAATCTTTAGATAAACATTTTAAAACTTCCTGACTCAGTGGTTATTTCAGGATTATGTACTATAATGAATGTCACTCATTTCACTTCCCAATTAGCAAAGGATTCATTGGTAAGTCATTACTCTTCAATCAGAAGGTAATTGGTAGCAGGGATTTTGATAGAGAGTAACAACTGATAAAACCCAGCGTAAGTATTAGCGTAGTATGAATGTATGGGCCCAAGTGAGTATCTAGTGTATGAATGCTGTTTGCTAATATCGCGCTGGATCAGTTTTCTGGTTATCAGAGGATGGTTACTCTTTGTTAATTGGGTAATGAGAATTTTATTTGTATTTTTATAAACTAACATCCGCTTAAATTTTGAGTTTTGTTTTATGTTGTCCAGAATACCCCGGGGTAAAAAGAATAGCGGGTGGCAAGTGGAAGCCATACTGCAGTGAGGTTATCTGTCAGGCAGAATTAGTACTGAAAAGTTAAGCAGGACTTTCAGTACTCGTTAGGGATTCTATGCGTGTGAGTAATAGCAAAAGAGTACGCTGGTGAAAATCTGATGTTATATCACCTAGAAAGGGTAACATTGGAGAAGTAACAGGTACTTCTGGAGCTTGTGTGAAGAGTAGACGGAAGTGTTTTACTCATAGTGTATGTTTAGTAAACGGAAAGGTTTTACTAAGTGTGAGAGAAAAACTATCTTTTCTATTTTAGAGAAACTGGCACGATAGCGAATGTTTTATGTTGTTACTGAAATTTAATTAAGATTTATAGAGAAAATAAGTTTGCGTAAATTTTTTGTAAAGGGAGGGTCAGTTGCCGGAGAGGGAGCTGACGTCACAAACGCCGCGCTGGGATTGGTTGAATCTGCGAGTGTGGGAAAACCCTTGTAAAGGAGGGGTCAGTAGTCAGGAGTAGTACTGACGTCACAGGTGCCGCGCTGGGATTGGTTAAACTAGCAAGGACAGAAAAGAGCAGATTGTAAAGGAGGGGTTGACAGATAAGCGTCACCAAAAGGCCGCGCAAGGATTGGTTCAGAAATAAAAGTTAGCAGAGACTTGATTGGTTGATATTTTAGAAACTAAAATCTTAGTGGATAAGGATTGCATGTTAAAACGCGATCCGACTTTAACAGGAACTTGTCCGGATAGGAGATTCCTAGGTTTTGCAGAATATAATTTTGTACACCGAAGATTAGATAGAATGTACGGAGAGAAGAGAAAAATGTCCTTTCTGCAAAAGATTAAGAACTATTTTAAAAAGGATAAACCACTCAAAACTAGAGAAGGAATTATTATTCCACCAGCTAAAACGCCCGCTTCATTCATGATGATGGAGAGAGGTTATCATACTTGTGTATGGATGGAGAATTGGATAGAATATACCAAAAATGATGGAATACTAGCATTTCCCGAGAATGGCACGTTCAATGGGCGAATTCTTCAGAATTTGAGATTGAGGATGAATGACTTAGAACCCAGACCTAGATTAACTCAGTACGAAGCTCTAGAGGAATGGGAAACCGAGGCATTTGAGCGGGACCGATCTAGAAGTAATAGGAGTTATCCAGGATTTTTTCCCAGATATCTACGTGAGTCTAGGGACGGTCAGATGAAACAATGGAGAAGGGCAATGATTACAGAAGGATTATATCCATTGTTTTCAGCAGAGGAGAAATTAGGAAGTAAGTGCACAGAAAAGACAAAACATTTAATGAGAAATGAGGAGTCTGAAGACGAATTTATGGAGGAAATGTTAAGAAATCCCCCACCATATCAGGAAGGGACAAGTGGATGCACCCCAAGTGCACCACCAAAAACTCCATTAGTACCACAGGTAATGCATGAATTCACCCAGAGTAGAATACTTCATGACAAAGAAAAAGAAGCCCTAGAAAAGACCAGAGCAGAATTAATACAGAAAATAACTCAGATAAAAGTACATCCTGATTCGTTGACCATACCAGTAACAATTGGTCCAGTAGTTCCATTATATGGTACTCAGGGAAGCTGTCCTCCACCGATACTTACCCCTACTGCTGTGAATAATCCCAAACCTGAAGCTCCAGTTATAATTGAGGATCAATTTAGTGACTGTGAATCCACAATATCACTCATGGACTTGCCTATTCGAGGTTCTGTAAATAGTACTCCCAGAAAAGATGTACCTGGATGTTCAAAAGATGTAAGTTTAATAACTTCATCGGGAGCAAAAAGTGCTACCATAGTAACACCTGAAGATCTAGAAAGATGGGTGCAAGGGTCAGTTAAAGAGTGCACACCTCCGAAAATAATGGACATTCATAAATTAAAAGTCGAATTAGAAGAAATAATAGCAGGATATGTAGGACTAGAACGCTTAAATACCTATGATGAAGAAGAATTATTGTTCTTGTGTAGGAGTATCACCAGAAATGTAAGGTTATGTCATGAAAAATTATCCAATTTAGCACTACAGATGGGAATAGAAATAGGGAGATCAAAAGTACTACAAAAACCCTATAGAGCAGAATTTTCGGACAAAGATTTAGAAAATATGAATGCCTCTGGAAGAAGATTACAAATAAGAGAATTAATGTTAGTTTTGCAAAAATGGGGAGACCTAGATAAATGGAAAACTAGGTGGGCCAAGAAAAAGGAAGAAGCACGAACAAGTAGAACAGCATCAGAATATGTGATGAAGGAAACAGGGAAAGCAGACCAGATGTATCCAATGCGAGAAGTTGCGGGAGGAGGATATGTACATGTCCCATGGAGCAGACAGGATATTTTGTCATTTACGAATGATTTTCCAAAGTTGAGAGAAAAACCAATTGAATGGTACAAGCAGGTTGACAGGTTTGTGAAGGTGTCAAAAGGTATTGTTAAAAGACTTAGATGGTTTGTTTGACATAGTGGTACCTGCCGATTTGTGGACAGATTGTAAAATTACAGTTGATTGGCCTAGTGATGAATATCCTAGAGATCCGAAAACAGGTGCCCCGTCAAATGATGTGATGAAAAAGTATCAGCAAGTGATAACTTACCTGAAAGGGAAAATACCACCGAAAGAAACATATTGGGTAAAAATAGATCGAACTACCCAAGAAGCTAATGAATCAGTACATTCCTACTATGAGCGTCTATTGCAGGTATTTAAACAGTATAGTGGATTTGAGGACATTGGAGACAAGAACATAAGTCAGTTTGTGTATCGATTTGTTTATGGTTTAAAGCCAGAAATTTGTCAGATGATTAAACAGCATATGCTGTGTTGGCAGGAAAGCCCATAGATGAGATTCTGAAGTATGCAAAATATTGTGGAGACGATATGGAGGATAGACACAAGAAATTGCAGGAAAAAGTGATGTGGGCTCAGGTGAAAATGGCAGAAAAGCAGGGAATTCATTTGGAAAATCCAAGTGAAAATCCAGGAAAAGATTCTGGAACGAATGGTGATACTGGGAATGGTGGAAAGTTTAGAGGACGAATGAGTAGAGAAGAAGCTAAAAAGAAATTTCCTTGTCATGGATGCGGAAAATTGGGGCATTGGAAGGATGAATGTAAAAAGATTCGGAATAATAATGGCCCAAATCAAAATTTAAATCCACAGACGCAGAACGACTCACAGCAGGGTGCAAATCCTCAGAGTCAGTTGCCACCTGCACCTATTCAGGGTAATGTAAGCAGAGCAAAGCATGGTACAGACATCGGATATCCAGGAGGAAGTGGTAAGAATGATTATATGACATCACAATTTCTTTTGCAGGACGATTTCTGTCAATTCAGTCCATGAAGGTGCCTAGGAGAGGGGAAGAAGGAGTGCATACTTGGCGCATCCTTACAGGTAGATCAGTCAGGTCCATATGTTGAAGGGAATGTGAAAGGTAATAATATTACTTTCCTTTTGGACACTGGTGCTACCCGGTCTACTGTGAGAACAGCAGACATTCCAGACCTTCCTCTCTCTGGTGAAAATATCCAAGTAGTGGGGGTAGCTAATCAGCGGATTAGAACACCTCTTACCAAACCCATGGAAGTTAAAATTGGAAACTTTAGAGAAATGCATCAATTTGTAGTGTGTGATTCTAGTCCAGTAAACTTATTAGGTAGGGATTTATTGTGCAAAATGAATTGTACCATTTTCTGCACACCGGATGGTGTGGCAGTTCAGACACCAGATGAAGATCATGTATATAAAATTATGATTGCAAAACAAGGTACAGAAGTAGACGAGATGTTTTCGTTAATAACAAAAGATGAGTTGCCAGAAGAATTAAAAGGTACAGTAAACCCCATAGTATGGGATTTCACTGGAAAAGAAGTAGGACTTATGGCCAAAATAGATCCAGTTAAAATTACTGTAAAGGAAGGTGCAATTTTCCCAAATACCAGACAGTACAAAATGAGTGCAGAAGTAAAAGCAGGAGTCATTGAAGAAATAAATCGAATGGTAGAACAAAACATACTAAAAGAAGTAATGAGTAGCCCATGTAATTCACCAATAATGGGATTAAAGAAACCTAGTGGAAAATATAGGATTGTTCAGGACCTGAGGAAAATAAATAAGATTGTAGAACCATGTTGTCCCATAGTACCAAATCCTGCAGTAATTCTATACCAAATTCCGTGGAGTGCAGGATGGTTCACAGTAATTGATTTGTGTCAAGCATGCTTTTCAATACCATTACATCCAGACAGCCAGTATCTTTTCTCATTTAAATTTGAAAAAAAGTTTGTGTGTGGAATCGTGTTCCTCAGGGGTACACAGAAAGTCCTTCTATTTTCAAACAGATACTGAAAAAGTGCCTTGAAAAATTAGTGATGCCAGGAAGCTCAGTTTTAGTCCAATATATCGACGACTTATTGGTGGCATCGAACACCAGAGAGGACTGTGTTGTTGATTCCATAGCATTATTAAATCTTTTGGCAGAAGAAGGACATAAAGTCTCACCTGAAAAATTGCAATTTTGTACAACAGCTGTTAAGTATCTGGGACACCAAATTGAGAGAGGAAAAAGAAAAGTAACAGCTGAAAGAGTAGCTTTAATAAAGAAAATGCAAATGCCTGTAACACAAAGACAAGTGAGAATGTTCCTAGGAATAGTAGGTTACTGTCGACAATGGATACCAGGATTTTCCATGTTAGCTAAGCCCTTAATTAACATGACAAAGAAGAAAGCAAAGGACCCTGTGGAGTGGGAGGATGAAAGTGTAGAAGCTTTTGTAAAATTGAGAAATGCCCTATGTTCAGCACCTGCCTTAGGAATGCCTGATTATAAGAGAGAATTTGCATTGTTCTGTCATGAGAGAAAAAATTGTGCACTCTGTCTTAACTCAGAGACATGGATTGGAAAGACGTCCTATAGCATATTTTTCTGCTACATTGGACCCAGTAGCAGCCGCGTTGCCAGGATGCCTAAAAGCAGTGGCGGCTACTTGTTTGAGCATTGAACAAAGTGAGTCAATTGTGATGGGACACCCTGTAAAAGTGTATGTTCCACATGCAGTTGTCATTCTGTTGACAAGAACCCGAACTCAGCATCTTACTCCTAGTCGGCTGACTAAATATGAAAGAATAATAATGGGTGCTGAAAATGTGAACATGGTAAGGTGTACTATAATAAATCCAGCAACCTTACTACCAGACCCACGTCATGAGAGAATTAAAGATGACGAAGACGATGAACATGATTGTATACAAATTACAGAATTATGCACAAAACCACGCCCAGATATAGAGGAACAGCCTCTTAAAAAGCCAGACAGGGAGCTATTTGTTGATGGTTCATGTCAAAGACATGAAGATGGTAAACTAACTGCTGCCTATGCGGTATGTGAATTAACTGGAATAGTTGAAGCATCCTATTTACCAGGAGTCAAATCTGCACAAGTAGCTGAATTGATTGCGTTGATAAAAGCATGCAAAATTGGGAGGAATCAGAGAGTGACCATATTTACAGATAGCCAATATGGTTACGGGGTTGTGCATGATTTTGGCCAACTATGGATGCAGAGGATTTCATGACTTCTTCAGGATCCCCCATTAAAAATGGACAATTTGTAAGGGAATTGCTAGAAGCAATACAATCACCAAAAGAATTGGCTGTGGTGAAATGTGCCGCACACCAGTCAGGAGATGACTGGGTGGTAGTCGGCAACAGATATGCAGATCTGGTGGCTCAACATTGTGCCAAAACCAGAATGTCAGTCAATAAGAAGGTGGAAAGAATGGGAATCAGCTGCCAACTTATGCTGTATATGCTACCTGAGACTTGGAATGAGGTGAAGAAATTGCAAGATGAGGTTAAAGTGAGAAGAATTTGTGGATCAAAGTGGGTTGTTCCCAAAGAGGAGATGATGAAGTGTGGATCAGTGCTGATGGCAGACGTGTCATGCCAGACTGTTTACTCTCACAAATGGCTAGAATGCATCATGGAGACACACACATAGGGAGAGATGCAATGATTAGGCTGTTCAGACAAAATTGGTACAATCCCAAATTCAGAGCTGTTGCAGAGAGTCTTTGCCAGAGATGTCTAACTTGCCAGATGCATAATCCGGGGAGGAAGACAGTAATTGGATTTGGGAAAATTGGAAAGGCAGATGGTCCATTTATGAGACTTCAGTTTGATTTCATACAGTTACCACCATGTAGAGGGCTGAAATATGTACTAGTCATAGTGTGTCTGTTTTCAAAGTGGGTGGAGGCTTACCTTACTAGGAGAAATGACAGCATTACAGTGGCAAAATTGTTGCTACGAGAGCTCATACCTAGGTTTGGTTTTCCAGTAACTTTGGAATCAGATAGAGGAAAACATTTTAACAGTGAAGTGATTCAAATAATCTGTGAAGCATTTCAAATCAAACAGAAACTGCACTGTGCATATCGTCCAGAAGCTTCTGGAGTGGTTGAACAATTGAATGGCACTATAAAGTCAAGACTGGGAAAAATGTGTGCATTAACATCATTAGAGTGGCCAGATGCATTGCCACTTGTTCTAATGGGACTCAGAAGTACACCTGACAGAAACACAGGTTTGAGCCCCCACGAAATAATCATGGGAAGAGCAATGAGACAAACACATGTTCCCACAAACAAACTGGTGAATATATCTGATGATATGGTTCTGGACTATTGCAAAGGATTGGCTGACCTAGTGCGTTCTGTCTCTCATCAGGTTGGAGAAGACGCAGTTTCCAGGCAGCCCGAGCAAAGAACATGATCTGAATCCTGGTGACTGGGTGGTAGTGAAGAATCACACCAGAGAAACGTGTCTATCACCTAGATGGGGCAGACCGTGTCAAGTCATACTGACAACGAATACAGCAGTGAAGTGTGCCAGATTTCCTAATTGGATCCATGTAAGTCACACCAAGAGAGTACCAGATCCCGAGTAAGAGAATCCTCAGACAGCGCCGATCAATGAAGAGGCTGAAGGTTGCCCAGCTGTAGGATCTCAAGTTCGAGATTCCAGAGAAGCTGAAGAAGAACAACCGAGCACAAGTCAGGATTGGATACCAGTGGTAGAAGTTCCTGAAGTATACCACAGAACAAGAAGTCAAGTGAAATTGAAAGAAATTGAAGAAGATCAGAGAGGTGAAGAAGAAGCAGTTCAGGAACAAGAAGAAAAGACATTAAGAAATCCTGAACAAGGTCAGATAGGGAAAGAAAACTGGACTCAAAACAGTGAAGACCTAATAGACTTTGATCAGGGGCAGACAGGTCTAGAAGAATCCGGTCTGGCTGCAGAAGTTCACAGTGCAATAAGCCCTGATCAGAACAAGTTAGATCAAGAAGAGTGCACAGAAGAAGAAAACGTTGAAAATCATGAACTTGAAGAAATAAACAAAGAACAAGGTCAGTTATTGGAAACTCACAGCGGAGCTGTTACAGAGAAACCAATCAGACCTGAAAAAGACAAAGCAGAAGAAAAAGTGATCAAAGAAAACAAAGCAGTGCTAAGCAGTGAAATTAACGAGATCCCAAAAGACGAAAACAAAGAAACAGTGCCAACAAAGAAAACAAGAAAAGGAGATCATTGGCCGAGTGTCATTAAAAGAGTAAAGTACCACATAACAACCAGAAGTGAAGATCCAGATCAAGTACCTGAAGTATCAAGTCAAACCGATCAAGAGAAAAAGACAGAGAAAAGAAGAAGTAAAAGACTGAAACTTGTGAATAACAAATTTAAGGGTCCTGAATGGACTTATATCATTCTTGAAGATTTCGAAAGCTCAGAGTCAAGTGACAGTGGTGGCGAAGGAACAAGTGCAGAATTGACTTACGAAGAAGAAACAAGACCACCCTGACTAAGCAAAAGAATAAGCTAAAGAAAAGAAGAAAAGATAAGAAGAGTAATCTTCCTTGTCGAAAAATGCCTGACGATAGAGTTGCTGGGAGACCAAAATAGAAATGTTGTAGAAGATGCTGTGCAATATGCATATGTAGTCTAGTAATGGTGCTTATAGTATGGTTAGTCCTGATTGTAGCAATTCCTTACCTTATGATAATAGATAAAAAGATTAATAATGAAACTAAAGGAAGGACAGCAAATGTAAAGGGCAATAGAGTAGAACTAATGGCAGAAAGTGAACCAGAAATTCATCATGAAGTAGCGGACAACAACACTAGTTTAAACGTTTTCACAAAGTTATTGTTTCAATATGTAGACACCATGGAAGTTAGTAATTGTTACGTCTGTATGAAGTTACCTGAATCAGTAGCAGAAGGATTAACATACCATCACTTACCATTGACATATGGTATATCATGTAGTGTTTTGTCTAGTTTATTTTATAGAACAGGGAGACTTCAGTATTATTATTCAAACTTAAATGTGATATTTTCTGAGGTTCCGATTCGCAAGAGTATGAACCCAGTGCTTAGTAGTCAAGACGCACAGTTTATGGGAGAATTTTTCTTAACAATGAAATCAATAGACATAACACATGCACATAGACACAATCTAACATGTTCTTTACTTGAAGAAGAAAAGATATTTTTGAATTTAATAGAAGACAAGATTTTCAAAAGAAAGCTTCTGAGCATAAGGCTCATTTACCACCTTGGGCTGAGAAAGAAGGTAGTTACACACCTGGCAAGGCTCAAGCTGCTATGGCTCTGGATTTCGTAAAGATAGGGAAAATTTGTCTTCATAGGTTAAAGACTGATTATAACAATGTTTTCATCGGTACCAGTGTATGTGAAAACAATTTTTTTAATTCTTGGAGGTTGGGGACTCAAAGGAGGAACAGATTCAGTTTTTCCTGGAATCCATTATGTGTGTGGGAATAAGGCTTACTTTAGGCTTCCTGCACGGTGGTTTGGAAGTTGTTATTTTGGAATAGTATTTCCAAAGATATACCACGTAAAAAGAAACACTGAGAGCAATGAAAACAATAACAAATTAATACGTAGTAAAAGAGCTAGTTTTTCAGAAATTGTAGGTGATATATTTGGTGCATTGATACCTTCGGTGGGAATAATTCTGAACTCAAGGAAAATATGTAAATTATCTACAGTAGTTGATCGTTTATCAACAGATACTGCAGGAGGTTTTCTAATGATTAATGCGGAAATGGTTGCGTTTAGATCTATGGTGATGCAAAATCGACTTGCTCTTGATAGTATATTGGCAAAAGAGGGCGGAGTCTGTAAATTATTGAAGACGAAACATTGTTGCACTTATATTCCTGATAAGAGTGCAGAAATTGGAACGTATATACAGAATATAACTAAACTTGAGAAAGAACTTAAACCACTGGAAGTTGAGTGTATGGGAAAGATTGACAAATAGTATCTCGTCAATTGGAACATGGTTTGCTAATATAGGGAAAGGAATTATAGGTCAAATATTAGTACCCTTAGCAGGGATAGCAATAATAATTTTGGCAATAACAATATGGTGCAAATGTTGTAAAAAGAATGGAACATATAAAGTGACAGGAAGAGGGAAGAAACGAAAGGTAGATGAAATCGAACTTGAAGAGTGGAGAAGTGAATTATACAAGAAATTAAAAGGAGATTGTAAAAATAGAAAGAGTAAAGATGAGAATGAAGTAGTTTGCTAGAAGTTGGCATCTGATTGAGGGTAATGTTTTTGATGGCTCAGAAACGCCATCAGAGAGGGGATTGATGGAGCAAGGTTTCATAAATGAAACTTGCTTGTATTCAATCCTCCTCACAGTATTAATGTATTAAACTTGTATTGTTAATACTAACCTTTGCATTCACGACACAAAAAGAAAGGGATGCTTGCCTATGTGTTTTACTAATGAATAACGCTTGTCTGTAATCCAAAATGGCCGCTATGCGCGGGAAAGCTCAATGCGCATGTCGCAACCATATCACATGGTGTGACGTCTTTCTTTGCTTGGTGGGAAACTTCTGCTTCTGCGCAGTGTGCATTAAAATGGCTGCTTGATGTTTTCACATGCTTCTGCTTGCTCTCGTGTCATTATTAAATTGTCGTTTCCTAATGCTACTAACGCGGGATAGTATATATATTTAATTGGGAATAGAATAGAAGTAGTGGGTATACAGTGAAACATTTTATTTGTGATTCTAATATTTTCTTCTTGCACTTTTATTAGTTCGTAAACTTGGGCCTGGGTTGGTGACCTGAAACTCGAGAGGCAAATGGTTCTGCGCATGTGCCTTGTGTGCCTGCCAAATGAAGTCAACCTGGACGAAGTCCAAGGCCGTAACCTGATGGCCAAAGATGTTGTACTAGTGCTTTCCTGTCACACATCGATACATTGTCTATGAAAATTGGTTCACATTTGTCATGAGACGGGTGGGAAATAAAGCGCATGTATTAATTTGAAGGGGTGGGAACGTAAAGACAATAGGCTTTACAATTTAGGCCAAATCAACATGGTGCGAAAATCCACCCCCTGTCCCTGTCCAATCAGAAGTAGTGGCACCATATTTTAGCAACATTAAGGGGAGGTACATGGGCGTAGAAGGGTATAACAGGTATAGAATTAGCTAATTAGCTAGAGCTGACTCTCAGAACACACAGAAGAGCCCCAGACTGCCAAGCTGATCGGTTGCTGACTGAATCTCTGTCCAGAAGAGGTCCTGAGGAGGGGGCGGCGGAGTCCATTAGAAGGAAGGCACGGGAGAATCGAGAGAAGCAGAGTATCAGAGAGGGGAACGACGCAGGCGTCGTTGTAGAGAGGTTACCGGTCCTGTCCTGATCCTGGAGGAGGTCTTTTGCTCTTCATCCTTCTTGGGTCCTATTCTTTCAACTCCTTGGCTAAGGGGTTTGGTTCTTGCACTTAGGTAAATATAATGCAACCTTTAGTTGTGCTGCTGTCTCTATCTTCTTCTCTTCTTAAACACCGTCATTGATTAGCAATAATCATTTCTATGCTTAATCTTGGGTATTGCGATTAAGTACCATGTGGTTCTGTATTTTACTCTGCTAAATCTTTAGATAAACATTTTAAAACTTCCTGACTCAGTGGTTATTTCAGGATTATGTACTATAATGAATGTCACTCATTTTAAACTTCCCAATTAGCAAAGGATTCATTGGTAAGTCATTACTCTTCAATCAGAAGGTAACTGGTAGCAGGAATTTTGATAGAGAGTAACAACTGATAAAACCCAGCGTAAGTATTAGCGTAGTATGAATGTATGGGCCCAAGTGAGTATCTAGTGTATGAATGCTGTTTGCTAATATCGCGCTGGATCACAGTCTTTAATCCTCTATGTATTTTTACACACCGAAGGTCCTCCGTTTACATTGTAAATGTACCGCCATGTCTCTATTATCACATGTGGCTACGTAAAAACATCTCACTGCCCTTTGGGGCTGAAGCTTTGCTTCATAAAATACCGCCAATAATAAAGTACATTGCTTATTCGGCACAGATCAAATTTGTAATTTGAAGAATACATTTCTGAAGCCTGACATGGCAGATGGTGGTATTACTGCTCTGATGTTGGAGAATGTGATGTATGCAGGGATAAAAATAAGCAGGAACTCAGAGCTATTTCACTCGTGCTGATTGCTAACATAAAAGAGCCTGATAATCCTAATGGAAACTACTACTAGGAGTTACTTTTGCCTCCCCCGCAGCAACTGATGCTTTGTCATTTCATCTACACAGGAAGTTACAAAACATTCAATATCATGTCCCAAAATTGTTTGCAACACTGTAATTTGCGTTTTAACTATAGACGAACTGCACGAAGGAATAGCAATTTCAAAGCGTTTACAGACTTCTGACGTTCATCTCAGTACCTGTCCAAGGTGAATGTATGCACAGCCGCCTCCACTCACAGATTCGTACATACATTCATTCTGTTCTTACTGCACATCGTTTTAAGAACTGGCTTTGCTTTCTACTGTAACACTCACAGCGTGTTTATATTTATACACTGGCTTCACTTTTTAATTTGTGGCACAATGCATACACACAAACCGCCTCGATGTTCAATATAAGTAGCTCCTGCCCACTGGAAAATGCCACTGCACAGGATCCATGCGTAGCTCCTACTTGCCTAAGCTTTGTTTTTGACCTCGTGTGGATGTTGCCACTGTTGTCAGGTGGAAACATACTTTTTAAGTTGTGTTTTTTTTTTAGCACCACACATAATAAAAAGGTACAGAAAAAAATAATACAAAGTTTGGCTGCTGTGAAGCATGGCTGAAAGTTACAGAAAAAAGCTCTATAAAGCGACCGGTGTTGACCACCTCAAAGCTTTTTTTTTATTTTTTACTTTTAGGTAGGCTGCTGCATAAAATGGCTGTAAACATTGACAAAGTCAGTAGATCTCGCATAGGCGAGACCCATTGGCTTTGCCAATGCTTGTTCTATTTTCTGTTGAGTCAGGGCATCTTATTACCTCTGGCACTTTACTACTGGTGGTGCTTTTCTTTTAAAATCTGTATATACCTTATGCTTTTTAAAACTTTTTTTTTTATTGTTTTCAAGTCGAAACAAAGAAAAACATGACATTACAACAAATGGCAGCTTGTACACTGGTACACACACCACAAACATTCTCATTAGGTTGATATGTAGCTTCATTCACGATTGTGGAATTACATCAGCTGAACCTAGTCAATCTGCAAACTTTCAAGAGAAATAAAAATCAAATTGAAACATCCCCTTAGAATAATTTTCAAACAGTGGATCAAAAAACACACTCCGTGTAAAAAATAATCGCTGCAAGTGCATCCAATTCGATATATCACTTTAATTAACATGAACAAAGATTTTTTTTTTTATTGTGACAACAACACAATGTCTTATGTCTGTTTCCCACTCAAACGTCAGCTGCAGACTCCAAGGACAACTAGTGGTAGCACCTTCAAGTATTACTTGGATCACGGACTCACGTTTATATTGAATTCACGACTTTTACACTTCCTCCCACCCCAGCGCAGCTCCTCCTGCGTAGCTCCATCACTAGAACTTCCTACTTTGCAACCCTGTACAAATTGGCATTCTCAACTCCTCAGGCCTTTCGTGCCCTGTAATACCAGGCCAGTGAAGAAATAGGTCTCTTAAGAAATGTCTGTGCTGTTTAACACTTACTGCTCCTTCGGCATTAATCACTACCTAGATACCCTTCCTTCATAGATCTCACCTTCTGCTCATGGCAAGTACTCTTGCCCTTTAACTGCAGTTCAGTGTAGGGTTGATGGCCTGTTCATCTCCAGAAACATACTCTTGAAGAGCCTTATTCTATATGTCAGAGCACTCACTGGATAGAACAAATGAACCCCGGACTCAAAACAAAAAGAAAGAGACCCAAAAGGTTAACAAAAAAATTGTTTGAGAACAGTTAAGTGATATGGTGCAACACGTGAACTGGGCACCAGAGAAATGCCACAGCCTGCAAAGCTTTGGTGGAGGCTTTTTTCAGGGTTATAGCTTTCTAGTGAAAGATGTCTCCATAAATAAATAGATGGCTGCAGGTAAAGGCTGAGCACTTGGCGGCTGCGATCAGGCACATGGTTATTTACCAGCTTACAAAGGGAAAGAAGTCCGAATGGGGCACTACAAAAATGCCTACTTCCATCAAATGCTCCCAGACACCAACCGGACCCAATACAGACCATGACAAGGTCCTCCAACACCATCCTAAAATCTTCTGGGCACAATGAGATTCACTTCCCTTAAGAATCAAATATGATAACATGAAGTTTGCATCAGTTATGAAATATGGCAGTGGAGTAAGAGATACAAAAGAAACATAAAATTTTAAAAAAGAGAATGTAGCAGAGGGTATGTAAAGTGTGTTCTAGCCATGGTGAGCGTCAGGCGAGCAAAGCCACAAGAGCAATAACTTAACTTTGGGAAGTTTAGATGGAGGCAGAAAATGCCAACAGTCAAGAAAGCCTTCCTTGGAACATGACAAAGTTCAGGTAACTTAACAAATCATCAGCATGCTGGAGGATGGAGCTTTTGATCTGGACTGAAGATCCCTCTGTGACAATGTATATTTTGAACAACAAGGATGATTCCTTTTGTGCCACATCAGTGACAGGAGAGCATTCATATGTGGAAATGAAGTTCCCTTAGCAAAAAAGTAGGAAAGGGCTTCCCCATACCACGTGAGCTGAATAAATCAGTTTGCCTATTGAGGACATTGCCAAATGCCTCCAAAATGTCAATGACAACCAGCAAAAATGATGCCTAATAAGGGTAGAGCTTCATTCATCACATGAACAACGCTACTCTGTAGTGGAGCAGAGGTACACAGATATGTACGAGGGTAAAAGAAAGCAAGAGGCGATATTTCTGAAGTTCAGGTCCACAAAAATGTATAAAATCTTTACTGTAAAAGGATGGTTGTAATGGTTTGAAAATGTCACAGGTATGTGCTACCAAGATGTGTATTCTTAAAAAGCATGGAAACTTGGCACCCCCTCAAGCTTCCAAGGAGCAGACCTTTGAAATGCCACATATGGTCAAAGGCGATTTACACCTGCCAGATAAGTGTACCAAGTGTTTTAAAATATTTGTAGGAATCTGATCATCCACATATGTTGTCTGCACAAAGGTTAATACTGTTTAAAGGAAAGTGGAAAACTTAGGTTCCTAAAATGAGACAACTCTGAACTGCATAGAAATCGACTTGATTGACTTTTCATGATTTTCTTCTAACAGAAATACTTCTACAAAAAGTTTGCTGGAATAAGAACCAGAAGAGGGTTCTCAGAGTTTAAGACAACTGGCTGTCAGGATTTGACATGAAAACAGGTGATAATTGCTCTTCTGATGCAATATTTATACAGCTCTGACACTGCTTTATCGAATGAAACTCTTGGGCAGAACATGGGGCACATTTTAGTGCGTACACTTTACCACTTAAGTGTAGCATGCTCGTAGTTAGCGTACAGAGGCACTAGAGGATACAGAAGAAAAAGACAGGCATGATGTTTAAGGAAGAGTAGCCTTGTCAGGCAACTCTTCCTGCCAAATTTAGCGGCCAGGGACTGGAACGCCTCGTTTGGAGTCAAAGGATTAGAATTTTAGCCTTTAGGAATGGACTAGAAGAAAAAGGGATCAAAAATTATTGATCCAAACTAACTTAATGAGTCTGGGGTAAACAAGGAACTCAGTTCAGGGGCTTGAACCGAAGTCTGCCTTTCCATAATGGGCTATAGTATATTTGCACTGTGCCATTTTTCTGTACTCTATGAGAGTCACGCATACTGCAGCTCAACAGATGCTATGATAAGGGTCACTGCAATTGTGAGATTATGCAGCTTTTTTCGCATCATTATGAATTTCCCAAATGTCACAAAATCCATCATCTGCTGTACAAAAAGTTTCTAGCTCAAATAGATCAAAAGTTACTAAAAACATTTATTGGGGAAAGGTAGGTAGTAGTGGCATATTAGTCGCACCTTCTACGTACATACAATTTATAGAAACAATACTGGAAGCACACAAGCGTAAGTTTGGACTCACTTGGCATCATATACCCTACTACCCACAGGTATAGTCAACCATAAACTCAACGTGTCCACTATACAAAATGAAACTATACAAAGATAGAGACATTCATTAAAGTACTCCAACCAATCAAGTCAACAAAGTAGGGTGTCTGAATCACAAGTATACTTACACCTTTATATATAAAATTCTCTAACATACCAGACAAATTGATGACCTGAATATTTTTAACATAGAATTTACCTCATACACTATATTGCGTGCCTTGAAAAAGTCACTGCTCGTGACAAAACACGTGTCGGCTGTTGTCTTGATGATATATATATATATATATATATATATTCACAAGGATCATTGAATTTGCTCCTCATTTATGTGAATAAATACCTTTGGATTAGATTCTCTACACACCCTACTTTGAGGACTTGATTTGTTGGACTTCTCTAATGAGTGCTTCGATATCTTTGTATAGTTACTAAAAACATTGTGATGTGGGTTTGCGTGCAATGGAAGGTCCTTTGCAAAGGTTAACTGGACATCTTTTGGTTGCATTTTTCTATAGTTGGTCGTTAAACTGGAACTAATGAGGGGAAATCTTTGTCCAGAAAATATTACCATGAGTAAAAATTACAAAATAATGATGTAATAGTATTAAAAGAGTGCTGATTATGCTGCATAACTTTCCTTTTCGGGCTGCACAATTTAATCAACCCTACCGCATAACTTGGTGCTCCCTTGCTGCATAATTCCAGTGACTATAATACTGGGACATGTGGTTAAACTTTCTATTAGATGTAAATTAGCTTTGAGGCCTGCTGCGTTATTTTACTTCTTAATCCAATGAGTACGCTAGTGCACTAGCGTTTTCTAGATTCTAGGCTCTGAGGGAAAATAAGAGTCTGCCATGCTGCCCCCCCTGAGTCAACACGGACTAGGAAAGGATAGATGTTCTGAACACTTAAGTAAGGGGAGCAGTCGTGCAAAGTGGATTAGCAAATCCCTGACCACGAAGAACAACCACTGTACACTAAGGTGTCACTGACTAACATAACTCAATAGAAAAGCAAACAAGTGTATCTATTATTCATCAAACACACAAATGGTGAGGGGAAATATGTGTGCAATCGGTCTAATCACTGGCAATCACTCAGGGTAGCATACCACCCCATTGCTCTTTTGCCTATCATGCTACCTCAGTTTAGACGCAGCCATATACAAATCTTTCTTGAACAAGCTACACCCAACAGAAGTGCGAAACCAGTCTTGGTTGCTTGAGTTCCAGTTCAGGGAGAATCTGGCTTGGCAGTTCGGGTTATACTGTTCCTAGTGGAGCAGGGTCAAGACTGTTTTGCATTTGACTGGGTCCAATCTGAAGTGAAATGGTGGGCAAAAGAACGATGATTTGGAATGATAACCCCAAACTATTGCCAGTGGTTAGTGTCACGTTGAGTGTCTGATATCTATTATAATATATGTCTGCCCAAAAATAGTACAAATTAATGCAGCTGTAAATGGTACAACATAATTCTCAGATTAGAGCTTCCCAAAAACCTTTTCCCCTTCCCCGGGACAGTATACCATTCCCCACAGTCTAAGGACTATGGGGATCTCATGAATTGGGCCTTTAAAGGAGGGAGGAGGGTCTCGAAAGAGTTGATGTACCCAAGGCCATGAGAACAACATGATTTATCACAGAAAGCCATTCAGGGTGTGAAACCTAGCAAGTAAGAAGGACAATCGCAAGGCAAATCGATCTGCAACACCGAAACCTACGACACAGAATATGGGTGGAGCAACTATTTCTGGGCAAACAGTTGGTGAGGAGCTCACTATGCTCCTTGCAGTGCTGCCAAAAGTAAGTTAAACTGCCAACAATATTTAGACCATAGTGGTTTCTGGCAACTCGAGTCCGAGTGTGCTCGAAGCTTGTGGTGTTGCTGCTGCTGCTCCACAAGGAAAGAGCTAACCAAGGAGATCTTCTCCAGGTTTAGCTAGCATCCCAAAAAGTCAAAGGCAGGCTTAATCATATGGGCCAACCCTGTTCTTAGTGTGTAGAACAAAGGTCATAAGAAAACTCAGAAATCTCAAATGTTCTGCTGCTGAGGGGGGCAGGTATCTATCTGGAGCACGCACAAAGTGCCAAGACTTGCCCACCCGGGGCACTTCCTAGGATGTTTCTTCAGAGATTTATAGCAAGCCTCCATGAAAACAGTGAAAAGCCAGTTCAATCTCAGCTTCTGTCTGTCCTCCAAGGCATGTCAAGTAAACAAAGCGAGAATCTCTGTCAAGGTATTCTTATTAAGCCCCCCTCCTCACAAACTTTGCCGAAGCATAAGCAGACAATCAAAAACAAAACGGTGCATTAAAGCAAGCACAATTGGGAATGGGGTACCTCCACTGAGCTCATGCCTATAAATGTGAAACCTCCTCTGTTGCCAGAAAGTTGCAGTGAAGTCATCACACTACTTGGCACTCTATTTCAATAGATGACAAGCAGTCTGTCCTTTATTCATATCCTGTTTAGTTCAACCGAGACCTTGCATTTCCTTGGTCATTCAGAAAGCCTGGGCTTCAACTGGATCATATAACCCAATTTCTGTCACAGGGATCCGATGAAGTTACAAACTGCACATATTTAAATTTGAAAGAACGACTCCTTATAAAAAGATTCAAAAGCTACCTTAGTTTGAACTGTGCTTTGAAAGCAAATGTCACTGCATGAACACGTCAAAACGTAGATGTATTATAAAGTCATTGCTAAAACATGTCAGCTGTGTTTTTATACAATGCTCACTGTGCTGTCCAGCATCCAAAACACCATAACCATATATTTACACTGTATCACAAAAACGTCCATCCAAAACATCCTTAAACAGGTCAATTACAAATATGCATTTCCTAAAATCAAAACGAGGAAAGCTTCCTCTGTTCTGACAAATGTTTTAGAGTGCTGCAAATTCTATCACAACACACAACATGTATAAACATATCTAAAGTAAAGCTTGGTACTGTAAAAATAACACATAGACAACCATCACGTATACAATCTTCGGCAACATATAAAAATAAATCTGGGAAAAAGAATAACCTCTACTGCTTCCAAAGTAAACTTGATGCAATTCAAAAACAACCGGAATACCTGCCAATAGTAAACAAGTTCAAATGAGGGTCAAACTATGTCCACCGACTGACACATGCCCACATTGCTTTGAATGCAATATGGACGGTGGCATTTCATTAGAGGCAACTGAAGAATCGATACAAAGATGAACACCTTTTCCGAAAGCCAAAGAAATTGTTCCTAAAAATAGTCACAGTTAGGAAGCTTTGGCTTAAATCGCAAGCAAACGTTTACCGAATGCGTTCGACTTAATAGTATATGCAGGCACACAAAAAAATGCACTCGCACACAAACAGGATCTGCGACCAACGGGTACTAGAACACGCTAGAGATAAAATGTACTTCAAATTTCACTATTTAATACTATCATTATAATAGCAAGTTGATTTAAAGTTATGTAATCAACATTCAACTTGCCACCATGTCTTACATACCGAAAGTTAGTTCAATGAATATGCTCAAAACGGGAGACGCTAAAATTACATATTTTATTCAAAAAAGAAGACAGCCTGAGGTGAGGTGGTTGTTTAATGGGCTACCAGAAAAGTGATAGTTGAACACCAAATCACAAGGTGGTGTTGAATTTGCAGTATTTTGCCAAATAAGAGGTTGTCAAATGACCTTGTCTTTGGTGGACTGCATACCATTTTAATTAAATAGAAAAAAACGCCCTTTTCAAAATAGGCCCTTGTTGTAACCCTCTTATAATGATCATTTTAAACGTGCATACCACTCGTTAGAACAAATCAGTCACTCGTTTCATACAGCGCTGACAAGTGTATGTCATAACAACATGAAATAGTAATTAAAACATACTCTTAGTCTGTCTGGTTCACTGAAGAAAAAAAAAAGTCACAAAACAAAAACATTCTGAATAATAACATTAACTCGCTTATACGAAGGCACATCAGATGTACTAACTGCAAGTGAAATATCAACTTGCCACGTTAGCAATGTTAAAAAAAAGCTATGCAGAAAAGGAGACTATTGCCTCAATGCAAGCCTCAACAAGCAATGAAAGGTAACGCCACTTTTTAAGCTTGACATATATGTTGCTGGAAGCGGGAATAATTAATATGGTTCTGCCAACTGTACATGCAAGGAATATTAGCAAAATATATTGTGAGGCGTTTGCGAACGTTGAAAAAATAAAGCTGAGGGTAAAACGAGATGATGGTATCAAAAAGGGGAGGGGCGAGAGGCATGTGGCACAGAGGCACAAACGAAACGCCTACCGGGAACCATTTAATGTTATTATTGTTAACTCAGAAAGCAACAAGCGGCCAGGCAAGGTGCACAGAGCAGGGGACTGTGCGCCCGGCAGGAGTCGCACCACAGCGCCTGTCCTCGGAGAAGGCCAGGAAACAGGAGCTTTTGCCGGTGCACTGCAATGGAAGTGTTCACGTTCCACGCACCCTGGGAGTGTGAGCAGGAGGCGTCTGTGCGCTAGCCGAGCCCCACGAGGACAAACAACGTGTCCCTGTTCTTTTTTCCCAAAAGCCTTTTCGTGCCACCCCTTAGTAGCCACTGACCTCCTTTTTACTGCATAAGAGGGTGTCAAAAACACAGGGGACGTTAGTGCTGCCTTAACATTTTTTTAAATGCGCCTCGGGCGGGCTCTCTTACCTCGTCCTCGGACCCCAGGCGGCGCCGCGTCCTCCTGTCGCCATCTCCCTCGGGCGCCGCCGGGGCCGTCCAACGTGTCGCCATTACTTCATGTCGAAATGACTAGCGGGGTCGATCCAGCGGGGAGAGACCGCATTGGCAAAGCCGGGGTGAGAGGCTGGCGGCGGTAAAACAGAAACCTCATCGGGGCCGAGCGTGTCCTTTATTTTCAAACAGCACACAAAATTAATATTTTATGATCCAGAGTTGCCGGTGCTACGCGGGAGTCCGCAGCTTTCGTTGGGTTGAGGCGATGTGTTCCCAGCTGCAAAAGAGGAATGAGAGAGGGAGGACATGTCAGATGTGCCGTGTTTATGCGAGACACACGCAGACCAGACAAGGGGGGAGGGGAGCGCGCAGGCGGCTGACACGGCCAGTGCTAGTCCACCCCCCAGAGACCAGCGTGACAGCAGGGCACCCGCCCGGCCACCGGCCTAAACAGCGCAGCTCCGGCTCAGCCGAGGCCTCCGCCTCCACGCTCCCTCCCCCCACACCTCCCTGAGAAAAGTTACCCTGGAAACCAGCCATGCTAGCAGCCATTCCACCAGCACCTTCCCGCATGCCAACTTCCTCTAATTCAAAGTGGGAAGGACACTTTATACACTTAAAAAAACAACGCATTCCAAGTATAGCATTACCAGAGGGTTCGTATTTTAGCCCACGTTTGTATCCATTTCCCCCAAGCCCCCCTCACCTCACCAATCACACGACAACTAGGAAATACGATGGCCCCTTTCTACCACAATATAGTCCGCATAGGTGCGCTCAAAATTAAAACTATAGGATTTTCAGTTATTTTCTATCCTTCCTAACCATACCATCATCGTGCTAAAGATGGAATACACAAGGCGGGTGCTCACTTGCCATAGTACATACTAGCAACTGACAAGTGCAGCTACTATCCCATTAACAGTAGTTCGCCACTGCTAAGACGTGCTGGTATTCGCTCTTTCCAATTCTATAAGTGTTAGTATTCAGTATCCGACAGCACCTACGAATTTACAGCAATGCCACAAATATTTAGATTTCCCACCTTTTTACCTCAATGCCACAAATATTTAGATTTCCCACCTTTTTACCTGTACGTCAACATGCGATACAGTTTAACTCTCGCGATTAAGGGAACGCTTACACTACCACGTACACAAACTACGATAAACCCATCGCTTCCTATACTTGAAAGGCCTGCGGGTAATATCATATTTTAAATCGTGCACACTTCGTTAACATCCAGTGGAAGAAGAGGAAACAATGCAACAAAAGCTTTTAGAGATACCCCACTTTTCTACTGACAAATGTGTACTGCCGTTTTTGGCTTAGAAAATGTTAAAGGAGAAAACGTATTCATCAACTAAACTATCTCCCTACATTACGAAACAGGTAAATTTCGACATATTTGCCAAGGCTTGTCCAGCTTTGCTCAGCCAGATTTCTTCCCTTTACATTCATTGAACTAAATTTTAATTATCATGAACTGCATGCAGACCAGACCAAGCTGAAGTCAACCTCAAGAGCCACCAACAGTACTGGAGAGATAAAGAGGGACCATAAAATATTAATCTTTCAACCTAGGACATTAGTGCAGATATAAAGTTAAACAATATCACCATTTTACTTTGGATAGCAATTACTTACAATACAACAATGGTGGCTCACATAGTATCCTTCCAATTTACGCCTGGGACTATAAAACAGGTTTTTATAAATTACAATGGTAACTAAGCAGTTGGTGAAGCACTAGATTCACATACAAAACTGAACTTGTAGGGGCCTCCGAATGCAGATTTGGCTTCTTGTTCCTTTTCAACATTCCCAACAGAAAAGTCGCCCATTGAGGAATTAGATTTTCATACTGTGTATGTTAATAGGTCTATTTGACACTCATGCCTGACTTATGTGCTACATTGTTAGAGTTGGAGTAGTTTTTATTGAGGGGACAAATAATCATGGAAGTGTTCATGCAATTACGCAAGTTAGGAGTGAGGACCTGTAAGTGGAAGTGGCTGCTGTAGCCCATAAGTGGTGCAGTTTTCCACAGCCCATTAGTAGTGCAGTGTTCCAACCATGCATTCTACACACCCTCCTTTGTAATGCCGCTGTACCTGAATATCGGCAACCATGACACTGATTAGGAATAGGAATATGGATGTAGGCAAAATCCCCACAGTCCAAAGAGCTCAGTATGAACCCATCCGTAGTAAAACAGAAGGGAAACAAGATCCTTCTGGAAACAAGAGAGTTGAAAAGATTGAGGCAGTGGTGTTCAATGGGTAGCATTGGGCAGTCTGAATCAAGTATGCCGCTGGTTCAACTTGACTAATCCTAAGTAGCTGTGATAAAATGCTAAAACGCTATGTAGGATTACAGGAACAATGCACAGCCTTAGAATGAGCTGCACAACAAGGTGGCGGTATAGAAAACAATGGTCCTAGACTACTCCTAGTTGATTTTTAGTTCTGAAAGGTATTCATTACGTCAAGATCTATATACATGGTACACAGAGATCAAATTGCATCATATATGTACCCCAATTCTTTCTCAATTCAATTAAATATATCCTCAAAATGACAAACAAGCACCATAAATAGCTCCAATAGTGACTGTTTAATTTCACAGTTATTATAACAGATCACTGTAAACAATGCTTCAAAACAGAAAAAGGGTTGCTCCAAGGGGAGTGTGAAGAAGAAGAGTGCTCGTGAAATAGAACAGATATATAGGGAGGGAAATCAAAGGATAAATTTGAACAATCAATTTCACATAGTAATGTCCTTAGTAAACTGGTCGTGGTTTACAGTAGCACCAGTCTTACAATTGGGCCTGTCTCTCATGGATTTACAAGTGTTTGCTGTTTCCTGATAGCGCACAGAGTTTATTCATCTGTGAAAAGGCAGGGCTAGGGTGAAGTTAGGTACAGGCCCACGGGGGAAAGTGTCGACGTTTCGAACCTGGCGCATGGAGGGTAGTTTATATCCTCTGCAGGCGGGTCTTCCTCAGGACGGGGAGAGGGGGGGGGGGGGAGACAACCTATGTTGAGGTGAAGTCAGGAATACAGCCCCTCAAGCGGCGGTCCGCATTAATTCAGCGGTGAAGTGAATTGGTTTGAAGGAATCAAGGCTGCAGTGCTGATAGAATCAAACACCGGGGAGTAAATCACCCATGGCATCTCATTTGGCATTCAAGGCGCAGTCCGGGGAATCCGTGCTGTACTCCTCGGACTATTGTGGGTCACCCCATTATTTCATAATGGCACAACAAGGTGGCAGCACTGGCCTATTTATGCACAAATCCCTCAATGTCTCGCCAGCCAAGCAGACAACTCCCACGCCAGCTACTTTGGAACATGTGCAATCACAAACCTCTTAAAATTCTCTATTTTAGTTCACTACTGCCCCACTTCGGAGTATGAGAAAATCTTTTATTAAATACTTTACTACACACTCACAACTACTTCCATCATGGTCCGTACCAACAACACAGCAACCAATTTCTATCCAACGACTCACCAACTCTAAGTTTAGCCCCACCTTCCAACGTAGAAATCTTCAACACTGTATTATAATTTCAAATTCACTATCCCATTCTTGCCCAACCACTGATGTTTTACATGCGGTCTCAAAACCCCTCCACAATACTCATAAAAATCCCTGCATCAAAACTGACCGACTTAAAACTTCCAACTCTCTACTCTCTTTTTTCTTTCAGATGGCTCTCTCCTTCCTATCATCTGCACGCCTCTTCTCTCGGAGGACAGCCTACTCTAAGTCACATGCATGTTTGCTTTATTCCTTACTATTGTATCTCTGCAAATTGCCCACACCTTATTTCAAAGATTACAACCGCTCCTTTAAAAGTCATATCCTGTACCCTAACAATTCCTAATCACCTGCATGCAGCCTATCCATTAATACAGCCAACCAATGCATGAAATTCCCATATCTCCCTCCTACTAAAGATCACACCTAATTCCTATTGATGTAATACTTTAGTAAAGGCATAGAATGGTTCTTGTAGAGCACAAGACTAATCTGAATAAATACCAAAAAAACATTAGCCCTGGGCCCGGACTAGCGGCTGCCCAGTGTAAAAGCACAACAATGCCTATCAAAAGGTAGAAAGTGCTATGTAATACAATTACAAACCAATATATAACCCACACTAATACCATAACACTCAGCAGTCAGATTGTAGTTCATACAGACTGTTTAATAATTCCCTTTTACTGCTTAACAATCTTATACTCACATAAGACAAAACTGCTAAGGGTCATATCCGTCACCCAGCACTATACTAGTCCCTCACCAACTGAACAGACGCATACCTGAAGAGATTAGCCACATACCACTGGCCAACGGTGGACTCCAACACTACAGATTCCACCTAGCAAGATAATCTGGCCACTTCTTGGTATCTCACAATGACAGTCAGATTTAGGATGATATTAACAAAGTCCATCCCAGCAGATCTCTCCACCATTTCTCCCTTAAACCTATATCTGCACAGAACCATAAACTTTAAACAAAATATCTCAGTATGGACAACCCAGTACAGTAACCACCTAAGTGGACTGGGAACATAAAATACCAAAAATGTACCCGCAGAGCTGCTCAAAGCTGCTAGATTACTGTAAACCATAAACTGCGAGCCTACCTCTCACAATTCATCCACTCCACTAGTAAGCGCTACATCCCATAACACAATAACCGCACCTCAGTGGTCCTTACGCACAACATGATAACACTTCCACACAGGATCAAAACAAAGACAACAAATTTCCAACCAAACACCCTACACAGTGTAGCGCACTACCTGTGTGGGCACGCGCTTCAGCACCCCACATGAAGTTAGTGAGTGCGATATAAATGTTGCAATGTAATAATACTTTTTTATCCATCCCTTCACCTTGAATCTACCGCTCGAAGGCAAAATGATCAATTCCATCCCCACCTACCTTCCTATCCACAATGATCTTCTTCCTCTCCTTTACATCCTTCAGACTTCAACAAAATACTACACAATATCCTCAACTAACCTCAACAATTTCTCCTCCACGATCCACTACTATCAGCCTTGAATCATGCATGCCCACTATCTGCACTGCTCTTAAAAACCAGATGCACACTTAGCAAAGCACTCCAGAACACTTGCAGGGCTATCAGTGTTTTCTGGAGAGAATGGTTTCAAAAGATTTACAGGGTCTTATCCCTCCACAAACTAATCAGTCAGCTACAAGTCGGCGTCGTGTTTAATTTCCCAAATCTATTGAAGAAATATAAAATGCCTAGCTGATCACAAACCTGTGTCATCCGTCACCAATGGTCAGAATGTCACCAGACACTTGTCCACCTTTTAAACCCATCTGCTAAAGATATCACTTAAAGAGTGGTACAAAGAAGTCTAACATTACTTTTGAATGCTTGTTTTCCCTCAAGAATTGTCATACATGATAAAGCTAGTCAGACTTCCACAGCCCTGACCACCCTAATGGCTCCTGACGTACATCTCTCCCCCCGATGTGCACTCACAGTCGCTATCCCATGGTGATTGTGTCCAATCTCCTGAGATAGTAATATCGACAACTTTCAAGCTCTCTCACCTGCAGGAACTCTGCTCAATATTCCTGCAATCGCCTGGCCATCCTCTTCTCCTAACTCTATTGTCTCCCACACCACCGTAAACACCCAGTCACGTCTCCCCAAGAAGCAGTGCTTAATTTGTAAACACATGCATGCCAGGGCACAAGGTTTTACTCTTTAGCCTGTTGCCAGTGCTGCAAATGTTGGGATTTCCCAATACCAAGGCTGTCTAGTCTCGATTCCACTTAATGCCTCTTTAATCCACCACCATACACTAATTGCCCCTTTATCTCACTCTTGCAAGTTATTTTTCATCCCATCTTTCTCACTTTTGTCACCGTTTTCCTTATATCTCTACCACCATCTGTCCGCATTTAGTGCCCATCTCTTACTCAACGTCTGATAATAAAATGTCCCAGTGGCCAAAAGTGAGTGCCCCACCTGCAACCAACAGCACAAATTAAGTACTCAAATCAAGACTTGATTTCCCTCTCAAAACTGCAGGTCCAAGCTTTCAGACTAATCACCTCTGATGCTTGCCTCCTTTCCCAGCCTCTCTCTAAACCTGGCTTCATCACTTACCCAAAGGAATAGATACATATAAAAGATGCAGACAAATGTTTCCTCATGGAAGCACTAGCTTCGTCGTGGTTACGTAACTGTATGCGTACCTCTCAACTCACCCTCATTTGGAGGCTGCCACCCTCTCTGGATTCATCTTCACCTTGCAAGCAAGCAAAATGCCTCTTTTGAACTTCAACAGGCTCAACCATCCTCAAAGCCTTACTTATTTTCCACAAAATAGTTCACCTCCACTTACTCAGATGGACTCGCCCTCGAAAATCCCAAGACACTCAAAACGGTTAGGAGATATGTGTAGACCGAAAAACGTGCTAAAACCCACTAAGTTGGAGGATTACTTGTGCATGGCGGTCACGTTTTTACTCCATTCTTTACTCCATATATAACGTGCAGCTAGACCTCCTATAGGTGAGGTTAATCATTCACAACACAGATAAACAGAATACACAATGTGCAGGTTTAGGGAAATTCAACGACAAAAACGCAACCCACATGCATTCAAATACTGCAATTCAAAAGACAACTGTCTAAACCGGCTCTTCCCTGGTTACTATAAACTGGGCAGGGGCCCCATGAGAGTCGCCATCTTACAGAAGATGTGGGTGGTTATTCGAGTTTTTTTCTCGCTACTAATGCCACTCCTTAAATGAATGAGGGCAAACAACTTTCAATTGAATCCCAGCTCTTGTAAGGATCCCTGCTGGTAACAGGACGCATAGCGGTGTTTTCTCTCACTCTCTCCTCCCTTAAATCTACTCTCACTCGAGAGGGGGAGAAAGGAAAGCATAAATCGAAAGAGTGCACCTATCACTATGTTCGAAAATAAAAAGCATTCGCGTAAAGGTGCAATTTATTAAAAAGCCAATTGTAAAGAGGTAAGGATGTGCAATGAGATCAAAAACATCAAAAATTATAAATAGGGCAGTTTTGAATGAAGCTACTGGGCCATGCACCAGCTGGCCAGACAAAAGGCTCCCCTGCGACTGACTCCCCTTTCCCTCCTCCTTTCTTTAGAGACCTCCATCACTCTAACTCCTCCCACCGAGAGTGCACGTCAGCTGGGATTTAGGTTTTGTACACGTGAAGACATGAATGCACCCAAGCCCTGAGCCAGGGAACGCAGAGTTACTGTGAAGCGTGCACGCAGCACAGCAGTAGTTCCGTCAACCTGTGAGTCTGCAACAGTTTCGAGCCCTCTGGCTATTGAAATGTTCTGTTTCTCTTTTGCCTGCTGTGGTGGGGAAAGCAACAGGGCCTTCAAAGGGCTTGGAGCAAAGCACGGACGTTTCGTTTTGGGAGGCTTGGTTCGGTTGCGGGCACTTATGCCACGGGCGGCCGAGTTTCAAGAGGCGCCCTTTTAACACAGGCACTGATGTGGTATTGTCTTCCCCTTGCCGAGATTTGATTAAATGTCTTTCACAGGAGGGCACTCAGCTCGGACTTGAAAGTGGAGGCATTATATTTCTCGTCTCTTCGGACTCCGAGCGATCAAATTTCACTAGCCAGCTGTGCAGAACCGGGCTTTTAAATCGAGCCAAGCTTCCAAGGCAGAACTGGGCGTCCTCGCTTAGAACTGTGGGGTGAAGAATAACAAAATTGTACAGGTTTACTAAAAAAAAAAGTAAAAAACACCACACACAATTTAGGGTTGTTCTGTAACACAGCTCTGCTATGGCCACTAGAGTATGAACTTCCGGTCCCAAATGGAAGCCTCTTCACTGGAAACAAGGCTTTCCATCAGTAGTTCGAATGTTAAACATTATAGGACTAAAACACTAACATCGGGGAAACAGCCACCTTAACTAGATACAGATATTGTTAGTTCCTGCAACCAACAAACTGAACATATACTCACAATATTCATCTATTCGTGAGTTGCATTTCAGTACACCGCCCAAGAATTTCGTGTTCAGGCTGCATTACACGCATACCTTGTAGCGACAACACTACGTTCAGGTCTTTAATGCCAGGCAGCAATGACACCTGCCTGAGGAGAACTTGTAGTCCTTACCACGAATCACACTCGTGCTAAAACAAATCACCTGCAAACGCCTCACCATCACAAAATAACAGTCTACAGAAATGTCTCGCATCGCGTCATCAAAGCATCGTGAAAAACAAACTAGCTCAATGTTCATAGCTCAACAGCCAAAGTCATTTTGAACAAGTGTTTTTCCAAGCCCCATGCCAGCCGAGAGTCCACAGGCTTTTAAAATCACTTGGAACGTAGGACCACGTGCTCATAAGACAGAAGAGTGATATTTTTTTCCTTGGACTTTTATATAGCGCAAACTTGGCCCAATTACATGACCACTAGATTACATTCGAAGTTTTTTTTCTTAAGATGGCCATCATTATGCTGAGTACCTGATATCTAGAGGCAGAAGTGTGTCCAAATGAAAGATGCTCATGCATTGTGGAATTGAAAACCATGCCAAGGTTAAGAATGTATTGCTGTATATAAAAAAATAAAAAAAGATTTGACTGTTTTATATTAATCCGTGTTTTAAATCATGCATGTCTTTTATGACCATCTGGGAAATGATCGAATAAAGATTATTTGATTGATTTAAGGAGAACTAGTTAAGATGTCAGAGGATAAATTGATGCAATAAGACCGGCCAAAGGGCTCACTGAATGCAGGAAGCGAGTATTTTTTTTTTTTTTAATTGAGGAGTAAGCATACAGTAGCCATACAGTGACTGACACCCATTAGCCAATCGGAAACCCGGCAGTGGCCGCAGGATGAGAAAGAAAGTTTGGGTGTCATCCGCATAAGGGTGTTAAGAGACGCTTGACTGAGAATAAGAAAATACTCATGGATGTTGTGTACCTGGAGGAAAGTAGGGTACCCTAATTTGAACCTGGGGAAATGCGCACTGGTAGGCGAGAAAAGTAAAGAATATCAGAAGCGGAAAATATGCAGTTTATGGAGGTAGGGTAAGAACCACTCAAGTGCTGAGCCAGTGATGCAGTGGGTGTAGTTTCAGGGAGGGGATGACTTACCACGTTGAAAGCTGCAAGTTTTATGTTGGAAGGTCAAGGGGAAAGTTGGAGGAGTGATGGTGGTGATGGGCTAAAGCGATAAAAGTCACATATGTGATAGGGATATCTTAGTGGAGTGCACGGTCTATCCGTAGATTGCAACTTGTGCACAGGGATTAAGTGAGTCAATATCACACGTTTGTGGGTTTTAATGAAGGAAGGGAGCTGAGCAACAGGGAGTTAGATGGAGAGTGCAGGGTGAAATCAGTGGTTGGCTTTTTTGAGCAGTGGAAGGAAAATGAAAAGCATTTTGAGGAGGGGCAAAATAATATTGAAAACGGTGGCGGGCCATGGCAGAAGCTAAAGGTGAGAACGGGGGGGTTGTTATTTTGTTAGTTGAAAGGATGAGATAGTGGCACAAGAAGTGTTGGCAGACTTCTGTTAGCTCTATATAATTTCATCTGATAATTTGAACACAATGTCACCTCGTACCCAATTGGAGCACCTTCTGCTCGTAACGCTGATCATGTGTCCCCAACCCAGAGGAGAAACAAAGAATCATGACAATAGTGCATTGCCAGCCTAATATTGAGGATGCAAATTCCAGTTCTACCTTATAACTGTATAGTATCACTCACAAAAGTTATTGATCCTAGCTGTTGACAAGAGAAGTGCAATTAACCGTTGTTAATGCTCAGCCCTTTGACTACTGGTTTCCATTCTCCTAACAATCTCTACCCCACATACATAACAAGTGGCCCGACACCGCCTGTGATACATTAAGGCCTGTCAATATTGTTAGTGAACAGCATTTTGCAAACTCCGTCTTGCAGACATACTACTGGCAGAAAAAAAAATGATAAGCTTAGGAAGCCTAAGTGTTGCTTGCAAATAAAATAAGATAGATTTACGGTGTTATGTATGACATGAAAAATACGAATACAACCACAATTGCCCCACCTGCCATACAATAATTAACACTCACTCTCTAACTCGATTGGGTAAGGCAATTTCTGCATTCATTTGATTGCATCAATTACGCTTTAGTGCCCATATGCACGGGCAATGATGGCTGTTAATTGCCCGCTCATTCATCATGGGCTCATGTTGAAGGCAAGTGTATCCGAGAAGGTAGGCAGGCAATCGAGACATGTTAATGCCCTACCTAAAAGCCTTTCTATCGCTCTGCCCCAGGTGTGCCTTCCAGGTGCACGATTTTCTCTGTCCCAACCTTCTTCCTGTACAGAACATCTTCCAAGTTCACATCCATGCCTTCACCCCCGATACAGTCATCTGAGAACTATACCGTCTATGGCCTACACCCTCAGTTGTGGGACAAAGCACTCAAAAATTGACTTACACCGGACGGCACTTACCCAGTTCAGCACAACACGTGCAGCAGGGGGGAGCCAACCTCTGCAAAATGTATGCCCATTTGCAATAAGTGAGCGAGTGGGCACAGTAGGCTGGGAAAAGGTAAGAGGTCATCTTTAACTCACACATTGGCACCAATCAGGCAATAATGGCGAGTGGGCAAAATAACAGTATTAGTTGACTTCAAATTATGCAATTTGATTGGCTAAACATTCCCCATCGTTACACTGCTGGTTACATTGGTTTTTTATTGATATTTTAATTAAACAGCAGTTGTGAGCTTCTTTATCCACTGGCCATCTGTAATTGTTAGGTCTGATTAAACAGGACAGAATATGTGAACCAGGTCCATTCGCTACCCACAGGCAATTATAAGCTCTAGACCTCAGTATTTCAGACTGATCTGTATCTGACACCATCACTTCAAATAAATGTAAGTTGTTCCATGTTAGATATGGTTCTAAACCTAGCTATTAGAGCTTTATGCAGCCACCTAAAGCAGATGTCTACCCCAGCCTACGGCCATTAAACTAGCAGCCTCTCTACAGGCTAGTAATATTGGTTCTTAGGGCTATCGATCGGATGTCCCCGGATTACCTTTCTTACTTCTTAGACCTCTATACTCCCTTGCACAATCCAAGGTGTGCCAGTCAAAAGCCCCTTCCTTACCCAATTCTTGACTGGCTACATCTAGACTCTGCATGCCTTTTTCTTCTAGGATCCCCCTCCATTATTATTTACTTCCACCAGTCACCCGAGCATGCATCTCATTCCAGGTCCTTAAATAAGTTCTAGACCGTCATGTCCAGCTACTTGGATGAAGAGTGACCGCTACCCAATACAAAGCCCATTCATAAATGTGCATATTTATTTATGTTTGTTTCATTGTACGTCATTTGCCTGTCTTTCTGCTAATTTTACCATAAGTGTGTTGATCCTCATTGCTACAGCTCATTTTTCGGTTGGTCAACCAGTCAGTCAATCAGCATGCATCATATGTAGGCTAGGGTTACCACCTTTTTTTTACCACCATGGTCTGCATTTTTAAATCCCTGCCGGTAAACTTTTGCGAAAAGCAATGACATTTGGTCTTTTCCCCCTTCTGAAGCATACTTAAAGAGTAAACTCAAAAAAATCACAAAGCATTTAAGAGCTTGCTGGATCCAGCTGATTATAAGAGCATACGGAAGGATAACTGACAATTTCCATGATATAAAAGAATCCGCACACTTTTGCACAAATTATTTTTCACCTACAGGCAGGTATTGGCTGTTCAAGAACAGCAAGCCGTAAACAAAAGGGCAGTATTTTTTCTAAGAAAGGTGGCGACCCTAAAACGCGTCAATATCCTTATCTACATCATTGGTGATCGAAATACTTCGGCTGCCAATAAATAGTCAAAGTATGCCGTCCCAACTTTTTCTATACACTCTGGTTCTTGTGGTTTAGTTTCCCCCTTAAAATACAGCTCTATAAGTACTATACATAGTACGAGTACCAGAATGCAGAACATAACAAGGTGAGCTATTCCGGGAGAGGCTCTTCACTTTCAAGTTCAGGATCACAAACAACGTGCAACATCCAAGAAAGCCTAGCACTTACGAGGAAAGTTGCCACTGACCTTTGACCTCCCGCTTCAGGCAGTGCAGTCGCTGATGCCAGTAGCCAGCCCCTCCCAAAGTGTGCAGCTCCTCCCTTATTTAGGATCATGTTCCTTTACTCATATGCTTACACAATAATCTCACAATTTTACCTGGTTTTGTACGTTTTCTTTCCAGTCGGCTCTGCAATGCAAGCCTCCTTTCCAGCACTATATTGTTTCTAGAATCTTCCGCTGAGACACGCGTCCGTGTACACAAGGAACTGGATGGCTGAGCCCAGGAGCCCTCAGCACCCAGCTGCTCCCGTAGGAAACGAGTGCAAGCTCCTCGTAAACACCACCCGCGGTACTCGGGAGCAGGTGAACGATGCACAAATAAATCCTGCCCATGGGACTGTGATCTTCAGACTGAGGCACTTACTCTACCCAGTCCAGTCAAGGAACCTGTCGCGCAGAAGGCGGGGCTGGTAAATGGCTCCCTCCGCCCCATTCACAGCAGCAGCATGCAGGGGTCGCTTTTCTTCTGTAGGATCTGTCCTCGGCGTGTTGCAGAGTTTAATGTGTGCGTAAACTCCACGTAGTGCTCGTGCACTCTCTGACACTGGCGCAGCTCTGTGCCGGGAGGGCACCTCAGCCCAAGAAGGAAACAATAGGAGGCGGCAGACACGTCAGTGGCCGGGAGGCCGCAGTGGGCGAGCAGCGGGTTGTGCCCCCAGGAACACCGGGCGAGCCAGGCAAAGGAGTAAAGTCCGGATCAGTCACCGGGATCTCTCGCCAGCAGGCGGAGCAGCAGCTCGCTCCAGTTAGTCGCACAGATCCCCGTGACTCGCTCACCGTCTCCCGCCGCCCATCCACCAATGGACGCGGGAGGGAGTGGCGAGTCCTGAGGGAAGGGGCCGGGCAGCCGGGGGGCGGCGCGCCGCCATTTCATGTGTCTTGCCTGTGACCCGCAGCAGAGCTCCCCGGAGCCTCCCTGTTGATGACGAGAGGCTCTTCCCGCTCTCCTCCCATCGGGGCGGGCTCTGCTTCTGGCTGTTATTTGGGGTCAGGAGGCCAGAGAACAAATGAGCCGGTGTTTCATGAAGAGATTTCATTAGTGTGGCTGCGGCGAAAAGCAGAGACGCTGAAAATATGCCACTCTTCGCTCCACAGACCCGCGCCCTTCCCCGTGTTTATGACCGGGCATGTTGTGTTTTTGTATGAACGCGTTTTTATTTAGACTTTCTCGATCGTAAAAACACCTGTTTACGTGCGAGTTTAGTGTACACTCCCACCCTTTGTATTTTGTAAACAATTTAAAAACAAGCATTTGCAATGCAATAGTTCTCGCATTCTTTAGAGTTAGAGCTATTGGCGTTGTAAATGTAAATGATTTTTACTTGTGTGTTTTGGAGTGGAGAGTATGTATGCGATTGCAACTGTGTGCTTTAAAAATTAATCGAAAAAGGAAGCGCATTGATCACCAGATCTGGTGTATGGGCGGCGTGTCAGCTGCTATGTGTGCCATGTAAATATAATGTGAACACTAGTTAAAGAGATTCTGTGATCATGTGCACGTTCCAAAAGTGATAAAGAATCACCCATAGTGAATATCCAAACGTTAAAGCAAAAGGAACTGGCGGGCAGTGAATTCTACAAATGAACCACCATGAGGGCACACTTGTATTCTGCGTGCACCAAACCTCACAGTATTATAGGGACGATACATGCAGGTCCGCTATTATGAAAACCATGCATGGGGCATGTCGTCTGCTATGTGAGCCAAGTGAACATGGTGGGAACACCAGTTGAACTGATGAACACTGGTTGAAGTGATTTAGTGGTCCCAAGTATTATCCGAATGTGGTTAAAAAAAATCACAAAAAAAATCACTTGATGTACGAACCAAAATTTAAAATAAATTTAACCAGGACTCCGGGCCGGAATAATGGTACGGTCACAGCTTTGTGGAGCAACCAAGAAGTAAACTTACTTGCATATTCGATGGCTGCGGTCATGCGACCTACCGGTAGTCCACGACCTCATAAGTACTAAGGTTTGGGATGGGGCGTATATTTAAAGTGGCAGCACTGCATTTCTTATGACTTACAGCCTCTAGGAATTGGATAACAGGCTACACAACACCTAAACTTGATACAGTAAAATCCATTACCCTCCCCATGCCCCCAACATACAAACATAAAATATCAAGTCTACGTGGGGGCACACTAACAAAATGTAAGCATCAGTTAGAGCAAGTGAGCACATTTGTAGGTTTTTAGCTGCTACACCAAGCAAGCCCACGGCCCTGGACAGACTCACGGTATTTCACAACAACATGGAAACCGCTTGGCTGCAGTGCCGTGCTTTGCCAATATGCCCCCCTTGCCTTTCACGTGCTTGGGCTTGTTGCCCTTGGTCTCAGAGAGCCACATGTTTGGGAAATGGGGTTGCGGCTCTCGAGAGTGGGGGTGTGGCTGCTGTAACTGGGGGATGAGCTGGCTAATGGGGGTGAGACTGATGTGGCTGCAGCTGCCGGGAATATGAACCGGCAGGCATGATCTAAGCTACTGCCAAGACGGTGGTGGGTAATTATGGAGAGGAGGTGGAAGGGCGATGAAAGCTATGCGCTGCCTGCACTTTGCCTTGTGAAACTCGGGCCCGTCGAGTAATCCGGCCTTCGAGAGCTGCAGGCCACCGCTTGTCACAGCCGTGCACTGAGTATTAAATCACAACTGGGCCGCCGTGTATGCATTTCTAATAAAAAACTGCAGAAAACAGCAATCAAGGCCTAATTAGGAACAGCGTGCCCACGTGCGCATGCTGTGTAATTGCTACCAATGCTAACTGCACGGTGCAGGACTAGTACACTGAACCCTTAGTCACATGCACAAGAGCACACAGCAAGCCCGCCGCTTACACAATTGAAAAACAGGTTGAGCCAAACAAAGGTGTCGCCTGGCGCTCGCTGCAAACACCTGTCAGCTCCTGACAGGCCCGAGGCACACCTGGGCACCGACAGCGTAAACCAAAGGCCGCGGCTGCTGGGAGAGGCGCCAAGGAAGAGGGCCGACACCGCTGCGCTACACTATTAGGATCTGCTGGTGGGCAGGGTCTGAAGAGCAGCTCAGAGGTTTACAACTGTATTAAGGCAGGCACTGGCAAAGCCAATAGTTCAGACCTTGGCATGCTGGTTATTTTTTATGCCACAAATAAAATGAAAACATGACGTCAAATAACCTTGGCTGCCTAACCCTTCTGATAAAAAGTGAACATTTGAAAAACATTCACTGATGCAACTGTATCACCAGTGAGGTTGTTTTTAAACCACAAGCCTTTCGGTTGCGCCATGTATTTTGTTATTATTTCTTAAGGAGACAAAAATAAACCACCACTGAACTTAAGTACTCAAATCATGGGCAGCTGTAATGTTACTAAGCCACTTAAATACTTTATAACAAACTTCTAGAAGGTGTGCAAACAAAATACGTAACCAGCATTGTAAGTTAATATACAAAAAAAAACAAATAGAACAAGCGCAGTACGCAAAAGTCAATGCGACCGCGTTTGGAACAAGTGCACGCTGTGCTTAATGAGCCATGACGAGGGAGGAAAGCCGCTGCTCGCTCCCGATAGCATTAGGCCGTGGGAGGGAACTTTTAGCAGCAGGCACAGTGCGGGGCCGCTGCTCGCTCCCGAGCTCCCTAGGCCAGGGGAGAGAGAAGGCGGGACATGCACCCGCCTTTGGCCAATTGCGTGCTGTCTTTCTTAGAAAGACGTGCGCAAAGGCCAATAGCGGGTGAGGAAAAAAAAAAGCACACACACAAGCGTGTGGTCCGAATTTAAAGTCCTAACTAGAAGCCTCGCAGAGCAGCGCCTGCGCGCTGGATCAGGCGAGACCTAATGAATGTCATTGGAATTTGGATGCAAATAGGGCGAGACAGGTCTCCAGAATCCATTACTTTCTTTTACAAAATGCCATTGGCCTAAAGTGGCCAATATTTGTAGGAGGGGCCCTCATGTCCCCGTCCTTTCTGATCCAGCGCGACACTTAATCAGGGATCAATACTCATCAATATTTCATTCAATGGCCCATACACATTCACCCAAATCCCTGATGCGCTGGGGGTCAAGTTTTAATGACGTGAAAAATTGTTTTCTTCACAGATTCATGTTTAACAATTCTAAATACATAACTAGACCTATATGTCAACTCTCTTTCCTCTCGGTTGATGGACCAATTAGTTGAGAAGTTTTTGGTAATGATAGGACTAATTGACTATCTAATCAGCTGAATAACTACCAACTCTCTGTAAGATTTAAACAAAGTTTATCTCAAATAAATGGTTATGCTCTTCGTACATAGGTCACAATGCAAACAAAGAATCTCACACAAGGGAGAGAAAATCAAACAGCAATGCAAACAATATCAAACTCATCACAATTAGCAATATGCATATGAGGGAGTGGATAGATGAAGAGACATAAGTTTCAGCAAAAATAATGCGAAACAATATAATTATGACGGAGTGGATAGATGAAGAGACATAAGTTTCAGAGACAAATAATACATTTGCAATAATTATGCAAAGTATGAGTCAGAATAATACAAACCCAAAGGATCTGTGAAATACCACCCCCTTGGCCGAGGGGACAGTGGGGGTTCCCCGAACTAGAGTCAAGGAACAAAGATTTCAGAGACAGGAACAGAACAGGAGCAACTTGGCCTCTCTGCAAACCGACGGACAGCGACGCATCTCCCTTCTCAATTTCCTACCGCTCCTACACTAACCACACCCCTAAAGGCACCCAGGTTAGACCCTAAAACCTACATGTCCATCCCACATTAGTTGAAACATTTCATGAAACTCGACAGTTCATTGGATGCTCGGGGAGGTGGTGCATCACACCACCGTGATTTCATTCAAAATTGTTCATATTCATTGTTCTACTTCCGTTCCCATCGCGTAATGACTCACTAGTCCATGCATTTTTATTCTTGTTACATTTCCCAGGTTCTCAGCCACGTCTGCGAAAGGAGTCGTGGGTCCCACGGTCAGTCACATCTTTTGGCAGGCAATCAATGCATTCAGTGCTGGGCATCCTTGAATTGATGGTCATCATCCGCAGCGTTCAGCACTTCTGGCTGCTCTGTCATGACATTTTCGCTCTCACTCCAGCCCCTCCTCTATCTGGCCAACTTAAGAATAATGGAGGCTCATTTCAGCTCACTACGGCAAATAGAACATAAGCATTCATTAATTACATAGAAATGCATTTTTCACTGTTTACCACCCACCTTTGCACTATCCCCTGTTACATGTCTTCATAGCAGAAGCTTAAGGCAAATGCGGTATTATTAATTAATTTTGATGCAAGATGCGAAATATAAAATGCAGGTTAAACATTCATTAATTCTGTTTCTTTCTATTTTTTTTTTTTTTTTAATATTTTTTTATTTTAGAAAACAAAACAAGTCATGATAAGCCATATTTACAAAAACATACAAAGCCGATACGGATACTAATATACAAAAACCAGACACATGATACATGCAGTGTAGAGAAAAAGAAAGAAAAAAAGGAAAAAAGGCTAATAAAGAAAAAAAACTGAAAAAAGACCATAAAGAGAAAAAGGAATGAGATACAACAGACAGAGCTGAGGATCATTGCTTTAACCATTCCTCTAACGGGGCCCAGACCTTAGAGGCTAACTCCCGCCGCCTTCTCCCCCTTAATAAAAAAACTGAAGACTCCAAATTATATAAAGCTAACATCCTAGCTCTCCAATTAAAGAACATAGGGGCTTCAGGGCTTAGCCATTGTGAAGTAATACATAAACGAATCATAGCCATGACTACAAACAAAAAAGCAGAGGTATATCTCGTCCTTTCAACCATCCCAGTGCCTTCACACCCCATTATTACCATCTCCAAAGAGATGGTAACCGGGATATTAAGCCTCGAATTTAAAAAACCCTCCACTTCATACAAAAATTGCCCTAGTCTTGGACAGGAGTAAAACATATGTACAGCGTCAGCTGCTTGGAGCCCACATCTAGCACAACAATCGCCCCTCCGGCCCCCCCACTTTGCAATTTTCACCGGTGTATAGTATAAGTCAAACATTGCCATATAGCTTTGAGTCCGTAAACTGCCAGAAACTAAAACATAGCTTGCTAATTCCAATGCGGGCCTTATATCCACCCCAGTCTTACCCAATTTACCCACCCACTTAGAATTCTGTAAATCAAGGTCATCCAAAAAATCAGATAGCAGACATTGATAAATTATACCTATTCTAGCCCTCCTTTGAATTAATTCAATTATGGTGTGCTTATCAAACATTGTAGGAGTATCATGTTGATATTTATCAATAAAACTTCTAATCTGAAGGTATTTGAAAAAGTCATGAATATTTAAATGAAACTTATCTCTTAAAAAAGAAAAAGAGGCCAACTGCCCACCAGAACCTAAGTCGCCTATATCCCGCAGACCCAATAACTGCCATCTGAAAATAAACTGATCCTGAAAAATAGGGGGCAAAACTCGGACAGCATTAAAAGGCGTATAAAAATTAATATTCGGAATTGACCATTTGCGCCGAATTTTCCGCCAGACTGAAAACATAGCCCCAATAACTTTAAACCTTGTTTTCTTAAAATAGCTCGGCTCAAGAATTCGCATTAGAATACCCTTGGCAGCCTCACCCAGACCTATCTCAAAAATAGAAGGTCTGTTAGAGAGCGGAACCTCTGCCCTATCTCCCAACAACGGTAGCCCAAAATGTTGCAGCATGGCCGACCAGTAATATAATAAAAAATTCGGGACCGCCCACCCCCACGAATCCTAGGGAGACACATCCACTTAGCTGCCCTGCGAGAGCGGCGATATCCCCAAAGAAACCTATAACAGATCCTATCAACCCTGGCCAAACTGACTTGCGAAAACTCTAGTGGGATAGTTCTGAATAAATACAAGAACTTTGGGAGAACCAGCATTTTAAGTACGTTGCAACGACCATGTAAAGAAAGATGCAGATGATCCAATCTTTCCAGCTTAGTATGAACAGATTGAATCACCGGACGGATATTAAGATCAGGGATATTATCCACAATATTAGTAATTTTGACCCCTAAATAAATTGCTTCCGTAACCACCGGAGCAGCAGAAGGACACATAGCAGCTGATTGAACAACCTGAGTCTTTGAGACATTAAGCTTATACCCTGATAACAGACCATATTGCTCAGCAAGAGTCTCCAGGACAGCACAGGCAGAACGAACATCACTAGTTAACACAACAATATCGTCCGCATAGGCCAACGTCTTATACTCTGTACCATTGACCCTAATCGGCAAAATATCCGATTTACGTTCGATCTTACTAAGAAAAGGATCAATGTACAGAGCAAAAAGAAGAGGCGAGCAGGGACACCCCTGTCTGGTGCCCCTGCTGATGTTAAATGGCCTTGACTCCTGACCAGAAATACGCAATGTTGCAGCTGGGGAAGTATACAATGCCTGAACAGCCTGTATAAATTCAGTACTAAAACCCTTCCAATGGAGCACCGCCCATAAGAACCCCCAAGAGACCCTGTCGAACTCCTTCTCGGCGTCCAACAGGATCACTCCGAGGGGAGAAGAAGTTACCTGAGCCCAATCCAATAAGGCAATAACCCGCCGAACATGGTCGGCCGTATCCCTACCCGGGATAAATCCGTGCTGGCGTACAGAGACTAGTGGCGTAATTACCTCTGCCAGTCTAGAAGATAAAATTTTAGAATATATCTTATTGTCAGTATTTATCAAAGAGATAGGACGAAAAGATGAAGGGTCTAGCTCAGGTTTATCTTTGTTTTTAAAAAGAACAATCGTGGTTTGCCGCCATGATTCCGGTATAGCCCCCCCCTGTGCTGCCCTAAAGACTGATAAAATATCCTGACGGATCTCTGAACAAAATGCCCCATAGAATTCCAACGGAATGGCATCAGGACCAGCAGCCTTTCCATTAGCCAATGATTTTATTGCTGACTCAACCTCCTCCCACATAATTGGGGCAGAAAGAACCTCATTCTGTTCGACTGTAACTTTGAGGGTACCAATATCCAGAAAAAAGCCCTCAACCTGGGGCTCGGACTGAGATCTAACATTTTCTTCCATATATAACGAGATGTAAAACTTCTGAAACACATCCATAACCCCCTCCTGCGTATCCTGTATAACACCCTGCTGATCCTGAATTCTAGTGATTCGATTTAGCAAGCTTTTCTGTTGGAGCCTTTTAGCAAGAATTCTACCTGAATTTTCCCCATATTCGTACATTGTTGTACGATATTGCAAATACTTAACGGCCAGATCCTGCCCAAAAAATTCCAACAATTTAGACTTGATTACAGCTACATTTTGCTGATTCTGATCCATATTGAGACCCTCCTTAATATTCCGCGTTAATTCCAGTTCTGCCTCCCTAAGCTTCTCGACACAGGACTTTATCTGCTCCTGAACAGTCTTCCATCGAAAGGCTGCATAGCTCTTGGTCTCCCCACGTACTGCAGCCTTAAATGTATCCCAAACTATGCAGTCAGAGGCAGTATTCCTATTGATATTTAAAAATTCGATTACCCACTTCCTCATATGATCCCGATAGGCCTGATCAAACAATAGTTTTCTTTCAAATGTCCATGTCCTGGGAGTTCTAACCTGGCAGACCCAGGGACACTCCACTACCAATGGATTATGATCAGATAAAATCCTTGGGGACACTGTGATAGAAACCAGCTCTGCCACCAGATCTGACATAAGAAAATAATCCAGCCGAACCATTTTATTATGGGGGCAGAATAATATGTATACCCATCTTTATCTTTGTTATGCCTATACCAAACATCCATTAATGCATGTTCTTGAACTAAAGTCTGAAGAGCTTTAAAGACCCTGGGTTTCCTACCAAAATATTTTTGTGCACTTGCCAGATTAAAATTGCCAGCCAAATTAATATTTAAGTCCCCACAAACCAGCATTGGATGTGTCCAAGCTGCTAATTCTACATTTAAGCATTTTATCACTTCTGGATCATCTGCATTTGAGGCATATATAGTACATATAGATAATAACCTGCCTTCAACCAGTATTTCAGCTATAGCCCATCTGCCTAAGCTATCCTCTCGGGCCTTTCTACAAAACCCAATGCCTCGCCTCAGCAAGATAGCGACACCTCTAATCATAGATGACTGTCGAGAGCAGGCAATTAAGTCATATCCAGGGACTTTCAGACACTCCCTCTTACCCCAAGGTATGTGCGTCTCTTGCAGACACAAAACATCCAGTTGCATAGTTTGGACAATTTTGAAAAACAAAGCCCGTTTTTTGGGATCATTTAGGCCACAAATATTCCAGGAACTTATCCGCAATTTACCCTGGCCCATTTATACATGAAAAAAAAACCTTATTCTCCACTGCAAACCATTACCCTTTTTAATCATAAATACTGAGATACCATAACCACTACAAATAACATTACCATGACTATAGCATAAGTCCAGCACCTTAGTGACCCCCCCTTCACCCCACCTCCACCCTTAACCCCTAAAACCCCCCTACCCCAACCCCCCCCACCCCCTACACCCCTCTTGTAAGGCAACAGGACCGAGGTCCTTGTGATGAAAGGAGCTGGCTTCCCCCACTCTCCCCTAGACCCTTCCCCCCATTGTTACCAACACCCGAGAATTGAACCGATTGGAATCCTACCCAAAAAAAAGAAAAAAAAATCCCTTTTTTTTCTCTTTTCTACTAATAGAACAAAATACCAATCGGTTCAACCCCCGCTTTTTCCGCCTCCAAGCCCCTGACATGGCAGAAAAGAAAACGAAGACCAGCAGAGTTTACCTAGATACCATCCAAAAACTCCTTTGCCTGAACTTCCGGAAAAAAAAATCTAGTCTGGCCCTGGTGAATTATTTTCAATTTTGAGGGATAAAGTAGAAAGGCTTGAGATCCCTTCGCTTGAAACGGAGCTATTAGCTGGCGGAGCTGCAACCTCCGCTCAACTGTTGCCGGACAAAAATCTGGCCTAACGAAGAACTCACAATCCTTCCCCACCCTCTTCCTATCTGGCCTAGCTAGGTCATAGATCTTCTCCCTAGCCAGAAAGTTGTTCAAACAAATTAAAACTGCCCGAGGCTTATCACCAGCCTGCCCAGACCTCTGTCTCTGCTTAAAAGGGAAACGATGCGCACGTTGCACTTCCAGTTGCCAGTCCCACTGCTTAACATCTGGAAAAGCTTCAGAAAAGAGTTCCACTACGAACTGTCTGATGTCCGACCCATCTCTGCCTTCTGGAACCCCCAGAATCCTCAGATTGTTCCTCCTGGCCCTATTTTCAAGATCAGTCAGTTTCCAGAGCATGTCATCCCTTTGTGTTTTAATCAAATCCGTAAGACCCTTCTGAGTGGCCAAATCATCCTCCAACGTAGAAATCCTTTCCTCAGCTTCGACAATTCTAGCAGCAATGTCAGAACAAGTCTTAGCGACTCTTCGGATAGAGTTTTGCATCCTACGGCATGCACCCTGCGTACGAACACTCACCTGACGCGTTTCCTCACGATGCGCCATAATAGTCTGATAGATGATTGAGAGTGTCATCTCTCCAGGAGGAGCCTGGGGGGGGGGTCAGTCACGCTGCCTCCAGCCAAAACTATAGCACTCCCCACAGAGCCAGATTGTGTAGAAAAAGAGTAATCCCAAACCATTGAAGCTGACGACCCTGGGTCTTTGCTTAACAGAGAAGCCCCTTGATCTTTCAATTTTATTGCTTTTCGGACTGTATGAGGACCTCGCGAGGCTTCGCCCCTTAGTACTTCATTAGATCGCCAATCACCAGAATCACTGTCATCAACTGACCACTCTCTGTCTAGGTCATCGCCCTCTGACGAACCAGTGTGATCAGATAATGAATAGAATTTATCTCCCCCTTCAGGTTCCTTTACATTTTTATTTTTTACAGCAGTTACGTCATTAGAGCCCACCTCTTGCAACACTGGGCTTGCCGCCACACCACTTTGGGGAGAGACTCCGGGAGTATATTGAGCAGAAATAGCAGAAATAGCAGTGCTTTCAACATGTGGGACTACAACTCCCATAATTCCATTCCCCGGGAGCGACAGCGTTGACTGGAGTTCCTCATTCACTCCACCTCGATCTACAGGGAGCTCCCCACTACCATCAGGCAACAACCTGGCATTTGTAATATCGGCCCCGGTAGAACCCTGAGACCTCAACTCAGTCTGAATCAGATTGCCGTCCTCCGTTGCAACAGTGAGTGAGGCCATCGACACAAGGTCGGTAGGGGTAGAGGCAGCACCTGTCACCTCCAAGACCGTAGCATTAGTCATTTCAGATGCCGCCAACTGCCCCAACTTATTGCTTCCTGCATTCACGGGGGTCTTCACCTTCCCAGCTTGCAGTTTGAACAAAGCAGGAAGAGTTTGCTTTCCCTTTCCAGCAGAAACAGATGCCGCCTGATTGCTGCCCGTACCTCCAGCAGCCGTCTCGGGCCCCCCATGGACCGCGTACGTCTCCTTCCCCGATCCAGCGGCTTTCCCAGGGCTGCCTGCACGCACTATGGGGGCTCGGGTTTTTGCAGTAAGGTTCCTCGCCGACACCTTCGGAGCCATAATCCCTGACGAGCAGCCAGACAGGCGAAGGAGATGACCAAGCCCAAAGCAATGCGGGGATGACCACAGCCAGAATATCCTGCCGGTAAGGTTATTTTTCAGCTGCGGGACTCCCCGCAGCATGTCACTCAATGCGTTTTTTAGACTTCCATCACCGGCTTAGAAAACCTTAATCAGGGGAATTGTCCAGGAGAGGATACAGCACCAGCTCACACAGCCGTGCGACCGGCCGCCATCTTGCCTCGACAATTCTGTTTCTTTCTAAACGCATCTTAGTATGCGGCCTAGTTCTTTCATGCATTAGTTTACATTAGTACACACATGCGCAAAGCGATTTCCCTCGTGTTCATGAAATATGTATGTTAAACTGTCACTGCACACTGTTAGTACGTGTTATGGGGGTGTTAATTCGAGCAGGTTTCTTTTTTTGCCTAAACCTGCTCCATCAGTCCCCCCTCTGATGGCTTCCTGGAGCCATCATAAAATACCCACTATACCAAGTGTCATCTTCATCTATCTAAAATTCAGTAATCTTTTCTCTTTTCATTAAGTTTTCGTCTAAATCTTTCATCTTATCATAGTAATCTCCTTTCATATCTTCTAGTTCTATTTCATCTCTTTTTCTCTTTCTTACCTTTCGTTTGTTAGCTGATCCTGTCATTTCTTTTCTTCCACACTTACACTTGAAACATTTATATATTGTTATTATTACTAATGCTACTCCAGCTACTGAAATCATTGGCATCATTATTTTTCCTAATAAACTACTTCCAAATGTAGAAACCCATTTGCCTACAGAAGAGAAAGTCTTACCAAGTCTCTCCCAGACACCGTCAACCTCCAGTTGGGTCAAGTCTTCATGTAATTTCGTAATATTCTTAATATATCCTTCAATACTTTTATTTTTGTCAGGTATATAAGTACAGCAGTGTTGAATTTTCAACATGCCACAGACTCCACCCTCTTTTGCCAATAAAATATCAAGGGCAAGTCGATTCTGCAAAACCATTGATCTGATCGCAACCATTTCGGTGTCAATCATCAAGAAGCCACCAGCAGTATCTGTTGATAAACGATCAACCACTGTGGACAATTTTCGAATTTTATGTGAATTTAGAACGACTCCAACTGAGGGTATCAGAGTGCACCAAAAATATCACCTACTATTTCTGAGAAACTAGCTCTCTTCCTACCTGTTAGTCCTTGTCTTATTTCATTGATTCTGTTGTGGCTTTTGTGTACATGATAGACCTTCGGGAAAACAATTGCAAAATAACAACTACCATACTAATGTGCAGGCAACCTGTAATAGGCTTTCTTACCACACACATAATAGATTCCTGGGAAAACAGGATCAGTTCCACCCTTCAATCCCCAACCTCCAGTAATTTGGTAAGTATGCTCACATTCACTAGAACCAATGAAATCATTATTTTAGTTAGTTTTCATTCTAAGCAAACAAATTTTCCCCTTTTATACCAGTCCAGGGACATTGCAACATATGTCTCGCCTTTCTCATAATTTCCTTCTCTAAATGCCCATGGTGGTATGTGTGACTTCTGTTCAGCAGCTTTCTTTTGGAAACTTTCTCTTCTCTACTCTACCATATCTATGAACACTTTTTCTTCAAACCGTAAACTACATGTTAGATTGTTTTTATAAGCATATCCTATATCTAGTGTCTTAGTAATATGGAAGAATTCTCCCATATAACGTGCATTTTTACTATTCGCAACCTTGTTTAGTTCCTTTATAATAGGTATCTCTGAAAATACTAAATCTTTAATAGAATAGTGATACTCCAGTTTTCCCGTCACGTAGAATAGGCTGGATAAGACACTACAAGACACAGCATATGTTAAAGGAAGGTGGTGATAAGTCACCTCTTCTGAGACAGACGAAGATAATTGCATGCACACATAACAATCACTCACATTCATTGTATTAACATATTCATATAACAATTTAGTAAAGTCATTTAATGAGAACTCACTAATTGATTTATCATGATGGAGAATACTTCCATCCATTTGTTCTATATTAGTATTAGGGGTTTCTTTAGTAACATCACTCATTCTTTCACTTATATCATTAGTATTGTTTCCATTATTAGTTATCATTAGAATAGGTACAATGAACAGATCATGGATATTATCTCTGCTAATGCTGATTTCCACGGCACTCAGATCTTCCTGGGAGATTTCAACCTCCACTGGAATGATGTAAATGACTTGGTGGTCAATAGCCTTAAATCCTTCCTACTTGACCTCAATCTTATCCAAATCTGTGACAGCCCAACTCATATCAAAGGAGCTACCTTAGATCTTGTCACTGGTAAGCTTAACTCCTTCCTCCTGGACCCGATCCTCCCATGTGATTGGACAGACCACTATTGTATCACCTTCCTTATCCTGGAATCAGTAAGAACCGGTAGAGCCCAGCCTAAGAACCCAAAACAGCTGAAAAGATGTCTACGGAACATCAACTCGCAAGATCTAAATGCTCTCTGCGATAACATCCTGCCCCCACCATTGAACATGTCGGATTTCCTCGAGCTTACGGCCCACTATAACCACTCTATGCTCAATGTTCTAGACTCGGTTGCACCACTACAGCTTAAAAGAATTTCCTCTAAACTCTCCAAACCATGGTTTAACGATAGTCTTAATTCCGAAAGAAGAAATTCAAGAGTTGCAGAAAGGCTATGGCGGTCCCATCCCTCCCTTGAGCATCTCGGCCACTTGAGATCCCTGAGAAGTATATACAATAACGCATCAGATGCTTGAAGGCCACCTTTTTCAGAACACAACTAGACCAGGCAAAAAACCGTCCCAAAAAATTGTTCGAACTCATCAAGGCCCAAGCTAATAGTCAGCCCAACCTCTCGGCACTGGGTCAAAGGTCATTGCCGAACTGCAAAGAATTTTCAGATTTCTTCACAGATAAGACGATTAAGATTGAAACCAAACTACGATCTGCCTGTGATCACCTGGAGATCAGTCCATTGATCACCCTCCGTCCCCCGGGCATGGATATCACCGACCCTGCGCAGCCCTACCTCCCTAAAAACAATGCATCCTGGAGTCTGTTCCAAATCTTGGATGAAGGCACTATACGCAAAATGTTGTTGTCTTTGAAACCTTCCAATCACTACAATGACCCTCTGCCTTCGAACCTTTTCCCGGAAGTTAGATCCTCCTTACTAACATTACGGACTACAATCGTTAATGCATCACTTCGGCAAGGTGCTATTCCGGACTGCCTAAAATCGGGTCAAGTCACCCCGATTCTAAAGAAACCAACTGCCGATCCCACAGACCTTCACAACTTTCGCCCAATCTCTAACATCCCCACCTTGGCAAAGCTCTTTGAGAAATGTGTGCTCGCCCAGCTCTGCAACCACATCGACCATTTCCAACTCCTCGACCAATGGCAATCTGGTTTCCGCCCAGGCCATAGCACAGAGTCTGCACTAACGCACATTGTTGATGATGCGTTAAGAATGTTGGACCATAATGAGGCGTGCCTTTTGATCCTTCTTGACCTTTCGTCAGCTTTCAATACTGTCAAACATGATAACCTGATTGACCTCCTGGAACACAGGATGGGGCTGTCTGGGCCTGTATTAAACTGGTTCTCTTCGTTCCTTCAGAACAGAACCCAAAGCTTCAAGGTGAACCAGTCCCGGTCCATTCCGCATCGGTCACTCTGGCTGTGCCCCAAGGTTCAGCACTTTCTCCCACGCTCTTTAACCTGTTCATGGAGCCTCTGACAGAAATTCTGAAAGCATCCAGCATTCACTATCACATGTATGCCGATGATACCCAACTATACTTGAAGATCGCCTCCCCTGAGGACATTCAATCCCTCAATGCAATCCTGATGCAAACACAAAGTTGGCTGACACGTAATCACCTGAAGCTAAATGCCCTAAAAACAGAATTCCTCCTAATCTCACCCCACAAACAATCTCCGGTCATGGAACAATGGCTGAATCAGCTTGATGCTCTTCACTGTAGACCTCACCTAGTTGATTCGGCATCCTCTCTGGGTATTATATTAGACAAAAGTCTGAACATGCAGAAGCACATCAGTTCCATCACCAAAGGAGCGAACTTCCAACTCAGCATCCTAAGGAGGCTCAAACCCTTTCTCCCTGCTCATGACCTCAAGGTGGCAGTGCAAGCATTGGTGATCTCTAAGCTGGACTATGGTAGTGCAACGCTTTGCGGCTTGCCCAGAGTGAAGATGGCTCCTCTTAGGGTGGCCCTCAATTCTGCTGCTAGGCTCATTACTGGCACTAAAAAACTACAACCACATTTCCCCGGACTTGCTGGCCCTGAATTGGCTGCCATATGAAGCTCGGATACAGCTAAAAATTGCATGCATGGCACACAAAGCCATCCACTTCAAGACCCCGCTGTACCTCGCTCAAAAACTGGAGCTCTCATGTGGTTTAAGAGCCTCCAGAAGCGCCAGCACCCTATTGGTCAAACCTCAAAAATGAAGAAAAAAAAAAGACCTATAATCGAGCCTTCTCGGGTATGGCTCCGAGGATTTGGAACTCCCTTCCCCCCGAAGTCAAGGTGAACCCTTCCACTGCCCTCTTCAAAAAAGAAGTCAAAGGGCTCCTGATGAAGACATTTCTGCCTCAATTGGGCCGCTCCATCTGATTCTGGGACTATAGATGGTGATCTGTGGCCCAGCTGCCTGGCGCACGAGACTGTCGGACACTATAAGATTGTGAACTTTTCGCTTTATTGATTCTCTTCTGTTTGATTGTACCCTCCTTGCTGCATATACTGTAAAGCGCTCTGATACCCTCGGTGGTCATGTTCGCGCTATATAAAACTTTCTAAATAAATAAATGACAGTTAATAATATCCACATGAATGTCAGTAAAAATACACTACATAAGCAAGCTTTAATACATCTATGTTTTAGGCTAGATTTTGGATGTTCACTTTTGCTTCAGTCATTTTGTATTCTACTAAAAAAAAAAAATATATAAACCTATAAAAACTCCAAATATACTAAAAAATAATATTCTGAAAAATAGTGTAATCCTACACTTCAAGGCTTTCTTCTTTACACCTTTCTTTAATTCACTTTTTCTTTAAATCTTCTGAGTCTTTCCGTTCATTTTGTCTGACAAGGTTTCACCTTAAAGTTTTCACAGTTCTTTTAAGGTGGTCTTAATTTGCTTTCATCCACTTGCTCAGTGTCAGTACCGTCTTTTTCTTCACTTGGATCTGAGCTTTTAATTTCTTCCAAGATCACATACGTCCATTCTGGTGCTGTGTACTTTCTGCTTGGAATTCTTACTCTCCTTGTTTTTCATACTGACTCTTCTTCTGACTCTTCTTGTTCTGTTTGACTTGTGACCTCATTGATTTGCTCTGGTCTTCTTTTTGATTTTCTAATCACAAGAGTGTATTTCAGTCTTTTCACTCCGCTTGGCCAATTATCACCTTTCCTTGGCCTTTTAACTTGAACTACTTTTTCACCTTCTCCATCTGGTTCACAAGTTCTCTTGTTTGACCTTTCTTCTATCTGTTCTACTTCTTGACTTTCAGTAACTTCTCCTTCTTCTGGTTCAACAGCAGTCTCATGAGACCCAGTAACTGATGCCCACTCTACTTGACTTGTGCTTGGCTGTTCATCATCCGTTTGTTCTTCAGAATCTGTTATTCTAGATTCTTCAGCTTCACACACTTCAGCTTCTGGTCTTTGGCTTTGGTTTACCAGTTGCTGCTCTTCTTGTCTTTCAAGGGGACTTGGGACTCGTCTGGTATGGCTGGCATGTATCCAATTTGGCAAACCACCACACTTCACTGCTGTTGTCGTCACCAGAATCACCTGGTAGGGTCCGTTCCACCTGGGTTCTAAACACGATTTCCTCACGTGTTTCTTGACAAGAACCCACTCACCATGACTCAGATCATGAGCTTGATTCGGCTGTGTCGTAGTAGCATCTTCTCCAACCTGACGAGACACAGAACGCACCAGATCAGCTAATCCTCTGCAATAATCAAGCACTAGATATATTCATCAGTTTGTTCGCGGGTATAAATGTTTGTCTCATTGCTCTTCCCATCAGGTCTTCATGTGGACTCAAACCCGTCTTTTTGTCAGGAATGCTTCTAAGACTCATCAATACAAGGGATAAAGCACCCGGCCATTTCAGTGTTGTGGATGCACACACTTTTCCTAACTAGGGGCCATATGTATCAAACAAAATTGCGACCGCAAACGCTGAAATTCGCAGAATTTCAGCGTTTGCGATCGCAATTTTGCTTAGTGGTATGTATGAAGGAAAAACTGCCTCGCAAAATAAGGAATCGCAAAATTTGCGATTCCCTATTTTGCGAATACATTTAAGGAATTGCAAATTGCGATTCCTTAAATGCAATGTAAGAAGCACCAAAAAGTGCAATTTGGCCTTAAGGAATCGCAAATTACCACCAACTTCAAGTTGGTGGTAATATGCGATTTCTTAGAAAAATGCACTTTTTTGCATTTTTCAAAGTGCAATGTGGCGCACATACAAGCCCTTAGGGCATGTATGTGCGCAACATGTGCACCCATGCTTATTTCAGGGGTGCAACAGGGTGTCCTTTTGACACCCTTGCAACCTTGAAATTGCATTCTCAATTTGCGATTCTCTAATTGCTAATCGCAAATTGAGAATGTCTTCCCATTCATTCCTATGGGCCTCTAGGCCCATAGGAATGAATGGGGAGGGTTTCCTTAATTGCGAATCGCAATTTGCGATTCGCAAATTAAGGAATATGTAGGATTCGCAAATTCTTTTGCAAATCCTACATACATCTCGTTTTACGACTCTCAAATAGCGATTCTCAAAAATTCGCTATTTGAGAATCGCAAAACCTAACTTTGATACATATGGCCCCTAGATTTTATTGTGCCATTTAACTGCTCAACTACTCCAGATGCTTCGGGTCGATAGGCAGAATGCAGCTTCTGTTCAATCTGTAATGCTGCACAAATCCTCCGCATTATCTCATTGTTGAAGTGTGTTCCTCTATCTGTTTCTAAAGTGACTGGAAATCCAAATCTTGGTATTAGTTCTCTTAGAAGCAGCTTTGCGACAGTTAGGCTGTCATTCCTTCTTGTTGGATAGGCTTCCACCCAACGAGAAAACAAGCAGGCAACAACAACAACCAACATATATTTCAGCCCATTGCATGGTGGGAGTTCAATAAAGTCCAATTGGAGTCGGGTGAATGGTCCTGCTGCTTTTCCAATTCGTCCCCAACTAACAACTGTCTTCCTGCCTGGATTCTGTTGTTGGCAGGTGATACACCTCTGGCAAAGACTATCTGCAATGACCCTGAACTTTGGGTTATACCATGATTGCTTGAAGAGCCTGATCATTGCATCTCTTCCAAAATGTGCAATTCCATGGTATACCTTTGCCATTTGTGATAGTAAACCGTCTGGCATGACTGGTCTTTCGTCTATATAGACCCACACTTCGTCCTCTGCTCTCTTTCTGCAGCCTGAATTTATCCAGATTTCCTTTTCCTCATCACTTGCCTCTTCCTGTAACTGCCTAATTTCATCCCAAGTTTCAAAAGATGAAGAAAACATAAGATGGCAATTGGTATTTTCCTTTTCAATCCCTCTGTTTAGGGCAATTAAATTTTGTGCACAGAAACGCGCTACTTGATCTGTGTATCTGTTGCCCCTCGTCACATAGTCATCTCCTGACCTATGTGCGGAACATTTGACCACTGCAATTCTTTTGGGCATCTGTAAAGCATCCAATAAATCTTTTACAGTTTTGCTCTTTCTTATAGGGGAACCTGAAGAAGTCAGAAATCCCGTTTGCATCCATAGCTGACCGAAATCGTGGACACCCCCCAAACCATATTGACTATCAGTAAATATGGTTACGCTCAGGCTTTTGGCAATTTTGCACGCTCTAATCAGAGCTATCAATTCAGCAATTTGAGCAGAGTTTACCCCTTTTAGACAGGATGCTTCTAAAACTCCCGCTATGTTGCAAACAGCATAGGCAGAACACAATTCCCCTTTTTCGTTTCTTAAACATGATCCATTAACAAACATCTCACAATCTGATTCCTCTAGTGGAGTGTCCTCAATATCAGGCAGGGGCTTCGTGCACAACTCTGTCACATCCAGACAATCATGATCCGCTTCCTCTCTCACTTCCTCACAATATGAATTCGGCATCAGAGTTGCTGGATTCACTGTAGTGCACCTTACCACAGTCACATTTTCAGCACCCAAAATCACTCTTTCATACTTAGTCAGCCGACTAGAGGTCATGTATTGGGTCCTCATACGTGTCAAAAGGATCTCAACTGAATGTGGCACATACACCTTGACTGGATGTCCCGTCACAATTGCTTCACTCTGTTCCAGACTCACACAAGTAGCAGCTACTGCTTTTAAACAGCCTGGAAACACTGCATCCACTGAATCCAGAGTAGCAGAAAAATATGCTATTGGACGTCGTGCCATTCCATGTTTTTGAGTTAACACTGAAAGTGCACACCGATCTCTTTCACAACAGTACAATGCAAAATCCTTTGCATAATCTGGCATACCCAATGCAGGTGCTCGACAAAGACTGTTTCGCAGTTTAATAAAAGCTTCCATACTTTCATCATCCAACACAATCGGATCTTTCACATCTTTTCTTGTCAACCTCTGTAGAGGTTTTGCAATCAGTGAGAAACCACTGATCCACTGCCTACAGTATCCAACCATTCCCAAAAACATTCGGACTTCTTTCTGAGTGGTAGGTGGGCTCATCTGTTTAATTACACTAATTCTTTCTGGTGTCACCTTTCTGACTCCCTTTTCTATTTTGTGTCCTAGGTATTGGACTTCCTGTTTACAAAATTGTAATTTTGCTGGTGACACTTTGTGTCCTCCTTCTGCCAAATGGTTCAGTAAGGCAATGGTATCTGTTACACATGCCTCTCGGGTCTTTGATGCCACAAGTAGGTCATCAATGTACTGAACCAAAACTGAATTTCCTGGCATGACCAAAGTCTCCAGACACTTTTTCAGCATTTGATTAAAAATTGAAGGACTCTCGGTATACCCTTGAGGAACTCAGCACCATGACAAAACACGGTCTCCGAACCGGAATGCAAACAAATACTGGCTTTCCGGATGTAAAGGAATCGAGAAAAATGCTTGGCACAGATCAATCACTGTGTACCATTCTGAATCACAAGGAATTTGGTAAAGGATTACTACTGGATTCGGTACTACTGGACAACCGGGTACTACAATTTTATTAATCTTTCTTAAATCCTGTACTATTCTATATTTTCCGCTTGGCTTTTTAATTCCTATAATGGGCGAATTACAAGGACTGCTCATTATCTCTTTCAAAATTCCCTGTTCAATCATTTGATCAATCACAGGAGTGACTCCTGCAATTACTTCTGGACTCATTTTGTACTGAGGTGTGTTTGGATACACAGCACCCTCTTTCACTGTAACCTGAATCGGGTCTACATTTGTCATTGGGCCAATCTCTTTTCCTGTAAAGTCCCATACATCCGTCCTCACTGTACTTTTTAATTCTTCAGGCAAACTCTCTTCTGTGAGAAGTGAAAACAACTCATCCACTTCTGTCCCTTGCTTCACTAACATCATCTTGAATTCAACATCCTCATCAGGTGTCTGAAACGCGATACCATCTGGTGTACAATAGATGGTACAATTCATTTTGCATAATAAATCTCTTCCCAAGAGATTTACTGGACTTGAGTAACATACCACAAAACGATGCATGTCTCTGAAACTTCCAATATGAACTTCTATTGGATTTGTGACTGGTGTTCTAATAATGCTTATTTGAGACTCCTACAACTTGGATAGTTTCTCCAGAGAGGGGTAGGTTTGGAATTTCTGCTGCTCTCACAGTAGAACGGGTAGCACCAGTGTCCACCAGGAATGTAATATCATTACCTTCCACCTTTCCTTCGACAAATGGACCTGACTGATCTACCGCTAAAGATGCGCCAAGTAGCAGCCGACGGGAATGGCCGCAGACTAACGCGGCTCCGGAACCCTCGCTGTACATCCTGGACAATATCCGCATGTAATCCTCACTAACTTCCCCAATTTCTAGAGGGTCCCGGCCCTACTATCCCGGGGCAACGACTGAGACTGCTTGATGACGAGTGGGGGCTGAAAATTGTTGAGAGGCGTCTAGTGCGGCCGGAGCCCCGGAACATCATGGCGGCGAGCCCTCACTCCACTGATTGACGATGTGGAAGCGACGGGCATAAGGCTGCACATCATCTCCATTGGGGCCAGCCAACGACAACAGAGGAACCAGTGGGCAGCAGTCGGACCACGAGTCACTGCGGTTCCGGCCGCCCGGCGCCCCTGCGGTCTACCGGTATAGGACGGCCCCGCGCTGCCTGAGGCGACCACGCCCGGCTGGCGGTGGAGTAAATTGAGACCCTGGCTCAGCATGCCCACCAGGCCGACACCCTGAAATCTAAACACCGATGGCTGAGACAGCGGCGCAGTGGCGGTGAGTGTGCGCTGTTTCTCCTCGCCCAGCCCCCGCGCGGCCTCGAGAGACGCACTGGGAGAAAGTGAGACAGCCGCCAGCATACCCAAGACCCCAGTCTCAGAGGCCTGCGGAGCCGCATCCTGCGGTTGTCGACATTGGCGGCCGGACCTGGGATACCTCAGCGGTGAGCGCTGCGCGCCGTAAGCATTGTCCTGCGGCCCCGCGGCGGGGGGTATAACAGACGAGCTTTTGACCGGACATACCCGCAACATTAGCAGGCCTGCACCGGGACTTATGAATCACTATTTATTGAGTAACCCCCACCGATCAGACCTGCGCATCGCGGAGGGATGTACATCATGAGCGGTGTCCAGAGAGACCTGTGGAAGCAGCACCGCACCCCAGAGCACCGAATTAAGCGTGTGCAACCATACAGTGTACCGTACAGCGCAGGGGGCATCGGAACCCAGAAAGGAGATTTGTAGACCCTGTTCATAATTTATTTGATTGCTGCATTTGATTACTCTGCTGCTGCCCCAACGTGCTGCAGAGACCCAGGGCCTTGCTGATCATAACAGAGTGAGGGGACACTACCCTGTATGCTCGTGGTGAGCCCTTGTGCGCTTCGCTCCGTGTTGGGCTCCTCATCCCCCGTCCTGCTGCCGAGGGGTCGGTAAGCCAGGAAACCCGATAGGCCGCCAGGGGGTGTCACTTTCCCCCCATGGCAGGCAGCGGTGAGTACTGGGGCTGATCCCACGAACCTCAGTTACAGCTGGGCCCAGATATCTAACATCATGGCGACCGGGAAAGGCGCCAAAACGCAGGCACAGTCCAAATTGGCCGAATTCGCCTGGTCAAGCTCTGGGGAGAAGGAGACCACGTCACTGGAGGCGTCTGAAACACAGCAGAACCCGCCGCAACAGCAGGAAGTAACACTTCAAGATATCATGGCGACTATAACGGGCGTGAGGACCTCCTTAGAGACTCGCATCGACACGGTGAACGTTGAGGTCTCCCTTATCAGAGCCGACCTTAGGAAAATGGACTCTCGTGTGAAAGAGGTGGAAGAAGCCGCAGCAGAATTGAACAGAGACACCACCGTGCTGAAACAGCAAGTCACTCAACTGCTGGACCAACAGACCAAGATGGAGAAACAGCTTGATGAATATGAAGGTAGGACGCGCAGAAATAACATACGAATCTTTGGTGTCCCGGAGCGCGTGGAAGGACCTACTGTAGACTTGTTCGTCGAGGACTTGATCCTGAAGAAGCTACAACTGAAGAGACTCTCAAATTATTTCTCTATTGAGCGCGCCCACCGTGTCCCCGGAGGGAGGCCTAAACCCGGGGCCCCGCCGAGGCCCATTATAGCGCGAGTCTTCAATTTTAGGGATCGAGACATTATACTCCAAACCGCACGTGCTACCCCACCGCTCAAGCTGGAGGATAGTGCAGTCACCTTTTTCCCAGACTTCACCGCCAAAGTCCAAGCTCAGCGTCGCAGTTTTTTGGTGGTCAAACAGGCGTTGAGGGACAAGGAGGTGAAGTATGCCATGTTATTTCCGGCAAAACTCTGGGTGGAATCCGAAGGCAAGTCTTGGTTCTGCCCCTCCCCCGAAGATGCATGGGACTGGTTGGAGGGTTGGCGCCGGGTGGAGAAGCCCAACAGAGAACGCAACGGAGGTCCCCGGACCAAAAGAACTGAACTTGGAGCTGGACAGCGTGGCGACTTTACCAGAAAGGAGAAGGAGTCGGACTAAGTGTCACGCGGCTGGAAAGAAAGCTCTCTCAGATCTGGTATGGACACACTAGCCACGCATACGTGACTCTAAGGTGGGACAGTGATATAAACAAACAACTGAGAGCCTCCTCCCAGCATTTGGTTTTCATATAGGACTTCAATACATATGTATGAGATTGAGAAGTTGGTTCTTCAATAATCCTTAGATTACTACTATATGTGTAGGGGCCGGGAGTCACTCACAGTAGACAATATACTATGTTATTATCCTTGCAACACAGCAGGGGTAGAGACGGCTGCAACCCTAGCACCTTTAAATGGGGGGGGGGTCGATAGGCACTCTGCCTTGTTGGGGAGTGGGTAGTTTTAAATCCACTAGCAGGGAGGCAGGGAGGGGGGAGGGGAGGGTGGGGAGTTTATTAGTATGGTTTTAGTTTTGTTTTTATTCTCCAATCACAATCTGTGGACAGTCGAATTTATTCAATGTTTCTCCCACTTCGAACTTATGGTATGCAATCAGGTCGATTCTTCATCAGTCTTTGCCCAATGGTACTCTTCGATATTCACATCCAGTGAACATGTTGAATGATATGTCTGTCGCTCCTCCCACAGAGCCTTTGAGCTCCTAATCATCTCCCATAACTATCGGATGGCTGGTAATACAATAGACACATCGTTGTCCATTCTTACATGGAACGTCAATGGACTGGGGGACAAAATCAAGCGAGGTATAGTGCTACAATATCTTAAGAGGCATGCCCCAGATCTGGTTCTCTTGCAGGAGACACACCTAGTGGGAAATAAGTGTCAGGCCCTTACACGGTGGGGATACAAACTCCTGGTTCACGCGGGATTCACCTCCGGTTCCAGAGGCACTGGTATCCTCGTTAGGAAAAGCCTTGCACTCACTCCGACACGCACATGGGCAGACCCCCAGGGGAGGTTCGCAGTATTAGAGGCCAGTTGGGAGGGAAGACCACTTAGTGTTATATCAGCGTACCTTCCCCCTGCTGTTGGCAAAGAGGTGCTTGTGGACCTGGGAAAATTGTTGTAGATCTCCCGGTGGGAACCCTAATACTGGGAGGGGACTTTAATATGACAATGGATGATCAGAAAGACAGATATCCTCGACGCCCGCTGACACGCCATACGACACAAATGGAGGAATTCACTCGAGCCATGGGCCTGATAGATGTGTGGCGCTCCCTACAACCAGACATGACGAACTATATGTTTTATTCCAATGCACATAAGAGTATGTCCCTTATAGACTATTTTCTTACACACCTGGCAGACGTTGGGCACTTTAGGCACCCACGAGCTTTACCGAGGGGCATTTCAGATCACTCTCCAGTGTGGGTTGAGCTTACCTATTTTCAATATCGGCACCGTGCCATACTCATTAATCCATGGTTGCTTAAAATCCCAGACATAAGAGAGAGCCTGACTACCCAGACAGACCACTACTTCACCGAAAATGTTGGCTCAGTTGAGTCGGCACAGATAATATGGGAGGCATATAAAACGGTGGTGAAGGGGCAGGCATTAGCATTAAAAGTGGGGTATATCCGAAAACAGAACCAGCAGCTGCTCGAGTTAGAGACAGAGCTCCAACAACTGGAGGAACAACAGGCACGCTCACCTTGTGAAGCCACCACCCACCAATTAGCCATCAAACAGTTGGAATATAGAAATATGGCCAGAGAGAAAACGCGGGCCAGACTGTAACAAACACAGCATAAGGTTTATGAGATGGGTGACAGGGCGGGAAATATGCTAGCCTGGCTGGAGAGACGGGAACAGGGAGAGCGCTGGGTACCCAAGCTAACCCTGCCTGTAGCAGGGCAAATTACCGACCCACAAGGCATTGCAGAAGCCTTCGCGGATCACCTGGAGAGGGTCTACACCTCCTCAACTACGTATACGGCAGAAGACTCGCGTCAACTGCTAGCTGATATGCACCTACCTACTTTATCCGAGGTCGATAGGAACACGCTGGAGGAGGACCCTACGGAGGACGAAATCTGCCAGGCAATAAACAATATCCAATCGGGGAAAGCAATGGGGCCCAATGGCGTTCCTATTGAATTCCTTAATACTGTGGCCATGCGGGTCGCCCCACACCTTAAAAGTATGTTCATTGAGAGCTTTGACAAAGGAATCTTACCTGACGATCAACAACTTGCTTCTATTGTGGTCATTCGGAAGCCTGGTAAACCAGCAGACAGCTGCGGTTCCTATCAACCGATTTCTTTAATTAATGTCGAAGCCAAGGTCCTGGCCAAACTCCTAGCTAACCGTCTCATCCCGATAATCTGATCTTTAATTGACGCCGACCAATCTGGCTTTATGCCGGGACGGAACACGGCACTGAATATCCGCCGTCTTCACAGTGTTTTGGGGAGACAACTATGTATACAGGAGGATGCTGTGGTGCTCTCTCTAGATGCCTCCATGGCGTTTGACTCCATAGAATGGCCCTACCTCTTTCAGGTGTTGGTACGCCTGGGGTTCGGCCCGAAATTTCTGGGTTGGATTAAACTGCTATATACGGAACTGCGTGGCCAAGTCTAGGTTAATAATCGTATATCCCGGACGTTTACACTGGGCAGAGTCACCCAACAGGGCTGCCCGCTATCCCCCCTTATTTTTTCTCTGATCCTAGAACCGTTGGCTTCCTGGGTGCGAGGAGACGTGCTCCTTAGAGGACTGAAATGGGAAGAGGGACACGAGGACAGAATATCGTTGTATGCGGACGACATCCTGGTGTATTTGGCGTCCCCCGTGCGTCCCTAAATAGGCTCCTAAATATTTTTACTAACTTTGGCAAGTACTCCGGTTATGCCATTAATTGGACTAAATCAGTTTTATTTGTTCTTCACGGCCCAATTCCTCGACTTCCCCCGGGATGAGAACTTGAAGTGGCCCTTGACGGTTTTCGCTACCTAGGGATCTTTATCACCCCCGACCCTCGCCTTTTCCATGACAAGAACTTAGTCGCCCCATTAGATAGACTCAGAAATGACGTCAATCACTGGAGATCCTTACCGCTCTCTTTACTGGGCCGAGCGGCCTTATTTAAGATGCTGGCTCGCCCGCGGTTTTTATATGTCCTTCAGAACTGCCCATACTTAATTCCTGACTCATATTTCCAAAGCATCGACAGTGAGCTTAGATCGCTGTTGTGGAGCGGAAGGGCGCCGCGTATCGCATTGCATAAATTAACTAAAGGGTGGTACGATGGGGGGATTGCCCTTCCGGACATACAACTTTATTATTGGGCGTCGCAGCTAGTGGTGGTGAACCACTGGTTATACCGCTCTCTGTTGGACCCTGCCTACATGCTGGACAGGTACCAAATGGGGAGAGAGGGATATCTAGGTGCTCTATATACAAAGGTACGGAAAGGGAGATTTCTGGGCCCTACGGCTTGCACGGTAAAACTCTGGCACCAGGCGACTAAACGCTTGGGCTGGACTGACGTACTGACCCAGTCCACTCCGTTGTGGTACACCCAGAAGTTAGGACTGCTGAGCTATCAACCAGGGTTTGACAAATGGGACGTGATTGGACTCTCCAATCTAGGCCATCTTGTGAAAAAGGGTAGAATCCTATCGTTCTCGGAACTACAGGAGAAATATGAAATGGCTCAGGGGTAGGCGTTTCGATATCTGCAGATCCGTCATGCCCTAACGACTGCTCTTCCGAATATGGGTAGCCTCCCGGAATCGTCTCCATTAGAAGACCGATTGCTCTCTGAATTAATCCCAGACAAAGCTATTTCTTTAACGTATCGTAAGTTGTGTAATAATTTACCTGACCCTTTCCAAGCTCTCCGCAGCCGGTGGCAAGCTGACATAGGAGACATCGAAGACGAAGATTGGCAAACAGCGCTGATGTCACCGAGGGAGGCTGCTATTTCGCTCCGCTTCCGTTTGATCCAATTAAAAATCCTACATAGAACTTACCTCACCGGCGTTACACTGGCTAGAATAGGGACTAGACAGGACGCATTTTGCTTGAGGGGGTGTCACCAAGAAGCAACTTTCTACCAAACAATATGGGACTGTCCATTCCTGCGACCCATATGGGAGGGGGTAACTACACACATGCAAGACGCACTTGGTAAAAAGATCAGCCTCACTCCACCATTGGGGCTTCTCAACATTTGGGAAGCGACTGACCTTACAGAAGTGGAACAACAGTTGGTCACTCTGGGCTACACATTGGTTAAAAGAGCAATAGCAATGCAGTGGGGGGTAGCGAGTCGACCATCAACAAATGCTTGGGCGGCTGAACTGGATAAATGCATGATTGCAGAAAATGAAGTGTTTAAATTTAGAGGATGCCCCAAGAAATGGGACAAAAAGTGGAGTGGGTGGAATGCATATCGAGGGGACTTATGTATATCTCCGACTGTAGAAATGGAAATGGCAAGGAATAATCATTATACACTTGACATGCTTCAATGAATATATGTCTGCATCAAATAATCTGTATTTGATGTTATCAGATCGAATTGTCTGCGAATTACTACTTGTGATGATTGGAAGTTTGTATTTAATAAAAAAACTATTAGAAAAAAAAAAAAAAAGACGTGCCAAGTACGCACTCTTCCTCCCCCCTCAGGCACCGTCATTGAGATGAGTCTGAATCATTCTCATTGCACTGCAACCAATATTACGGAACCATTTGCACACTTTGATTCTTACCAATTTGGTCACCTCCGTGAAATCCAGTGTTCACACCGTACCTCTGACCTTGAGCATTCACATTATTGGGCGTGGGAGCTTGTGGCACCTGTAACTGTGGAGTAACTACCTGCTGCTGCTGCTGTTGGTTCACAACCACCTCATTCTGCATCTGTGGATTTAAATTTTGATTCACCCCATTATTCTTTTGAGCAGATCTACACTCGTTCTTCCAATGTCCAATCTTTCCGCACGCATGACAAGGAAATTTCTTCTTAGCCTCTTCTTTACTCATTTTACCTCTTCCTCTACCTCCATTGGGTACCTGACCATTTATCTGGTAACCTGTCTGAGAATTATTATTTACTTTTTGTTGCTCTGCTACCTTCACTTGTGCCCACATCATTTAAAAAAAAAAACTTTTTATGCCTTGATTCAATGTCATCACTACAATACTTCGCATACCTCAAAATTTCGTCAATGGTTTTGCTCTGCCAACAAATCAAATGTTGCTGAATCATATTACTTATCTCTGGTTTCAAACCAAACACAAAACGATACACAAAATGTCCCATATCCTTGTCTCCAATATTCTCAAATCCGCTATACTGTTTAAATACCTGCAAGAACCTTTCATAATAGGCATGTACTGACTCTTTCGGTTCTTGGGTCGTTCTGTCTATCTTAACCCAATCTGTTTCCTTTGGAGAAATATTTCCCTTCAAAAAGGTGATTACCTGATTATACTTTTTCATCACCTCCTCAGATGGTGCACCTGTTCTAGGGTCTCTAGGATATTCTTCTTTTGGCCAATCGACAGTAATTTTGCATTCTGTCCACAAATCAGCTGGTACGACAATCTCAAACAAACCATCTAAATCTTTTAACAAAACCTTTGAAACTTTCACAAACCTCTCTACCTGTTTGTACCACTCAACTGGTTTCTCTCTTAATCTGGGAAAATCATTCGTAAAGGACAATATATTCTGTCTTGTCCACGGAACGTGCACATACCCTCCACCTGGGACTTCCCTCATCGGACAAGCCCTTTCAACTTGTTCTGTCTCGCTTAACGGAAACATTGACGTTCCTTTGCCAGCTGCCTCTTCTTTCTTTTTCGTCCATCTACCTTTCCACCGGTCAACATCTCCCCATTTTTTCAGAATATTCATCAACTCTTTTATCTGCAATCTTTTTCCTGACGCATTCAAACTCTCCAGATCTTTTTCAGTAAAGGCCAATCTGTACGATTTCTGTAACACTTTTGACTTATCTATATCTATTCCATATTCACTAGCAGCCTCTGATATTTTCTCATAAAGATTCCTCGCTCTCCAAGTAATACTTTTACACATAAACAACAGCTCTTCATCTCGGTAAGTCCCCAATCTATCTGGACTTATCGTACCAATAATCATCTCTTCCAAATCCACTTTCAATTGGCTCACATTTATACTCTGTGGTTGAGGTTTTTTCTGTTCCATTCCCTGTATCCAATCATTCAATTCCTCTGGTGAAGGACCTGCTGAACTCCCTGTCGCTGAAATAACATTCAGCCCTATTCTTCTTGGATCTATTTGTACGCTTCTTCTAGGAGTTTCTGTTATCATCTCACAAACTGGAAGATCTAACAATGTTGTATTTTTGTCAGCCTGTCCATCCTCATTCACTACCGTCACCATTCCACTCCTGTCGCTACTCCTTGGAACTGCCGAGTATGTACTTTTGTTACATTCTGTTTTTCTCCATACAATGGAACTACAGGACCAATAGTTACCGGTACCGTCAATGCTTCTGCATTTAGACTCAACTGATTTATTTTCTGGATTTGCTCTACTCTTGCCTTATTTAACATGTCCAGTTCTTTTTCTCATACTATTCTAGCCATGTCCGCAATCTGTGGGGTTAATGGATTTCCCATAAAGGGTGCATTCGGAGTCACCTCAACTGAATTTTCTTGATAGGGCAGAGGTCTTTTGGTCATAATATCCTCTAATAACTCATCATCAGAATCGTTTGCATCATCTCTTAAACTTGAAGTTTCTACATTTTTCTTTTTCTCTTTACATTTGCCTCCTGTCTGGTCGTCAGCAACTAAAACTGGGTACAAACCCTCGGTTACCACAGCTCTCCTCCATCTTTTCATTGTGTCCTCTCTTCTCTCAAAAGGGTATCTAGTCATTAAATTTCTGTATCTCCTACCCCCTCGATATTTCTTTCCATTGCTTCTACTTACCATTCCTCTAACGCTTCATACTGTGTAGGTCTGGGATTTGGCTCTAATAAATTCATTTGTTTCCTCAAATTCTACAAAATCCTCATATTAAACGAACCATGCTGTGGAAAAGCTATAACACCATCATCCTTTGTGTATTCCACCCAATTCTCTAACCAAGTACACGTATGGTATCCTCGCTCCAACATCATATAGGAAGCAGGCGTTCCTGGAGGAGGAATAAGAATTCCCTCCCTAGTCACTATTGGTTTGTCCTTTTTAAAGAAATTCTTTATTTTCTTTAACAACTTCATTTTTTCTGACTCTTTACGCAAATGTATCACAACAAAACACACAAAGACATGCTTTCGGTAATTCTTCTTATTCTATTTGCTAGTTCTCGTCCAATACCAGCGCGACTCACACCAACCGTCCAATCACGGCTCTCTACGTATCTGCTATCTCAACCAATGTCAGCGCGGCTCACACCAACTAACCAATCACAGCTCGGTACACGCCCGCTGCCTGACCAATGCCAGCGCAGCTTTTTCTGACGTCAGTATTACTCCTTCTACTGACCCTCCCTTTACAAAAGAATACGGCAATATTTTCTAAGTTTATCTTAATCAAAAATTCTGTTAGTAACAACACAAAACAATGCTACCTTGTCTGCTCCGCTAAATAAAGAGATAGTTCTTCACTTTTTAAAGAAATTTTCTTTCACTGCAAGTAAGAAATAACGACCAGCGCTATTTTACCTCTCTAACAAGCTCCAGGAGGACTTGGTACTCCTCTAGGGATAAGGCTAAAGTTTCGCAAGAGGACTTTTTGGTGTAAAAGAGGTCTTGGTACTCCTCTGGGGATAAGGCCAGAGTTTCGAAAGTGGACCCTTCGCTATTTCAAATACTCTTCTCACATACGAAATTGTCCCTAAATATAACACCTACAGCCTTCCGCCGTATAGTATTATTACAACAGATAAAGTACTTCTGCAGTGTGATTTCTTTATCCACACTCTTCTTCTGCCTACTTCAGGCTAATTCCATGATTCCTCAGGTACCTCCGTACCTGTACTTCTAGACAACATAGAACAGGACACTAACTTTTTCTTGTTAAAACATATAATCAATAATCAATAATTATTACCAAACTAATCAATAATTAAACTGTCCTCTGCTAATAGAAAACTGATCCAGCGCGACACTTAATCAGGGATCAATACTCATCAATATTTCATTCAATGGCCCATACACATTCACCCAAATCCCTGATGCGCTGGGGGTCAAGTTTTAATGACGTGAAAAATTGTTTTTTTCACAGATTCATGTTTAACAATTCTAAATACATAACTAGACATATGTCAACTCTCTTTCCTCTCGGTCGATGGACCAATTAGTTGAGAAGTTGATGGTAATAATAGGACTAACTGACTATCTAATCAGCTGAATAACTACAAACTCTCGGTAAGATTTAAACAAAGTCTATCTCAAATAAATGGTTATGCTCTTCGCACATAGGTCACAATGCAAACAAAGAATCTCACACAAGGGAGAGAAAATCAAACAGCAATGCAAACAATATCAAACTCATCACAATTAGCAATATGCATATGAGGGAGTGGATAGATGAAGAGACATAAGTTTCAGCAAAAATAATGGGAAACAATATACTTATGACGGAGTGGATAGATGAAGAGACATAAGTTTCAGAGACAAAAATACATTTGCAATAATTATGCAAAGTACGAGTCAGAATAATACAAACACAAAGGATCTGTGAAATACCACCCCCTTGGCCGAGGGGACAGTGGGGGTTCCCCGAACTAGAGTCAAGGAACAAAGATTTCAGAGACAGGAACAGAACAGGGACAGGAACAGCTAGGCCTCTCTGCCAACCGACGGACAGCGACGCATCTCCCTTCTCAATCTCCTACCGCTCCTACACTAACCACACCCCTAAAGGCACCCCAGTTATACCCTAAAACCTACATGTCCATCCCACATTGGTTGAAACATTTCACGAAACTCAACAGTTCATTGGATGCTCAGGGAGGTGGTGCATCACACCATCGTGATTTCATTCAAAATTGTTCATATTCATTGTTCTACTTCCGTTCCCATCGTGTAATGACTGACTAGTCCATGCATTTGTATTCTTGTTACATTTCCCTAGGTTCTCAGCCATGTCTGCGAAAGGAGTCGTGGGTCCCACGGTCAGTCACATCTTTTGGCAGGCAATCAATGCATTCAGTGCTGGGCATCCTTGAACTGATGTTCATCATCCGCAGCATTCAGCACTTCTGGCTGCTCTGTCATGACATTTTCGCTCTCACCCCAGCCCCTCCTCTACCTGGCCAACTTAAGAATAATGGAGGCTCATTTCAGATCACTTCGGCAAATAGAACATAAGCATTCATTAATTACATAGAAATTCATTTTTCACTGTTTACCACCCACCTTTGCACTATCCCCTGTTACATGTCTTCCTAGTAGAAGCTTAAGGCAAAAGTGGTATTATTCATTAATTTTAAAGCAAGATGCAAGATTCGAAATATAAAATGCAGCTTAAACATGCATTAATTCTGTTTCTTTCGAAACACATTTTAGTATGCGGCCTAGTTCTTTCATGCATTAGTTTACATTAGTACACACATGCGCAAAGCGATTTCCCTCATGTTCATGTAATATGTATGTTAAACTGTCACTGCACACTGTTAGTACGTGTTATGGGGGTGTTAATTCGAGCAGGTTTCTTTTTGTGTGAAAACCTGCTCCATCATTTCCATGGACAACATGGCAGGTTATCTATGTAGTGTGTACTTGCAAAGCGCACTGTCACACACAAATGCAATATTATAATGTGAGAGGACCTGGCCTCTTTACAACATTGGTAGTGTTGCATTTCGACAGAGTTGGACGGAGACAGAAAATAGACCTAGGCACCAAGTAAAAGGGTCCCCCTTAGTGAATTAGATATATAAAAATAATGTACATTTGCAAATAAAGACAGTTTTCAACTTATTAAGACATCCTGTATAGGTGTTTTGAAGGCTATGGGAGACCGACCGTATGCATTTATACTTGCTGTATGCAATGCTTGTGGTAATATCCGGGAATTCAACAATAAAACTGATCCACCAGATCATAAAATGGACCCATTAAAAAACGCCCACACACTGACTTTCAAGCACTGCCTGTTTGCCCTATAGGCCAGCCTGACCCTTCATTTTGAAGTTGCACGCTGGTAGGAAGAACTAGGCAGGTACAGGACCAGGTACTTCTAGAAACAAGTTACAAGTAAGGGAACTGTTGAACTGAAGATTACATTCAGAGGCAGTGTTGTACAAAATATGAACATTTTAGTTCTCAAGAGTTTAGCTAAAGGTGGGGCTTTAGGTGGGCTGGGTCCTGACGGTGCTGAGCACTGGCAGTTTTAAAAAGAGGGCTTCAAAATGGGGCCCTATCTTGCTCTGTTTTAATACCCTTGCCTTTTTAAACTGCTATACAGGGCGTGGCTTGACCGCGCAAGATGGTGGACCACCTTTCATGAAGCTCTGTTCTGGAGGGCAGGGGAATCTGAACTAATCCTGCAAAATTGGCACACCTACCTGGCAATCACTGGGGGGAGGTGAATGCGGTGCACCGGGGCACCAATTGCCACCTTCCATGCCAATATGGAGAGCAATCCGCTCCTGTCAGTCTCAAGGCAGGCCTCGCTCGGTGCCTTATCGCGACCAAAGCCAGCGACACCGGGGCGGACTGAGCGGCAAGAGGCACTTAACAACACCCATTGCGGCCCTCCTGGGGTGTAACTGTATACACGCTTTATTTTGTATGTCCTTCTTTCATCTTTAGTCCCCACACGTAATGTGATTCTAAAATTGTTTTCTTTTAGGTGATGTTTGCATGCTATCAGTTTATGTGTACTTTCAAGATATGGCCTGTGATGGTGCGCTGGTCCGGTGTTCTCAGATTGCTCCTGACAGGCAGTTGCGATCTGATCTTCACTGGACGAGGACCCACTCCCGTGGGCTCCTGAACTTATGTGAATAAACTAAAGAAGACTTTATTCAAGCACCTCTGATTCTGTGTCTTCTTTGACTTTCTACATCTGGCCATGAGCTGAGCAGGAGCTCACCAATTTTGTGCTGTTTTTCACATTTTACAAGTACTCAGGAGAGTACCCACGGTCTGCCGTGGCTTGCCCGCTCACCTGGAAACTCTGGTCTGAATATTTCTGGATCGTCCTGCGGGCTGCTTTCTCTGTGCTTTGGGTTTCGGCAGGTTCTCAGAGGGTACGCGTCCCAGGATCGGCATCTCATTATAGCATCGCTCTTGCAGAGCTGCGCGTTCAGCAGCGGTGTCTCACGCTTGTGGATTGAGCGTCCTTTGAACAGCCGGTCACGTGACAACATCGCATATTTTTACGTTACGGCGGCCATCTTGGATTGTCTTTAATCTCATTGTGTTACATTGGAGATATATTGGACCAATGGCATTTGTCACAGGACGCAATTAATACGATCAGAAGGTGAAACATTTTAAAAATATTTACGCTATTTGTTCTTGCAGCGTTTTGGCTTTCATTTCAACAGAAATCATCACCCTTCACCCTGATTTTCATCTGGTGGTGGTAGGTTTATTCAAGTCCCCCATGGTTTTGACTTGTTTATCTGGTAATTACCTGTAATATGGCATATTCACAACAAGTTGTTCAACTTGCATCGTTTTTACCCCTACCTGGAAAACCAAAAAACATGAAAAATTTGGTTTTGCTACATTGAAAATTTTGTTGTGGCTATTGATGCTGAGAATTATTTGCCAAAAAGAAAATTAGAACTGCTGTTCAGTTATTTAGGCAGTGAGGGACAACAAATATTTGATAATCTGTGCTAATACCTCCTGCTGGAGACGGAGATGGTTGCAATGTATACACTGAGGCAGGTTGAATAAAAAATTCCTGGAACAACCTAGCATCATGCAGGAAAGATTTAACATTTTGAAAAGGAAGCAAGATCCAGAAGAATCAGCTGAAGAGTACAAATCGGCCTTAAGGAACTTGGCTGCTAATTGCAATTTTGGAGCTGCACTGGATATATATATATTAGAGACCAGTTTGTTTACAGTTGTAATAAAAAAAAATACAAGAACATATTTTAAGTTGTAGAGATTCTTCTCTTATAGAAGTGATAGATATGTCCAAGGGAATTGAAGGCGCCATAGTTTCTTCTAAATGTGTCGTGAATGATAGTCCCAGTTGTTCTTCTGTTAATTTAATTAATGGAGAAGAATCCGTAAATCCATTATCTTTTAGAAACAAGGGCTACAAACCTTCTCAAAAGAAAGCTGGTACAATGTTTTTCAAGGTGTGGCTCACGCTTACATCTGAGTAATAGTCATACGTGCCCAGCGTTGGGTAAGAAGTGTGTTAAATGCCACAAGTTTGGCCACTTGCAGAGGAAAAAATGTTGTCCAAGTCAGTAATGTTCAAATGCATGAACTTGATGTTAAGGATGAATGTATGCATGGTGAATGCTTGCAAGGTGAATTGCCGTGGCTTGCCCGCTCACCTGGAAACTCTGGTCTGAATATTTCTGGATCGTCCTGCGGACTGCTTTCTCTGTGCTTTGGGTTTCGGCAGGTTCTCAGAGGGTACGCGTCCCAGGATCGGCATTTCATTATAGCATCGCTCTTGCAGAGCTGCGCGTTCAGCAGCGGTGTCTCACGCTTGTGGATTGAGCGTCCTTTGAACAGCCGGTCACGTGACAACATCGCATATTTTTACCTTACGGCGGCCATCTTGGATCGTCTTAATCTCATTGTGTTACATTGGAGATATATTGGACCAATGGCATTTGTCACAGGACGCAATTAATACGATCAGAAGGTGAAACATTTTAAAAATATTTATGCTTTTTGTTCTTGCAGCGTTTTGGCTTTCATTTCAACAGAAATCATCACCCTTCACCCTGATTTTCATCTGGTGGTGGTAGGTTTATTCAAGTTCCCCTTGGTTTTGACTTGTTTATCTGGTAATTACCTGTAATATGGCATATTCACAACAAGTTGTTCAACTTGCATCGTTTTTACCCCTACCTGGAAAACCAAAAAACATGAAAAATTTGGTTTCGCTACATTGAAAATTTTGTTGTGGCTATTAATGCTGAGAATTATTTGCCAAAAAGAAAATTAGAACTGCTGTTCAGTTATTTAGGCAGTGAGGGACAACAAATATTTGATAATCTACCTGTGCTAATACCTCCTGCTGGAGACGGAGATGGTTGCAATGTATACACTGAGGCAGGTTGAATAAAAAATTCCTGGAACAACCTAGCATCATGCAGGAAAGATTTAACATTTTGAAGAGGAAGCAAGATCCAGATGAATCAGCTGAAGAGTACATATCGGCCTTAAGGAACTTGGCTGCTAATTGCAATTTTGGAGCTGCACTGGATATATATATATTAGAGACCAGTTTGTTTACAGTTGTAATAAAAAAAATACAAGAACATATTTAAGTTGTAGAGATTCTTCTCCTATAGAAGTGATAGATATGTCCAAGAGAATTGAACGCCCCATAGTTTCTTCTAAATGTTTTGTGAATGATAGTCCCAGTTGTTCTTCTGTTAATTTAATTAATGGAGAAGAATCCGTAAATCCATTATCTTTTAGAAACAAGGGCTACAAACCTTCTCAAAAGAAAGCTGGTACAATGTTTTTCAAGGTGTGGCTCACGCTTACATCTGAGTAATAGTCCCACGTGCCCAGCGTTGGGTAAGAAGTGTGTTAAATGCCACAAGTTTGGCCACTTGCAGAGGAAAAAATGTTGTCCAAGTCAGTAATGTTCAAATGCATGAACTTGATGTTAAGGATGAATGTATGCATGGTGAGTGCTTGCAAGGTGAATTTCAAAAATTGCTATAAACTGTTGATGCTGATGCAACATGCCATGTTGGTCACAAGGCAAAAGGGCCATTTTGTCAAGTTTTACTGGGTGACTTGGATATTGATATGATGGCAGACTCTGGTGCTCCTGTCACCATAATTTCTGATCAACTCTTTTTTACAACACTAGTCTTCTAGAGTTACACTTCAACACACTAACATAATTCCTAAAGCCTGTGGAGATAAAGAGATTGACATGTTGGGTTATTTTCTGGAAAATTTAACATGTTTGGGTAGACATGTTTACGCAAATGTTTATGTGGCGATTAAAGACAAGAATATTGTTGGCTGGCAGGATTTAGTTAAAATGGGTTTGAAACTTGTTCCAGGACTAATAATCCTGTTCAATTGAATGATTTATTAATATTCTCTTTAATATTATAAAGGACCTATCCAATCCAGCTTGTATGGGAAATAAGGTGGACGCGACGCAGAAGCTTTGTGATGATATCGCTGTCCATTTTGATGAGAAGATTAACAAGATTGTTGGGGGTTTAAATACCAACAACAACAGCTGTCTGGATGAGGAAAAGGAACCATCTCAGACATTAGAAGAGCAACAGGCAGAGGCATCCTATAACCGTCAGTCACCTGCTTTAGAGTGCTTTCAAACTCTTACTGAGGTTACATTTAACAGCCTTGCCCGAAGTGTATCCTCGGGATCCCCTCTAGATCCTCTTCCACATGGGATATGGAAAGAGTTTCAGTTGGAACTATTCCCCTGGCTGCGACAGATTTGCTGTCAGTCACTGGAAAAAGGAATTGTTCCTGTAGCTTGGAAGCAGGCAGTGGGGACTCCGCTGCTTAAGAAACCGTCTCTGGATCCTAAAAGCCCAATGAGCTTTAGACCGATATCTCTCCTACCATATCCAGTAAAAATCCTGGAGAGGGCATTTAGTAAATCCCTGTCCTCATATCTAGAAGAAAACCATCTGCTAGATAAGGACCAATTTGGGTTTCGACCAGGGCACGGAACTGAAACAGCCCTGGTGACTGTATTGGACAACCTGAGAATGCGTGCCGACAATGGTAATCCTTCTGTACTAGTGTTACTAGATATGTCGGCCGCATTCGATACGGTGAATCATAAGATACTGCTTGAAAGATTAGAGAATATAGGAGTGAGAGGACGGGCACTGAAGTGGCTGCAATCATATTTGACGGGCAGACAACAGGTAGTGACCATCTCACCGTTTACATCTCCAAAAACACCTGTGCGTCACGGGGTGCCACAGGGCTCGGCAATAAGCCCTATTCTATTCAACATCTACCTACGCCCCCTGATCCCCATTATTAAATCTTTTGGAATAGATCTAGTCAATTATGCGGACGACACACAATTGGTGTTTTCCATGGAGGGAAATCAAGCAGTATCCATAGAAACTTTTCAGGAGTGCATGTATCAGACCTCCAACTGGCTCAGGACAAATTCCCTACAATTTAATGAAGGAAAGACGGAGGTTGTATACTGTTCCTCTGCCAGAATGATGCGACCTCTGCCGTCTGAGTTCAGATTTACCCCTACGGACAAACCACTGGTTCAAGTAAGAACAGTACGCAATCTGGGGGTTTTAATGGATGACAACCTCCAAATGGAGTCACAAGCCAATAAAATAGTTAGTACTTGCTTCTCACTGTTAAGAGCATTACGCCAGATTCTCCCACTACTGCCTAGTGCTACTAGACCCTTAGTAGTAAGGAGTATAATTTTAAGTAGACTGGACTACTGCAACTCTTTGTATTTGGGAGCACCACATTCAGTGCTATTGAAGCTGCAGAGGATCCAGTCCATAGCAGCCAAACTGGCGTTAAATAGGCAGCGTAGGTCTTCAACGACGGCAGCATTAAAGGACCTCCATTGGCTACCCATTAAGGAGAGAATTCAATTTAAATCTCTCTGCATTGTGTTTAGAGCAGTGCATGGTTTGGGTCCAATTTCCATGCAGGAGAAACTCACCTGGTACAATCCTGGGAGAAATCTTCGCTCTTCCAGTGCAAGTCTGGTAACCATCGCTAGATTTAAGAAGACCAGGATGGGTGGCAGAGCATTGGTATAGCAGCCTCACGACTCTGGAATGATCTCCCCCTGCATATCAGACAAACTAACTCGCTGTTCTCATTTAGAAAGAGCTTAAAGACTTGGTTCTTCCCTAGGGATGAGTAATATGAGCTCTCTAAATCAGCGTACAGGCTATCTGTTCTGCCTAGTGACAACTTGGTAAGTCGCAGCGCCAGGATACCCGTAGGGTGACAGTTTTTTGCGCTATATAAATCCATGATACAATACAATACAATTTATAAGTTGCACTAGTAACAGACTTAGAGGATTTTGAAAATAATTTACAAAAGGTCTTAGAAAGTTTTACAGAAGTTTTTGACAATAAGATTGGTAAAATCACTAAGTATGAACGTATGATAAAGCTCAAACAAAATGCCTTTCCAATTGCTCACAAGGCTAGAGCAATACCCCCAAGCGTGAGAGATGACCATAAGCAGTTATTAGAAAAGTTAGTTAGTGAGGTTGTAATTCAATCTACAGATTCTTCAGAGTGGGTCAGTCCCATTGTAGTGGTGCGCAAGAAGAGTGGGTATATTCGTTTGTGTCTGGACTTGCGCACACTCAATAAAAACATCGTGGTGGACCGTCACCCACTCCCAAAGATTCAGGATCTACTGTCTGGTATTGGGGGTTCTAAATATTTCAGTCTCCTGGACCTACGATCTGCTTACCATCAAATCCTTTTGACACCAGAATCCTCTGATCTCACCACCTTTGTAACTCCTTTTGGTGCATACAAATTCCTGAGGTTGCCTTTTGGCTTGGCTTCTGCAGCCAGTGTTTTTCAGAAATTCATGGATCACATTCTTGGGGCAATTGCTGGTGTACAAGCCTATCAATACGATGTTTTGATATTTTCCAAAACTAAATTGGACAATTTTAGGAAAAGTGTTAAGCATTTTTAAAGATGTTGGAATCACTTTAGCATTGGACAATTGTAAGTTTTTAACTGATGGTCTTGATTGCTTGCGACACACCATTACTCCTACAGGAATAAAAACTAAAAATTCCCGCTCTCACAGGCAATATCAGAAGTGCCTTGCCCTAAGGACAAGGACACGTTAAGATCATTCTTAGGGATGACAGAGTATTATTCGAGATTTGTACCAAGATATGCACAGGTTGTTCAACCTTTGCGTTCCTTGCTTAAGAAGGGTGTTCCTTTTAGTTGGCTAACTGATGCTGATAGTGCATTTCAGGAAGTCAAAAAGTGAATTGTCAATGCCCCTTTTTTGTCATCATACTGTTCTTGTCAAAAATGTTTTCTTACAGTTGATGCCAGCAAACATGGTTTAGGTGCTGTTTTATGTCAATGGATCTCAGGCAAGGAGCATACCATTGGGTTTGTCTCCAGAGGCTTAAAACCAGCAGAGTCTCATTACAGTACGATAGAGAGAAGGCTCTTGCCTGTTCCTGGGCTGTGGAAAAATTCAAAACATTTCTTTGGGGAACTTAATTCGACATTTTTAATGATCATAAACCACTGTTACACCTATTAAACAGTAATGGAACAGGCAAAGCATTTGCTAGACTTGTAAAACTTTTGCCTCGCCTACATGAATATAACTTTGTCATTAAATACATTGCTGGTGGTCGAAATGTCAGGATCGGATTGCCTCTCCAGATTACCTTTGCAATATACAGCATTGGATGAGGTACAGGATGATGTTGAATGCGTTGTGGCTAATATTGAGGACGTTTGATTCTCATGGCATTGTATGTTATAAAGATAGGTTAGATGCATTGGAAAAAGATGATGTACTTCAATCTGCAATGAATATGGTAAGAAATGGTTATCCCAAGGTAGGGTCACTTCCAGTGCCCCTTAAGGCGTTTGCTCAGATTTCGAGTAAATTGTCAATAGTAAAAGAAGTCCTCATGCGTGCTGATCTTTACATTTCACCACTTTCTTTGCGCAACAGACTCATTCTAGCTGCACATGAAGGACATCTAGGAATTGGTGGTACTTGAAGAAATTTAAAACAGTACTTTTGGTGGCCTTCTATGGACAAGAATGTTTTGCAATGGGTCAACAATTGTCAAACATGTCTTTTATCTGATAAACACTGGAAGTCTACAAATACCCCTTTACATGTCGTACCCATTCCTGAAGAAACCTGGTCTAAATTGGCCTTAGATTTTTCTGGCCCTTTTGAGCTATTGCCCACCAGTTAAAAATATCTCATGGTGTTGGTTGACTACTATTCTAAGGGTACTGGAAAAATACCTCAATAAAAAGAGTTGGAGAGGATGTGACACAGTGGCCAGAGATGCTGACTTTGGAGCTCGGGAACCAGGTTCAAGTTTCGGCGTCGGCTCAACATCCTGTGATTCTAGGCAAATCACTTAATCTCCCCGTGCCTACCAAAAATGAATGTGTGCTTGTGTAATGTAACTGGTGCTCATGTAAAGCACTCCAATACCTTTGGGTCGAGTTCGCGCTATACAAAACTGCAAAAAAATAACAATACAGGCCTAGCCACTCCTGGGTCAAACAAACATGGCTCACACAACACTAGGATCTAGGATGAGAGAGTGGGCAATGTTGTTTTAAAGGCATCGTAGCCCACCATGCCGCCTTCCTCTGCTCAATTCGATCAATGTGCCACAAGTCACTTTGGAGCCTCCTGCAGCTGCCCTGCATGTTTCCCTGGGTACCAGACTCGACCTTTCCTTCTTCTTACTTTGACCTTTGCTGCTAGACCTTAGCTTTGGAATAAGGTGAGTCACTTGGTGTGGGGGCAGGCACTGGCAGAGCACAGGTAGCACCAACAACAGGTACAGGCAGCACAGAAAGCAGGTCTGGGTGGCAGAGTGAGCAAGCACTGACAAGGCACGGGAATGGCACAAGCAGCAGAATTGACAGGCATGGTTAGCATATACAGGCAGCTACCCCCACAGGCAAAGACAGGGCACAAGCAGTAGCTTCCACAGGCAGAAGCTGCAGCGTCCGCAGGCACAAGCTGCAGGGTCCCCAGGCACAAGCAGCATGGTCGTGACAGCAATTCTTGTGTTTTCTGGACTTAAGTCTGTCTTGTCTCAATCTCTGTCTCTATTTTGCACACCACTCAGTCTCTCCTTCCACTGTAATTTCCACCTGTCTTTTTCCATCAAATATACTGCATTTCTTTGTTGGCCCACCCCTCCCTTCCCTACTCTCTCCTTTCACCTCATAAAGAGCTCTGAATATTTTTCCCATTTACTGCCTTCCACAATTCATACCTCAGGTTCAGATTGTAAATGTTTGTATTTTCCGTAAACCACAGTGCTGAGTTAGGAAACAATCACCCCTATTAATCAGGGTCACCCTTTTCCAAAAATCCCATTCTCATTGCAGCGTAGCGTGTGTCAATAGTTGAGGACAAGCTTTGTCAATGAGAGGACGGGGCATCTGGATGCACAGGCAGTCGTATGGCACTTATGCTGATACAGCTTTTTTGTTAAGTTTTCAAGGGCCAGATGTACAAACATCAGGAATTGCAATATACTATATACCAATTACAGCTTGGGTAAGGTACGACTTTAGAAAAAATAAGTACTTTTGACCGGCGTGTCCTTGAGTAGTCTAGCTTGCACTTTTTGACGGTCCTGAAGAATTGCCGTAATCATTTTTGACACAACAATGGGAAGAAACATGTTGACCAACACTTGATCTTAGTGCCAACGTGGACCATTATTTCCACCTTTGGCCAACACTTGTTTTTATTATAACCGAGGGGCCCACACATTAAATTATTCCTTTGATTCCCTCTAGTTATTTTTAAGATTCACCACACACCAGTCTACTCACTTACAGCACTCTCACATAGCACCTCAGTCTTCATGTCGGCAGCGTAAAAAGAACTCCGGCAAAGAGCCCCCCTGCGCGGCCCGTTGGGCATTGCAGCACCGGCCCAATGAGGAGCTGCCCGATGATGAAGCATGACACCCCTTGGGGTGTGTGAGGGTTCTTGCTCCTGATGGTTCAGATCCCCTGACCTGACACATCAGGCATCTACAGCCTCCAACCTCTTTCTCCTCCCCCCTTCCTTATCTCAGGAACTGTATACCACTTTATGTACATATACCCCTGGGGGCATGTATGCTGGAAAAACAACAGTTGATGGACAGAATGCAGAACAATGTCATACATTCACCCCAGTACAGAGATCTGGCCCTAAATCCATCGTTCTTTTGCTCACCATGCCATTCCAGTTTGGACCCAGCCATATGCAAATCAGTCTTGACCCTGTGCCTCATGGGAACAGTCCAGCCCGAACTGCCAAGCCAGGTCCTCCCTAGACTGGAAACAAGCATCCTAGGACCGGTTTCAGGGTTTCACCCCTCTTCAGCCAGGATAGCTTGATTCCAGTGGCATGGAGAGCACGGGACCCACGTCTGGGCATACCCGTCCCACTTGGGGTGACAAATGCAAAAACAACAGTTGATGGACGGAATGCAGAACAATGTCATACATTCACCCCAGTACAGAGATCTGGGCCTAAATCCATCGTTCTTTTGCTCACCATGCCATTCCAGTTTGGACCCAGCCATATGCAAATCAGTCTTGACCCTGTGCCTCATGGGAACAGTCCAGCCCGAACTGCCAAGCCAGGTCCTCCCTAGACTGGAAACAAGCATCCTAGGACCGGTTTCAGGGTTTCACCCCTCTTCAGCCAGGATAGCTTGATTCCAGTGGCATGGAGAACACGGGACCCACGTCTGGGCATACCCGTCCCACTCGGGGTGACAAATGCAAAAACAACAGTTGATGGACAGAATGCAGAACAATGTCATACATTCACCCCAGTACAGAGATCTGGGCCTAAATCCATCGTTCTTTTGCTCACCATGCCGTTCCAGTTTGGACCCAGCCATATGCAAATCAGTCTTGACCCTGTGCCTCATGGGAACAGTCCAGCCCGAACTGCCAAGCCAGGTCCTCCCTAGACTGGAAACAAGCATCCTAGGACCGGTTTCAGCGTTTCACCCCTCTTCAGCCAAGATAGCTTGATTCCAGTGGCATGGAGAGCACGGGACCCACGTCTGGGCATACCCGTCCCACTCGGGGTGACAAATGCAAAAACAACAGTTGATGGACAGAATGCAGAACAATGTCATACATTCACCCCAGTACAGAGATCTGGGCCTAAATCCATCGTTCTTTTGCTCACCATGCCATTCCAGTTTGGACCCAGCCATATGCAAATCAGTCTTGACCCTGTGCCTCATGGGAACAGTCCAGCCCGAACTGCCAAGCCAGGTCCTCCCTAGACTGGAAACAAGCATCCTAGGACCGGTTTCAGGATTTCACCCCTCTTCAGCCAGGATAGCTTGATTCCAGTGGCATGGAGAGCACGGGACCCACGTATGGGCATACCCGTCCCACTCGGGGTGACAAATGCAAAAACAACAGTTGATGGACAGAATGCAGAACAATGTCATACATTCACCCCAGTGCAGAGATCTGGGCCTAAATCCATCGTTCTTTTGCTCACCATGCCATTCCAGTTTGGACCCAGCCATATGCAAATCAGTCTTGACCCTGTGCCTCATGGGAACAGTCCAGCCCGAACTGCCAAGCCAGGTCCTCCCTAGACTGGAAACAAGCATCCTAGGACCGGTTTCAGGGTTTCACCCCTCTTCAGCCAGGATAGCTTGATTCCAGTGGCATGGAGAGCACGGGACCCACGTCTGGGCATACCCGTCCCACTCGGGGTGACAAATGCAAAAACAACAGTTGATGGACAGAATGCAGAACAATGTCATACATTCACCCCAGTACAGAGATCTGGCCCTAAATCCATCGTTCTTTTGCTCACCATGCCATTCCAGTTTGGACCCAGCCATATGCAAATCAGTCTTGACCCTGTGCCTCATGGGAACAGTCCAGCCCGAACTGCCAAGCCAGGTCCTCCCTAGACTGGAAACAAGCATCCTAGGACCGGTTTCAGGGTTTCACCCCTCTTCAGCCAGGATAGCTTGATTCCAGTGGCATGGAGAGCACGGGACCCACGTCTGGGCATACCCGTCCCACTTGGGGTGACAAATGCAAAAACAACAGTTGATGGACGGAATGCAGAACAATGTCATACATTCACCCCAGTACAGAGATCTGGGCCTAAATCCATCGTTCTTTTGCTCACCATGCCATTCCAGTTTGGACCCAGCCATATGCAAATCAGTCTTGACCCTGTGCCTCATGGGAACAGTCCAGCCCGAACTGCCAAGCCAGGTCCTCCCTAGACTGGAAACAAGCATCCTAGGACCGGTTTCAGGGTTTCACCCCTCTTCAGCCAGGATAGCTTGATTCCAGTGGCATGGAGAGCACGGGACCCACGTCTGGGCATACCCGTCCCACTCGGGGTGACAAATGCAAAAACAACAGTTGATGGACAGAATGCAGAACAATGTCATACATTCACCCCAGTACAGAGATCTGGGCCTAAATCCATCGTTCTTTTGCTCACCATGCCGTTCCAGTTTGGACCCAGCCATATGCAAATCAGTCTTGACCCTGTGCCTCATGGGAACAGTCCAGCCCGAACTGCCAAGCCAGGTCCTCCCTAGACTGGAAACAAGCATCCTAGGACCGGTTTCAGGGTTTCACCCCTCTTCAGCCAGGATAGCTTGATTCCAGTGGCATGGAGAAGCACGGGACCCACGTCTGGGCATACCCGTCCCACTCGGGGTGACAAATGCAAAAACAACAGTTGATGGACAGAATGCAGAACAATGTCATACATTCACCCCAGTACAGAGATCTGGCCCTAAATCCATCGTTCTTTTGCTCACCATGCCTTTCCAGTTTGGACCCAGCCATATGCAAATCAGTCTTGACCCTGTGCCTCATGGGAACAGTCCAGCCCGAACTGCCAAGCCAGGTCCTCCCTAGACTGGAAACAAGCATCCTAGGACCGGTTTCAGGGTTTCACCCCTCTTCAGCCAGGATAGCTTGATTCCAGTGGCATGGAGAACACGGGACCCACGTCTGGGCATACCCGTCCCACTCGGGGTGACAAATGCAAAAACAACAGTTGATGGACAGAATGCAGAACAATGTCATACATTCACCCCAGTACAGAGATCTGGGCCTAAATCCATCGTTCTTTTGCTCACCATGCCATTCCAGTTTGGACCCAGCCATATGCAAATCAGTCTTGACCCTGTGCCTCATGGGAACAGTCCAGCCCGAACTGCCAAGCCAGGTCCTCCCTAGACTGGAAACAAGCATCCTAGGACCGGTTTCAGGGTTTCACCCCTCTTCAGCCAGGATAGCTTGATTCCAGTGGCATGGAGAGCACGGGACCCACGTCTGGGCATACCGGTCCCACTCGGGGTGACAAATGCAAAAACAACAGTTGATGGACAGAATGCAGAACAATGTCATACATTCACCCCAGTACAGAGATCTGGGCCTAAATCCATCGTTCTTTTGCTCACCATGCCATTCCAGTTTGGACCCAGCCATATGCAAATCAGTCTTGACCCTGTGCCTCATGGGAACAGTCCAGCCCGAACTGCCAAGCCAGCTCCTCCCTAGACTGGAAACAAGCATCCTAGGACCAGTTTCAGGGTTTCACCCCTCTTCAGCCAGGATAGCTTGATTCCAGTGGCATGGAGAGCACGGGACCCACGTCTGGGCATACCCGTCCCACTCGGGGTGACAAATGCAATGGCCATGTCTGAACTGGGGTGGTGGAGTGAGCTAAAGAATGATGATGGATTAAACCCAGATCAGTTGACTGGGGGTGAGTGTTTGATTTGCTCTAACGCTCCGTCCATCATCCCCTTTGGTATCGCTTTGTTCGCCCTAAGTTGGCAGGGTATGCCCAGACGTGGGTCCCTTGCTCACTTTGCCACTGGATTCAAGATAGCCTGGCTGATGAGGGTTTTGAACCCGAAACCGGTCCCAGGATGCTTGTTTCCGGTCCAGGGAAGACATGGCTTGGCAGTTCGGGCTGGACTGTTCCCATGAGGCACAGGGTCAGACTGATTTGCATATGGCCATGTCTGAACTGGGGTGGTGGAGTGAGCTAAAGAATGATGATGGATTAAACGCAGATCAGTTGACTGGGGGTGAGTGTTTGATTTGCTCTAACGCTCCGTCCATCATCCCCTTTGGTATCGCTTTGTTCGCCCTAAGTTGGCAGGGTATGCCCAGACGTGGGACCCTTGCTCACTTTGCCACTGGATTCAAGATAGCCTGGCTGATGAGGGTTTTGAACCCGAAACCGGTCCCAGGATGCTTGTTTCCGGTCCAGGAAGACATGGCTTGGCAGTTCAGGCTGGACTGTTCCCATGAGGCACAGGGTCAGACTGATTTGCATATGGCCATGTCTGAACTGGGGTGGTGGAGTGAGCTAAAGAATGATGATGGATTAAACCCAGATCAGTTGACTGGGGGTGAGTGTTTGATTTGCTCTAACGCTCCGTCCATCATCCCCTTTGGTATCGGCATGTATGCTGGACCTTGGATTTGCCCTCTGGCCTTCCATTTATATAATGATCCATCTTTATTGTGTCATGTCATTGTACCACATGAACAGACCAGTGTTTTCCTGTCTCACTAGAATAAAAATTAAATGTGTCCCACAGAGAAGCGTGAAGACTTTCAGAGACTGTTCTGAATAAAGTATATACATTCAAGGTTAAACCTAGCTGTCCCAGAGAAAATCACAAACTATGTACTTTTGCTGTTCCAAGTGCAGATGTTGCATGTGAGAACCTTAATGTAGTAGAATTTTGAGAATCTTCCTGAATGTATTCAGTTGTAAATGCTTCTCTTTTGCTTTATTCTGATTGGTTTACAGCCTGTGAACCATGCTCTACTGTGGTGAATGTCTGAAATCCTTTATTCAAAACCCTATATGAGTGTGATTTCTTGATGTAAGGGAGGTCCTTTCCACAAGGCAAATCTATGCTGCAATTCTTCCCCATCATATACTCTGCATTTTGCTGATCTGAACTCTGAAATTCTTGATTGATTCTATACCTTAATTTGTACCTTAATTGGCCTTTACACTCTGATTTATTGGCTAATTGATTTTGACTTCATTTTATTAATTCCTGTATGACTGAACTCCTTTAAATAAAACATTTAATTTGAGACTTCATTGTCTGTCATTCTTGTAGTACCAAATTTGTTCTACATTTCTGTTATTTGAAATTGCCACCTTTAACTTCTTAAATTGAGACCGGTCCAGCAGGCACCACCAAAGTCCGTCTAGAGACTGCACTGCTCCTGATCCATCAAGTCGCACTTGAAGCAAGATTGAATGAGTTTTTGCACACCATCAAACCTTGTAGTAGAGTTGATGGTTCCGACTATTCCAGTCTGGTACCAATTGGACCACTATAGGTAATTTGGCTTTTAGAAATTGAGAACTGCATCTTCATGGTTCAGACGGTTTGCACTGAGATTCAAATTGTCCGTGCCCCAATGTGCATTCCCAATTCATGATGACCGTGGGAGATGTGTTAGCTCTCAAGAGATTCCTGAAGCGGCTTTGTGAGTATCAGTAGGGAAGAGCATGGTGCAAGCGTAAATGTGTGAGTAAGCACATACCAAAGTGGTGCATGTTGGGATTTCTAGTGTGAGAGAGAGTGCAGTGTCATGCAGTGTTTGCATTTTGAATGTACATATTATGTGACTTTGATTTGTGGACTTGTAGAGACTGTGATTATTGTCTTGATGTTGTTTTTATTTCAGGTTTGAGGGCTTGCGCAGTGTGATTTCGCATACGTTCGAGTCGCTTAATGTAGTTACGATATAAAGCTGTGGTTTAAGTTGGTAGGACTCGTCGAAGTCTTTGATCTCGAGATGTAGTTGTTTTGTTGAATTATCTGATAGGGTTGAGGTGTGTACTGTGAAGCGTTATTAGTCACATGAAGATAGGGACGTAATATGGCTGTGTGTGAATGTATTAAATGGGATTGGTATTTGTTCATTCCTTGGTGCACCAGACTGAATATATCAGTTAAAAGTGAGCTACCACAGCTCAAGAGTTATCTGCTTTGTGATTGCAAGTGCTGTGAAAAGTACCATCTGTATCCTCGAACTGTATTTCTCCTTTCCATTTCGGAGAAGCAGACAATAATAGTTTAGAGAAGGTTTTTGCGTTTAATTCATTGAAATTTTGCTGTATACTGTGCTGATTGCATCATAGGGTGCCGCGCAGGGATACGTCGGTTGGTGTTGAGAGCTGCACTATGATTGGTTGGCCTTTGACTTTAGTGCACTGGGATTGGCAGACAGGTAGTAGAGGTCGCGTTGTGATTGGATCGATTGTGAGAGAAACTTAAGCAAGGTTGGGGAGAGTTGAGTGGTTGTTGACAATTGAGAAAACATGGGTAGTCTCTCTTTGAAACACCAAGGAAGATAAATTTCCGCCAGAGGAAACACCAGCTAGGGAGATGGCACCAAAGAAAGGGTTGTATACATGTGTATCGCTCAAACAATGGCAACAGTATACCAAGAAAGATGGGGGTGTACTGTTTCTATTATGTGGTACTTTCCACATAGCGAAACCGGAGAATCCGAGAAAGAGAATGCATGAAATGGAGCCCAGCCCAGACCTACACAATTTGAGGCATTGAACCTCTGGGAACAGGTAGTGAATTGAAAAACCATGAAAGATATATGGGATCACATGTATCAAGCTATTTTGCGTTCGCAAACAGACCGATTTACAGAATCGGACTGTTTGCGAATGCAAAAAAGGCTTTTCTAATGTACCAACCTCGATTTTGCGATTCGGTAACCTGTTAGCGAATCGCAAAATGGGTTTGTGATTCAGTATTTGGAAGGGGCGTGTTTAGGGCGTCCCTTTCAAATACCGAATCGCAGCGGTATGTATGATTGTTTTGCGACCAAATACCAGTCGCAAAACATTTGCAGTTTACCATCAGATTTAATTTGATGATAACGCATTCGCAAATGGGAAAGGGTCCCCAAGGGACTCGTTCACGAATGGTGTCAAAAAGTTTTTTAAGATCAGGCAGTGGTCCCATGGACCACTGCTTGCTCTTAAAAAATTAAAAGAAAACGTTGAATGTTTTTCTTTTAAACGCTACCTGCTTTCCTCTAAGGAAAAAATATTTTAAAAAATGATTGCTTTTTTTAAAAATAATCACGGACATGGTGGTCTGCTGACCCCAGCAGGCCACCATCCCCGTGATTTTAGCGATTCCTAATGGGTCACAAATTGTGACCTACCTCATAAATATTAATGAGGTTGGTCGATTTGCGACCCCCTAGGAATTGCTAAATGAAACTCATGTAGTTTCATACATTAGGAATAGCGATTACCTAATTGCGATTCGCAGAAAATCGCAACTAAGTAATCACTATTCCTAATATTGATACATGTGGCCCAAGATTTAGACCCAAAATAAAATCTGTACATGGTTAGATATTCAGGATGAGGAGAGGCAAAAGATATGGCACAAAAACATAATTGAGGCACTGGGCACTTACCATACAAAAGCCATTGAAGCCCCAAAAAAGGAGCAATCCCCCACCAAAAAGAAACATGACAATGACTCAGGAATTGAGAGTGATGATGATTTTCTATATCACCTGTTAGGCGCAAGACCACCACCCGAAAATCTAGTTTCACCCGCAGAGCAAATACCCCAGAAGGAATAATAGCGACACCCTTGTCTACAGAGGCGAGTGCACTCCTAAGCCATGTAGACACCAGTATGCTCCAGACCCCAATGTTCTGAAGCATCCCACAGACAGCAGCTAGTTCGATCACATCTCAGACTTTGACAAACATAAGTTTTCCTCTGACACCCATAGGTACAAGCACTCCACAGGTTCAGGCAACTTCAAGTATACTGCAGACCCCAGTCCATTCCAAGTATCCCCTAGCAATCTGGAGTCTCAAGAGAGAGGACCTACTGATTCACCCACTACTGAATGGGCTGCGGCAGTTGTAACTCCTGAACCATCCCCCAGAAATAAATATCACCCAGTTGAAAACTGAGTTTGAGAAGATTGTGAAGGGGACACTTGGTATTAGAATGTTTGAGACACTATGGTGAGAATGAATTGGTGTACATTAGCAAGGATGCTGCAATAGTAGTGCATGCGGCATATGCTGAGATGGAAAAGTTAACAGATGAGTACAGATTTGATTTTTCCCAAAGGAAGAAGTTAGGAAAAAATATCAGAATGAACATAAGCGACAAGGGTTTGGAGGCAATGAAGCTGCAAGGACTGAAAATCTATGTTAAGGAATTGGTTGAGTGTATCAGAGAATGGAGTTCAGAGACATCTAAAAACAAAGATCCCTTAGAAGGAGGTGAGTTGGCCCAACATTTTCAGTACAACACGAGCAAAAGAAGTCAGTGCATGCTTGCTTTGAGCAGTTCATGCAAGTGTATTGAGAACACAGTGAAATGTATTGGAATGAATAACCCCAATGATGAGAATATGGAAGGGTTCATTTAATCTTTTGTCTTTGGTTTGCATCCAGAGATTTGCTCTTAGACACAGCAGAATGTGATATGTTGGCAGATGAAGCCACTTGAGATTTTGCAACACACAAAATACTGTAGTGACACTCTAGAGGTGAAACAGAAGAGATTGAAGGGTAAATACAAGATTGCTCAGACCAAGTTGGCGCAGAAAGGTGGTGAGAAAAGTTTGGTCATGATAGATTCAGGTTTGCATTTTGCTGGTGGTACTGGTATAAATATGCAGGGAGTTGCCATGTAGTAAGTGCAAGGAGGGAATGTAGTTCCACATGGGAGGGGTAGAGGAAACATTGCTAGCACAAATGTTGGTGCTTTGAAGAAAGTTACTCCTTGCCACATTTGGAACAAGGTCAGACACTGGAAGAGGGAATGCAGATACAATACTGATAGAGTGCAATTCGATGCTCAAGTACAAAATGCTGTGTCACAGGAGGGAATAATGCAGAGGCCTAAGCCTCATATGATTAACCAGAAAGGCATGAGGCCGAATGTGCCTCATGCTCTCATGATACAGACACAAATTCATAATAGAGGTTCTAACTTCCAGCCCCGTCCCAGAGCCAATCGGAACCCATTTACAGGTCACATGTCCCAGGTCACCATGATATTTGAGAGCCCCATCAGCCTCGATCAGTCACAATGATGGTCAGGGCTGGACTGGGAACCCCAAGCAGCACTGGCAAATTTTGTCAGACCAGCCCCATATGGTGCACTACTACAAGGTGACTCGGGGGGTTCTCCCCCCAAGAACATGTGGGGAAAAATGGTGCATTATACAACACATTTTTCATTATATATTTGCTGTAAATCAAAAGGCAAAAGGACCATCATGTAATTTTCTTTTCTGGGTTTTATTGTAGCTGACAGCAGTTGTGACCACCTCCCATGCTGGCCAGGAAAACTGCCATACATGGAACGATTGCCTCAAACAATAGGTGAAATTCCACACGCACGTGAAATTCCACCATACACAATTAAAGCCACATTACAATATCCGCATAACAATATATAACACATCCCCTTTCCTTCTCAACAAAATAAATGCAAAAAAAACAAGAAATAAAACAAGAAGAGAGAATAGAAACTTACTAAAAATAATATAATAAATAACTGTACATTATATATATAAACCCTGCAAACAATCAAACAACTGACTGTGTATAATCTTTGAGAAAGGCCAATGGCTTGCGTTCTCTTACAGACCTGTTCTCCATAGCAACATCTTAAACAGCTGAATACTCAGGGTGAGAACTCACACAAACCTGTGGCCTACGTTCTCTTACAGACCTGTTTTCCACAGCAACACCTTGAACAGCTGAAGACTCGGGGTGAGAGCTCACATAATAGTCATCACTCATTAACATAAAGGCATTTCCTCTGTCATCGTTCATAACACGACACTCACCCCCTTTTTGATACACAGCCACTCCCTGTTCGCATCCCATCCTCGTCGCCAAAATTGTCATAAATCAAAAGGCAAAAGGAGCATCATGTAAGTTTCCTTTCTAGGTTTTATTGAAGCTGGCAGCAGTTGTGACCACTGCCCATGCTGGCCAGGAAAACTGCCATACATGGAACGATCGCCTCTAACAATAGGTGGAATTCCATGTTATATATTGTTATGTGGATATTGTAATGTGGCTTTAATTGTGTATCGTGGAATTTCACATGCATGTGGAATTCTTGAATGTTTGAGGCAATCATTCCATGTATGGCAGTTTTCCTGGCCAGCATGGGAGGTGGTCACAACTGCTGTCAGCTACAATAAAACCCAGAAAAGAAATTTACATGATATTCCTTTTTTTTTTAATAAACAAATGTTATTGTGTCACAGGTCAAGCATAATGCAGAGCTCCTTAACACAGGAAACATCTGCCATATTATACATTGCAGAGCATTGTCATTGACATTTAGTTTATACATTATCATAATTATGGTTATGTAAAACAAGACAACATGAACGTATTGACCCCCCCATTGCACTATTCCACTACTGCGTCTCATTTCCACCACATCGCCCACCCCAACAAATGAATTCCATCACTATGCTGTTGGTCCCTCACCCAATAAGCCCGCATGGCAATACGGATACGGATGCATCCACGGGTGGCACTGGGTCCAGGTATAGTCCCCGGTAGTTTGCCCATCTTTTCCAGATCTTGGGATGCTTTTGCGGGCATCCCCTGGCCTTAAATATTGGTATCTCCAATCCCATACAAAAGTCAAGTCCATTCTTCCATGCTGAAAGAGAAGGTGGGCCCGATGCCTTCCACAACCTTGCGATATCCCTTTTAGCCAATGTCAGCCCCAACAGTAACAGGTGCCTTTTATACATATTACCCCCAATACCCTCCATGATGTGTAGGATAGCCAATCTTGGTGAGGAGGGGAGCTCCCACCCCAACACCTCTGCAAGACAAGCCAGAACCCCTCGCCAAAATCTCGTGAGTGCTGTGCAATGCCAAATTGTATGTATGAGGGATCCCTCCTCCCGACCACACCCTTTGGCATATCGGGGATGACACTAGACCCGCCTTCCACAACCATAGCCTGGTATAGTAGACCCGATGTAGGATAAGACGCAGCCGCATTGCTATCGCTGCCCCCTGAGGGGAGGCCAGTGCATCCATCCAATCATCTCCATCTATTTGGCCAAGATCACCCACCCATGCTTCTCTAAGTTTGTCTAATGTGGTCGAGCTATTTGTCACCAGTGACTGATACATTTTTGAGATGTTATGGTCCTGCAGATCGCCCATAAACACCTTGGCTTCAATAGGACTAAATTCGGGGAGAACCTCTATCCCTGAAATGCTAGGATAAAGGGCGTGCCGAAATTGGAGGTATTTATAAAATTGAGTTTTTGGCATCTGATACTCTTGTTGGAGGTCTTGGAAGGATTTCAGGGCAGAGCCTCACATCACATCTCCTAATGTAGAGATTCCTACGTTGTCCCACCCACGAAATCCGGATAGCGCAGCCAGCTGTGGCAGTCGACCATTATGCCACAGTGGGGTTTCCCCGGTCAGCTTGTCCCACCACCCCATCTTACGGAGGGACTGTTTCCACACCTGGAATACCACTCGCATGGCCGGCGGTAGAGAGTTGTGCAGGGGCGCAGAGTACAATATGGTATGGAGGGTAGACTCTCCCATACACCTTCGCTCCACTGCATATGCGGGGTCCTTCCTATCCCCATACCACCATTCATTCAGTACTAGCAAGTGCGATGCCATATAGTACGATTGGACATCCGACGTAGTCAACCCCTGCAATACGTAGACTGAAAGCAAGTCCGCAACGCAACCCTGGACGCCCCCCCCGCCCACAGAAACTGGCCCAATGCCGCGTTAACCTGGCGAAACCACGTAGGGAGAATCGGGTAAGGATGGTTCGGCAATTGGTAGAGCAGGCGCGGCAATGATACCATTTTAAAAATAGCCGATCTGCCATAAATGGAGAGGGGCATGTGCGACCAAGCTTTCATCTCCTCACGCCCATATCACATGATATTCCTTTTGCCTTTTGATTTACAGCACTTTTGGCGACGAGCTGGCCAGAGGTGCGCCTGAGGTGGAGACAGTGACGGGAGTAAGCAGCAGTGGTGTGACCGCATAGAACCCATGGCGCGGTCCCGTACAAGTCTGCGGCACTGCGACATCAAAGTGAAAGTTAATCGGAACTGCAATCAGATTACTGATGGTACTGGCGGCAAGTACAACCATATTTTAACGTTTAATGCAGAGTCCGGCGTGATACTTTCCTTGCTCGAGCCTCCAAACCCCAAGCGCGCCCTCTGCTAGTTCCAGCATCACGTCGCATACGTTAGCTCACGCATGGAGACCATATTGGGCAGTGCTCTTTAACCTGCTCTAGTTATTTAAGACCCTGCGTCAAGACTTAAGACGCGGCGGCCATCTTTAATCACATCCTCACCCAGGTTACGACGTTACTGCTCATACATACATGTTTGTCAATAATTATCAGTCCTCATCGGAATGGTGATACGCACACCTCGTAAAGATTGTTTCGTCTGATAAAAGCCAGGGAATCATGACGCTGACACGCACACCTATTGGGTGTGTTTCAAAGGTGGCATTTGAACGGTGACACGCACACCCATTGTGTGTGCTTCTCTTGTGACATACACACCCAGCTACTGAAAGTCAAAGAATCTGCACGTCTGTACTGCCACTTGAAGTGAGTTTTGGAGAATACTTTATTGGTACAGCATTACCCTACAGAACGTACAGTATAATTTGTGCAGCATTCAGTTGTAGCTTGTTACTCACATGTTATAGGTTCTTGGCCTTACATAAATTCAAAGTTTGTAGACATCCAAGAATAATGGCAGCATCATAACTTGCAATAATAACACCACCAAGTTTCTTAGCACAGCCTAGGAGAACCTTCTGTTCCATGGGAAGATTGGTTACTAATGTTTGAAAATTACTTAGTGGCTCTTGATGGTCTTGAATTCTCTGCAGCACAAAAAAGCTTTATTGTTAAGTACTTTGGGGAAAGAAGGCCAGCGTATTTTTTAATATTTAATCCAAGCCATAGGCACCAACAGTCAACCTATCCGTAATGAGTTTGAGGAAGCCTCAGCACCTATAACTTAAATTTGAAATAGAAGATAATATAGTCATGACGAGATTAAAGTTTTATACTCAACATCAGACAAAAGCAGAGTCTATTGATGAATTTGTGGTAAGGCTTAGAGAGTTATCAACCAAGTGTAGGTTCAGCACCATGACTGATGAGCTAATTACAGACCAACTAATAGTTCAGTGTTACAGCAAAAAAGTGCAGGAAAGACTGTGGGTAGCTAAGAATCCATCCTTAAAAGATGCTATAGACATTGCAAAAGTCGTCCAGCAATCTACTTACTGCATAAAAGAGATGGAGAAGAATAATAATACAGGGAATCACGAGACACCAGAAGTCGGAGCAATTGTGAATCCTGGTGGGGCGTCTGTTTTAGCTATAATACCTCAAAGGTGTTACTGGAAGGGGAATACCCCAGGTGGTGCTCAGTCTAAACAAAATAGTGAGGCATGTAGCAGATATAGAAGTATGAGCCACACAAGTGAAGCAAAGTACTGTTGGGTCAACAACAAAGAATGTTGAAAATGTGGATGGGTTGATCATTTTGCAAAAATGTGTAGATCAACTGGATGTGGTAAAGTCTCTACAGTATCGGCTGAAGTCCCAGATCGTGATCATGAATGTGATAGGATTTTGTGTGTGGAAGATGAAATTGACTGTGAGGGCAAGGGAATCAATCAACCTAGAGCCATGTTTGAAATAGATGGATGATATGTACAATTGTTGGTAGATACAGGGTTGATGTACACCATCATTCCCAGAAGTATATTTTACCGCGAGTGGCACGACAGAATGTTATTACCCAAAGACATTTCCCCTGGAGGTTATCAGGGTGAGTCTATAGACATCTTGGGTTATGGAGATGCAGATATCAATTTCAGCGATAGGAGTATTTGTCGAAAGTGTACGTAGCAGACCGTGGTCCACCCATATTGGGTTGGATACACCAATATGACCTGCACATTATTATTAATCCGAGAGCACCTTCACAGATCATGGTAATTGATGATGAGTCCATCAATTACATTTTGGACGGTGTTAAGCACATTTTTGGGGACAGCTTAGGAGAACTAAAAGGGTATGTGCACAAGATTGAGTTGAAGGAGGGAGCAATACCTGTGCAGCACAAAGTGAGGAAGGTACCAGTAGTAGTAGTACATGAGGAGGTCAGGAAACTAATTCAGGAGATGTTAGATGAAGGGATCATAGAACCAGTTGAGGCATCTAGATGGATTTCGCCCGTGGTTATTACAAAGAAGGCCAACGGACACCTTAGGTTTTTGTGTTGACTTAAGATCCCTTAATCAAAATGTCATTGCAGGCACGTACCCCCTTCCTAATATAAATGAGATGGTACTCATCTTGAAGGGTGGTAAGTACTTTTCGAAGTTAGATCTCAAGAGTGCTTACCACTAGATTAAGTTACAGAAATATTCTAGACCCCTTACTGCATTTATCACATTGGAAGGTATGTTCCAATTCACTCGCATGCCATTTGGATTGTCATCGGGTGCGAGTGTATTCCAGCATATGGTCAGTGAAGCGTTTAAGGGGATTAAAAATATCTTGTTTTTTCCGGAGGACATTTTGATCTTTGGTGAGACCATAGAACAACATAATAAGGTCTTGAGACAGGCTCCACGAAGGATTGCAGACATGAGATTAACTATCGGGAGAGAAAAGTGTACATTTTTGAAGCAGCAAGTCGAGTATTTTGGATACACCTTTATATCTGATGGTGCCAGACCCAAAGCTAATTTATTGGAGGCGATTGAGTCAGCTCCTGTGCCAAGCTATAGGGATCAATTGAAATACTTTATGAGTCTTGTTGGATACTATTCCAAGTGTGTGAGAGAATTTGCTGACAAGACCAAGAGCTTAAAAGTCCTATTGAGGAAAGGGCACAATTTTTAGTGGGAATGTGCCCAGGAAGAGAGCTTTGTGAGGATAAGGAGAGACATTTGAGGTGGGTGTTTTATCTCCTTTTGACATAACACTCAGATCTATTGTGACTGGTGATGCCAATGCTACAGGTTTGGGGGCAGTCTTGTCCCAGAAGCATGGCGAAACAGAAAGGACTGTGGCGTTTGCCTCTAGAACTCATTCAATAGTGGAGAGGAATTATTCCGTTATCAAAAGGGAGACGTTGGCTGCTGCATGGGCAGTTGAGTACTTTCGCACATATGTATGGGGCCTTGAGTTCACACTGAGGTCAGATCACAAACCTCTCATTAAAGTACTCCTCCCGGCTGGGGCAGACAAAGGATCTGCGAGGCTAGCCAGATTGGCAACGAGACTTCAAGAATAAAGATACGTGGTTAAGTATATTACGGGGTGGAGAAATACTCAAGTGGATTGCCTGTCTTGGTTGCCACTGGAGAAGTATGTGAGTGATGATCAGGGAGATGCTGCTGTTGCTTCTATTATTGATGCAGTTGAGTCTACAGATGGCGCTTTTTCAGCTGAGGAGTGGAGCTTTGAGATAGAAAAGGACCAAGTGTTAAAGAAGGGATGAATGTAGTAAGATCGAATGTTAGGAGGGAAAGTTGCGTGTCGTTGGCTGTGCATCCCTTTATCAAGTTGATTGATGAGTTGAGTGTGTGGGGGCATCCAGATTGATAAAATGACCCATGAAAGAACTTAGGCCAGACCATGACGCAAAAAAGGCTCAAAGCTCAATTTTGGTAGCCTGGACTCGATAGGCAGGTATCTGAGTGGGTTGTGAATTGTCCTGTATGTAAATAAGGTGAAAAAAGGCTGAGTGTAGGTGTACAATCAAATGTGGGGCACATTGCTGTTCAAAGTACAGCTTAGCACACAGTTTGTGTGGATTTTATTGGTCCGATGAATAAGTTGCGAAGTGAATTGAGGTTTGCATTGGTACTGATTGATACGTTTTCGAAATGTATTTGTGTGAAATTTATGAAAGAAAGCACCACCAAAAGTGCCATTCATTGTTTGAATAGTATTTTCTTGAAGGAAGGTTTTCAGTCTATAATCATTACAGATAATGGCACCCATCTGATTTCTGATGAGATGGCGAGATTTTTAATAAGGTGTGGTATACGTCAACACCGTACTTCTTTCTATAATCCCCAGGGCAATGGTTTGGTAGAAAGGGCTAATAGATTGGTGAAGGGTGTTATTCAAATGGCGGTGGAGAGTAGAGAGTGTGTGGAGAAGCAAGTCGAGTAGATGGTGTGGGCATACCGCACCACTGTTCAAGAGGCAACTTCAAAATCTCCCTTTGAGGTCATGAGGGGTAGGATGCCCGGCTCAAAAATGATACCAGCATGGCTGAAAGAGGCGGTGGTACGTAGTAAACAGGGCAGAGAGGTGACTATCTTTGTTGCTGATGGTGCGAATCATAATTTGAAGGCAGGTGATTGGGTGAAGATCAAAGCGGGGAAGTTTGTGAAGGGTTTGTCAAAATTTAGAGGTCCATATAGAATCAAACAGGTATATAATTTTCATGTGTTACTAGAGAATGGTGAGAAGTGGAATCATCGGAGAGTGGCTCTGTATCAAAAAGGGGGTGAGTGTCGTGTTATGAACGATGACAGAGGAAATGGCTTTATGTTAATGAGTGATGACGATTGTGTGAGCTCTCACCCTGAGTCTTCGGCTGTTTAAGATGTTGCTATGGAGAACAGGTCTGTAAGAGAACGCAGGCCGCTGGCCTTTCTCAAATTTTATGTACAGTCGGGTGTTTGATTGTTTGCAGGGTTGATATATGTAATGTACATTTATTTATTATATTATTTTTAGTACATTTCTATTCTCTCTTCTTGTTTCTTTTGCTTTTATTTTGTTGAGAAGGAAAGGGGATGTGTTACATATGCCACCTCATCTGTCTGAGACTAGCGCTGGGACGCCCCTTGGCTGGGGCAGCCATGCGCTCTATAAATTTCATAACATAACATATATTGTTAGGTGGATATTGTAATGTGGCTTTAATTGTGTATGATGGAATTTCACGTGTGTGGAATTCCATCTATTGTTTGAGGAGATCGTTCCATGTATGTACTGCTGTCAGCTACAATAAAACCCAGAAAAGAAACTTACATGATGGTCCTTTTGCCTTTTCATTATATTTTCAATTGTATTCGTTTTTAAAGCATAGTAAATGATGACCTTACAGTGCACCAGTATACCGCAATGTTTATTGGGTCTCTTCAATGATTCTCTCACTATCACCCTCCAACAGTGCCTCTCAACTCTATATAGCCCCTCTCTCACATGTACTTCATTTGTCATATAGCGCCTCTTATACCAGTGTAGGGTGTCTGAGCTTTATACATCACACACAAATACAGAAACAATTAATCATAACGTGTAAATCAGTGTATAGAAAATGTTGCATAAGACAAAGGGGACTTCAAGGTGTAAGATTCACAAGTCATCCATACTGGTAGGCATTTTTTAAGAGTGCTTGGTCTGGGGAAGCACAAACTCGGGATTCAGAACATAACACAGTGGTTAGGGTTGACTGTACTATTAAGAATTTTTTTCTACACAAACAAACCCTTTTAAGCAAAATTAAATAATGAAAGGCTGGGAAAAAACATAACTTTTTAACCATTGTAACTTATGAACTGCACAGTAACAAAAGGATCTCTGTGACAAAAGCACTAACCCACTGTTCTGTGATCTGCATATTACAAGCTTTTTGCATCAGCCATATTAGCCCTCTGCGCTACCTTAGGTGAGTCAAAACTGCAACTAGACAAAACTCTGATCTCTCTCCAGTAGGTACATTAATCACCAGAGTTATCTTGGCACTTTTATTGTTGTCTGAAAATTGTTGGATATACAAGGAACTTTTTAAACTGCTGCAACAAAACCAGCCCCCAGTAACAAAAGCGGGCCCCCCAGCCTTCCAGCCTTCTGGGGAAACACCTGATGCCCGGTGCGGTCAGTCCAGCAATGACGGTGCCTGAAGGGGGAGGAGGCTTCTGTGCTTTGCCCAATTCTGGAAGTGGGTCAGCGTGGCCCAAAAGTAGAAGGTGAAGTGAATAAACAACTGTATAATTTTTTATTGATACAGGAGCCATTCATTCTAATGTCAGGACGTTTGAGGTCCCAGACCTACCCCTCTCGGGAAGATAAATCCAATTTGCAGGCATCACTAATCATCAATGAACAAATAAGGTTTCAGCCCCAGTTCCAGTCAAAATAGGTTCAATCACCAGTTTGTAATTTGAGATTTGAGTCCCGTGTACCTACTGGGAAGGGACCTGCTTTGCGAACTCCACTGCATAATTTACTACTCCCCAAAAGGTGTAGAGATAGAGATGCAGGCAGCCGATGCAGAATTTAAATTAAAGTCCCATGGATCCATAACTAGGTTGTACCCTGTCCTCACCAAAGAAGGTCTACCTCCTGATTTAAAGGAAACAGTGAAAGAGTAAGTATGGAATTATACAAGGCAAGAGATTGGCCTGATTAAAAATGCCAAACCCCTCAAGATTATCCTAAGAACAGATGCGGTTTTCCCTCAGACGCCCCTAAACAAGCTCACGCCAGACACAATAGCTGGTATAATCTCAATCATTGTAAGCATGATATAACAGGATATCCTGAACATTGGAAGTCCATGCAACTCCCTGAATATGGCTTTGCAGAAATCGAATACAAATGTCAAATAGTGCAAGAATTTGGGAAAATGAATAAAATAGTTGTTCCATGCTATCCAGTGGTACCAAACCCTGCTGTTATCCTTTTCCAAATTCCTCCAGAGGCTGAATGGTTTACGATCATTGACTTTTGTCAGGCGTTCTTTTCCATTCCCCTTCAGGAAGTGAGCCAGTATCTCTTTGCATTCTGATTCCAAGATAAGACTCTCGTGTGGTGTCAAGCTTTCCAAGGGTATACAGAAAGTCACTTATTCTTTAATCATTTAATCATATACTGAAGAAAAATGTAGAGATGCTACAGTTGCCTCGCAGTTCAACAATGGTGCAATACGTCGATTATATGCTTGTGGCATCAGTGACAAAGAGGCATGCAGAGAGGACACAATTACCCTGCTCAACCACCTTGCTGAGAATTGGAGCAAGATTTCCCCTGACAAATTGCAATATTGCCAGAGAGAACTTAGGTATCTATGACATCAGTTTCAGAAAGGAGCTAGGAGAGTTTCACATAAGCATATCTCGACAGTTCTAAAGATGAAATACCCTACCACACAGAGAGAAAGGTGAGAATGTTCTTGGGAATAGTGGGCTGTTGTTGTCAGTGCATTCCCATATTTCTCTTGTGGCGAAGCCCCTACAGAGGCTAACGCTCAATAATGTCAATGACCCTGTATCAATGGATGAAGAAAGCATGTAAGTGTTCCAAGAGCTAAAGAATTTACTCTGCAGTGCAGTCGCTCTTGGAATGCCAGACTATAACAAAGAATTTGTGCTATTTTGTCATGAATGTAATGTGCACTATAGAGGTAAGCGGAACTCGCGCAGTTTCACTCGGTGGAATTCTGCGGAGTTACATAAAAACTCAAGCAGCAGTTTTCTCAATACAAATGGCAGTGACCTGCTGCAACTACCCGCGTTGAGAAATCTCGCCGGGAGGCGTTCTAGCGCTCAATTTTCTCACTCGCACCTGCCAACGTACCATTGGCGAACTGCACGTGAGAAAAAACTCTGCCACACAGCGGTTGGTGGAGTTTTTCCGGAACTCCGCGCTCCAAGTGGAGTGAAGAGTGGGCAAAACTCCTCGAACCCCATGGGCGGTGTGGAGTTTATCGCCCCCCAGTGCACTGTCTGTTTTGTTTACATCAGACTGAGGGCATTGTAGTGCGCCACCCGTTTAATGTAATGGCTCCCCCACTCATTTGAGACTCTCATGACTCATATTCAAACTCAGCACCTGACATATAGTTATCTCACAGGTCCCGAAAGAGTCATTTTAGCTGCTGAGAGTGTCTCACTATGGAGATGCAAAGGATTGAATCCTGCAACTCTGGTGGAGAGGGTGAACGGGATGATCAAAGCAAATGCTAGCAAAAGCGTGTACCTCCACGTCTCTCAAATGGACCAGATGCACTCCCACTGGTACTCATGAGCATTCAAAGCACTCCATGCAGAAGAACATCAGTCTCCCGCCACGATATAGTGATGGAGAGAGCCATGAGAATTCCTTCTGTTCGAGAAGCTGCGCTTGTGAATATTACAGATAACAGAGTTATCAACTATTGCAAAGGAATGGCTGATGTGATGCGTTCTCTCTCTCACCAGGTCAACTTGGCGACACCAGCTTTGAGATCTGCTCTGTGCCATGATTTGAACCCGGGAGACAGGGTTCACGTGAAAAAGGCGCGTTCGCAAGTCGTGCTTGAAGGAGCACTGAACCGGCCCATACCAGGTCATTCTCATGAACAACACTGCTGTGAAATGTGTAGGCCTGACAAACCGGATCCATGATTCACACATGAAGAGATTGAGACAAGCAGAGGAAGAGGTGGAGTCAACATCCACTAATTCTCCGAGTCCAACTAGATTTTAAAGTTTCTGAAGCATCTTAAGAAGTAGAAGAGGACGACATGAGGATTCACAGCACCCCCTCATCCGAACCACAGTCACAACAATACTTGAGTGGAAGTACAGAGTCTTCATCACGAAACAAAACTCAAGAATTAAGATTGTGGTGACTCCTGGAGAACTGAGCGATACCAAAGGGGATGATGGACGGAGCGCTTGAGCAAATCAAACACTCACCCCCAGTCAACTGATCTGGGTTTAATCCATCATCATTCTTTAGCTCACTCCACCACCCCAGTTCAGACATGGCCATATGCAAATCAGTCTGACCCTGTGCCTCATGGGAACAGTCCAGCCCGAACTGCCAAGCCATGTCTTCCCTGGACCGGAAACAAGCATCCTGGGACCGGTTTCTGGCTAATCAGCCGTCATCAGCCAGGCTAGCTTGAATCCAGTGGCAAAGTGAGCAAGGGACCCACGTCTGGGCATACCCTGCCAACTTAGGGCGAACAAAGCGATACCAAAGGGGATGATGGACGGAGCGCTTGAGCAAATCAAACACTCACCCCCAGTCAACTGATCTGGGTTTAATCCATCATCATTCTTTAGCTCACTCCACCACCCCAGTTCAGACATGACCATATGCAAATCAGTCTGACCCTGTGCCTCATGGGAACAGTCCAGCCCGAACTGCCAAGCCATGTCTTCCCTGGACCGGAAACAAGCATCCTGGGACCGGTTTCTGGCTAATCAGCCATCATCAGCCAGGCTAGCTTGAATCCAGTGGCAAAGTGAGCAAGGGACCCACGTCTGGGCATACCCTGCCAACTTAGGGCGAACAAAGCGATACCAAAGGGGATGATGGACGGAGCGCTTGAGCAAATCAAACACTCACCCCCAGTCAACTGATCTGGGTTTAATCCATCAACATTCTTTAGCTCACTCCACCACCCCAGTTCAGACATGGCCATATGCAAATCAGTCTGACCCTGTGCCCCATGGGAACAGTCCAGCCCGAACTGCCAAGCCATGTCTTCCCTGGACCGGAAACAAGCATCCTGGGACCGGTTTCTGGCTAATCAGCCATCATCAGCCAGGCTAGCTTGAATCCAGTGGCAAAGTGAGCAAGGGACCCACGTCTGGACATACCCTGCCAACTTAGGGCGAACAAAGCGATACCAAAGGGGATGATGGACGGAGCGCTTGAGCAAATCAAACACTCACCCCCAGTCAACTGATCTGGGTTTAATCCATCATCATTCTTTAGCTCACTCCACCACCCCAGTTCAGACATGGCCATATGCAAATCAGTCTGACCCTGTGCCTCATGGGAACAGTCCAGCCCGAACTGCCAAGCCATGTCTTTCCTGGACCGGAAACAAGCATCCTGGGACCGGTTTCTGGCTAATCAGCCGTCATCAGCCAGGCTAGCTTGAATCCAGTGGCAAAGTGAGCAAGGGACCCACGTCTGGGCATACCCTGCCAACTTAGGGCGAACAAAGCGATACCAAAGGGGATGATGGACGGAGCGCTTGAGCAAATCAAACACTCACCCCCAGTCAACTGATCTGGGTTTAATCCATCATCATTCTTTAGCTCACTCCACCACCCCAGTTCAGACATGGCCATATGCAAATCAGTCTGACCCTGTGCCTCATGGGAACAGTCCAGCCCGAACTGCCAAGCCATGTCTTCCCTGGACCGGAAACAAGCATCCTGGGACCGGTTTCTGGCTAATCAGCCGTCATCAGCCAGGCTAGCTTGAATCCAGTGGCAAAATGAGCAAGGGACCCACGTCTGGGCATACCCTGCCAACTTAGGGCGAACAAAGCGATACCAAAGGGGATGATGGACGGAGCGCTTGAGCAAATCAAACACTCACCCCCAGTCAACTGATCTGGGTTTAATCCATCATCATTCTTTAGCTCACTCCACCACCCCAGTTCAGACATGGCCATATGCAAATCAGTCTGACCCTGTGCCTCATGGGAACAGTCCAGCCCGAACTGCCAAGCCATGTCTTCCCTGGACCGGGAAACAAGCATCCTGGGACCGGTTTCTGGCTAATCAGCCGTCATCAGCCAGGCTAGCTTGAATCCAGTGGCAAAGTGAGCAAGGGACCCACGTCTGGGCATACCCTGCCAACTTAGGGCGAACAAAGCGATACCAAAGGGGATGATGGACAGAGCGCTTGAGCAAATCAAACACTCACCCCCAGTCAACTGATCTGGGTTTAATCCATCATCATTCTTTAGCTCACTCCACCACCCCAGTTCAGACATGGCCATATGCAAATCAGTCTGACCCTGTGCCTCATGGGAACAGTCCAGCCCGAACTGCCAAGCCATGTCTTCCCTGGACCGGAAACAAGCATCCTGGGACCGGTTTCTGGCTAATCAGCCGTCATCAGCCAGGCTAGCTTGAACCCAGTGGCAAAGTGAGCAAGGTACCCACGTCTGGGCATACCCTGCCAACTTAGGGCGAACAAAGCGATACCAAAGGGGATGATGGACGGAGCGCTTGAGCAAATCAAACACTCACCCCCAGTCAACTGATCTGGGTTTAATCCATCATCATTCTTTAGCTCACTCCACCACCCCAGTTCAGACATGGCCATATGCAAATCAGTCTGACCCTGTGCCCTCATGGGAACAGTCCAGCCCGAACTGCCAAGCCATGTCTTCCCTGGACCGGAAACAAGCATCCTGGGACCGGTTTCTGGCTAATCAGCCGTCATCAGCCAGGCTAGCTTGAATCCAGTGGCAAAGTGAGCAAGGGTCCCACGTCTGGGCATACCCTGCCAACTTAGGGCGAACAAAGCGATACCAAAGGGGATGATGGACGGAGCGCTTGAGCAAATCAAACACTCACCCCCAGTCAACTGATCTGGGTTTAATCCATCATCATTCTTTAGCTCACTCCACCACCCCAGTTCAGACATGGCCATATGCAAATCAGTCTGACCCTGTGCCTCATGGGAACAGTCCAGCCCGAACTGCCAAGCCATGTCTTCCCTGGACCGGAAACAAGCATCCTGGGACCGGTTTCTGGCTAATCAGCCGTCATCAGCCAGGCTAGCTTGAATCCAGTGGCAAAGTGAGCAAGGGACCCACGTCTGGGCATACCCTGCCAACTTAGGGCGAACAAAGCGATACCAAAGGGGATGATGGACGGAGCGCTTGAGCAAATCAAACACTCACCCCCAGTCAACTGATCTGGGTTTAATCCATCATCATTCTTTAGCTCACTCCACCACCCCAGTTCAGACATGGCCATATGCAAATCAGTCTGACCCTGTGCCTCATGGGAACAATCCAGCCCGAACTGCCAAGCCATGTCTTCCCTGGACCGGAAACAAGCATCCTGGGACCGGTTTCTGGCTAATCAGCCGTCATCAGCCAGGCTAGCTTGAATCCAGTGGCAAAGTGAGCAAGGGACCCACGTCTGGGCATACCCTGCCAACTTAGGGCGAACAAAGCGATACCAAAGGGGATGATGGACGGAGCGCTTGAGCAAATCAAACACTCACCCCCAGTCAACTGATCTGGGTTTAATCCATCATCATTCTTTAGCTCACTCCACCACCCCAGTTCAGACATGGCCATATGCAAATCAGTCTGACCCTGTGCCTCATGGGAACAGTCCAGCCCGAACTGCCAAGCCATGTCTTCCCTGGACCGGAAACAAGCATCCTGGGACCGGTTTCTGGCTAATCCGCCGTCATCAGCCAGGCTAGCTTGAATCCAGTGGCAAAGTGAGCAAGGGACCCACGTCTGGGCATACCCTGCCAACTTAGGGCGAACAAAGCGATACCAAAGGGGATGATGGACGGAGCGCTTGAGCAAATCAAACACTCACCCCCAGTCAACTGATCTGGGTTTAATCCATCATCATTCTTTAGCTCACTCCACCACCCCAGATGGATTCAGGCCCAGATCTCTGTACTGGGGTGAATGTATGACATTGTTCTGCATTCTGTCCATCAACTGTTGTTTTTGCATTTGTCACCCCGAGTGGGACGGGTATGCCCAGACGTGGGTCCCGTGCTCTCCATGCCACTGGAATCAAGCTATCCTGGCTGAAGAGGGTGAAACCCCGAAACCGGTCCTAGGATGCTTGTTTCCAGTCCAGGGAGGGCCTGGCTTGGCAGTTCGGGCTGGACTGTTCCCATGAGGCACAGGGTCAAGACTGATTTGCATATGGCTGGGTTCAAACTGGAATGACATGGTGAGCAAAAAACGATGGATTCAGGCCCAGATCTCTGTACTGGGGTGAATGTATGACATTGTTCTGCATTCTGTCCATCAACTGTTGTTTTTGCATTTGTCACCCCGAGTGGGACGGGTATGCCCAGACGTGGGTCCCGTGCTCTGCATGCCACTGGAATCAAGCTATCCTGGCTGAAGAGGGGTGAAACCCCGAAACCGGTCCTAGGATGCTTGTTTCCAGTCCAGGAGGGCCTGGCTTGGCAGTTCGGGCTGGACTGTTCCCATGAGGCACAGGGTCAAGACTGATTTGCATATGGCTGGGTTCAAACTGGAATGGCATGGTGAGCATAAAAACGATGGATTCAGGCCCAGATCTCTGTACTGGGGTGAATGTATGACATTGTTCTGCATTCTGTCCATCAACTGTTGTTTTTGCATTTGTCACCCCGAGTGGGACGGGTATGCCCAGACGTGGGTCCCGTGCTCTCCATGCCACTGGAATTAAGCTATCCTGGCTGAAGAGGGGTGAAACCCCGAAACCGGTCCTAGGATGCTTGTTTCCAGTCCAGGAGGGCCTGGCTTGGCAGTTCGGGCTGGACTGTTCCCATGAGGCACAGGGTCAAGACCGATTTGCATATGGCTGGGTTCAAACTGGAATGGCATGGTGAGCAAAAAACGATGGATTCAGGCCCAGATCTCTGTACTGGGGTGAATGTATGACATTGTTCTGCATTCTGTCCATCAACTGTTGTTTTTGCATTTGTCACCCTGAGTGGGACGGGTATGCCCAGACGTGGGTCCCGTGCTCTCCATGCCACTGGAATCAAGCTATCCTGGCTGAAGAGGGGTGAAACCCCGAAACCGGTCCTAGGATGCTTGTTTCCAGTCCAGGGAGGGCCTGGCTTGGCAGTTCGGGCTGGACTGTTCCCATGAGGCACAGGGTCAAGACTGATTTGCATATGGCTGGGTTCAAACTGGAATGGCATGGTGAGCAAAAAAACGATGGATTCAGGCCCAGATCTCTGTACTGGGGTGAATGTATGACATTGTTCTGCATTCTGTCCATCAACTGTTGTTTTTGCATTTGTCACCCCGAGTGGGACGGGTATGCCCAGACGTGGGTCCCGTGCTCTCCATGCCACTGGAATCAAGCTATCCTGGCTGAAGAGGGGTGAAACCCCGAAACCGGTCCTAGGATGCTTGTTTCCAGTCCAGGGAGGGCCTGGCTTGGCAGTTCGGGCTGGACTGTTCCCATGAGGCACAGGGTCAAGACTGATTTGCATATGGCTGGGTTCAAACTGGAATGGCATGGTGAGCAAAAAAACGATGGATTCAGGCCCAGATCTCTGTACTGGGGTGAATGTATGACATTGTTCTGCATTCTGTCCATCAACTGTTGTATTTGCATTTGTCACCCTGAGTGGGACTGGTATGCCCAGACGTGGGTCCCGTGCTCTCCTTGCCACTGGAATCAAGCTATCCTGGCTGAAGAGGGGTGAAACCCCCAAACCGGTCCTAGGATGCTTGTTTCCAGTCCAGGGAGGGCCTGGCTTGGCAGTTCGGGCTGGACTGTTCCCATGAGGCACAGGGTCAAGACTGATTTGCATATGGCTGGGTTCAAACTGGAATGGCATGGTGAGCAAAAAAACGATGGATTCAGGCCCAGATCTCTGTACTGGGGTGAATGTATGACATTGTTCTGCATTCTGTCCATCAACTGTTGTTTTTGCATTTGTCACCCTGAGTGGGACGGGTATGCCCAGACGTGGGTCCCGTGCTCTCCATGCCACTGGAATCAAGCTATCCTGGCTGAAGAGGGGTGAAACCCCGAAACCGGTCCTAGGATGCTTGTTTCCAGTCCAGGGAGGGCCTGGCTTGGCAGTTCGGGCTGGACTGTTCCCATGAGGCACAGGGTCAAGACTGATTTGCATATGGCTGGGTTCAAACTGGAATGGCATGGTGAGCAAAAACGATGGATTCAGGCCCAGATCTCTGTACTGGGGTGAATGTATGACATTGTTCTGCATTCTGTCCATCAACTGTTGTTTTTGCATTTGTCACCCCCGAGTGGGACGGGTATGCCCAGACGTGGGTCCCGTGCTCTCCATGCCACTGGAATCAAGCTATCCTGGCTGAAGAGGGTGAAACCCCGAAACCGGTCCTAGGATGCTTGTTTCCAGTCCAGGGAGGGCCTGGCTTGGCAGTTCGGGCTGGACTGTTCCCATGAGGCACAGGGTCAAGACTGATTTGCATATGGCTGGGTTCAAACTGGAATGGCATGGTGAGCAAAAAACGATGGATTCAGGCCCAGATCTCTGTACTGGGGTGAATGTATGACATTGTTCTGCATTCTGTCCATCAACTGTTGTTTTTGCATTTGTCACCCCCGAGTGGGACGGGTATGCCCAGACGTGGGTCCCGTGCTCTCCATGCCACTGGAATCAAGCTATCCTGGCTGAAGAGGGGTGAAACCCCGAAACCGGTCCTAGGATGCTTGTTTCCAGTCCAGGGAGGGCCTGGCTTGGCAGTTCGGGCTGGACTGTTCCCATGAGGCACAGGGTCAAGACTGATTTGCATATGGCTGGGTTCAAACTGGAATTGCATGGTGAGCAAAAAAAACGATGGATTCAGGCCCAGATCTCTGTACCGGGGTGAATGTATGACATTGTTCTGCATTCTGTCCATCAACTGTTGTTTTTGCATTTGTCACCCCGAGTGGGACGGGTATGCCCAGACGTGGGTCCCGTGCTCTCCATGCCACTGGAATCAAGCTATCCTGGCTGAAGAGGGGTGAAACCCCGAAACCGGTCCTAGGATGCTTGTTTCCAGTCCAGGGAGGGCCTGGCTTGGCAGTTCGGGCTGGACTGTTCCCATGAGGCACAGGGTCAAGACTGATTTGCATATGGCTGGGTTCAAACTGGAATGTCATGGTGAGCAAAAAAACGATGGATTCAGGCCCAGATCTCTGTACTGGGGTGAATGTATGACATTGTTCTGCATTCTGTCCATCAACTGTTGTTTTTGCATTTGTCACCCCGAGTGGGACGGGTATGCCCAGACGTGGGTCCCGTGCTCTCCATGCCACTGGAAACAAGCTATCCTGGCTGAAGAGGGGTGAAACCCCGAAACCGGGCCTAGGATGCTTGTTTCCAGTCCAGGGAGGGCCTGGCTTGGCAGTTCGGGCTGGACTGTTCCCATGAGGCACAGGGTCAAGACTGATTTGCATATGGCTGGGTTCAAACTGGAATGGCATGGTGAGCAAAAAAACGATGGATTCAGGCCCAGATCTCTGTACTGGGGTGAATGTATGACATTGTTCTGCATTCTGTCCATCAACTGTTGTTTTTGCATTTGTCACCCCGAGTGGGACGGGTATGCCCAGACGTGGGTCCCGTGTCTCCATGCCACTGGAATCAAGCTATCCTGGCTGAAGAGGGGTGAAACCCCGAAACCGGTCCTAGGATGCTTGTTTCCAGTCCAGGGAGGGCCTGGCTTGGCAGTTCGGGCTGGACTGTTCACATGAGGCACAGGGTCAAGACTGATTTGCATATGGCTGGGTTCAAACTGGAATGGCATGGTGAGCAAAAAAACGATGGATTCAGGCCCAGATCTCTGTACTGGGGTGAATATATGACATTGTTCTGCATTCTGTCCATCAACTGTTGTTTTTGCATTTGTCACCCCGAGTGGGACGGGTATGCCCAGACGTGGGTCCTGTGCTCTCCATGCCACTGGAATCAAGCTATCCTGGCTGAAGAGGGTGAAACCCCGAAACCGGTCCTAGGATGCTTGTTTCCAGTCCAGGAGGGCCTGGCTTGGCAGTTCGGGCTGGACGGTTCCCATGAGGCACAGGGTCAAGACTGATTTGCATATGGCTGGGTTCAAACTGGAATGGCATGGTGAGCAAAAAAACGATGGATTCAGGCCCAGATCTCTGTACTGGGGTGAATGTATGACATTGTTCTGCATTCTGTCCATCAACTGTTGTTTTTGCATTTGTCACCCCGAGTGGGACGGGTATGCCCAGACGTGGGTCCCGTGCTCTCCATGCCACTGGAATCAAGCTATCCTGGCTGAAGAGGGGTGAAACCCGAAACCGGTCCTAGGATGCTTGTTTCCAGTCCAGGGAGGGCCTGGCTTGGCAGTTCGGGCTGGACTGTTCCCATGAGGCACAGGGTCAAGACTGATTTGCATATGGCTGGGTTCAAACTGGAATGGCATGGTGAGCAAAAAAACGATGGATTCAGGCCCAGATCTCTGTACTGGGGTGAATGTATGACATTGTTCTGCATTCTGTCCATCAACTGTTGTTTTTGCATTTGTCACCCCGAGTGGGACGGGTATGCCCAGACGTGGGTCCCGTGCTCTCCATGCCACTGGAATCAAGCTATCCTGGCTGAAGAGGGGTGAAACCCCGAAACCGGTCCTAGGATGCTTGTTTCCAGTCCAGGGAGGGCCTGGCTTGGCAGTTCGGGCTGGACTGTTCCCATGAGGCACAGGGTCAAGACTGATTTGCATATGGCTGGGTTCAAACTGGAATGGCATGGTGAGCAAAAAACGATGGATTCAGGCCCAGATCTCTGTACTGGGGTGAATGTATGACATTGTTCTGCATTCTGTCCATCAACTGTTATTTTTGCATTTGTCACCCCGAGTGGGACGGGTATGCCCAGACGTGGGTCCCGTGCTCTCCATGCCACTGGAATCAAGCTATCCTGGCTGAAGAGGGGTGAAACCCCGAAACCGGTCCTAGGATGCTTGTTTCCAGTCCAGGGAGGGCCTGGCTTGGCAGTTCGGGCTGGACTGTTCCCATGAGGCACAGGGTCAAGACTGATTTGCATATGGCTGGGTTCAAACTGGAATGGCATTGTGAGCAAAAAAACGATGGATTCAGGCCCAGATCTCTGTACTGGGGTGAATGTATGACATTGTTCTGCATTCTGTCCATCAACTGTTGTTTTTGCATCCTGGAGAACTGAGACATGTACAAGTGCACTGTTGACCAACAATGATGCAGGAAAAGCAGTAGGCGAAAGCTCTGCATCCAAGAGTGAAACTGTGCCTCATGAGTCTGAGGTGACCAGTACCTCTAAGGGAAGATTGTATCATGAAGGCAAATGGCCAAGAATTGAACCCAAGAGAAGAAGAATGCTGTCAAAATCAAGGAGGCTAGAAACTATTAGAGAGGAGAGACAGCTAGAGGAATAAGAAGGCAAAAAACAAGGAGAACTTAGTGACTGTGACTCAGAGCAACCTGAAACAAAGAGAACAAAGAGAATGAGAAAAAAAGGGTTCAAGTCCCAAATTAACTTCTTAAGATGTGACACTGACTGACTCAAGTAATTTACAGACTGATGATGATGAGCCCCCATGAGTACAGAGACAGTTGAGGAGACAAAAGACATGAGAAATTTCCAGAACGTTGCTGAATAAAGATTTAATGTGGTAAAGACACAAGATGGTCCAGACGTCCCTTATTTGTAAAACGGGAGGCAACAGATTGTGACCGCTCAAATTAATTGATTACGTCACTGAAGCAAATTTTCACAGATATTTTAAGAGCAATACATCCTCTTAACATCACACCGGAGAGAAAAGACACAACTCCTGTATTCGGGGACAAACTCTCATTTATATTCTCTTTTTTACATAAAAAATGAATAAAACATTCAAATGTCGATGGTATTGTTATAACGGTTGCTCAGAGCCAATGAGGAAGAGGGAAAGTGCTCATGTGCAGGGTGAGTGAAAAAAGGAAAACATCAAAAGTAATAGATTAAAGAACTCGGTATTCTATTCCTATATGGTGGACACTGGCTGCAAGGATGATGAAAACAGTAGGCCAGTGCACAATTGACCTGTCTACAGAACGATTTAAATGTATTCTCCCTTATTATTTTATAGGAAAGATGCTCTTGCGTTCAGAATTCATCCTCCAGATTGGGTGAGGGATAATACAACATAGTACAGATCTTAGGCTGAGGGGCGGCAACGTTTCGACCCGACTTAGGCGTAGGGGCTAAATTCAAACCTCTGCATGCGGGTCTTCGTGAGGACATAGAGAAAAATGTGAGGCAACCTAAATGAAGTAGAATACAGTTAGGCATCGCCTGTCTGGTGTGTGAGATACTATATAATCAAAATAAAGTATTGGGTCAACTGACCGTGTGGGGCGCCCAGAATGGGGGACCCGGTCAGAACAGAGCTTCCAAAAATGGATAACCTGAAATATAAATATAAATGTTTCACCATAAACACAATACTATGTCTAGTTCACTCCAATTAATGCGAATGAATTAGGGGAACAGGGTAGAGTTGAAAGAACTCACTGCTAAACTCATATTATGGGCTAACCTAAGGCAAACTAGGCCTCAGACTCCATCTTTATTATGACATTTCACATGAATAGACCTGTATTTTCATGCCTCATTAGAATAAAAATTAAAAATGTGTTCCACAGAGAAGGACGAATATTACCACAGACTGTTCTGAATAATGTATGCACATTCATGGTTAAATCTAGCTTTTCCCAGAAAGAATCACATAGGTCATCAGTCAACTGTACCACCGAACCCGAGGTGGAGGTGCAGAGGCGGTCGGGGACCGCCGCACTTGTGGTCCAACTGCCGTATTACGAGTACGGCGATCGGATCGTGAGTGAACCGCCACAGCCGCCAGGGATCCACAATCCCTGGCGTGGCAGTCTTGAGGCAGCAATATGCTTGGTGGTTCCGCAGTGGCACCCCCAAACATATTACATGTTTTTTTACTGCGACCCTAACAACGGCGGTGATACCATATTTGTTAGGGAGGCGGTCAGGAAACAAAGGGGGCCCTACAGGGCCCCCGGTGCCTCATGGCCCATGGGATGCATGCAGGAGGGCACTGTTGTGCCCCCCTGTGTGCATGCACCCCCTTTCCTCCATGGCATGGACTTCACAGTCCATGCTGTGCAGGAACAGGCTTTGACATTCCCAATGTAGTGCCAAAGGACCGCCTGCCAGACCAGAAGAAAACTCCTAATCTGGCGGGCGAACGGCGGTCACGTTTGGTGGTGAGGGAGCGGTGGCGGGCCGCCCCGCATTGCCAAACTCGTAAACAGGCCCTTAGTTTGTAACTTTACTGTTCTGTGTGCAGATGTTGCTTGTGAGAAGCTCAATGTTGTAGAATTAAAGAAATCTTGTCGAATGTATTCCGTTGTAAATGTTTCTTTTTGCTTTATTCTGATTGGTTTAGAGCCTGTGAACCATGTACTACTTTGGTGAATGTATGAAATCCTTTTTTCAGAACACTATATAACAGTGTGATTTCATGAAGTTAGACAGAGCCCTTTCCACTTACTTTAGAAGTTGAATCTATTTAGATTGATTTTTTTTTTTTTTTAGAGCTCTATATAGCGTGAACTAGACCCAAGAAATCAGGTTCCAGAGTGCTTTACATGAGCACCAGTTTCATTACAGATGGACACATTCATTTTTGTTAGGCTCAGGGAGATTAAGTGATTTGCCCAGAATCACAGGATGTTGAGCGTCATTGCCGAGACTCGAACCCGGTTCCCCAGCTTCGAGGTCGACCGCTTTAGCTGTGTGGCTACACCCTCTCCCCGAGAGGATTGATTCTATACCTTAACTTTGAACTCTAATTAATTGACTAATTGATTTTGACTTCATTGAACTTATTCCTGTATGTCTGAAATCCTTGAAATAAAACCTTTAAGGTTGAGACTTCATTGTCTGTCATTCTTGTAGGACCAAATGTGTTCTACAATGCTGTTATTTGAAATTGCCACCTTTAACTTCTTAAATTGAGGCAGGTCCAGCGGGGAGCACCAAATTCTATGTAGGGACTACACAGCTCTGGATCCATCAAAGCACACTTTGGGGCAAGATTGAATGAGTTTTGTGTGCTGTCAATGCCCTGTATGGGAACAACTACATAAGCCCTCCATGGCTGCCCGTTTTGGAGGCATCATCTTTCCTGCCAATCTCCTTGCTTTCATACGGTACCGCCTATATCTGCAGATATCTTTCCATGCTAGTCTCATAGGATCAAACCCATAAAGCCCCTCTGTTTTCTGGATTTTATGAGTCCCATATTCCACCTGAGATGAGCCCACCACTTACAACAGTTCTCCAGCACCCTGCTCCTCCAATCGACATAAATGCACGGGAGTAAAGTGTAGTCCTGCTAGCTGGCACACTCGATGTTAGCGTTAGGCAGCTATTAATGGCGCAGGCCTGGAAGAAATCTTTTGGAGGAACAGCACCTTGACACTTCTGCAACATTCTAGAGTACAAAGAAGATTAGATGCAGCATTTCCAAGAGTCTAAGCAGTTGAGGTGGATAGCATACAACTTCACCCCTCAACATCATTAGGGGCAGAATGGAATGTGCTGTTGAGGGTCAAATGCTGATGCTGCATGCAGGTCAGATCAAGTAACTGGCCAGGCGTCTTTTCATAATTACGTATTAGCATGCTTTCTCATTTGCTTGTGCTGAAGAACGCTACTAATGTTGAGCTAGAGTCTGGCACCATTATATATCTATAGCTATAACTATATCTATATCTATATATATATATGTATATAGCCTGAGAGAAAGCTCTGCGGTGAATGGCTTAATGCTTTTGATGGAGCAAGGTAAACGAGAACATTTTGAACCCCCTAATATTAACATTAATAATTAATAAAATTTGTTTGTTTCAGTGAATAAACAACAACGTATGTTTTCTTCATAAATGTTTTGGTAACATGCCACATCATGTGCAGACTAATCTACTTACAATTGGTAATGTTCTTAATGCTAACATAGTGATTTGCGTACTAATTAGAATAATTTTGCATGATTTGTGCTTCGTAGTAAATTGTATGGTGGCAAAAGAAAGTGGTTGGTAAGTAAGAAATAGCTTAATATGTTGCTTTTGCTAGGTAACACCTAATTGGGGTACGTAGAATGACGGGAGGGAAACGAAAAGGCTTATTTTCCTTATTCTTAACTATTTTCTGTTTATTTCTATGATAGTTCGCTTAGGCCTGCTAGGCCGTGCTGTAAAAATGGCTGCTGAGGCGAACAAGCTAAAGTGCGCGTGCGCAAGATGGCTTCCAAGTGAAAGAAAAGCTGTGAACGAATGCATCACGTGGTTATTTCACAAGCCTAGGATGGAAGAGAGATCAAGGTCGAGCGTGTGCCAAGGGGGACTTAGCGGACAAGTATGAGAACCAGCAGTGTACCCGTGAATGGACAATGAACTGTTTAAAATAAAGTATCAGAAAGAAGATACAAATGAAGACTGTCAAATGTATGGGTAATGTCCTGAACCCGTGAGAAAGGATAGAGCTATGAACATTCCTCAGAACTGGTTTGAACAAGGAGGGTAATAATGAGATGTATGCCACCCCTCAAATGGACCAATTAGAGTGGATCTCGCCCCCAAAATGTAACTTTTCTGTTTAGTAAGCTAGTATTAGGGTATAAGAGGACCTACTCTTAAGTAGGAGCAGCGCTGTTTTTTACATATTTTTATTGAGCACTGGACGCTGACGCTGGAGAAGCTGCTGCTATTTTTCCATAGGCCTTTATATTTTAATACGATTAATCTTTTACTCATAATTCTGATTGAGAAAGGAAGAGAGAGATTGGCGGAAAACCTATATAGGTGGTCCGTCGAGGAGGCCTGTTTTGTAGGACAGACAGTCAGTTTTTGGGAGTTCTATGCTGAGATCTGAATTTAACTGCTGTGACGAACTTTATTTTACCATCTAAAGGGTATGCATTGCAATTTCAATTTATTCTTATAATGATAATAAATGTATTGATCCGATTAATAAAACTGAATTTATTCATGCTTATAAAAATTAGATAAACTATATTATAATTAAATTACGAGTCTGTGGTTCTTTAGCTCAATAATAATTGTAAATGTTTAATAAGAGTTTATAGTGATTGAGCTGGTCTTAATCACCATCAACTGATTCCTACTAGTTGGTCCATCGACCAATGAGCGGAATACCTGAGAAGTTGAGAATTATCATGTTGATTTAAAAAGGTATCCCGTCTCCTTCCAGCAAATCATTGACTTTTCTCCTAAATAAAGGTGAATGTGTTCCAGGGAATATATGAGAGAGTGAATGTTATGCGGTGTTATGGGCCCCACCGTCATATTGATGTAGTTGTGAAGAGGAATGTTTTTCAACCTGGACGTTAATGCCTAAAGGAGAAGAAATTTTATTGATAACGCTGGATCAGATTTCAACCCTCAGTAGATTCAGTGATAGTGATTTGGACTGGAGTCTTTTGTTGTGCGGTTCTCGTGAGATATCGTCCAGCGGAAGGATGTCTTTGTTGACCCTTGGTGCCTGTAGGTGACTGGTGTATTTAGCAGGAGAGCTGTGCTGCCTATGGTGTGCAATAGATTTCTAAGTAATGTAAAGCATTTGTATATGTTTTCTAAAATGTTTGTTGATTTTATTACTTATGGTAAATATTTGTTTTTGCTGTTTTACTATTCTTTGCTTAATGCAGCTTTATGAATTTCTCAAGTGCAAGATTCTAGTTCTCAAAATATAGGCTACTTGTGTTGGCCACAACTCTCTCACCAGTTTGTCATGCCCCTTTTAGAGACTCCCAAGTATTTTCATCCCACTTAAAGCCCTGGCTTGAGGTAAACGACGCCAGCTGCTTCAGTCTCCCAGCTCTAACTGACCAGTTTTGGAACACAGAGAAAGGTCATAGCTAGCAACACAATGAAATCAACTATAAGCATATTCTTTATGTGCAAGTGAAAGTGAACATTATTAGTCCCGCAATATAATATATCTCCCCCCTTAAAAATAAATAGATTCTTTCCAAATCTGAAAAATAATACATAAAATAATCAAACAATCAATAGCCGATGAACTCCTTGTAAAGTATCAGTGTTCTCTTAAATCTGCAGCTTCTTCTGGGGTTGCCAGCAGGGTTATTGTTGCTCAAGCAGAAAGCTCTACCAATACCAACATCAGAATTCAACCTGCCATCAGAAAGATTGTGGTTATGGACAAGCGAATTGTCAGAATCCCCAGCACTGGGTGAAGAATCGACCTTGTTCTCAAAAGAATGTGGTTTTTGTAATAGCCACCCAATATAATATCTGTTTTGTTGAATAACCAACTGCTTATTTTGAGCAATTCTACTCTTAATACACCATCTACCACATTCCACCTGAACAAAAGCTTTGCTGATCTGTGTTATATGTGTAGGTGGAAAAAACTTGGACTGATCTTTAGGGATCTTTAGGGACAAGGGTGGGCCTACAAATTCCCAGAAAATTCAAACTAACTCTCCCAATTCAAACTTCATTTCTTTTGTGTGATTCTCCCTATTGCATCTTATACTATTCTAACTTTGTGGGCTTACAACTATCTCTGACCTTGGGCAAATCCAGACTTGTACCAGGTGAAAAACATGTAGCATAATCAGGAAGATATTTAGACACAGATTCTCTCATTAATTCCACAACCTTCTCTAGACCAGGCTACCAATAGCACAACTGTAACCTCTTCCTGGTGGCTTTCACACCTTGATGAATGTCATAAGCCAGCTTCAATAACCTAGTGCTTTTAAATTCATCGGCACAACTACTTGTCCACTCGTCATGACCAAATTGCTCTTTATACGCAAAACTTCTTGAACTTTTGAAAACACTTGCAAATCACCCTGAAGTGAACTTCCTTTGGGCCAACCTTGCACAATGCATCTCTTATCCGTCTGCAAAAATTGGCAAATTCACACACCACCTTCTCCTGTGTAAATGACCTTACCATAATCATCTATAAAATCAAGCAATTCCACCACACATTTGAAGCCGTCTTCATCAGACACAATGTTTTCCTCAGACAGAGGGAATCTTGATTAAAAATCAGCTCTGGTGTTGTCTTTTCCTGCAACAAACTGGATGTCAAAATTGAATTGGTACATTCTTGATAGTAATCTGACAATCTTGGGAAGGCCTTACCCATACCATGTTCGCCCATTAGAAATACAAGGGGTTTGTGATCAGAGAATGGCGATTCTCCTAATTGCCAAGCCCAGAGAATCTAGATTTCATTAAAGACACGGAGGCTAACATTATGCATTAATCTTTTAATGCCAACGTTTCATTACAAGACACGGAGGCTAACATAATGCATTAATCTTCTAATGCCAACTCCAACACAACCACTTTAAAGTATGACATCACAGTGTGTATTGTTCTAGAACATAATACAGACAGGCTATAATAGGCCTGTGCCCAGTCATATCTGCCTATTTAGATGTGGCTAAAGTACTTGGCAAGTATTCAGAAGTTTTGCAAACATCTTAACAAAAGGACAACTTCATGAAGAACATGAGAAGAAACTGAACAAAAGGAGACTGAAGATCTTTGGAAGGTGGATGGGCGGTGAACTAAGATGCAGGAATCCTCATAAACCGGACGGTAGGCTCGGCAGGCGTGGAGTCTTCCAGGCGAATGTGTTTTTTTGTTACAGGTAGAAGCTAAACTCGAGAGAGTACTCTAAGGATACAACTTTTTTTTCATGCATGCATTAATCACTGGGAAAGGAAAATATTACCTTTAAAATCTTTATTCGGTTGTTTATAATGACTATCAAATAAGGATTGAATTTGAATTGATTATATTTTTTATATCTCTCCCTTTTTTTTGGGCGGGGGAGGGAGTTTGGAGGGAGGGATAATGTTAGCCTCCGTGTCTTTAATGAAATCTAGATTCTCTTGGAATGGCAATTAGGAGAATCGCCATTTCATTTCAAGACCGGAGGCTACCATTATGCATGTTGGTAGCTCTGCAGAACTACATCTGCCACGTGTTCTATCAGCTTACAGTAGTGTTTAGCAAAGGTGAAGGAGTTTGACCAGTCTGCGGCTCTAAGGATGTCCTCAAGTTTGCCGCCATTCTAGATGGATTGGCTAGCTGCGGCACCTCTCATGGAATGAGCTTGGCATCTTTTAAGGTTTATGCCTGCTAATTGCATAGCTTCTTTTACTAAACGAGCTATTGTATGCAAGACACTGCCTTGAAAGGTTTGACAAATGAAATGAGAAGTTGGTTAACTCCTTCTGCGCGATGTTCATTCATTCTATAATCATACTCTTTCATACATTCTACCACACACAGTTTTCTGCATAAATCGAATTTAGGGTTAAAGATGGAATCAGAGATTATCTTGGTTCTTTGAACATTTTCAAATTTTACACCAAAAGAATCGTAAACTCTGTTGCTTACCTCTAAGGATTTAATATCAGATACTCTTCTGCAGGAGATCAGGCATAAAAAAGAGGCTAGTTTGATGGAAAGTATCTTTTTGTTTAATTATCGATTACTAGGCCAGGAATTGAAAAGTTTTAAGACTAGGTTGACATCACAGAGAGATTCATTTTAGGATTAGGTGGTCTTTGCAATGTTATACTTTTGAGGATTCTACAAATCATTACGTTTTTACCAATGTTTCTGCCATTGACTAAGTTGTGACCCACTGAGATTGCTGATCTATAGCAATTCAGTGTTCTATACGTGAGGCCCCTGTCAAATTGTTCCACTAGGAAGTTAGAGACTTGGACTATAGGTGCCTCCACGGGATCCAGGTCCCTTTCCAGGCACCAACAAAGCCATTTCTTCCAAATTGCGTTGTATCTCTTGTGGGTTCCGGGAGCCCAGGATTCAGTGAGGAGTTCCTCAGCTCTTCCCGAAAGACCTGACATCTCTCTGGATTTCCTGATATTTTCCAGGCAAGAAGGTTCAAAGTCCCTGCCGAGATCAACGGGTGTTCCTCCCTATCCGAGTCTGTTAGGAAGCCTTCTTCTGTGGGAAGGAAGAAGGGTATGTCGCAGGCCAGTTCCAACTGGAAACCATGCTTGAATGGCCAAAAAGGAGTCATTAGAATTAGAGAGCAAGTCTTGTGTCTGACTTTGTAGAGGACTCTCTGTGGATCATGGCGAAAGGGGGAAAGGCATAGGCACAATGACCCTTCCAAGGTTGGAGGAAGGCGTCCACCCCCAGAGCACCTGGGTCTGGCATCCAGCTAAAGTATTTCTCTAGTTGGGCGGTTAGTCTGCTCGCAAACAGGTCTAAATTCAATGGACCCCAACGTAGGTCTAATGATTTGAAGATAGAGACGTTCAGTTTCCAATCGGAGATGTTGGCTTTCCCAGGAAAATATTCTGCTCCACCGTTTTTGGACCAGGTCTACTAAGTCCTTGGATTTTGTGCCACCTAGGCGGTGTATATAAGCTACTGCTGAGACATTGTCCATTTTCAGCAGAACCAATCTGCCCTGTGGACAGTGTCTGAAACTCATCAAGGCGTGAAGCCCCTCGGTTAATTCTAAGACATTTATGTGGTGAACTCTCTCCGAGTGGGACCAAAGTCCCCCTGTATTTTCAGGGCCTAGGCGAGCACCCCATCCTTGGAAACTCGCATCGGTCTTGAGAAAGTAATACGGTAAAGACGCAAAAATTGCCCTTCCGTTCCATGCATCTAGGTTTTCCAGCCACCAAGACAGTTCTGTTCTTGCTTCCTGATCCAGAGAGATTCCGTCTCCGTACCACAGGCCTGCTCTTAGAGCTTTTTATTTTCACTCTCTGAAGAGTGCGGTAGTGGAGGGGACCATGGAATATTGCTTGGATGGAAGACGATAGAAGGCCCAAGAGTCTGGCCAGTTCCCTCAGGGTTAGGGAGTGATGTTTCAGGAGGGAGCGTTATCTCCTTGCGGATTTTGACTACCTTCTTCGACGGTAGAAGGAGAATCGATTTCTCTGTATCTAAGGAAAAACCCAGGAATTCTCTGCATCTCGAGGGAGTCAGGACAGATTTATCTTGGTTTACGATGAAACCTAGGCCTTGCAAAAGGGAGATTGTGCTGTCTAGGTCTTTGCAAATTTGCACCTTGCATTGCGACATTATGAGAATATTGTCCAGATATACAATAAGACATATTCCCCTCTCTCTGAGGAAAGAGATAACTGCTCTCATTATCTTGGTAAAGCACCAGGGGGCTGATGCTAGCCCGAAGGGGAGTGCTTGAAACTGGAAGAGATGATTTTTCCAGACAAAATGAAGGAAGCATTGATATTCTTGAGCCCTTGGGACGGTGAAATAAGCGTCCTTTAGGTCGAGTTTTACAAGCCAGTCTCCCTCTATTAAGATATCTATTAGGAGGTGTATGCCCTCCATCTTGAAATGTCTGTAGACGAGGAACTTGTTTAGGTTTCTGAGGTTTATGACTGGCCTCCACCCTTTGTCCTTTTTCTGTATTAGAAATCGGGTACTTATAAAAACATGTTGGCTCCGTAGTAGTTCTAATATTGCGCCTTTCATTAGCATGGAGCGAATCTCCTCTTCTATTACCTTCTGTTGTTCTGGGGTGAGGATTAATTCCCCTGGGACATGTGATTAAAATGGTGGTTGTATAAAATCTATCTTGAACCCTTGAACTGTATCCAGAACCCACAGGTCCTGTGTTAATTTTTGCCATGCTTTGAGGAAGAATTTGAGGCGCCCTCTCACCTTTACCTGGGAAGAAGTGAAAGGGAGAGGATTGGTACTCACTGTTGAAGGAGGGAGCAGTCTGTAAGCGTCTTCTTGCATCTCTTGAGCAGAAACCTCTGCCGCGATGCGGGTAAAAGGCTGGCGGTGCTCCTTGCTGGAACCTTCTGTGAAGCTTCTTCCTCTGAAATTGGGCCTGAAAGAGGCATGGCCTAGAGAGAGGCCTATTCTCCCGGCCCGACCAAAAACACTGGAGTTGAAAACCCATCGCATGTTAACCTGGGCCTTGTCCATGGCAGTAAAGCGTGAACAGTACTTGCACATCCGAAGGAACGTTCTCACCTGATCAACATCAGAAGGTTGTGGAGTATCAAGAATGGCTTTGGCAGATATTAAATGGTCCAAATACTCCACGCTTCTGACAGTAATTCCATGTTCCATGAAGATGTCCAAAACTATGTCTAACATTCTATTATGTTCATACATCGTTTCAGCATTAACAAGCATGTCATACTGGAATTGTGAACTCCAGGTACACTCCCCAACAGATTATACATCAACGTTTGGAATACAGATGCTGCTGACATGAAGACAAATGGCAAATGCATGAAGCAAAAGGACCCAAAGGCTTATGAGTGTGGTGAACTGTTTTGATTCCTCTGCAAGCTGAATTTGATGGTATACAGATCTCTGGTCAATTGTTGTGTAATATTCTGCTCCACACAACTGTGCAAAACTCTCTAATATTTTGGGCAATGGATAGCAATCAAGCAAAATATTTTTGTTGTGAGACCTGAGATCTGCACACAAATGCATTTTGCCATTTTGTTTTTTGTGGCCACTACTGGGACGACCCACTCTTGTGAATCAACTAGCTTAATGACTCTGTCACATACTAATTTATCTAAATGGTAAATCACCCTGGTCTCTCCAGCCAAGAACATTGAATCCTCTTATTGCTACATACTCTTTGATGGGTATTACTCTATCTTTATATCCAATATCTTCTAAGAAATAACCGAGCATATCAATTCTTGTACCGCCAAAAGCTACTGGAATAGTGCCAGTAGGAAACAAAGTCACATTATTCCATTTGTCAATATATACTATTCATCAATGAATGTGATCGGTCAACCAGAACCAGCAGTAACGTTGAGTTGTACAGACCCCAACACAGTCTCACAAACTAGATCACTATTATTCTCTACCTTTGATGTAGCTTTGACATCACTAATGGGTAGCACAATGTTAAGATTACACACGTCGCACTCATAAAAGTCATTGCTCAGGTTACCTACTTGAGTGTGTTTACACATTTTTGAAAAGTGTCCCAGTTTACCCCAATTATTACACTTTTTGTTAGTTGCTGGACAACTTTCTGCATTAGCAGTATGGAATCTTGAGCTATATTGATAGCACCCTGTTTTGGATTTAGTTTCATAGACTTTGTTTACATCTTTCTTTGCTTCAATGTTTGAATTTATAGTAATGGATGCATCGGCTGGCGGTAAAACACTGCCCACTTTGTTGATTTCTTTGGGTGCCCACCTGGACCTTTCAATATCCTTTGCAATGTCCACTGCCTCGCTCAAAGTAGGTTTTTAAAGCAAAGTAATTGGTCTTGAACTTTACCTTCAAAGAAACCACTAATTGGTAACGCAAACAGTAGTCAGGTGTACCTTCAAACTCGCATGAGGATGCCAGGATACATCACTCTGTGACATATCTGTGATTTAATTCTTGAGGTAACTGTTTTCTTGTGTAAAGTTTGTGTCTTTCAGCTACGACACTTCGTTCTTCTGAAAAATGCTGTGATAACCTTACTACAGCCTCTATTAATTCCCTGACCAAAACTAGATGAACTAGGAATGACGTCTGGTAAGTGGTCAAAGTTCAAAATCAGTTGACCTTCAAAACCTAAACTATTGTATAATATTGCCAACCTTCTTTCCACATCGACTTTTCCCCATCAACAGCTATTAAATATTGTTGAAACCATTTATACCACTGTTTCCGTAGTATCAATATATTTTCTTTTTACACTCTTTTTTATTAAAGTTTGCATCATACATTTAGCATGGATCATTTATTTATCATTAGGTTACAGAGACAGATTAGAGAGAAACAAAAGAAAACACATGTGTTAATCAGCTATCATTTTACATGTTTAACATTTCTTAGTATATTTGGTCCAGCCTTGCTCAGAGTCGAAATCACAGAGCCGTCTAATTTCCTCCCTGGTCCCATTGAATATCCTTTAATTTTGGCTGGTACCTCCACTTTTTCCTACTTTTTTGGACACACTCGCCCTTTGTATATTACTTGTTCTGCGTTTTGGCACCAATCTAGGTCTGACATCCATGTTTGCATCATTGGAGGATCTATCTTACCCCATGCTCTAGCTATGTTCCCCTTCACTACCCCTAGAGCTCAGGTGACCCGTATTTGGTGATACCTTGGTCGCAGCTCCTCAGCGGAGATGTTCAGTATTATTTCTTTTGGATTCATTCCGGTGGTTAGGGATATAACTTGGGTCATTATTCCTGTAACGTATTCCCAGAAGGACTGAATGAGTGAACAGTCCCATAGTATATGAAAAAAGGTGTCTTCCTGGCCACATTTTCGTAAGCATAGTGGTGACAGCTCTTTCCCTATTCTGAAAAGGAGGGTCCGGGAGTAATAGGAGCAATGGAAGATCCGTAGTTGGTTCAGCCCAAACCTAATCCTAATGGCTATCTCTCTCGGTCCCTACAGTATATCGGTCCATTCCTCATCGTCAATGTCTCCTACGTTTTCTGCCCATTTCTGACGCAGGGATGTCAGCACCTCCGGGGAGTTATGTAAAAGCTTTTTGTAGGTCAGTGATATGCCCATACTAGACATAGAGTCCACTATGAGTCTGTCCTCCAAGGGGGAGAGATCTGGTAGTGCGTCTCCTTCCCTTACATAAAATTACTGTGTGTGACCCAACTGTATATATCTATATCTTTCCTTTTCCGACAGTTCATATTCTCGTTTAAGATCTGCGAACGATATTATAGCCTGTCCCCTCCAAATGTCTTCTAAGTGCTCTATCCCAAGTGTCTCCCAATGTTTAAAGCCCTTCAGTCCTCTCACTTCTCTTAGTATGTCACTGCACCACATGGGGGTCTTTCCTGTTAGCCTGTTGCACCAACCCAGGTAGCAAGTTACCTCCCGCCAGGCTCCAATCACTGAACGAGGATGCTCGGGGACAGTGTTTTTTTTTCTTCTTTGGTATAGAACTATTTCGTAATTTCCATTTCCCATCACATACCTATCTACTCTATATGCTGCCTCCTGCTGGTCTGCGAAGACCCAATCATTAATTACTATGAACAGCGTTGCCCAATAGTAGAGTCGGGCGTCGGGGATCCCCAAGCCCCCGTCATACACTCACTCCCCTCTGTAATTTGCACAGAGCTATTAAAGGGGTTGCTCCCTGCCATAGCAGCGCTCGTACCTCCTGTTCTATCTTACAAAATAGTTCTGGGGTATACAGAACGGTGTGTTTTGCCACACATATTGAAGACGCGAGAGGGTCATCATTTTATTTAGCGCAGCTCTTCCTGATAGTGTAAGTGGCAGCGTATGCCAGTGAGTCACATCTTCATGCAGTCTTTCTAACTGGGGATGTACATGTAATCTGAGAAACTTTGTGGGTCCCTGGTAATGCGGATACCCAGATATTGGAACCCATCTTCTACGATCGGAGCTCCGCAGTCCGACAGGAGCCGGAGAATTCCGCCCGAGAGTGGAAAGATCAGTGATTTCGAACAGTTTATCTGATACCCTGAGTGGTTACCGAACTCTGTGAATATCTGAAGCAGCCTACTTACTGATCGATATGGGTGTGTGACATATAGTAGGATATCGCCTGCATATAGTGATATGCGTTCCTCCCACCCTCCGGGCATAGGTATACCACTAACTAGTTCGTCTCCACATACCCACACCGCAAGCGGTTCCAGTGCCAATGCAAATATTATTGGCGATAAGAGGCAGCCTTGATGCATTCCCCTGCCCAGAGGGAACACCCGAGAGGTTGTGCCATTTACCCGTACTTGGGCCAGGGGTTCCTGGTATAATACTTAGACCCACTTGCAAAAGTTTGACCCAAAGCCCTTCCTGGCAGTACAGAAAAGATATATTTCCATAATATACTGTTGAATGCCATTGTTGTGTCTAGCGCCATCACCATTGCTTTATCTAGGAAAAGTGGCTCAGTTTGGCTCAAAACCCAATACAGATGTCAGAAATTTAATCGGGGGCTACGATGGAACATGAAACCCGACTGGTCTAGATGGATTATTTTCATAATTACTCTCAGTCTTGTCGCTGGAACTTTGGCGAGCGCTTTGACGTCCACATTTAGGAGGGAAATCGGGCGGTATGAGTTGCACTGGTAAGGGGCCTTACCTGTCTTATGAATGGTAACTATCGTAGCAATTATCTGATCCCTGGGTAGCCCACCCTCTTCTTGGGCTTTTTGAAACATGGCCGACATTGGTTTGGCTACTCCAGTCGCGCATATCTTGAATAGTTCAAGAGGGAGGGCGTTGGGTCCTGTCACTTTCCCTGATTGCAGTCCTCTTATCGCCCCAGCCACCTCCTCTTCCATCAGATCTGATTCTAAGCCTTCTCTGTCCTCGTGCGTCAGTGTCTGTAAGTCGAGGGACAGGTGTAGTTCTGTAATTTGCTAATATTTTGGTCAAATATTAAATTAAAAAATCCTTTTTGAGCTGACATCATAATAAATGTAGCCAAGTTGCAAACATTAGTTCAGGATAGTTTCTCCGAAAAGTTGAGCGACAAATCAATTTTAACTTTATAATTGGAAATATGGAATAAACAGAAAGTGCACCCAAGTGTTGCAGAGATCACTTCTCACCTTTTGTTATTATTTTATGTGTACTTGAATTTTGAGTTGATCTATTTTAATCTTTTTATTTGACTACCTTTTTCCTTTCAGACATGTCCAAACGCCTGTTCATTTGTACAAGAAATTGATCATATTTTGCTCAGATGACTAACAGCGTATCTTCTGTGTTATCTAAAAACATTCATTCGCCGATCACGTTATTATACAATTCCACCATTGAGGCATACCATGAACTCTTGCTCCAGTTTAATTCTTCCTCCATTGAGCTCCGTACGCTGTCATAATGGTTCACCGCAAAAGAGAAGTCCACACAATCATCTCCCAAGGCAAAAATGGTGAGTGTGTTTAGCTTGTCACAAGTGTTGAACTCAAGATTACACTCAGAGGCAGCATTGTAGAAAATATCAATGTTTTTTTTTCGAGAGTTTAGCTCCAGGTAAACGATACCAGCTGCTCCGGTCTCCCAGCTCCAGCTGATCAGTTTTGGAACATGGAGACCCTCACAGCTGAAATCAACTATAAGCATGTGCTATATGCGCACATGAAAATGAACGTTACAAGTTAAACAAAATAACAGGAACCTCACCAGGAGGTAGGATGTGACCACCTCACCCCCCATCTGCGGAGAGAAACTGGATAGACCACTCACTTTAATGAGGTCACAGATTTCTCATAACTCACAGCATCCCACACCAAGCTAGAATTGAAGACATGATAAGACACATCTTCCCCTCAAAAAGAACAGTAACACTATAAAGTACAGGAACTTAAAAGAACATAAGAACCAAGACATAATGACCAAACTGAAAGAATACAACTTATTTAATTTATAATACACTAATAACTCGGAAACAAAGAAAGTAAAAAATAACCTTATGAACCCTTCACACACAGTACAAGAAATCATCTGAAAACTAAACACCACCATACACAATTTCACACAGGGCAAATGCCAACTGAAATAAGCTCACACACTCACTCACACAGGGAACTCAACTGCACACCCTCCCAGGACACACACAACAAAAAATAATATCATCACCAATAATCTGCATGGGCATCCCACCCAGGAGAGTATGTATACTCTACGCAAAGAGTACACAATCTCGATGCAAACAGTACACGAGCATTCAATCCAATGGAGTACACACCATCCACACAAATAACACACAAGTCTACAACACAGTAGATTATATACCCTCCATGCAAACTGTACATGGGCTTTCAACCCAGTGAAGTAAGTACCCTTTTCATAAACAGCACATGGACATTCAACCCAGCAGAGTAGGCACCCTCCACAAAAACATTACATGGGCATCGAAATAAACTGGGGCCCACTCTCCCGACCAAATGGCCAATAACAAAAAGTATGTCAGCTGTCACAAGGTGGACACTGTCGCTACACAGCAAAGTATACTAAACACTACACACACTCCCCTCTCATGGACCCAAATGCTCATGCTGCACACATTGCAGCGCACATAATATTGCAAACAACTCAACAATCAAATTGCCAATGAAGTTGGGTGATGAGATGCATATTCCATTGCGCACAAAACAAAGCACTCATTTTCACTAAATACCCATGGATGCCAAAGCAGTCTACAGTAGAATAAAATAAAATAAACCCATGCATTTGCAAAAACATTAGTATATTTGTGCGATGGGAAAAATTCAGCACCAAAATGTACTTTAACTTCCACATTGATGCTGTCATCACTTTTAAGTAGTAAGCCGTAAGGGTTGAGACACTGGACCGGGTCATGTGAATCTCATAAGACGGGGACCCTTGCGCAACTAAAATAAACTTTCACAGGACAACATTAAAAGTCAAAACCATAAAGGTTTATTCAAATTTAAGTATCATTACAGAGGGCAAAAAGAAGTTAGTCAAATTCATATCAGCATCAATAATGCATCAAATAATGACATTTCGAGAGGATCAACATAAGATCAACCTCCAAAGCAAGTAAATAGCAGAAACCAAAGTATGGTTGAGCAAGAGGACTAACATAAATCTGCACAGTTCAAAAGCCAAGGAAGGTCTAAGTATGAATCTACAAGCAGAACGACACAGAGGCCGCTCAGTTAGAATGGCTAAATAGATCTAACTAAAGACAGACTGACATGGAGTCTGCTTTCATTGAAGTAAGCAAAAAAGTCTAGCACATCTTGCAAAATGAGCATGTTTTATAGGTGTCAGGCAGTGAAAGCCACACATTCGACATGGTGAGATCTGACATAATAGAGCTATACTAATAATGTTCCTTACACATAAACGAGTAGCTTTTCAAGAACTTACGATACATCAAATAAGAAACATTTAGGAACACCTATGATGCATAATTATAATAAAGGTGTCTATAGGAAAGGAAGTAAATAACATACATTTGTGCAACAAATAAAAACAATATACATTAGGCAGTACAACTGATGAACAAGACTTAGAGCAGACTGGGGAAAAAACCTTAAGTTTGTTACAAACTGGGGGCCAGATGTACGACCTTTTTTTGCGTTCCCAAACACTAAATGAGCCCGTTTGCGACTGCAAAAAAGGGTGGTGGTATGTACAAACGGTATTTTGCAAGTCGGTGACTCGCAAAATAGCGTTTGCGAGTCACTATTAGGAAGGGGCATGCCAAGGGCGGCCCTTCCTAATAGCGAGTCAATGCGGTCGCAAAATACTCACAGTTTACCACCTACCTCAAGTAGGTGGTAAGCCACTCACAAATAGGAAAGGGTTCCCATGGAACCGCTTTTCCTTTGTGTATGAATGTGAAAATATTTTTTAAGAGCAGGCAGTGGTCCCAGGGACCACTTCCTGTCCTTAAAAAATGAAAAGAAAACTTTTATTTTTTTAAATTTAAACGCATCCCGTTGTCCTTAAAGGAAACTGGCTGCATTTGAAAAAGAAATTGCTTTATTGAAAAAGCAAACACAGACATGAGGGTCTGCTGTCCCCAGCATGCCACCATCCCTGTGTTTGTAGGCCATTCACAATGGGTCGCAAATTGCGACCTGCCTCATGAATATTAATGAGGCAGGTAATTTGCGACCCCATTAGGAATCACAAACAGTGTCTCAGACACTGTTGTACATTCCATTTTGCGAGTCGGAAAATGTTGCAGTGTGCGATTCGCAAAATGAAACGGTCGTACATCTGGCCCTCAGAAACGTTCTTCACATGGTTTCCTTCCAGAAGATCACAAATTAATACATTTGAGCTCAACAAGTTAACATACCATGAAATTAATTCTATTTCGCTTATTTTTTTACGTAATTTAAAAAAAGCACATTTTCTTTCTGTCACCGCAAAACGAATGTAGCCTGACTAGGCCTAGTCATGTCAACTGAAGCCTGGTTATGCTAACTAAAACAATTATAAACTAAGCATTGTTTTTATTATCAAAAACATGTTCTAAATGCCGATAAACTACCTCATGCTGTACACAGTAAAACATCGCAAGTAACTCAGCAAAATGGCAGTAAAGTTGGGTGATGAAGTACGTTTTTTATGGCACACAAAATGAACACTTGATTTCAATAAATACTCATTGATGCCAAATCATTGTCAGTATAATTAATTAAAATAAATCCATTCATGAGCACAAATATTGGTATACGTCAGCAGTGCAGGAAATATAATACCAAAATATGCTTTACCTTCCACAATGATGCCTTAAACTACTTGACTCATCAGTATTAAAAATGTAGAAATACTTAAACATATAATATAAACCGAAAATGACATCTGCTGTGATGAGCTTAGACTATCATAAAAGATTCACTTCCTCAATAAGATATATGTTATTGAAAGTAAAGCAGATGTAGCTGATCTCACAATTCCAAGAATCCTAGCCTGAAATGAATCTTTACCATCATTTTTAATCTTAGCAGACATTATACATGGAGCAGAAAATCATGTGAAAGGCTGAACACCGGCTTCCTTAATCTCTGCGAACCAGAAATATTCTCCAGTGGTTGGCAGTTTCTCAAGTGACAAAAATAAATTCCAGAAAAGTTTTCTAATGACATTTAAAGCAGAACAGATCAGTCCTACTTCAGTTTTGATGGCCTGGATAGTGTGTCTTTCTTTTCGCTGAAATCCAGTCGCAGGAACATCATCTCATGCTCATCAGCACTGGTGCATTGCTTCTCGAAGTTGCTTGCTGGTAAGGAGACCCAGGTAGCAGGCAGGTAAAGGAACATTTGCTTTAGTAAGGACCAAGTAAGGGAGCCCCACCAGGAACTAGGATGTAACCAGCTTAGCCCCCATCTGCAGACAGAAACTCCGACTGACAGGGATAGAGGACTCACATTAATGACATCCCACATTTCTCATGACTCACAATATTCCACATCAGGCTAGTACAGAAGATACACCATGCTAGAATAGAAGACAGGATACCACATGTGGACCAAGAGATGTAGGTGATGCTTTTCAAAAACAATACTATCCATTGGGGTCATCATGACAGTCTGTTTGATCGTGATAGGGCCTCAAGGCCACAAGGAGGGTCATACAATGAGGTACATTGGTATTGTATTTCATAGCCACGCACATCTGCATGTAGACATGCATTCTTTATTTATACAATTTGTGATGACACAATTGGGAGAAACCAAGTGTGTTTACTGTGTGGGGGAGTACTATTTCATGGCCATGCTAAATAACATTACATTTCTCCCAAAGTTTAGATCAAGCAAACCACGTCATAACAGATGTAAATGAAAGATAAGGAGGGGGAAAGAGAGGGAAAGAGAAAGAGAGGGACAGAGAAACACATTTGTTTGACACAACATGTTGTTGCAGAATTCCGATGGGTGCATTTATTACTATAAGGCACTGTTTCTTTTACTGTTCGTAGTCCTTGTAACGCTGAGATGGTGTTGGGTTGGGCCTCAGCGAGTAGGGGTGCCGACCAGACCTTGGATTAGTTTAATCAAACATTAGGATTGAGACCTGATCTTGTTGATAGCTCTTTTGAGACCTCCCAGTCACTCTACCAGGGTAGACTACCATGTCAAGATTCTGTTGGGTGAGACTGTGGGCTCATTGCTCTGGACTAAAGGAGGCACAGGTGGCATCTTTACGTGTTCAGTTGATGGAAAACTATGGTGCACTGCTTGCATCAGATTCTCTTGAAATGCAAGATGTTGCGAGTAATACCGGTTTCCCCTTGAGTTTCAGTTTTAATGGTACCTTTGACCTTAGATACATATTAAGGGTGAGGTTCTAATCCAGAGTTGAACTTTCCTCCCCCTTGACTGGAACGTAGCAGCACAGGGTCACCAGCCTTAAGTGTTCGAATCTTTGCGTGCCAGCGTCAGCTTGCAGTTTCATTGTTCCATTGTCTCCAATCCCCGATGGCTTCATTGGTCTCAACAGTGGGTGCTTAACAAAAAAAGAGAGAAGGGGGGTCCAAGGGAAGTTTAAAGACCTGCAAGGATTCAATCCCCAAACGAATTACTGGTAAACAACAAAGAAATCCTTGGGTCTAGAATGCAACGACAAGCAGGAAAGAGACACTCAAGATTATCTCAGGGGGCTTATGGGGGAATCCCTTTCAGGACGAAATCCCTCACCCACCATAGGGAGGGGTGGTCGACTTTCAACCCCTGTCACATCTGATTCCTTCTCAGGTACTCACCTTTGAGAAAGCAGTCTCAGATGAAGTCACAAATGTGTGTGACAACGACAAAAGACACCTCCAGAATCTCCCCAAAAGAGAACAACTGGCAATACGAACACTGGCCAATGACGAGTCAATCATCATCAAGCCAGCAGATAAGGGGGTGCGATCGTCATCATGAACACGTCCTCCTACCGCACAGAATGCTTACGACAACTGGAGAATAGACGATTCTACCGACCTCTCAAAATGGACCAGACGAAAAGGCTGGCACTAGAAATCACCAGGATGGTGGAGGATGCCAAGGATAATGGTTGGATCACCCCCAAAGAGGTGACATTTCTCATCACACCCCACCCGGTCATTCCTTACTTCTATGTATTACCAAAAATACACAAGGAACAAAGGCCTCCCCCTGGAAGACCTATTATTTCCAGGATAGGGTCTCTCTTAGAGCCACTCTCTACTTTTTTGGACCATTTTCTCCGACCACTTGTTGCTGAGATGCCAACATATCTCCAGGACACCAAAGATATCCTGAGACTCCTATCTGAGACTCCGTTTGATGCCGCTAGAGATTATCTAGTTTCATTTGACGTTGAGTCTCTATACACCTGCATTCCTCAAGATGAAACATTAGCAGCAATCCAAACCTTATTGAGCAACAGGGATCTGGATACCATACCTCCAGTACATTTCATCATGGAATGTGCACGATTAGCCATGAAAGAAAATTTCACACACTTGGGACTGAACTCTTCAGGAAACCGATGGCCAGAAAGTCCCTACTATCCTACAAGAGTTATCATCCCAAATCACTTCGAGACAACCTGCCTTACGGGCAATTCTTGCGAATCAGAAGAAACTGTTCCTCTAAGGAGAAATACGATGAACATGCCAGGACACTCTCCACACAACTCAGAAATAGACATTACCCGGCCAAATTGGTCTGACGGTCCATGAAAAGGGCAGCCAACAACAACAGAGAGGCCTCGATCGAGACCGCTGCACCCAAAGAAGAGCCTCCTAGGATCACGTGTGTTAATACGTTCTGCACCTTCTCTAACCACAGCAAGAGAAGCATTCAAAAGAACTGGAAGATCCTGAACATAGGAACTACAGCCATTCCTCGACCACTGTTTGCGTTCAGAAGAAGTACTAACCTCAGGGATCAACTGGTCCATACCAGACCCAAAATCAAGAGATCGACTAAACAGGATACACTATGGGGTATGCCAACAGTTAAAGGTCATTTTCCATGCAGGGCATGCACAGCGTGCCCCCAAACTAGACATACCACCTTGATTGACATCGGCACGGACAGGCCTTGGGTTCTATCATGCCATACCAATTGCAACAGCGATAGGCTGATCTACCTTGTCAGCTGTCCATGCGGACTACGGTACGTGGGCATGACCACGCGTAAGATCAAAACAAGGATGATGGAACACAAAAACACCATCCGCTGTAAGAAACAGTCTACCAAACTTACGAGCGACAAAGAGAGGAGATACTATGAGGTGTGGGTAGTGAAAAGGTAGCTACATGCCTAGTCAAGGATAAAGGCAAGATAAGGGGGAGGGGGGGAAACCCCTTTGCGGAACTAGGGCTCTCACACACCCAGCAAGCTAGGTGTCATGCTTCATCATATGAGCCTGCCCCTCGTCCAGTCGGCGCTGCAATACCGGACGGGCTCCCGAACCGGGGCTCTTTAGCGGGGATCTTCTGTTCCTACCGGTGGGTGCAGTGGGGGTGAGTGGCCTAGTGTGTGTAGACGTAAAAGGAAAGTGGATTAAAACAGGTCAGTTAGTCCTAGCCATTATTTAATTCATAAGGTAAACCGCCTGATTAAAAATATATAGAGAGGGGCAGTACACTAGATGTAATGTGTCTAGTCATATAGTCCTACTCTCAAATGATCGACATGTTTCGTGCCTCTAATGTCGGGGGATCTGGGCACTTCCTCAGGATCAGAGTGAAATACTATCTACACTACGTGGTCAAGTGACATCTACGTACCACGTGTTCAGGTCAGTGACCTGTAATACAAACAAAAGATAAACCTCAATTAATCACAAGGTCTCATTTGGCACTTGTATATTATCGTATCTCATCAGCCTTAAAACAAAAACAAAGAGAAGGAGAAAAAACCTTACTACAGGTACTACTGTGTATTTTAGCAGGTTTGTATGAATAATAAAAATTGATAAAAATGCACTAGTCTCACCATGTTGTGCTCATGAAACTATTATAAAACCTTGTGTGGTCCAATAGTGCATACTAATAAAGTCAAAACATAAAAACCCATGGCCGCGCCTGATGAACTATTAGGCGGTGGAGAGAGTTCAATGACTCACCTATCCTGCTGTCTAGAGTTGCTAGCAACAGTACCGGCGGTCATAAAATGGACACCGTTGTGGGTCCTGAAAAAGCAAGCCAGAGAATGGACGTTATGGCTGACAGTGAATAGAAAGCCAAATACAGGAAGACAGAGGGCCCAGCGGGGTCAAACCAGCATTCAGATGCTGCAAGGAAATCAGGCTAACCCCGTGTGGTCACCCGTAATACTAGAAGGTCGGTGGCACCCAGGGCAAAACGTGTCTACATGGAATTATAGGGCATACAAGAAATAGCAGTGCTCAGACAACTGTCTCTCAGAGGTAGTAGTGCCATAATGGTGTTTGACCAAGGGCAAAACATCTCTCAAAGACAGCGACAGGCACTCAAGGAATCTAGATGCTCTACTGTAAATAGTAGTGCCGGTATAGAGCATGAAGATCGGCGGTAGGGGACCACACGGGCAGCTGAGATCAAAGGCTGCAACTAAATAGGCTTACCTCAACATTGGTGCGATCCGAAGTCCTTGGTAGCCACAGTTCGCACTAAGATAATACTCACCCGCGTGTGACCACGCCAAGCCTGCGACCTACCCTGCCGCCGGAACCGGGATGGTAACTGGTTGCCGGACTGCCCTACAGATAAGGCAGTCGCTCGCTCGGCAGTGGGTGGAGTCACGCGAAAGAGTGTGATCTCGCGTGACTGGGTAGGGTTCGTAAGTGTTTAATCGGAGGACTGAAAAATAAGGCGGCCATGTTGGTACGGACCGAAAGTGATGGGAAAGAGCGCTGTAAGTGGTAAAGCGCCTATTCTGCTCGATTAATACAAAAATTATTAGCCAGTCAGGTCATAGTAGAAATTAAATGAATATAAAGATTATAACAAGCCCGGAATATATATAACCAACCATGTCAGTGAAGCCAGCCTATAATCATTGCAAAAAACATTAACTGGTTGCCGGATGTCCTGGAGGTAAGGCAGTCGCTCGCTCAGTGGTGGATGGAGTCGCGCGATAGTGTGTGATCTTCACGTGACTAAGGGGGTGGGCGCTGGTAATGTCTAATCGAGAGACTGGAAAAGTAGGGTGGCCAAGTTGGAACGGACCAGGAATAATGTGGAAGAGCGCTATAATTGGTAAGGCGCCTATTCAGCTCAATAAATGCGGAAATTAACCAGTCAGGTTATCGCAGAAATTAAATGAATACATAAAAATATATAAAAAATATATATATAAACATCAAGCAAGAAATACATACGACCATGTTAGTGAAGCCAACCTACCACCATGACAGGATACCTTACAGGAAACATTAGGAATTGAAGGGTGCAGGGGGTAGGGGAATAAAACCACTAGAGGGCAACTGGTGAACTTATTAGTGGCATAATCAAAAATCTATGTGTTATACTGCACCCGGTGGTGGGCATTGCTAACTCCTTCTTCCTCTCAAGTGAAACATGTGAGTTAACCTCAGATCATTTCATGGCTATGTTCCGTGACTGTTCGCCACCTATCTTCTCTGTATCTGTCTATTGGTGCTTGAAATGCAACTTATATGTGACCCTCAAGGATCCTAAGGCGAGGTGCAGAGGGGGAACAATGATAGCATGAAATCACTACACATAGATAATTAATTAGATAATTAAATAGATAATTAAGGTCTAAGTGTGCATCCTCCCATATGGTTAGTATACATAATGGTGGCTCAATAGTGTCTAGATGAGTGAACCCCATGGGATGTCATCATTCAGCCCCTCAATATGTGTAGACAGTCTCAGCACCCACCTCTGCTCGATTTTAAATAATGCTGATTGAGAAATCTGTGGGTGTGCTTCCAACACAATCCAATGCAGTGAGTCTGGGGGGTGTGGTGTCTCTTTGAAATGTCTGTATAGTCTTGTGGTGATTCTTTGGCAACGTATGTTGTTCCTGTGTTCGGTTATTCTGGTTTTGACTGTCCGCATGGTCATCCCTATATACTTCAAGCCACAAGGGCAGGTGATCATGTATATACATTGCTTGGTGTTACAATTGGTGTGTTTGTTCAGGGACCATTTGAAATTAGTCAATAGGCAAACCTCTTTGGTTGCAGCAGTGAATTGGCACACTGTGCAGGAGCCACAAGGGTAATGTCCTTTCACTGCTGGGAGACCCCACAAGTTCCTTTGTGAGTTGGTCGTATGCTGTTTAGGTCTTGTGTGTATTAGAATGTCTCTGAGATTACGAGTTCTTTTATATGCAAACCTTGGCTTAGGTATCTGTAGGTCACCAGTGCCAAGAATGCCCCAATGTTTCAAAATAATCTTTTTAGTTCTAGCTGAATTAGGTGTGAACGATGTCACGCATGTTAGTATGTCCGTCATAGGTTTTGGATGTACCTCAAGCAGGGCTTCTCTGGGGTTATTTCTTGCTCTTTTCATGGAGTCATTGAGTATTCTTACAGGGTAGCCTCTGGCCTTAAGATTGGTCGCCAAAACAGCTGCTTCTCTCTTATAATCAGTGACCATCTTACAATTGCGTCTAATGCGCAAAAACTGACCGAAAGGTAGATTATCTTTTAGTGTTTTCGGATGGTGACTTTTGTATAGGAGTAAGCTGTTACGATCAGTGGGTTTCCTATATAAGGTTGTGGTAAGTGTACCCTCCCTCAGTATAATATTGAGATCAAGGAATGGAACAGTCGTTTCTGAAATTGTGTGGGAAAATTTTAGGAAATCATTCTGGTTATTTATCCACTCCACAAATTCTTCACATATGGTGCGGGGACCATGCCAGAATATGAGGATGTCATCTATGAAACGTTTCCATAGTATCAAATTGTTGTGGTAAGGGTTGTTGTTGTTATTGACCACATCTTTTTCAAATGCTGCCATATAGAGGCAGGCCACACTGGGAGCAAATGTACTGCTCATCGAAGTGCCCTGGCTTTGATGGTATAGTTGTTGTTTAAACTCAAAGAACAGCGCTCTTTCCCATCACTTTCGGTCCGTACCAACATGGCCGCCTTATTTTTCAGTCCTCCGATTAGGCACTTACGAACCCTGCCCAGTCACGCGAGATCACACTCTTTCTCGTGACTCCACCCACTGCCGAGCGAGCGACTGCCTTATCTGTAGGGCAGTCCGGCAACCAGTTACCATCCCGGTTCCGGCGGCAGGGTTGGTCGCAGGCTTGGCATGGTCACACGCGGGTGAGTATTATCTTAGTGCGAACTGTGGCTACCAAGGACTTCGGATCGCACCAATGTTGAGGTAAGCCTATTTAGTTGCAGCCTTTGATCTCAGCTGCCCGTGTGGTCCCCTACCGCCGATCTTCATGCTCTATACCGGCACTACTATTTACAGTAGAGCATCTAGATTCCTTGAGTGCCTGTCGCTGTCTTTGAGAGATGTTTTGCCCTTGGTCAAACCCCATTACGGCACTACTACCTCTGAGAGACAGTTGTCTGAGCACTGCTATTTCTTGTATGCCCTATAATTCCATGTAGACACGTTTTGCCCTGGGTGCCACCGACCTTCTAGTATTACGGGTGACCACACGGGGTTAGCCTGATTTCCTTGCAGCATCTGAATGCTGGTTTGACCCCTCTGGGCCCTCTGTCTTCCTGTATTTGGCTTTCTATTCACTGTCAGCCATAACGTCCATTCTCTGGCTTGCTTTTTCAGGACCCACAACGGTGTCCATTTTATGACCGCCGGTACTGTTGCTAGCAACTCTAGACAGCAGGATAGGTGAGTCATTGAACTCTCTCCACCGCCTAATAGTTCATCAGGCGCGGCCATGGGTTTTTATGTTTTGACTTTATTAGTATGCACTATTGGACCACACAAGGTTTTATAATAGTTTCATGAGCACAACATGGTGAGACTAGTGCATTTTTATCAATTTTTATTATTCATACAAACCTGCTAAAATACACAGTAGTACCTGTAGTAAGGTTTTTTCTCCTTCTCTTTGTTTTTGTTTTAAGGCTGATGAGATACGATAATATACAAGTGCCAAATGAGACCTTGTGATTAATTGAGGTTTATCTTTTGTTTGTATTACAGGTCACTGACCTGAACACGTGGTACGTAGATGTCACTTGACCACGTAGTGTAGATAGTATTTCACTCTGATCCTGAGGAAGTGCCCAGATCCCCCTGACATTAGAGGCACGAAACATGTCGATCATTTGAGAGTAGGACTATATGACTAGACACATTACATCTAGTGTACTGCCCCTCTCTATATATTTTTAATCAGGCGGTTTACCTTATGAATTAAATAATGGCTAGGACTAACTGACCTGTTTTAATCCACTTTCCTTTTACGTCTACACACACTAGGCCACTCACCCCACTGCACCCACCGGTAGGAACAGAAGATCCCCGCTAAAGAGCCCCGGTTCGGGAGCCCGTCCGGTATTGCAGCGCCGACTGGACGAGGGGCAGGCTCATATGATGAAGCATGACACCTAGCTTGCTGGGTGTGTGAGAGCCCTAGTTCCGCAAAGGGTTTCCCCCTCCCCCTTATCTTGCCTTTATCCTTGACTAGGCATGTAGCTACCTTTTCACTACCCACACCTCATAGTATCTCCTCTCTTTGTCGCTTGCTTTTGAGGAACTTTATACCTTTTTTGCATACAGTCTTCCCGGGCTTGTACGTTGGACCTCGTTAAACTAGCCTGCCCGCGTCCCCTTTTTTGTTAATCATATCAGCACGGGCCATACCCGTGGGACTATTTACAAGGTTACCAGCGGATCACTATCGGATCCAGACTGGCCCTCGTTCTTCTTCTCTTAATCCCTTTTTTTCTTTTTATTTAGTCTCTCAATTGAGTCTAAATCCCCATGGACAATCAAGGCCTGAGCTTCGGCGATGAGGCTGTCACAGATATATTAGACAGAACCCCGTCCCTTCTAGGGACGGATGGCAGTTCCGCTTCTGGTTCACAATCAGATGATTGGAACTCTCTAACATCAATGAAAAGAGAGTGGCTCAAGATAACGCTTCACGGCGCACTCATGACTGAATACCTGCGGGCTAATATCGCCCCAACTGGTTTGATCGTTAACAACTTCCCAAGATTGTTTCTTGATGATGCCACCTTTAAAAAGGAATGGTCCCTAGTTGCATGGAAATGCACGAGGGACTTGTTGGTACTCATCATTAACACAGCCAGAAGACTGGCAGATGCACTTCTTGTTAGGATAACAATCGAAGAAGGGGCACTGAAAACAACCATACAAATTACAGCATATAAAAACAAACTAGCGGAAATTAATGCTGAAATCACCGATAATAGAGAGTACCTGATGAAACAAAAAATAATGAAGCTTCAGAAGGACATCCAGAAATTCGATAAGGAAAAGGTGTATCCGTATCTTAAGGCCGATTACACATCTACCAAAACCAGCTACTCCTCTGACGACAACTCGGATAGGAGAGACTCCACGGACAGTAACTCGAGTACAGGGAGCTGGGGTAGTCATAATTCTAGGAGAAACCAACGCCCTAATCAGTACTACAATGTACCAGCTTACCATGGACCCCCTATATACCAGGGCCCCCCTCCTCCTCCCCCCTTTTGGCAGTTCCCTCCATATCAGCAGGGACCACCCCAATTCTTCAATCACAGCAACCCCTCTTTTTTAGACAGAGGTTGGGGCAGAGGAAGAGGGCGCAACAGAAAAGGAAATCAGAAGCAGGTCCAATGGCAGGACCAGCCCACGGGAGGCATGGACACCCGGAGCAAAACACAAGGCAAGAGGAATTAGTGGTCAATCTATCGCAACGCATCCTCACTGAATCGGAGAAGGCCGTGTTGCAGATGGGCCTAAGTTTTGTCCCTACCCCTAGAGAGGACAAGTTTAGGGACCATTGTGAGGTGCAAAATCTATTCCGGAAAATACGACTGAGGTCGTACTTCCAGGACAGACTACCCATTGAACAAGATGACTCTGGACTGAGGAACCCGTCCTCGTTTACACCAAACAATAGCATGGTCCCTATTGAGGTACTAGCTTTTGAACAGGCAGTACTCAAGGAATTAGCGCTACCCCATGATCGCTGTCCCTTCTACAACTTCTCGAATGCAGAGTCTTTGATAGCTAAGGGGCTTTCAGAAGACTCAACCATAATGATAAAACAGGCTGATAAGGGTGGGGCTACGGTAGTCCAATCCACTGCTGACTATGACGCAGAATGCAGACGTCAACTCTCTAATAATCGGTATTACACCCCTATTACAGTCGACCCTACCACACGCTTAACCACTGCCATCTCCACGATGGTGTACGAAGCTGAGACCAATGGCTGGATTAGTCACAAAGAATCTAATTTTCTGATTGCCAAGGAACCTAAGGTTCCGTACTTCTATACCCTACCTAAGATACATAAGGGTATTACCCCGGTTCCTGGTCATCCTATTGTTTCTGGCATTGGGTCATTACTCGAGCCACTCTCTAAGTTCTGTGACTATTTTCTACAGCCATTGGTGAGGGAAACACCATCGTATGTGAGGGATACAACGGATATCCTCCGAAATATTGAGGAAACACAGAACACCGATGAGATTGACCTCCTGGTTACACTCGACGTTGAGTCCTTATATACAAACATCCCTCAAGGAGCTACATTGACAGTTGTAGAGTCAGCTTTAAGCTCTTTAGAGTGGTCATCATCAACACCTATCTCCTTTATCATGGAGTGCGCTACCCTGGCTTTGACTGAGAATTTCTTTGAGTTTAAACAACAACTATACCATCAAAGCCAGGGCACTTCGATGGGCAGTACATTTGCTCCCAGTGTGGCCTGCCTCTATATGGCAGCATTTGAAAAAGATGTGGTCAATAACAACAACAACCCTTACCACAACAATTGGATACTATGGAGACGTTTCATAGATGACATCCTCATATTCTGGCATGGTCCCCGCACCATATGTGAAGAATTTGTGGAGTGGATAAATAACCAGAATGATTTCCTAAAATTTTCCCACACAATTTCAGAAACGACTGTTCCATTCCTTGATCTCAATATTATACTGAGTGAGGGTACACTTACCACAACCTTATATAGGAAACCCACTGATCGTAACAGCTTACTCCTATACAAAAGTCACCATCCGAAAACACTAAAAGATAATCTACCTTTCGGTCAGTTTTTGCGCATTAGACGCAATTGTAAGATGGTCACTGATTATAAGAGAGAAGCAGCTGTTTTGGCGACCAATCTTAAGGCCAGAGGCTACCCTGTAAGAATACTCAATGACTCCATGAAAAGAGCAAGAAATAACCCCAGAGAAGCCCTGCTTGAGGTACATCCAAAACCTATGACGGACATACTAACATGCGTGACATCGTTCACACCTAATTCAGCTAGAACTAAAAAGATTATTTTGAAACATTGGGGCATTCTTGGCACTGGTGACCTACAGATACCTAAGCCAAGGTTTGCATACAAAAGAACTCGTAATCTCAGAGACATTCTAATACACACAAGACCTAAACAGCATACGACCAACTCACAAAGGAACTTGTGGGGTCTCCCAGCAGTGAAAGGACATTACCCTTGTGGCTCCTGCACAGTGTGCCAATTCACTGCTGCAACCAAAGAGGTTTGCCTATTGACTAATTTCAAATGGTCCCTGAACAAACACACCAATTGTAACACCAAGCAATGTATATACATGATCACCTGCCCTTGTGGCTTGAAGTATATAGGGATGACCATGCGGACAGTCAAAACCAGAATAACCGAACACAGGAACAACATACGTTGCCAAAGAATCACCACAAGACTATACAGACATTTCAAAGAGACACCACACCCCCCAGACTCACTGCATTGGATTGTGTTGGAAGCACACCCACAGATTTCTCAATCAGTATTATTTAAAATCGAGCAGAGGTGGGTGCTGAGACTGTCTACACATATTGAGGGGCTGAATGATGACATCCCATGGGGTTCACTCATCTAGACACTATTGAGCCACCATTATGTATACTAACCACATGGGAGGATGCACACTTAGACCTTAATTATCTATTTAATTATCTAATTAATTATCTATGTGTAGTGATTTCATGCTATCATTGTTCCCCCTCTGCACCTCGCCTTAGGATCCTTGAGGGTCACATATAAGTTGCATTTCAAGCACCAATAGACAGATACAGAGAAGATAGGTGGCGAACAGTCACGGAACATAGCCATGAAATGATCTGAGGTTAACTCACATCTTTCACTTGAGAGGAAGAAGGAGTTAGCAATGCCCACCACCGGGTGCAGTGTAACACATAGATTTTTGATTATGCCACTAATAAGTTCACCAGTTGCCCTCTAGTGGTTTTATTCCCCTACCCCCCTGCACCCTTCAATTCCTAATGTTTCCTGTAAGGTATCCTGTCATGGTGGTAGGTTGGCTTCACTAACATGGTCGTATGTATTTCTTGCTTGATGTTTATATATATATTTTTATATATTTTTATGTATTCATTTAAATTCTGCGATAACCTGACTGGTTAATTTCCGCATTTATTGAGCTGAATAGGCGCCTTACCAATTATAGCGCTCTTCCACATTATTCCTGGTCCGTTCCAACTTGGCCACCCTACTTTTCCAGTCTCTCGATTAGACATTACCAGCGCCCCCTTAGTCACGTGAAGATCACACACTATCGCGCGACTCCATCCACCACTGAGCGAGCGACTGCCTTACCTCAGGACATCCGGCAACCAGTTAATGTTTTTTGCAATGATTATAGGCTGGCTTCACTGACATGGTTGGTTATATATATTCCGGGCTTGTTATAATCTTTATATTCATTTAATTTCTACTATGACCTGACTGGCTAATAATTTTTGTATTAATCGAGCAGAATAGGCGCTTTACCACTTACAGCGCTCTTTCCCATCACTTTCGGTCCGTACCAACATGGCCGCCTTATTTTTCAGTCCTCCGATTAGGCACTTACGAACCCTGCCCAGTCACGCGAGATCACACTCTTTCGCGTGACTCCACCCACTGCCGAGCGAGCGACTGCCTTATCTGTAGGGCAGTCCGGCAACCAGTTACCATCCCGGTTCCGGCGGCAGGGTAGGTCGCAGGCTTGGCATGGTCAAATGCGGGTGAGTATTATCTTAGTGCGAACTGTGGCTACCAAGGACTTCGGATCGCACCAATGTTGAGGTAAGCCTATTTAGTTGCATCCTTTGATCTCAGCTGCCCGTGTGCTCCCCTACCGCCGATCTTCATGCTCTATACCGGCACTACTATTTACAGTAGAGCATCTAGATTCCTTGAGTGCCTGTCGCTGTCTTTGAGAGATGTTTTACCCTTGGTCAAACACCATTACGGCACTACTACCTCTGAGAGACAGTTGTCTGAGCACTGCTATTTCTTGTATGCCCTATAATTCCATGTAGACACGTTTTGCCCTGGGTGCCACCGACCTTCTAGTATTACGGGTGACCACACGGGGTTAGCCTGATTTCCTTGCAGCATCTGAATGCTGGTTTGAACTGGGGTGGTGGAGTGAGCTAAAGAATGATGATGGATTAAACCCAGATCAGTTGACTGGGGGTGAGTGTTTGATTGGCTCAAACGTTCCGTCCATCATCCCCTTTTGTATCGCTTTGTTCGCCCTAAGTTGGCGGGGGTATGCCCAGACGTGGGTCCCTTGCTCACTTTGCCACTGGATTCAAGCAAGCCTGGCTGATGACGGCTGGAATGCCAGAAACCGGTCCTAGGATGCTTGTTTCCGGTCCAGGGAAGACATGGCTTGGCAGTTCGGGCTGGACTGTTCCCATGAGGCACAGGGTCAGACTGATTTGCATATGGCCATGTCTGAACTGGGGTGGTGGAGTGAGCTAAAGAATGATGATGGATTAAACCCAGATCAGTTGACTGGGGGTGAGTGTTTGATTGGCTCAAGCGTTCCGTCCATCATCCCCTTTTGTATCGCTTTGTTCGCCCTAAGTTGGCGGGGGTATGCCCAGACGTGGGTCCCTTGCTCACTTTGCCACTGGATTCAAGCAAGCCTGGCTGATGACGGCTGGAATGCCAGAAACCGGTCCTAGGATGCTTGTTTCCGGTCCAGGGAAGACATGGCTTGGCAGTTCTGGCTGGACTGTTCCCATGAGGCACAGGGTCAGACTGATTTGCATATGGCCATGTCTGAACTGGGGTGGTGGAGTGAGCTAAAGAATGATGATGGATTAAACCCAGATCAGTTGACTGGGGGTGAGTGTTTGATTGGCTCAAGCGTTCCGTCCATCATCCCCTTTTGTATCGCTTTGTTCGCCCTAAGTTGGCGGGGGTATGCCCAGACGTGGGTCCCTTGCTCACTTTGCCACTGGATTCAAGCAAGCCTGGCTGATGACGGCTGGAATGCCAGAAACCGGTCCTAGGATGCTTGTTTCCGGTCCAGGGAAGACATGGCTTGGCAGTTCGGGCTGGACTGTTCCCATGAGGCACAGGGTCAGACTGATTTGCATATGGCCATGTCTGAACTGGGGTGGTGGAGTGAGCTAAAGAATGATGATGGATTAAACCCAGATCAGTTGACTGGGGGTGAGTGTTTGATTGGCTCAAGCGTTCCGTCCATCATCCCCTTTTGTATCGCTTTGTTCGCCCTAAGTTGGCGGGGTATGCCCAGACGTGGGTCCCTTGCTCACTTTGCCACTGGATTCAAGCAAGCCTGGCTGATGACGGCTGGAATGCCAGAAACCGGTCCTAGGATGCTTGTTTCCGGTCCAGGGAAGACATGGCTTGGCAGTTCGGGCTGGACTGTTCCCATGAGGCACAGGGTCAGACTGATTTGCATATGGCCATGTCTGAACTGGGGTGGTGGAGTGAGCTAAAGAATGATGATGGATTAAACCCAGATCAGTTGACTGGGGGTGAGTGTTTGATTGGCTCAAGCGTTCCGTCCATCATCCCCTTTTGTATCGCTTTGTTCACCCTAAGTTGGCGGGGGTATGCCCAGGCGTGGGTCCCTTGCTCACTTTGCCACTGGATTCAAGCAAGCCTGGCTGATGACGGCTGGAATGCCAGAAACCGGTCCTAGGATGCTTGTTTCCGGTCCAGGGAAGACATGGCTTGGCAGTTCGGGCTGGACTGTTCCCATGAGGCACAGGGTCAGACTGATTTGCATATGGCCATGTCTGAACTGGGGTGGTGGAGTGAGCCAAAGAATGATGATGGATTAAACCCAGATCAGTTGACTGGGGGTGAGTGTTTGATTGGCTCAAACGTTCCGTCCATCATCCCCTTTTGTATCGCTTTGTTCGCCCTAAGTTGGCGGGGGTATGCCCAGACGTGGGTCTCTTGCTCACTTTGCCACTGGATTCAAGCAAGCCTGGCTGATGGCGGCTGGAATGCCAGAAACCGGTCCTAGGATGCTTGTTTCCGGTCCAGGGAAGACATGGCTTGGCAGTTCGGGCTGGACTGTTCCCATGAGGCACAGGGTCAGACTGATTTGCATATGGCCATGTCTGAACTGGGGTGGTGGAGTGAGCTAAAGAATGATGATGGATTAAACCCAGATCAGTTGACTGGGGGTGAGTGTTTGATTGGCTCAAACGTTCCGTCCATCATCCCCTTTTGTATCGCTTTGTTCGCCCTAAGTTGGCGGGGTATGCCCAGACGTGGGTCCCTTGCTCACTTTGCCACTGGATTCAAGCAAGCCTGGCTGATGACGGCTGGAATGCCAGAAACCGGTCCTAGGATGCTTGTTTCCGGTCCAGGAAGACATGGCTTGGCAGTTCGGGCTGGACTGTTCCCATGAGGCACAGGGTCAGACTGATTTGCATATGGCCATGTCTGAACTGGGGTGGTGGAGTGAGCTAAAGAATGATGATGGATTAAACCCAGATCAGTTGACTGGGGGTGAGTGTTTGATTGGCTCAAACGTTCCGTCCATCATCCCCTTTTGTATCGGTTTGACCCCGCTGGGCCCTCTGTCTTCCTGTATTTGGCTTTCTATTCACTGTCAGCCATAACGTCCATTCTCTGCCTTGCTTTTTCAGGACCCACAACGGTGTCCATTTTATGACCGCCGGTACTGTTGCTAGCAACTCTAGACAGCAGGATAGGTGAGTCATTGAACTCTCTCCACCGCCTAATAGTTCATCAGGCGCGGCCATGGGTTTTTATGTTTTGACTTTATTAGTATGCACTATTGGACCACACAAGGTTTTATAATAGTTTCATGAGCACAACATGGTGAGACTAGTGCATTTTTATCAATTTTTATTATTCATACAAACCTGCTAAAATACACAGTAGTACCTGTAGTAAGGTTTTTCTCCTTCTCTTTGTTTTTGTTTTAAGGCTGATGAGATACGATAATATACAAGTGCCAAATGAGACCTTGTGATTAATTGAGGTTTATCTTTTGTTTGTATTACAGGTCACTGACCTGAACACGTGGTACGTAGATGTCACTTGACCACGTAGTGTAGATAGTATTTCACTCTGATCCTGAGGAAGTGCCCAGATCCCCCTGACATTAGAGGCACGAAACATGTCGATCATTTGAGAGTAGGACTATATGACTAGACACATTACATCTAGTATACTGCCCCTCTCTATATATTTTTAATCAGGCGGTTTACCTTATGAATTAAATAATGGCTAGGACTAACTGACCTGTTTTAATCCACTTTCCTTTTACGTCTACACACACTAGGCCACTCACCCCCACTGCACCCACCGGTAGGAACAGAAGATCCCCGCTAAAGAGCCCGGTTCGGGAGCCCGTCCGGTATTGCAGCGCCGACTGGACGAGGGGCAGGCTCATATGATGAAGCATGACACCTAGCTTGCTGGGTGTGTGAGAGCCCTAGTTCCGCAAAGGGGTTTCCCCCTCCCCTTATCTTGCCTTTATCCTTGACTAGGCATGTAGCTACCTTTTCACTACCCACACCTCATAGTATCTCCTCTCTTTGTCGCTTGCTTTTGAGGAACTTTATACCTTTTTTGCATACAGTCTTCCCGGGCTTGTACGTTGGACCTCGTTAAACTAGCCCGCCCGTGTCCCCTTTTTTGTTAATCATATCAGCATGGGCCATACCCGTGGGACTATTTACAAGGTTACCAGCGGATCACTATCGGATCCAGACTGGCCCTCGTTCTTCTTCTCTTAATCCCTTTTTTTCTCTTTATTTAGTCTCTCAATTGAGTCTAAATCCCCATGGACAATCAAGGCCTGAGCTTCGGCGATGAGGCTGTCACAGATATATTAGACAGAACCCCGTCCCTTCTAGGGACGGATGGCAGTTCCGCTTCTGGTTCACAATCAGATGATTGGAACTCTCTAACATCAATGAAAAGAGAGTGGCTCAAGATAACGCTTCACGGCGCACTCATGACTGAATACCTGCGGGCTAATATCGCCCCAACTGGTTTGATCGTTAACAACTTCCCAAGATTGTTTCTTGATGATGCCACCTTTAAAGGAATGGTCCCTAGTTGCATGGAAATGCACGAGGGACTTGTTGGTACTCATCATTAACACAGCCAGAAGACTGGCAGATGCACTTCTTGTTAGGATAACAATCGCAGAAGGGGCACTGAAAACAACCATACAAATTACAGCATATAAAAACAAACTAGCGGAAATTAATGCTGAAATCACCGATAATAGAGAGTACCTGATGAAACAAAAAATAATGAAGCTTCAGAAGGACATCCAGAAATTCGATAAGGAAAAGGTGTATCCGTATCTTAAGGCCGATTACACATCTACCAAAACCAGCTACTCCTCTGACGACAACTCGGATAGGAGAGACTCCACGGACAGTAACTCGAGTACAGGGAGCTGGGGTAGTCATAATTCTATGAGAAACCAACGCCCTAATCAGTACTACAATGTACCAGCTTACCATGGACCCCCTATATACCAGGGCCCCCTCCTCCTCCCCCTTTTGGCAGTTCCTCCATATCAGCAGGGACCACCCCAATTCTTCAATCACAGCAACCCCTCTTTTTAGACAGAGGTTGGGGCAGAGGAAGAGGGCGCAACAGAAAAGGAAATCAGAAGCAGGTCCAATGGCAGGACCAGCCCACGGGAGGCATGGACACCCGGAGCAAAACACAAGGCAAGAGGAATTAGTGGTCAATCTATCGCAACGCATCCTCACTGAATCGGAGAAGGCCGTGTTGCAGATGGGCCTAAGTTTTGTCCCTACCCCTAGAGAGGACAAGTTTAGGGACCATTGTGAGGTGCAAAATCTATTCCGGAAAATACGACTGAGGTCGTACTTCCAGGACAGACTACCCATTGAACAAGATGACTCTGGACTGAGGAACCCGTCCTCGTTTACACCAAACAATAGCATGGTCCCTATTGAGGTACTAGCTTTTGAACAGGCAGTACTCAAGGAATTAGCGCTACCCCATGATCGCTGTCCCTTCTACAACTTCTCGAATGCAGAGTCTTTGATAGCTAAGGGGCTTTCAGAAGACTCAACCATAATGATAAAACAGGCTGATAAGGGTGGGGCTACGGTAGTCCAATCCACTGCTGACTATGACGCAGAATGCAGACGTCAACTCTCTAATAATCGGTATTACACCCCTATTACAGTCGACCCTACCACACGCTTAACCACTGCCATCTCCACGATGGTGTACGAAGCTGAGACCAATGGCTGGATTAGTCACAAAGAATCTAATTTTCTGATTGCCAAGGAACCTAAGGTTCCGTACTTCTATACCCTACCTAAGATACATAAGGGTATTACCCCGGTTCCTGGTCGTCCTATTGTTTCTGGCATTGGGTCATTACTCGAGCCACTCTCTAAGTTCTGTGACTATTTTCTACAGCCATTGGTGAGGGAAACACCATCGTATGTGAGGGATACAACGGATATCCTCCGAATTATTGAGGAAACACAGAACACCGATGAGATTGACCTCCTGGTTACACTCGACGTTGAGGCCTTATATACAAACATCCCTCAAGGAGCTACATTGACAGTTGTAGAGTCAGCTTTAAGCTCTTTAGAGTGGTCATCATCAACACCTATCTCCTTTATCATGGAGTGCGCTACCCTGGCTTTGACTGAGAATTTCTTTGAGTTTAAACAACAACTATACCATCAAAGCCAGGGCACTTCGATGGGCAGTACATTTGCTCCCAGTGTGGCCTGCCTCTATATGGCAGCATTTGAAAAAGATGTGGTCAATAACAACAACAACCCTTACCACAACAATTTGATACTATGGAAACGTTTCATAGATGACATCCTCATATTCTGGCATGGTCCCCGCACCATATGTGAAGAATTTGTGGAGTGGATAAATAACCAGAATGATTTCCTAAAATTTTCCCACACAATTTCAGAAACGACTGTTCCATTCCTTGATCTCAATATTATACTGAGTGAGGGTACACTTACCACAACCTTATATAGGAAACCCACTGATCGTAACAGCTTACTCCTATACAAAAGTCACCATCCGAAAACACTAAAAGATAATCTACCTTTCGGTCAGTTTTTGCGCATTAGACGCAATTGTAAGATGGTCACTGATTATAAGAGAGAAGCAGCTGTTTTGGCGACCAATCTTAAGGCCAGAGGCTACCCTGTAAGAATACTCAATGACTCCATGAAAAGAGCAAGAAATAACCCCAGAGAAGCCCTGCTTGAGGTACATCCAAAACCTATGACGGACATACTAACATGCCTGAAATCGTTCACACCTAATTCAGCTAGAACTAAAAAGATTATTTTGAAACATTGGGGCATTCTTGGCACTGGTGACCTACAGATACCTAAGCCGAGGTTTGCATACAAAAGAACTCGTAATCTCAGAGACATTCTAATACACACAAGACCTAAACAGCATACGACCAACTCACAAAGGAACTTGTGGGGTCTCCCAGCAGTGAAAGGACATTACCCTTGTGGCTCCTGCACAGTGTGCCAATTCACTGCTGCAACCAAAGAGGTTTGCCTATTGACTAATTTCAAATGGTCCCTGAACAAACACACCAATTGTAACACCAAGCAATGTATATACATGATCACCTGCCCTTGTGGCTTGAAGTATATAGGGATGACCATGCGGACAGTCAAAACCAGAATAACCGAACACAGGAGCAACATACGTTGCCAAAGAATCACCACAAGACTATACAGACATTTCAAAGAGACACCACACCCCCAGACTCACTGCATTGGATTGTGTTGGAAGCACACCCACAGATTTCTCAATCAGCATTATTTAAAATCGAGCAGAGGTGGGTGCTGAGACTGTCTACACATATTGAGGGGCTGAATGATGACATCCCATGGGGTTCACTCATCTAGACACTATTGAGCCACCATTATGTATACTAACCATATGGGAGGATGCACACTTAGACCTTAATTATCTATTTAATTATCTAATTAATTATCTATGTGTAGTGATTTCATGCTATCATTGTTCCCCCTCTGCACCTCGCCTTAGGATCCTTGAGGGTCACATATAAGTTGCATTTCAAGCACCAATAGACAGATACAGAGAAGATAGGTGGCGAACAGTCACGGAACATAGCCATGAAATGATCTGAGGTTAACTCACATGTTTCACTTGAGAGGAAGAAGGAGTTAGCAATGCCCACCACCGGGTGCAGTGTAACACATAGATTTTTGATTATGCCACTAATAAGTTCACCAGTTGCCCTCTAGTGGTTTTATTCCCCTACCCCCTGCACCCTTCAATTCCTAATGTTTCCTGTAAGGTATCCTGTCATGGTGGTAGGTTGGCTTCACTAACATGGTCGTATGTATTTCTTGCTTGATGTTTATATATATATTTTTTATATATTTTTATGTATTCATTTAATTTCTGCGATAACCTGACTGGTTAATTTCCGCATTTATTGAGCTGAATAGGCGCCTTACCAATTATAGCGCTCTTCCACATTATTCCTGGTCCGTTCCAACTTGGCCACCCTACTTTTCCAGTCTCTCGATTAGACATTACCAGCGCCCCCCCCCCCTTAGTCACGTGAAGATCACACACTATCGCGCGACTCCATCCACCACTGAGCGAGCGACTGCCTTACCTCCAGGACATCCGGCAACCAGTTAATGTTTTTTGCAATGATTATAGGCTGGCTTCACTGACATGGTTGGTTATATATATTCCGGGCTTGTTATAATCTTTATATTCATTTAATTTCTACTATGACCTGACTGGCTAATAATTTTTGTATTAATCGAGCAGAATAGGCGCTTTACCACTTACAGCGCTCTTTCCCATCACTTTCGGTCCGTACCAACATGGCCGCCTTATTTTTCAGTCCTCCGATTAGGCACTTACGAACCCTGCCCAGTCACGCGAGATCACACTCTTTCGCGTGACTCCACCCACTGCCGAGCGAGCGACTGCCTTATCTGTAGGGCAGTCCGGCAACCAGTTACCATCCCGGTTCCGGCGGCAGGGTAGGTCGCAGGCTTGGAGTGGTCACACGCGGGTGAGTATTATCTTAGTGCGAACTGTGGCTACCAAGGACTTCGGATCGCACCAATGTTGAGGTAAGCCTATTTAGTTGCAGCCTTTGATCTCAGCTGCCCGTGTGGTCCCCTACCGCCGATCTTCATGCTCTATACCGGCACTACTATTTACAGTAGAGCATCTAGATTCCTTGAGTGCCTGTCGCTGTCTTTGAGAGATGTTTTGCCCTTGGTCAAACACCATTACGGCACTACTACCTCTGAGAGACAGTTGTCTGAGCACTGCTATTTCTTGTATGCCCTATAATTCCATGTAGACACGTTTTGCCCTGGGTGCCACCGACCTTCTAGTATTACGGGTGACCACACGGGGTTAGCCTGATTTCCTTGCAGCATCTGAATGCTGGTTTGACCCCGCTGGGCCCTCTGTCTTCCTGTATTTGGCTTTCTATTCACTGTCAGCCATAACGTCCATTCTCTGGCTTGCTTTTTCAGGACCCACAACGGTGTCCATTTTATGACCGCCGGTACTGTTGCTAGCAACTCTAGACAGCAGGATAGGTGAGTCATTGAACTCTCTCCACCGCCTAATAGTTCATCAGGCGCGGCCATGGGTTTTTATGTTTTGACTTTATTAGTATGCACTATTGGACCACACAAGGTTTTATAATAGTTTCATGAGCACAACATGGTGAGACTAGTGCATTTTTATCAATTTTTATTATTCATACAAACCTGCTAAAATACACAGTAGTACCTGTAGTAAGGTTTTTCTCCTTCTCTTTGTTTTTGTTTTAAGGCTGATGAGATACGATAATATACAAGTGCCAAATGAGACCTTGTGATTAATTGAGGTTTATCGTTTGTTTGTATTACAGGTCACTGACCTGAACACGTGGTACGTAGATGTCACTTGACCACGTAGTGTAGATAGTATTTCACTCTGATCCTGAGGAAGTGCCCAGATCCCCTGACATTAGAGGCACGAAACATGTCGATCATTTGAGAGTAGGACTATATGACTAGACACATTACATCTAGTGTACTGCCCCTCTCTATATATTTTTAATCAGGCGGTTTACCTTATGAATTAAATAATGGCTAGGACTAACTGACCTGTTTTAATCCACTTTCCTTTTACGTCTACACACACTAGGCCACTCACCCCCACTGCACCCACCGGTAGGAACAGAAGATCCCCGCTAAAGAGCCCCGGTTCGGGAGCCCGTCCGGTATTGCAGCGCCGACTGGACGAGGGGCAGGCTCATATGATGAAGCATGACACCTAGCTTGCTGGGTGTGTGAGAGCCCTAGTTCCGCAAAGGGGTTTCCCCCCTCCCCCTTATCTTGCCTTTATCCTTGACTAGGCATGTAGCTACCTTTTCACTACCCACACCTCATAGTATCTCCTCTCTTTGTCGCTTGCTTTTGAGGAACTTTATACCTTTTTTGCATACAGTCTTCCCGGGCTTGTACGTTGGACCTCGTTAAACTAGCCCGCCCGCGTCCCCTTTTTTGTTAATCATACCAAACTTACGAACCATTTTCTTGAAAATAACCACTCGGCAGATGAATTGAGTTGGACAGTGCTGGAAAAACCATATATCCCCTCTCACATGTCTGACATCATGAAATACCTGTTCCGACGAGAACAAAGATGGGTCCATAAACTGCAGAGTGACAGCACAGGGTTAAATGATGATATACCATGGATCACACTTTAGGGCTACACCTTCACTCCAGTGCACATTACCATGCCCTCCGCAGTGCCAGGTGTATTACCAAGACCTACGATCAGAACTCGATCATCTACATCACATTATGTCTGGCCATGGCCACCAAAGGCAACCATCCCGTTAACCATACCAAACATGCCTCACTGTGAGGTCTTAGAATATAGTGTAATGAACCTCCTGGGCTATCGACCTGATATCCCCTGTACTGGATGATAGGGTTAGACCCTCAATCACACACCCTACCCTGTACTCCGTCGGGTGGTGTGCATTAGCCGTGAGACAGATATATCCACCTCATGGCACTGAACATATCATGCACCACTCAGCATTATACTTCCGCTTTTCGACAATGACACCAACCTCTTAGGTAGGTTGGTTCAAGAATTTCCTACAGCGAGACTTAATTGGAATCATCAACCACTTTTTTACAATTCCATGCCTAAATTTATGATAATTAGGGTCACGTGCAGCACTTACCCCTGTTTCATCAGGGTTGATCTCACTCAGTTTTACGCGACTCTAACACCCTAATTTAACTGAGGAACTTGTCCTCCCAGAATGCACTATTACCATACACATACAAGCCATCAACATATACCTTTATTATCAGATATTTAGATAGACAGGGTCCACCACGATGCACCTTGTCTTATACTTAGCCAACAAAGACTTTTGAACCAGCGCACGTCGCTTAAGAGGCATGCCGCAATCCCACCAGTTAGCATAACAACCCGTGTTTCTACAATGCATGCACCTTGTCTAATACTTAGCCGACGAGGACATTTGTACCAGCGTACGTCGGTCAAGAGGCGTGCCGCTATCGCATCAGTTAGCTTGACTACCCGTCTTTCTACAATGCATGCGTCCAGGGTATTTAAATGCACTTTGTCTAATACTTAGCCAACGAGGACATTTGAACCAGCGTACGTCGCTTCAAATTTGTCACCCTAGCTGCAGACACACTATGAGCCTTGCTGCCTCATCAGGAGCACGAGCTGTAGAAGTGTCTTTGCCTGTACCGTTACTCCGGTGAAGGCCACCCGGTTCACCGGTACCGGGCTAGATCATGAGTAGATCTGTTCTTCTGATACCATAAGAGTTCCCCGCCTCAGGGTCTCAGAGGCAGTTCACGCTCGAGCTGCGTTTCTGCCCAACTATGTTTACACACTCCCTATGGGGGTGGACACAGCCTACTTACCATTTGAAGTACTGCTTTTTCTGCATACAACGGTCAGAGCACCCTCTAACAGCCATGTTCTATATAGCAAGGCAGCACAGTTTCTGGCCGCACACCAGTATGGTAAGACCTGTTTGGACTAGCTACGGGCGCCAGCACCACTGGGGCTATGGCTTGTCTACATACTTACCATTAGAGCAGTACCCAGTGACATCGGCTCCAGACTTAACACTATTTCTAGCGCTGCCTCATTAGTCACCACCTAGGCACGTCGCACATAAAAACACTTAAACTTTGCATGGACACTGGGTCCAGGCACTGTAAATCAGTGCTTTGAGCCACCTTCCACAGGAGAACCACAATCAGGACTACAACGTGCCTGTCAGGGTGACGCTTCCCTGTCTCCTGCAAGCCACCTAGCAGACATTTCCAGACAGACCCCTTGATTTAATGTTTGACGCTATCTACATCACCCATCCCAGATCATGTCCAACATTCCTGGTGGTTGTTACACGACTTACCTCTATAAGTCCTTGAGTAATAGCACGCTGTGCACTTGGCTTTTATGTGATCATTTCTCTTTAAACCATGTCTTTTAGGAGTTGTGTTAAATAAACTTTGATATGTTTGACACATCCAACATCCTTTTTTTCAGACCAGTACCCCTTCCCTGAGCTGTCGCCAGGTTGAGGTGAGACCTCTTATCCGTACACTACGGGTAAGCAATACTTACAGTCATTAGAAGTGCTCAATGCAGCAAAAACCTGTGTCCATAACATTATCCCACACGGTCCTTGAAAAGTGTTCACAAACATGTCTAGAGTCACTCACTCATTTGATTTCACTTGTTGCTTTTGTTTCTTTCTCTACAGGTACGACCAGTAAATCAACCACACAAATCTGTAGGATTACTGGGTTCGTACTGTAATTTTCTTATTATTTTTTATCACCAATCATGTGTAATTTCTTCAGCAGCATATTAAGGTCCTGACGAAAGCCGTGACACCTTCGTGGGTCTTCAAGGCTGAAACATGTAGACCTGTCTTTTTCGTCTGACACGTACAGTTATAAATTCATACTGCAGGTGCGCTGTTTTTTAATCCTGGCACGAGAACGAGTCAATAAAGGTAGCTTTGTCGCTCTCGTTAGCTAGTTTTAACATCACTACTCTCACAGTTAGTTTTTTTGTTGCACTGCGCCCACGACCCAACCAGTTCTCTTCTCGTCTGCAGGATTTAGTATGTCCTAACAGAGAAGGAATAAAACATCCCTAAGCTCCTTCCTCTCAGAGAGGGAGTTGTAGCCTTTGGTAGGACTGGGTGTTCCTGCCAAGAGGAGAATCCCAGATGATGAAGCATGCTACCTATGGTGGGTAAGGGATTTCGTCCTGAAAGGGATTCCCCCATAAGCCCCCTGAGATAATCTTGAGTGTCCCTCAACAGTGGGTGCCCATGAGTGGAGAAGATTTTGGGAGTGTTTCCTACACGGTTATTGTCTTACTCTGCAATCCCGATCACTTTGTTCAGAGTTCGCATAAATCTCTCAGCTGCTCCATTCTCTTGGGGCCACCTTGTCATTATTCTCCTGTGTTTGACACATATAGAGTTGAAGTACGCTGCCCTCTTGGGTCCTCGGAAGGGTGATTCACTGTCTGTTTTGACCTCGAGTGGAATGCCATGAGTGGCAAACATTTTTTCAAGCTTTGGTATCACTTTTTTGGCGTACGTTGAGTAAACCAGTTCTGCCTCGGGTGCATGCTGAAATCATCCACTACTACAAGTAGATGTTGATTCCCCGGCAGGGTGGCAAAGTCTGCACTCAGACAGATCCACAGCAACATAGGGACACCCTCAGATAGGACTGGTGCGAGTTGGCCCGGCTGTCCTACTACTTGGCATGAGAGGCAACCAGCTTCTGTCCTTTCGTCATGGGCATCGAGGGCTGGAAACCAAACTTTTATTCATTTTGGTTTTCACAATTCCTTGGTGAATCTGGTGGCCATCTTGCTTGAGTCTCAGTATTAGTCTGAGAGGAATCTCAATCACCGTGCAATTTTGTCGTAGGATCGGACCATCCACCGCTAGTGACAACTTATTTAAACACTATGCATTGCTCGCATCTGCATTTGGGCTTCAGGTCTTCAACTTGTCTGTTCCTTCATGACGGCTACCAGTTATTGGTCTCAAGAGCTCTCACTTGTTGGAAACCCTTGCCATCTCTGCAGTCTTGACAGATTTCTTTCATTGTGAAAGGCTTTAGTTTGGAATTGTCTGTGACCATGCGGACATATTCCTCCTTGTCTCAAGCCTGCTCTTGTTATGTTATGTTATGTTATGTTATATTGATTTTGTAAGGCGCACAGCTACCCAAAAAGGGTTTCCCAGCGCCAGCCTGATGGAACCAAAAGAATCGGAACTACTGATTGAACAGCCACATCTTTAGACATTTACGGAAGTTCACATATATTGTTTCATTCCTGAGTGATATGGGGAGAGAATTCCATAGGGTTGGACCCAGACAGGCAAAAGAGCGACCACCCATCCGTGAGAGTTTAACCCTGGGAACCAAGAATTTCCCCTGAGTAGTAGAGCGTAACAAACGTGGAGGTTGGTAAGGATGAACCAAATCTTGCAAATATTGTGGGGCAGTACCAGACTTGATCTTGAACATGTAGCTCAAGGCTTTAAATTTAACGCGATTAGCGACCTTGAGCCAATGAAGATCTTGCAAGGAGCCAGAGATAGAAGCAGTTTTGGGGATCTGACAAAGTAATCTGGCAGCAGAATTCTGCACCACCTGTAGTTTACGTATCACTTCCTTGTTGGCCCCTAGATAGAGGATGTTACCGTAGTCCAATCTTGAAGTCACAAGCGCTTGGACTACGGTCCTTTGAGTGGAGCAGGGAAGCATCCAGATGATTTTTTTCAACCATTTAAGAATGGTAAAGCAGGTGGCTGCCACCTTCACTGCTTGCTGTCGCATTGATAATTGGTCATCAATAATGAATCCCAAATTGTGGACTTAATGGGTAGGCTGGGGTAAGGCATCCATTTCATCAGGCCAGTGCTGGGGGCCCCAAAGATCTTTATTTTTCCCCAAAATCAGGACCTCAGTCTTCTTGCCATTAAGCTTAAGTAAATTAGCTTGCATCCAAGATGCAATTTTCCTTAAACTGGTCTGAAGAACTGATGGTCCTAGCATCTTCTCGGCAGAAAGGGAGAAGATGATTTGGGTGTCGTCCGCATAAGAGAAAAGGGACAGCCCGGCCTCCTCAGCAATTGTCAGCCAAAGGTCTGATATAAACATTAAATAGTAACGGGCTGAGAATAGAGCCCTTGGGTACCCCATAAGGAGAGGAATACGTTTTGGAAGTGGCCCTAGAAGAAAAGACTTGAAAAGTCCGATTGGAGAGAAAAGATGTAAGCCAGGCAAGAGCTGGACCAGAAATGCCAAGGGACTGTAGGGATTTTATCAACACGGTGTGCGACACCGTGTCGAAGCGCGCTCAGATCTAGTAATATGAGGGCCACCGTGTCCCCACGGTCCAGACGATGTCGCAGCATTTCTGTGACTCCGAGATGAGTCTTCTCAGTCGAAAAACTGGCTCTAAAACCGGATTGGGAGGAGTGTAAGAAATTAGAGGATTCAACAAACTGGGTTAATTGTAAGTTTATGTGTTTTTCCAAAATTTTGGAATAGATCGGAAGTAAAGATATTGGTCTAAAATTGGATGACTGAGCAGGATCCGCGTTAGGCTTTTTCAGGAGCGGGAGGACCATAGCGTGTTTCCACTCTGACGGGACAATAGCTTCCTGTATGGAAGCATTAAGTAGCTCCATGATTAGCATAAGCGATGATAATTCAAGCTGCTGTGGCACAGTTGTTTGCAGCTCTTTTGTGGTGGAACAACTAATTGGCAGGATTATCCTGCAACAGTTGATACACTCCCTCGAAAGATCATTCTTGAAGTTGCAAGATCTACTTTTTGATCCTAGATGGAATTTCAGACTTCAATCCTTGAAAGTGGGCACTAGGGGGTTGTGGTCTATGCAAACTCTTAAGGTATTTCCATATAAATTGAAGTGCTTGCAGCCCCACAGCAACACAATAGCTTCTCTCTCTATTTGAGAATATTTCTGTTCCATTTCCATTAAAGCTCCACAGGGCTTGGCAATGTAAGCCCAGACATTACTGCCTCGAGCCCTGTAGGACTGGCATCAAAACTAATTCTGCTTGGACAGATAGTAGTATTTCTTAATGGTCTGTGCTGATATGGCTGCTTTAGTTTCTTTGGACACTTTCTGTTGGTCTGCTTCCCATGTCTACAGCATGTTTACCTTGAGTAGGTCTCGTAAGGATATTGTTAAAGCAGATTTTATATGAACCTACCACAGTAAATGGCCATGCCCAGGAAGCTTCTCATTTCTGATACGTTGATCAGCAGGCATGCTATCTGGACATCTTGGTCTTCCTTGGGTATGGGAAGACACCTTCTTCAGAGAATCAGTACCCAAAGAACTCAATGTTGTTTGTGGGAAACTCACACTTCTCCTGGTGGAAAGTCAGGCCTCTTTGTCTGATTCCCTCGAGCAGTGCTCTTAGGTGGTGTTGATGTTTTTCAATGGAGGTGATGTGAACCAGAATGTCATTGATGACATTTAATAGTCTGTGTATTCCGGACAGCATTTCCTTGATACAATTCTGAAACGCCTGTGCTGTGCTGCGCTGCTGATTCAGATGTAGTGTTGCAGCCCTATAGCAGCTGAAAACGTTGCTATGTAGTTTATTCTTAAGAAAGCCTGCTCTACCAGATTTCAAGTCTATTTTTGAAACCCGTTCCATTTATCTCTATTATGATGATGTCAACGGTAGGTGTCAGGTAGCATTTTCTTTTGATGGCTTTGTTTGAAATCTGCATATAGACGCAGATGTTTATGGCAGCAGATTGCTTTGCCTTTCTGGCTACGACAATGAGGGAAACCTTTGAGTTAGGGCTGTCAACCTTCTCTATGATTCCAGCCACTACCATCTTTTGTAGTTCCTGTTCTACTTGTGCCAGAACATGGAATGGAACGTGCCTACGCTGCCCGATCCCGGTACTGCTCAGCTGATCTCCTGCTCCGTGGCTAGTCTGCTGCCGGAAGGCAGATGCCCTCGGCGGCGAGCCATTGGTTGACTTTGTCGGCTCTCCTGATTCCCGTGCCTGCCTACTGTAGATTGAGATCTCCGGGCGCTGGGGGGTTGCCCGCTGTGCAGGCGCCATCCGCCAGGATTTCCCCGTGGAACTGAGAGGTTCAGCCTCGAGCCCCTGCCTGCTATCGTCGTCCCTGCCCCGGAGGACCTGACCGGAGCCCTGAGGGCAGCACCTGGTCGGGGGATCTTTTTCATCGGCTCCCCGGTCTATCGTCGTGCTTGCCCTCTTCCGACAGAGGGGCTGCGACCACCGGCACCATTTGGTCTCCGGCGCCTCTCTGCAGCCTGCTCTGCTGTCCTCTGTCTGGGCCGGAACTCGGTGCCCGACAGGGATTTCCGGCACTGATTGATCCTGGGAGCCCTGGGTCTGCGGCCCCCACTTCGCTGCCACGGGGCCGAGTGCCCTTGTTGATCATCCTAGCCTGAGCCTGCTCCTGGTTTTGAACTTGTTGCACCATTTTGCAGCCTTGCTTGCTGCCCTTCTATCCGGCCCGGTGCGAGGCTGCCCAACTGTGGCTGCCGGCGCCTACTGATCGGGCGGTTCCCGTTTCTGCCGCTTCCTCTCGCTGCTATGGTTCTGGATGCCCTTATGAGTCGCCCTGACCAGAGCATGCTCTTTGATTTGGATTGAGTTCACCGGCACCATTTGGCCTCCGACGCCATTTTGCAGCTTTGCCTTGCTGCCCTCTATCTGGCCTGGAGCTCGGTTGCCTGGCAGTGGTTGCCGGCTGTGACTGATCCCGTGATCCCTGAGTCCGCAGCCTCCACTCGCTGCTGCGAACCTGATGCCTGGGGTCGTCCTGGCCAGAGCATTCTTTGTATCTGAGTCCAGCGTCTTTTGTAACTTTTTCCAGCCTTTTCTATTGACGCTGCGGTTGCGCTTGTACCATTAATCCTGTGGTTGCGCTTGTGCCATTCACACGAGGGAACTCTGGAAACGACTCGTGAGTAACAACTCTCCTGCTGTTAGGACTTGGTTTATAGTTATCCCGCTTTTTGGGTTTATTTTCTTTCGGTGCCCAGGACCCGGATCCACCATTTTGGAATCCTCTGGACTTCCTCTTCTCCGCCGGATCCCATAGGAGCGACCCAAACGTTGTCTCTACCGATGGACTGCTCCATGTCTGTTCGACGGTCTGACCTTCACCCCCAACACCCCCCTCCCCCCCGGGTCTCTTTCCCTCCTCCCACCTTTCTCTGTCGCAGTGTACCGGGTTGTTGAAACTACCGGTCCCAATCCCTACACTACACTACACCCCTCTCACTTTCATCCCTAACACCTATTTCTTGGGATGTTGTGACTATTGATCCTTGCCGGTCACTAGCCGGTCACTTATCTGTCCTGATCTGCTCCCTTTTCTCCTTTTCTTATTTTTCCCTGTTCCCTCCTTACCCTCATGCTGCCTCTACTACACCTCGCCCTAGTACTACATACTATGGTATTAGTTCATCATTAGGATGCATCCCTTTGTGCTTTTCGCTAGTACGAGCAACATTGGCCGATGCCCGGTGGAGCTGTCTCATGCAGCTAGAGGGGAGTCTGGCCCTGGTCTCACCCCCTCGGCCGTCACCTACCCAGCCGGTCATCTAACATTGTTTTCCTCGTTTCCCTTTTGTGTTTCTTCCCCAAGAGCCTGAGCAACCTGGGCAGATGCCCGGTGGAGCTGCCCTATGCAGTTTCCCTTTTGTGTTTCTTTCCCAAGAGCCTGAGCAACCTTGGCAGATGCCCGGTGGAGCTGCCCTATGCAGCTATAGAGGAGTCTGGCCCCTTGGCCATCACCTACCCAAATGGGTCTCCCGTTCGCATCCCCTTCCCCCCTCCTCCTCCCTCTGTGACTCCCTGATTCATACTGATTTTACTATGTAACCTGTAACTCGCTGACTCTAATGATGTAGATGTCAAAACTTCTTGTACCTTCCGCGGAGCCCGAGCAACCTTGGCCGATGCCCGGTGGAGCAGTCCTTTGCAGCTATAGAGGAGTCTGGCCCCCTGGCCGTCACCTACCCAGCCGGTCATCTGACAATGTTCTCCTTGTGTCTCCTTCCCTCCCCTGGGTTTCTTGATTCATACTTTGTAACCATGTATCCTGCAACTCGCTGATTCAACTGATGTAGACACCAAAACTGTTTCCACCAACTGCGGAGCCCGAGCAACATTGGCCGATGCCCAGTGGAGCTGTCCCATGCAGCTATAGAGGAGTCTGGCCCCTGGCCGTCACCTACCCAGCTGGACATCTGACATTGTTTTCCTCGTCTCCCCGTTTTTATGTCTCCATGATCACTGTTACTCTTTCTATTCCTGACGAATTCCCATAACATTGTTTCTTTGTCTGTGTTTTACTATGCTCTGTTAATGGCTGTATTTTGTAACTTGTTGACTCATTTGATCCTCATGTAAAGCGCTCTGATATCCTTCGGGATCTGGTTCGCGCTATATAAAACTTAAAATTTTTTTTTTTTTAAAAACACCCTGCGATGGTGGCGAGAGCTATTGGTTGAATTTTGAGGCCAATGAGAAGTTGTAATTTCCTTTGAGCCAGCTAACGCCTTGGAATACATTTGCAAATTCTTCCAGCATGAGAGTGACGCGCTGTTGTTCTACCTCAAATGTGAAGGAAATGAGCTTCAGGGATTCCGCATCTTTGCAGCTGGTTAGCGTTGTGCTCTTGGTTTTGGTGACAAAGAAGCAGGTTGAGATGTTCTCGTCTTGGTGCACTCCTTTAGATGTGATGATACCAGCTAGGTCAATGGGGGTGGAGTTGTCATAGGTGTAGATTCTGGTCTGTACGGCAGGTGTCCCATTCAATTTGTTGTAATCAGTTATTGAACATAACACCTACTGTGGCACCTGTTTCGATGAGACTGGATATTGGACGTCCACGAATGTAAAGTTCACACCGTGGTTATGAACTGTTCGGGGAGCTAAGTTTCGAGTTGTCCAGGTGTTCATTTTGGATTTGTCTTAGCTGGGGGTATTGCTTGGTGCAAAGTGATTCACTCTACCACAGGTAGAGCATATCTTGCCTTTCACTGGCCAGGGGGGGTTTCAGTGCTTTACATTGCCACAGTAGCCACATAGCTTGTCATGTCTTCTGCTTAGTGGTTTTCTGGAGATTGTGTGGTCTTCTCTGGTTTTGCATCATTCAGTCTTGGTGCGGTTGGATGCTTGCGCCGCTTCGATGTGGGCAGCTCTCTTGTCCACCAGTTCATGAGCGCATCCGAGGGCGAGCATTGTAGCTAGAAGCATCTTGGCAGTTTTCATTATTTTCTTGTGGAGGTTGAAGGAATAACACTCTTGAATGATTTGGCCCCATAATTCTTTGTTGATGTTTGTGAATTTTCATGTGGTCACCAAACCTCTTAGGCACGTTTAGATAGCATTTATAGACTCATTCCGGCCTTGCTTCGCCGCAGAACGAAACACTCATAGTCTGGGTTAGCGTGTCTGCTGCTTTGTGTGTGCAGCGCAGCAGTATAGTCATTGTCTGGAGCATGATATAGGAGAGTGAAAAACATGTTATGTACCACTTCACTTACCGGGGAAGAAGTATGAATCTCTTTATTGCAAAATCTACTTCTTTAATGGCAGTCAGGTCATTTTCAAATCCTTACCAACGTTTTCCATCTCTCCACCACTTAGAATGGAGCGGACCACATATCAAATGATTGGATAGCAGTCGCCAAGTTGTGAAACATGGTGAGTGATGTCAGAGGGGCCGAGGCGCAAGAAGAACAGTCACTGATGGTGACAGTGCAGGTGCAGGCTCACATACGTTGGGAAAAATAAGAGGCAGGCGTGGTCATTGCGTGGAAGATCCTTAACACCGGAATAGGTCTCCACCAGTGCTCACCATGAAGGTATGCACACTTCAACAGGATGTTGAAGCATAAGACTAAAGGGCCCAGATGTACAACGCTTCCTGTTTGCATTTCTTAAATAGCAACTCTGTAGGAATCGCTATTTAAGAAATGCAAAAAGATATGTACTAAATAGTGACAAGTACCAAAAAGACGAGACATGAGTTGACATGAGATGGGTAGCATATCCGACTCAAGAAGAGATGTAATGCCGACATACTGACACGGAAGAAGGTGGGAAGGGAGGGGGGTACATAGGGTGGTTAAGAGACTCTGGGCCATATGTATGAAAGTTTGGTTTGCAATTCTCAAATAGCGAATTTTAGAGAATCGCTATTTGAGAATCGCAAAACTGAGATGTATGTAGGATTTGCAATAAATTTTGCGAATCCTTCATATTCCTTAATTGCGAATCGCAAATTGCGATTCGCAATTAAGGAATACTTCCCCATTCATTCCTATGGGCCTAGAGGCCCATAGGAATGAATGGGAAGACATTCTCAATTTGCGATTAGCAATTAGAGAATCGCAAATTGAGAATGCAATTTCAAGGGTGCCAGGGTGTCAAAGGACTCCTGTTGCACCCTGAAATGTGCATGTGTGCACATGTGGCACACATACATGCCCTAAAGGCATGTATGTGCGCCACATGGCACTTTCAAAAATGCAAAAGTGCATTTTTAAGTGAAATCGCAAGTTACCACCAACTTGAAGTTGGTGGTAATTTGCGATTCCTTAAGCCCAAATTGCACTTTTTTGTGCTTCTTACATTGCATTTAAGGAATCGCAATTAGCGATTCCTTAAATGCAATCATAAATAGGGAATCGCAAAATTTGCGATTCCTTATTTTGAGAGGGGGTTTCAGTGTGATACATTGCACACTGCTAATTTGCGATCGCAAACGCCGAAATTCTGCGAATTTCGGCGTTTCTGATCATAAGTGGTTTCATACATATGGCCCTCTGTTGGCAATGGAGACATTATTTAAGAATATTGCAATATGTATGCTTGGGAAAATGCTGAAAAGAAACTTGACTGTTTGGTGATGATCCTGATGGAGACTGCAAATGTCTATTTTTTATTAAGATGTTTCAAATATGTGTATAAGTGGTACATCCTTTGCATATGTCTAAAATGTCAATAAAGATATTTACCAGAAAAAAAAGATGTTACTAAATTTGCGATTCCCTAATAGCGATTCCTACAAAGTAGGAATCGCTATTAGGGAATCGCAAATAGGAAATGCCATTGCATTCCCGCCTATGGGCAAAATAGGAAATGGTTTGCATGTCATAAATTGCGATTTCCTAAAAGGAAATCTGCAATTTAAGAAATGCAAAGACAAGGGTGCCTCTGGGCTTAAGGCCCCCCTGGAGGCACCCCAAATTTCCTAGTGCACATCTAAGTGCAAATATGCCCTAGGGGCATATGTGCGCTTCATGTCCCATTGAAAAATGCATTTTTTTTTGCACATGGTTACCATCGACTTCAAGTCGATGAAAATAGCATTGTCTAAATGCTTGATTCGCATTTAGGAAATGCTACGTACATGTGCTTTAGGATTCGCAAATAGGTAATCCCTATTTGCGATTCCTAAATCGCAGTCGCAGTTTGCGATTTCTATTAGGTAGAAATCGCAAATTGCGACCGTTTTTGCCCCTTTGTACATCTGAAAAGGCCATTTAGCATTTCTTAATGGGTCGAAATAGCGATTTGGCCAGTTAAGTAATGCTAAATGGCTTTGTACATCTGGACCAAGGTGATGTATTTCTGTCGCAGAAGCAGTGGTAGACAGCTGCTGCTAGACAAGGGCCCTCAGGATCCGTGCTAATACCAGTCTAGTGCTAATAAAAATTCCAGATTCACAACTCGGAGGATAGGATCGTCAAAGCTGCTGCTGTGGGACTGCAGCGCCAGAGTCCCGCCATACAGTCTAGGGCACACTCGCACAACAGAAGCGAGACACACTACTTGCAGAGGCACCGGCCCAGTAAAGATTTCACCTTGCGGCATGCGGGGCTGGTTGGTCGCCAGCAGGAGGCAGACAGCAGTTGCAGCTGGGATGCGGAATGGGAGAGGTAGTGTCAGGCTCAGGGGTCTGGGTCCTTTTCTCCACGTTGTTAGATTGTAATGGGGCCTCAAGGCCACACGGAGGGTGACACAACAGAGCACGCACCCGTATTCTATTGGATAGCCAAGCACCCCTACACGCAGGTGAGCACTCTTTATTTATAGACTTTGTGACAACATACTTGGGAGATACCAAGAGTGTCAGCTGTGTGGGGTACTGCTATTGCTACCTTTTAGCTCTTGATTATGTGTGAAGGACATTTGATATTTAAGAGGGAAATCCCATTAAAGTACATTTTAAAGGATGTTTGCAAATACGGGGACCCTATTGCAATCTGTGGAGGCATGTTGATTTTTTTGGAGGGTGAATATCTATGAAAAGAGAAATTCGGACAAATTGACAGGTCTTCTGGACCCAGACAACAAGGACCTTATGGGTCAAGGGTTGTAAGGGTGGGTTGTGTGAGGATTTTATAAACACATCTGGAGTAAGATTTCTGTGAGGATTTTATAAACACATCTGGAGTAAGATTTCTATAACTTCCCTGTGCACATGATGGCTATGTTATAAAGCGCCTGTGCTGTGCAGTGATGGTAGCTGGGACCTTACAGGTGCCAGGCAACAGAAAAATATATGTGAATGGTGGGCAGAGTTCCTCCACCCTTAGGTAGCACTCTTTTGGCCTAGTGGAGCTCACCGCATGGTTCTTTGATGGTGGTTGGTCAACAATTGCATTTGTGAGGCACAATGGATCAGTATAAGGAAAGGGGCAAGTGTGCAGGTTTTGTGAATGCATAAGGCCTGTTTTGCGGGGCTTATGGGACTGGGCAATTCTTAAAAAAATATTGCCACAGGAACCAGGTACTATTTCAAGCTTACTGGAGTGATTAAATAACTTATTTGTAATAGCTGATTTCCAGGCAGTAGTAAGACCAAACAGTTAAGACTTATTCTTGAGGATTGATTGCCAGCCTGGAAACTCAAGTACACTCAACACTTAATCAGTACATAATAAATTAGGATGTCCAGTCTGTTCTTCTTCTATGGTTAAACAATAGAGACAGGATTTTAATTGTGTGGAAGGCATACTGATTTTCTCTAGCATGTAACAACTCTATTGCACAGTGCACAGGTAAAGGCTAATTCATGGATTTCCTGCACTGCAGGTTCTTAGGGGTTGCTGCATTTCAGGTCGAACCCAAACGTTCAACATATGCTAAACTTACATGTCTTATAAACCTACCATGTGCTGCAGGCCATCAAGGGGAAAGAAAGACTTTGTGAATGTGGCCAAGTACTTCCAATGTTTACTTTTGAGCTGGGATTCAGGACACATATCAGAGACCTGGTGGTGGGTGTGATTACGGTGGAGCAAGTTTTGTATTTTTGGTGAGTTGGGGTGAGTCAGAACAACAACTCACTTTAGTCTTAGGGGAAGTGGCAGGTCAATACCAAAGCAGGTAAAACAACAGGTCCTTGGTACAAACATCAGCAGCAGGCAGCCAGCTAAGCATTCTGGAAGAACCACCACCTTTCACAATGTTGAACTCATAAAATCAGTTCAGCACAGTAATTGGGGAATGACGAGTGGCTCGGCAGACCTGTAATCAGATTGGTCTGCGTCACAAGGTTTCTTGAACACTTCCCCACACAATATCAATCGCCACTTGTAACGAGGGTCTCTATCTCTTTGATTTGGATGATGTGGGGAGATCAGAAGGTAATTTGTTGTGGTGATGTGACTTTTGGAGTGGGGTGGACAGCAACATACATGCTTCGATCGTGGTGGCTCCCCTCCAGTCAGACTATTACATGATAAGGGAGCACAGGAGCAGAGCTTGGTGGGTCTTTCAGTGAGAGCAGGTAGGTTCCCATCTCACAAGGCGGCCTGCTTCCATTCCCTCAGGTGTCATCAAAATCAGGCCTTCTCTCCTTAGATCATGGAGTATGCACAACACTCATTCAGAAGGGACAAACAAACGTTTAGCCATTTCATCCATACTGGTGTACAGAATTCATTTCATAATAAAGGTGAACTTAAGTACCTGGCTCTCAGGGCCAGCTTCTATTAAATGCACTGGTTATTGGCCCAAAATGGCCACTCATATTTCTAGGAGCTCTCAAACATTTTGGGGGTTCCAAGTACAAAGTTCAGCTCAATTTAGGTGTTTTTATTTCAATGGAAACTAGCTTCCCAAAAGGCGAATATTCAGTGGTTTTCTTGGGCATGGCAGGTATCCCATACAATCCAGTGTGTATTCTTATTAGACCATGGAAATTTCCAACTGCTCAGTAGCTGCTGCTGACGTCAGCTTTCTTGGCAGACTGGACACAGAATGTGGGGGCTACGGAGCTAGCCCATCTCCTTAGGTAAGGTATTTAGCAGTGGCCTTTCAATTGACCACCGTCCATTTTTCAGGTGTTCCCTCTCTCAGGTGTTTGATCCAGGGAAGGTGAATGAATGAATCTTAGAGCTGAACTGATTAACACTGTCCCCACGAAGCACCTTTAAATCCTGAGACTACATACGTTCATTAAAAGCCCCAAACTGTGCTACAGCGCTTCTCATGTATCCAAACACAATTTCACTCACACCGTTTACGCTCTGGGAACAAGCACCACTAGTCATGAAATGCCTGTATGTCACCTGCCACCAACCATTGACCATTAGTCATTTTATGGCTGGGCCATGGGGATTCCACCCAACCATAGTAAGTGGAGATCCACGTTGGTTGGATCCCTAAAGTCTAGGAGAGTCTACAACTCTCGTTGGGAGCAACATCATAAAATCATGTAGAGCACTTTATGAAGAACTTGTGACATGGATCCTCTACACAGAATAACATGCCAGGTCAGCCAATATGTTAAAATGAGTAAAAAATGGTCACATGGCGTTTTGGCAGGGACCTCTAACCTTAAAGTGTCAGTGGAAGGCAGCACAATGATGTCAGTTCAGTTATTGTGTTTTCTCCAAGGAACTGGTTGCACCGGAAACAGCAGCATCAGGCCTGAGTGCACATTGCCTTCCCAGGCACACCAGTGAGAATACTAAGAAATTAGGTATTTTGTCTGGGTAACACACTTGTTAATTTCAATGATTTAACAAGGGTACTGTTTGAGAGGAGGCATCTTTAGGAACTGGAATTGGGGGGATTTACTTCTTGCCAACTCTTAAAAGTATTGAACATATTTTTTTACAGGAAGGTTGGGATTTTATGGCAACATCCATTTTCTGTTTTCTGTAGAGCATATGGCTGTAAGGGCAGTAGAAGAGTAATGGAATAAAGGGAGTCTAGCTATTTTAAGAGCTATATGGTCCTGCAAGGCATATCTGAGCTCAGGCAGTAAATTGCCATTTTAATTTCCCCCCACCCTGCTCCTTTCTGTCCACTATACAGATATGGTGCATTGCGAGTTGGATCTAGAGAATCTATATTTGGATTTGCTGCCATTTTTCTGTGATGGGGCAGGGAAGGAAGTTGAATAAAGTACTTTTTTGTGGTATTTGTGAATAGTTTTTGGTCCAACACAGGGGCCTGTTTTGGAAAACGCAAGGGTTGCGTTGTCCAAATACATTGATTATACATTTGGAATATTTAAAAACAAGGATATGATTGGGAAGTTATAGCAGACAATAATATAAGGAAGGCAGCTTGTAGATGAATGATGGATAACATTTGTTTCTCTAAAGAAGAATGTTATCATTTGAGGTGGAAGAAAACATTTAAAAAAACATTGGTGCAATACAAAAGTGGATAAAGGAAAAGGTTAAAGGTACATTATATTTAGATGAAAATGTCAAATAAAATATATCATGTTAAACTAACAAAACCACTTAAATTCACCAGTTATAATTATCTCAAGTAACCACTTAAATTCACCAGTTATAATTATCTCAAGTAACTATAACTCATGCCTTAAAGTAACTATAACATGCGCCTTTGTTTTTTTCAGTGCATTTCTAAGGTATCTTTAAATGACAATAACATATTATTACAATTCCTAGCTATAACGCCACTTTAACCTTTGTTTTTTCAGTGAGTTTCTAGGGTTTTTTTCTTAACTCAAAATCATTTCTATTGAGTTTTCACATGGTAGTACAACATCATATCAAACTTGTGCAAGGTACAAAGGTTGTGGCAAGGGCTCATATGACATGAATAATACACACAACAGTATAGAGGAGTCATGGCAGAAATAGCTTCATAACGAGCAAAGGGCGCGGGCAGCTGTTGTCAAGGTTAAAGTGTGTCAATGGATACGATGATGTATGCCACGAAAGGAGTAGGGAGATATCCGGCTGTTATGACTCCTTCCAAATAGGTGGGGGATGAAGGCCGACACGTTCTACCCTTTGCCTGGGTTGTAGGTGAGGGACCAAAGGAGATGGTTGAGGGACCTTACACTGCTATGCTTTGATGGAAAAACTAAAGGGCCAACTTGTCCAACATGAAAACATGAAAAAAGTGGGGAGTAAGGAAATGAAATGGAATGAAATTAGGCATTTATAAAGCGCGTGGATACTCACATAGAGTGTCCCGGCGCTAATCTCCAAAACCAGCAGAAAAACCCCGCCCTGCCAACCATCGTGTTATTGTTGGAACAGCCATGTTTTAAGTTGTTTCCTAAAAAACAGCAAGTCCTGAGTCAATCTGAGATGTGGAGGCAAGTCGTTCCACAGGCGAGCCGCATGAACCTGAAAGGAACGACCTCCAATCCGAGATCGAGTGAACTTGAGAATCACCATCAGGGATTGTCCAGAGGACCTTAAGACTCGTTGAGGCTGATAGCGTTGGATCCTACTTCTCAGGTAAACCGCACCCGTATCGTGGAAGGCTCGATAAGCAAGCACTAAGGCCTTAAACTGAATCCTCTTTCTCACCGGGAGCCAGTGCAGCGCTTTCAGGTGGGGCGACATGCGCTTTCTGGAGTTTACCATAAGAATAGCTCTGGCTGCGGCGTTCTGGACAACCTGCAGCCGATTGAGCAAATATTCTGGAAGCCCCAGATACAAGATATTTACGTAATCCAACCTGGTTGTAATTAGGGCTTGCACTACGATCTTACGGGATTCCACCGGGAGTAGAGGAAGAAAGTTTTTTACCATTCTAATCAGTCCGATACAGTCTCCAGCCGTGATGCAAAAGAAGCAGTACTGCCATGTGGGAAAGAGGGGAGAGAAACGAAGGGAGGCATCCCGAGGAACAAGAATGCTCTCTCCAGCATAACCCATCCGTAAAGGCGAGATTGTCTCAAAACCTTCCCCGTTATCTAGTCAAACAAATGAAGGGCACGAAGTCTGGGCGGTTGAAAGCATATATACTCTAGCCAGGACATATAGTCAATAAGGAGTTGCCAGAGACGTGTGAACGTTCTGTCAGAGAAGGACAATTTATGGGTCAGTTGCTCCATTGCAAGGGTGTGCCAAAGCCTTGTGAATCAGGAGACTATCGAAGGAGCAGTGGGGGACTCCCAGGCTAAGGCTATAAGCTGTTTTGCTGCATCTGCCATATGCCATACGAGATACCAGTCTGCATGGGTCAATGCTTCCAGCGTTGTTGGGCGTAGACCCAGAATAACTGTGCAATAATCTGCCGGAATCCGGTAGCCCATGGAGATTTTTATATGATTTGGAATTTCTTTCCAAAATATGGCAATAGGCGGGCATGCCATATGTGTTGGAAGTTTCCCATCTGCGCTCCGCACCCACAACAAGAGGCTGACTTTGCAGGGTAAATAGAGTGCAAATGGGCAAGAGTATAGTACTATTGCAGCATGAACTTATAGGCCATTTATTGTTGGGGGACGTGTGGAAAACTGGGCTTTTGTTGCAGTACCCGCCACTTTTGTCCTAGTAGTTGATGCAACTTTGACCAAGGTGTACTGGGTTCCTGCTAACCAGGTCTCCAGTACCAGTGTTCGTTCCCTAAAAAGGCTCAAATGTTTTCCCCAATTGGCAAAACCTTTAGCACACTTTGTAAGTCCCTAGTAAAAGTTACCCCTGGTACCTAGGGCCTGAGGTACTAAAGAGGGTCCCTAAGGGTAGCATCACAAACTGTGCCACCCTGAGGGACCCCCTCATCAAGCACATGCAGGGCTGCTATCGCAGGCTGTGTGTCTTGGTGCAGACAAAAGTGAAAACACGACATGTCACACATTCCTGTGTGCCATTCCCCTAACACACCATGTAATATTTGTAAGTCACCCCTACAGCAGGCCTGACAGCCCTAAGGCAGGTTGCTGAATATTACATGTGAGGGCATACCTGTATGAGCAGATATGCCCCTGTGCTGGTCAGTCCTATTGCTGCCAGTACAAGTGACCAGGGAAGCCATTTTAAAACATGTGCTGGACACTGGTGAAAACGATGGCTTCACTGAAAATAGTGATGTTTGGTATCAAAAATCTCGTATTGGTAAATCCACACTGATGCCAGTGTTTGATTTACCAATACATGCACCAAGAGGGCACCTTAGAGGTGCCCCCTGAAAACCTACCAGCCTCTGGTGTGCGTGCTGACTGATTTCTGGAAGCCTGCCACCTGAGAGACTATTATGACCTCCTAGGGTGAGAGCCTCTACTCTCAGGAGACCCAGAACAAAAGCCTGTCCATGAAGAAGGTGTAACACCATACCACAGGATGACCTGCTGATTAGCCTTCCTTGGGCGGTAAGTCTCAAAGGGCTGCCGATTTTGAAATGCGAATCTGGCTCCCCCTCACAGGAGAGTAAGCCAACCCCTTTGTCCAGGCCCCCCTTGATACCTGGACAGATTGGAAAATTAGCTAGCCAGATAGGCGTGCCACCTCCAGGCTAGCACCACCCCTAAGGTGGGCTACTGTGAGGTGAACACGATTTTTCATAAGTAGCCATCTTTGCAATGGCATACTTAGGAATTCTTGGACAGGGTTATGCCCATTTCCCACAGGAAGAAGTGATATAGTGGGATAATAGCCCATTAGCTGCTATTCTACACTCCCCTAACGCCCCTAAATTAGGTATTTAGGTGAGCCCTGGCACCAGAGAAGCAGATCCTGACAACCTAAGAAGAGAGAGGACACTGAAGAGCCGCAAAAGCAGAGAAGAGAGAAGAAGCAGCTGACCTGGTACCCACTCCACTAGCCGGTCTGCATCCCTCGTCGAAACTGCGCCAAAGTCAACTAGTCCTGCAGCTGTTGATTCTAGATACCCGGGAGTACTGCCTGCCTTCGATAAAGACTCAAGACCTCCTGTGAACAGCAGACCTGTTCTGAAGAACCTCTAAAAGAGAAGACTCTGAGGCCTCCCGAACCGCAACATTCCAACACCCCAAGTCACCACTGCACTCATGTTGGGATGGTAGATTCGTGCATGTGTATAATACCATACCTTAGAATAGTGTAATTTATTTTATAGTATACCTTCTGGGTAACCTAATAGTGAAGTCTACTGGCCCCAGTCATAAGGGCTAGGACAAACGCTCATTGGGGTATCGGTTAACAGTTTGCTGTTCTCTTATGCATGATGACCTACCCCTCATCCTGCCGGTACAGGAACTATAAATAAATTACACTTACCAGGGTAGGGTATTATACACATGCAGAACCTATCATCCCTACATGAGTAGATAAGGATCCTTTGGTCCAGATGAAATGCTGTGATCCTTTGGACAAAAATAGGCATGAAACATGTTGACCCTTTTTTTTTTCCACACACACTGACAAGGGCCTGAGAGGTTATTATACCCTGCTCTCGCTTTGACTTTCTGTTTTTTAATCATAACATAGGAACCCAGCGAATAAAGAATCTTTGGGATTCCTTTAGTAATTTTTATTGACACACCCTCCCTCCACTTATACTCAGACTCCTTTACCACACGCCCCACCACTCCACTCAACTCACATCGGCAAAAAAGAAAAGACCTCCGGCAAAGATCCACAGAAATATCCAAATTGAAGCTGTTACCAGGATCAGACTGGGACAGAAAATAGGCTCAGGCACCAAAATATAAGTGAGCTCTTAGAGAATTAGATAGCTGAGTGGAGTGGCTTGACGCCCAAGAAAGATGGCAGCATCTGTGTAGCTCTCCGCGGGACGGTGGGAGAGTTTCTTCATACCGGGTAGTTTTTCACTTTGCCGCTAACCATTTTCTTTAACACAGACGATGTGAGTGGTCGGACCGCTGCTCTGTTGTTTCTTTGGGCTGAGAGAAGGTCATGTCATGCTTTTCCCCTCAACGGCACGCTTCTCTCCCTCACAGCACCCGCAATTTTCGAAGACGAGTGCGATGGAGTGCCCATGACAAATTAACTGCAGCAAACACGTTGCTTGCAGCAGGGTCCTCTTACCTCATTTCCCTACACTCCTGAGTAAGTTTGCCCCCTCAATATTTTTGCATTTGTTTCTTGAGGATGGCGTCTCAAGGTTTTCAGCCTTCATACTTACTGCTGGTGACCTTTCAATTATCGCAGCATAATTGTGCACAGCTGTCGCGCTCCACGGATACCTTGCTGCTATATGTGTTTAAAACCCTGGAATTTCACTTGATACATGTAACTTTATGGGCAGATTAAAAAAACTTAAGATACCTTCCAAGTATTCCCCTGGCTCTTCAGCTACATCTACCACTTCTTTTGCTCATCTTTCAACAAACCTGAAGATAGTAGACTCTATTCCTCCTAGGATTCGTGGTTCACATCCTTCTTCAGCTGTATCCACAAGCGCCACTATTCCTCTACTTAGAGTTGGAAACATTTCCAGGATACTCCTTTCCCCTCTAAATATACTCCTTTAGTATCTGTGGATCTTCTACTGGAGGAAATTAGGACCTTACCCCCTTACATGGAAGAGACTAATGCGAAACTTCAAAGTTATGATGACAAGTGGACAAGGATGGAGGAGAGAATTGTGACAACTGAGCAACATATTTTCACCTTTACTACCACAGTTTTTATGGCCAATAATTTTCAGACTCAAGTCTCCTTGCTTCAAAAACAAGTCAAAGATTTAGACACTAGAAATAGCCAGAATAATTTACATATTTATGGTTTGCCGGAGGGTTCAGAAGGTTACGATCCCATCTATTCTTTAAAACATTTTTCCTAAGCTGCTGAATCTACCAGAAATACCTCTTTTAAATATACATCGTGCTCACAGACTAGGTCACCGGCATACTACCGCCTCTACTTCCAAAAGACCCAGAGGTGTTATACTCTACTTCCTTGAATAAACTGACTTACTTAAGGTTCTATCTGCAGCCAAGACCACGAAGAAAATCTCTTGGCCTAATAATAATATTTATTTCTCGCAGGATTAAGCTAAAAATACTGCAGACAGACGCAAACCATTTCATTCCATGAGACCAGCTCTTCGTTTCCTTGGTACTCATCTTGGCCTGTTCCATCCATGCTTGTTTAAGTTACCTAGACAAAGAAAACTTAAACTTACACAGATCCTTCTTGTTTGAAAGCAGTTTTTCAGGATTGCAGTGTTGAGAATATGGATACTTACAGATCTGCTAAGCCTTGAAATCTTTTACTTAACTCATTTAGTTTAACAGCATTCTTTCCTCAAGGCAATATGTGCTTCTGTTTTGCATATGTTGTTGTATACATTGTTCTTAGAATGTTTATATATAGATTTTATAACTTGCTTCATCATACTAAAGTTATTTTTCCTTTTGCAGGAACTGTTTTTCATATCTGAATTTGTGACGCTCCTTGTACATCCTTCTCCACAAATCTCCCCTTTGTCATCTCCCTGGAGGCGGGATGTATCATCTCTTCATGTGGTTTCAACACCCCCGCCTCTTTGAAAGTATTCGTAGGTATGTTCTCTTTCCCTCATGTATTTTGTTTTATGTTCCTATTTTTTGTATTTATGATATCCTCTGCTCACTCATTTCCTTTTCTCCTCTTTCCTTGTTTCTTCTCTAACCTCTGAGACTTCTTTTTATTCCTTATACTTCCTTCTTTCACTATTTGATACTTCATACTTAGTCCTTATTATTTGTTCTCCTTTTAATATCTGATCTATTCTTCCACACTCTTCCTTTATATCGTTAAAAATTGTATTCTGGAATGTTAAGGGATTGGGTTTGCTAATGAAAAGACTGCATGTTTTAACACATTTATTGAAACTTAATGCTGATAGTGCCCCCATTCAGGAATCTCACCTTACAGAATCCGAATCTTTGAAATTGAAGTGGGTGGGTTGGAAATGTTTTCTCTCATAAATCTCTCAATGTTTGTTTACTATCACAGGAGTGGATACTGAGGAGAAATGGTTACTTACCTGTTTTTGATCACTAATGTTCCAGTTTCTATCTGTAATCTATATGATCCTACTAGCACGGATTGCAAATTTTGGTTAGATGTTACTCAAAAGTTTTTACAATGTCCAGATGATCAATTTATTTTTGCAGGTGATTGTAATCATATTGTTGACCTTTTTATTGACAGGATTTCTACTTCTACTTATGTACCATAAAAAATCACAGAAATTGTTTAGTTCATGACCTTAAACAACTTGCATTAATCGGTGCCTAGAGATTCTCTAACTCTAAGTTACATAAATGCACTTATTATTCCCCAGCTTACCATACACAATCGGGAATTGATTATTTCTTCTTTATCTCACATACTTTATCTCAAACTTTACACTCTGCAGATATAGGTTCCATTCTAATTTTTCATCAGGCACCTGTTTCTGTTTAATTAGACATCTTACCTAACACTGTTAGGCCTAACAGGTGGAGATTCATTAATTCACTATTATTAGACGCATCCTTCACTTTTGTTTTTTCTTCTTTCTCCCATGACGTTTTCCAATTAAACCACATAGATGACATTGATTTTCACTCTCTACGGGATGCTTTCAAAGCATCAGCCTGAGACTTTATTATCAGATTTGTTTTCAGAAAGAACATTTTCTTCAGTAAAACTAATTACATTTTATAAAAGTCAAACAATTGGAACACTGAATTGACACTTCCAAATCAAACACTTGCTTGCAAGAACTTATTAATTCTAAACATTAGTTTAATATTTTAAACTCATGATGCGTTGTCATACCTTCTCAAATCCAGTGCCAAATCCTATGGAGACCAAAATAATTCAGGCAAACTGCTTGCAAATTAGCTTAAAATTACAAAGAAAAAGAACAAAATTGATTCTATCATGGATAGCGACTCAAATTAGTTGCACAAAGACCCTGACATATTATATACTCCTGAGCAGATTCCTACTGACTCTGACAATATTAATAATCTCTCAACCACACAAAAATCTTTTGATACTCAATTAGATCTTACAGATTACTTAAATTTGACAAAGCTCCTGGTCCTGACAGTTTCACTGCAGAATTCTTTACACACTTTTCCAAATTGTTTCTCCCTCAGTTATCTCTTCTTATTATCTCCTTTCTTCACAAGGGTAAATCATCTGGTTCCTTCTTAGATGCACTCATCTGACTCATTCCAAAGGATGGCAAGGATTTACATTTATGTAAAAACTACAGGCCCATTTCTCTTTTCAATATTGATTGCAAAAGTGTTTCAAAAACTCTAGGTCTTCGTTTAGAATCCCTTTTTCCTCAACATCTTGTAAAAAAACAATCCAAATTTGTCTATTGTTCGATGTTGTATCTAAATCTACACATTCAACTGAACCCTTAGCAGCAGTTACTCTAGATGCTGAGAAAGCCTTCGACTTTGTAAACTGGTCCTTTATTTTCCACACTCTAAAATGATTTGATTTTTGGCCAAAAATCATTACCCTCATCTCCCGTTTACATACTTCTTATCAAGCGGCTATTTTTTGTCAATGGACTTACTTCCCCCTACTTCACTTTGGGCAGAGGTGTTCGTCAAGGCTAACGCCTTTCACCTTTTCTCTTTAATCTAGCATTGGAACCTTTCATCTCCAGGATCAGACACAATCCGGATTTATGGGGTTTCTCATGGAATGACCAACAGATTAAAATGGCAGTTTACGCAGACAACATTCTCTTATTTATTTTGCAACTGCATACTTCAATTCCAGCTTTTTTTCACGAGGTATCTTCTTATTTTCTCGTCTCTGATTATAAAGTAAATTGCGATAAATGTGAAACTTTACCCCTTAATAAATTTTATTTTAAACAGGCTTGCTCGATCACAACCAAAATTACATATTTAGGTATATGGTTTTCCCAATCACTTAAAACTTTAATTTCATTAATCTTAGAAGATTGTGCACTTAAGGTAACTGCTTTAGTTGATCGCTGGCATCCCTTAAATCTCTCCTGGTGGGGCTGCCTTGTGCCATAAAAATGATGTCGATACCCATTGTTTTATACACTATCTCTAACACTCTACTTTCTATTCCTGTAAAAAAATTAAACACATCAATTCCATATTTTCCTCTCTTTTATGGCATGGGAAAGAGCCCTGTATATCTCTATTAAAACTAAAATGTCCTAAATCTGATGGTGGCGTTAATTTCCCTGACTTTCACAACTATCACTCAGCCTTTATCTTCCAACAATCTATTTACTGGGTTTTAGAATCCTCTGATTATTCTCCTTTGTGAGTAAAGTTGGAGAAATGTTTTCTCTCTCCTTTAACTTTCTGCGAATATTTGACATTCTCCAGGAAACCCCAGGCTTTCTCCCCACCTATTCTTAAACATTTATGTACATTGTTGGAACCTTTGTTGTCTTATAAACCTACTGATACTAACACTTTCCTTAATTCTACCATTTGGGACAACACTTCATTATTATATAATAATAAACCCTGTTATTGGAATGCCTGGAGGAAAACAGGTTTAACTTGGGTCAATCAACTTTTTACTCTTTTCTGACATTTACACAGGCTCAAAACCTTTTTAATCTTCCACCTTCCTTTAAAAATAAATTGAATACTATAATCCTTATGACCACTGCTCATAATTATTTTCAGTCCTGCGCTTTACAACCATCCCCACTTCTACATTAAGTACTCTTCTACGTACAACTCCCAAAGCTTCTGCTATTTACCATCTATTACAACAACCTTCCATCAATAGACATAAAGCAGACATTTACTTAGCTGTGTAGCATGACCTGGGAATAACTTGGCCCATTTCCACTTGGAGATAAAATTGCGCAAAACTTCTTGTGCCACTAACACTACCCAAATATTGTTTAATATTTACTACAGACTTCTCTTTTGTCCCTCCACTCTTCACCACATGTACCCAGATCTTCCTGACAGCTGTTGGTCATGTCATTCACAGTCTGCAGATATAAAACATCTATTACTCTCCTGTCCCCTAGTACATACTTCCTGGACACAAATTAGGAATCAAATCAACTCTATTTTCAACTCATGAGTACCCTTTTCCATAATTAAAATGTTCTTATGCAGTCTATCCAACGACTGGAAAGATATTTCAACACACATAAACATTATAGATCTACTTTTGGCAGGGGCATTTCAGCAAATAACAAAGAACTGGAAGGACTTCTCCCAGTTATCTTTTCAAGTCTGGTGGTATGCAGTCTGTTACAATCACAGACTTGATACAGCATACATTCACCCTCTCTCAATTGTTTTTAAGCGTTCTGTATTATGGTCTCCTATCACACATTTTGTAGACAAACATGCCAAATCTTCTTTTCAACGTCAACCCAACACAGCAAAGGTTCTTAAACCTCCTTGACTTTCCTTTTTCTTATATAGATGATATATTTACATATATAGATATATAGATATATATATTTCAATTGTTTAAATGCTTAAGCTTTGTCTTTTACCATTATCAGAATGTTTATACTTTTGACCTTGGATTATTTGTTTTTGCTGCATTCTTCCCATTTTCTGTTTCCCTTCTTTCCCACCCCTCTTTAACTGTATCTCCTATAACAGTTTGACTGCATTACCATGTTGTATTTTGATTAACTCTAATAAAATTATTTCATACTCAAAAAAGAGAATTAGAAAGCTAAAAAAGTGTCCCATGTTTGCAAATTGGGGAAGTTTTGAACTTGTAAAAGCATGTCGTATAAGTGCTTTGCAAGGTATGGAAGACTGCATGGATTTGAGCTTGCTACACGCAATGTGTGTTTCAATAGCAGGGAAATAAACAGTAAAAGGTGGCCCAGTCGACCATAAAATAGATCCACACTCAGCCAAAAAACGACCCACACACTGACCAGTGAGACTAGCCCGTTGGGCACTGCCTGATTGCCCTATAGACCACTCTGACCCTGTCTGTGTGGGAGGAAAATACTGTACCCTAAAATGTGGTCACCTCAAAATATACTTCAAACAGCATTCCCATATTTCACTGGATCGGAGCGGTGTTAATCCTCAATATCATGAGGCAATGTGTACCTGCGTTAAGGCATGCCCAAAAGCATCACACATCTGAAAATACAATTTATCACATAATTTCTGATTGGACTCACTCAAAAACTGAGTTCTAGATCAATGAGTTAAATTAAGAAATGAAGCAATACAGCATCAATGCCATGAAGGTTCTTAATGTAGAGTTATACATAGTATTCAGAAATTATTTTAAGTCCCAAGTGGGCGGCAAAATCAATAGAAAAACGGAGAGCTTCCCTTATAGCATTCCCAAAATCAAGGTTCATTCTTTTATAGGAAATCAGAATTTCTGCAGCTTCATCATGGTGTGAGCAAATGTATAATTTCTTTACCATATCAAAGCACATGAAACATAATTGTCATATTGCCTTAACACCTAAGCACTAACCCACTACATGAATAATTACTCAGCATCCTCTATACTAATATCATCCAGAGATGCTCGAACAGAACAAGATACATTAACAATAGCATGTTATGTGAATGAATAGGTCCCAGTGAACAAGCGGAAAACTTCATAACATGTTGCAAGTTACAGCTGAACTGGGGAAGATAAATTGGGAACAACAATAACTGGAAAATAACCCAGTACATTTCAGCTTGACTGCGCCCTGCAGAGCTTGTTTGGGAGAGGCTGTGTTCAGGGAAGGAAACACAGAATGAGTGATAGAGATGACTTCCATCTTGGATAAGATGGTGTTTCATACAGAAATGTGGCCTAGTTAACATATATTAGAAAAACACACTTCTACACGCCATAGAAAATTTGTTTCAACGCCAATCACATTAGATCAGTCTGTACATGTGAAATCATGTGTGTAAATGCATACTTCACATTGTTAATGAGGCTCAAAAATACAAACCCATAAACATCTTTAACATCTATTAACAGTTTATAACGTGAAAGTCCTAGTAGTCATGCAGTATTGAGCATCTCTATGGGGATATGCCGATATAACTGATCTACAAATTGAAGAAAACATGTTGCTGAGGCAACATCTAGGGGTACCTCAAAGTGTGGGAACGGGTTTTACACCAGTAATTTGGCTTCCCTTACTTAGAAGATGCAATAGAATTAACTCCATTATTACTATGGCAGTCATTATGGGCAATCAATGACGTTTACATAGCCAAGGAATTAATAAAGGACAACTGCCAAATTGATTATTACAAATAGACCTTCCCTTTCTCCTACATTTTGCTGGCTTCTTTAATAATCCTAATCAACTTATTATCAGGTCATGCAATGTATTAAATACTCATTCCTCTAGAAAGTGAGCTCTGATTAAAGGGAACTCTCCAAACCATCCCTGCAACTGTATGCGTCACTAAAGGGATCTGAAAATGTTGAACGTTAATCAGCGTCTACTGAAAATTCTTAACTTTGAACAAGGATTAGTTATGATCTTTTGCCACTTTCGTCTTGCAGAATAGCTAACTGTAATAAATTGGGTATTAGTTGAAGGGTGTGTGGACCCCCCTCAAGTAATAATCACAGTCCTTGTCAGGGTGAACCACTAAAATGATTAAATGAAGGTGGACATAACCCACTCGGAGCTTTGGCACAGAGCGGACAGGCGTAACTTAGAAGCAAATTATTTATGCAATACTAAAACAGTAATAAAGTCAAAATGCAAAGCAATAAAAACCCAAAATGAATCAGAAAACTAGAGTAAAATCTAATAAACTAAATGACACTAAAGCAACAAAAATCTAATAAGGGGAATCAGAGATATTAATTTTTAAAGTTTTAAGTAGAAATAGGGCCAGGAAACACAAAGTGCCAATGATTGTCAATGGTTGCTTTAGAACAGGACCTAGGCACAATTTGATGCCTACCACGTTGAAGCACTGGTCAGATACACTTAATAGGTTCACCCTGGTCAAAAATTTCACCTTCTGACTTTGCTCTTTTAAGTCCAAATCCACCACAGAAGTACACTTCTGAAGCCCCCAGGACCTCAGAGGAGGCACTTAGAGTCTCATAGGGTGACAGATAGAGGCAAACCCAGTTGCCTCTGGTCAGCTGGGCAGTTTCAGGAAAAGGCCGCTTGTAGCATGTTGTGTTCCTGTAGCATTAATTGGAGGTCAGTCTTATGACCCTTGGAGCCACTTCCTTGTCCTGGGTACAAGAAGGAGCTGCTGGTAAAGTCTTCTAGGCTCTTCTCAGGTTTGAGATAGCAAGTTCAGTCCTCTTCTGATCTTCCACAGGTCTAGGAGTGTTCTAAAGTGAGTACCCGGAGATGCCACATTTATGCCTGGCACAAGCTTGTGGGTGGGAATGACCCATGGGGACACCCTAACCAATGGGGTAAAGGTTCCAGGGACTACTCTCACCCACTTTCGGCATTTTCAAGATGGCTGAAATCTTCAGCCACACTAAACTTGGCCTTTTAGGGCTAGGTGTGTGTGGGGGGGGTGTACTATGTTCACCCTAGTGGTCTCCCACACCTAACACTAAAATCCAGTTTCAGACAGCGCCTGTACTCACACAACCTCGGAGACAGAAGTCTGGTAGGCCTTTTGTCACAATCCTGGAAGCATGTTCACACCTTAATCAAGCCCATTGAAGTGCCAATTACTGTCTGAGAGAGCAAAATGCAGATTTAGCTTTCACTGCCTTCAGGCAAGGCAAAGGTGAATTTTTTTTAAATGTCTTTCCAAAGCAGTTATTACACAGTCAACTTCACCAGTGAATAGGGCTTATGATAAATACTTCAAAAAGTCAACAATTAAATCACATTTTTAGCTGTTCCCTAGGCAGAGACAACATGTATTAAGCTTAATATTGTATCCCAATGCTTTCCTATGGAACAGCCAACCCTGCTACAGCGAAAATGGCTTTGAAGTGCTAGTCGTTGTAGGGACATGTTTAACATTATCCTTTACATGTCATACTTTTAAATACCATGCACCCTGCCTAAATGGGCGGTAAGACTTACTTAAGGGTCACTTAAAAATATTTAAGATTAGAGTTTAGTGCTGTCAAAAGGAGTTATTTTTGACAGGTCAGGTTTGCACTGTAAACTTGCACAGCCAGGCTACTGGTGGCAGCCCTGCAGTCTTTTTTGCATTGCCACTGCATTTGTGGCACATGTAGTGCTGCAGCCTACTGGTGACATTTAATGTACAGGCCCTTGGTACATGTTGGGTACCATATACTAGGGACTTACAGGCAATTTGAATATACCAATGAGGAGTATACCAATTCTACCATGTTGAAAGGAGAGTACAAGCACTTTACAGTTGGTTAGCAGGGGCACAGTGCCCAGAGTTTCATAGAAAGCAAAAATAGGGTTCAGTAGCAAAGTCCCAAAAATTGTGTTTTGTGTTTACCATTTAGAAAGGGTAAATTTTCAACACTAACAAATGTTGCAAGTGAAAGAACAGAAATGTATACGTGAAGAGAGGTTGCTTGAAATCTTGAATATTTTTTTCTTTTTTTTTAGGTATTACTACAGATTAGGTGCTAGCTGTATGGAACTAATTTTACAGCAAGCCAATTATACACATTGTAGACTCATCTTTGTATATTTGTTAATGTGGGGGACTGAGGCTGTTTCTAATGCAATGGTACAACCAATAGTACAGGGCCTGTGAGTAAGAACAAAAACTAAGAGGTGAAGCTGCAACTTAGTGAATTTATTATTGCAATGGCATGCAGGAAGGAGGGCATTATATTCTGGATCTGACTGAAATAGGCGTTGAATGCTAGAGATTAGGCTACTTTTTTCAAATGTGGAAATTGACTATCAAGCAAAGGGCACATAGTCGTATTACAGTGAATTTAATAAGCTAACATGATCAATTATATAACATTTACCGTGATTTTGAATCTATTTTTGTGGAAAGTGTGTAATGAACGATGAAATTATCCTTTGTAAGGAATGGCTGTTTTTTAATAACCGAATAAAGAATTGAATGATTGACTTGAGGAGTAATTCTGTGTCCTTATATAGCTGCTGATTAAAGTACTTTTCATTTACCTTTGAAATTACATCTTTCTATCAGAATATCCTCACAATGATTGAAAAGCTGTGCCATTCTAAAGCTCTTGTATGTTTTCTAGCAAGCCCACTATGTTCATAAGGTTTTTTAAGGGTACTCTATATTTTATGATGCTCGAACAGCAGGGCACAAGGTTGTGTTCAGAATCAGAATATATTTGTTGTTTCAGCTATTCACCTTACAATTGGACACATAGAAGGTTTACTGTGTATAAATGAAGTTAACATTCCACATATAATGACAGTCCATAACCTAAAAACATATACTCCATTTGTTAGAATATTATTTTTTTACAGGAGTTGCAAGCGCTAAAACGTGCAACCAGCACATAACTATGTACCAATTAGCTTAGCAAAGTGCAAATGCATATACAATTTAGGAAATGGCGATTTAATTTAATCTAAAACTTTCATAAAATTATAAGAGTTATACTAATCAGTGCAATATTCTCTCTAGCCTTCATTTAGCTTATCATAAGTGGCCAATGGCCAAAACGACTCTAAAAGGTCACAAAATAGAGAAAGCAGTTACTATTTTCATACATTGTGTCCAGGGCTTAAGCTTAATTAACCTAATCATGGAATAAAAGGTGCTACTGACACACATCTAATATACAATATAGTTAAACAAAGTTCAAATGCATGCGCAATTAAAGCCACATCACGCCTAAACAATTTCATTAATAAAAACCTAACATCTACTACACAATTAAATATTCCAACTGACTTCACAGCAGCTATTACATCTCTTACTCGTGGCCATACTGCCAATTATTAGGAAGCTAAACAGTTAAAAATTATTTCATTGTCTGTCCTGTAGCAGAAGGCTAGTGCAGTCCTAATTGAGTTTATCTCAAAAAGCCTAAATAAGGTCAGAAGCGATCTAGTAGATGCTTTAGCAAATTTTGTGCAAAAGAGCAGAAGTTGCAAGATATTATTCTTCCTCCCAAACATGCAGTCACAAGTTTCATATTCCTTTGGGAGCCTTGCACACCTGACAAGATATTTCCTCAGGGTCAGGGTGGATTTGCTCCAGGTAAAATTTGCATCCTAGGCCTAATCTGCAGTCAAAATAGTCATCCAATATACTGACTGATCTTATCATGGCGAACTTCGCTTCCCACTTAAGCATGTAATAACTCTCCTTCACAGTTTCTTGGATGTCACATCCTACCTTACTTGGGTCGGTCAATAGAGGCCCCAATTGTAAGTCGATTATTAATCTCCTTACGTGATCCAGCCAGTTATTTCATCCTATTCGGCCAAAACGATCTGCGTCCCCAGCGATTGTAAATATATTGATGCTTTCAGGTTCCTAACCAGCCTGATCCCGTATGGTTGTATCGTAGCTAAATTGGAAATTGGAGTAAGGCCAAGTTCCACATATAATGCCAGCAGGGGAGTGCCTGGTCCCAGCCTTTGCAAGGCTCTTACAGAGTTGTTTTAATCTATTTGCAAAGTATGTAGGTTCCAATACCCCCACAGTTCGCCTCCAAAAGGGGCAGTTGCTACTACTTTCTGCTCATAGATTTGGAGTATGGTATTAATGCACTGGGCACCTTCTTTTGTCTGAATTCTAATACTGCCCCCGAAGTCTGTGATAGAACGGTACTAGTTTTCAGTATCTGGTCCTTCCAGTCAATCTGTTCCGTAAATCGCATCCCCAGATAATCATATTATTTTACACTCTCAATATGCTTGTAATCCACCATTAACTGACCATTAACTAACCCAGAGATAGTTTTAATGCTATGGCCTTTGTCTTTCTGCAATTAATGATCAAGGCTTTCTTGTTATAATAATCCATGAATCTTCTCATTAATTTGTACATTGCATTTCCTGTTTGTGTCAATAAAACTGATCATCAGCGAAGAGATGGATCAGGACTTTGCAAATGGCTATTACCGCTTGCAAGATCAGACCTTCTACCCCCTGCTCATCCAAGGTTTGCCATAGACTTGCACAACCAGCAAGGTGAAACGCTGATTTCAGGTCAACAAACGTTAAGGACAGGGATGACTTTTTTTTATTACTGAGTGTTTATAATAAATCATGTATAAGCAAATAGATTGATTTATAGTTCCTATCCTTGACCTGAAACCAACCTGCACCTCAGATCAAATATTTTCCTTATCCACCCAACCTTGGAGTCGATTTAGTACAACTTTACTGAATATTTTGCCAGCCCCATCCAAAAGGGAAGGTGGTCAGTAGTTAGAGGGGCAGCCATGATCCCCTCTCTTGTGCAAGGTCATTGAGGTAACTGAACTCCAAGATTGAGGAATAATGTAATTGGCTACAGCGACATTAAATACTATTGTAGGTACTCTGGTCCTTAGCCACCCAACCTTGGAGTCGACTTAGTACAACTTTACTAAATATTTTGCCAGCCACATCCAAAAGGGAAATTGGTTAGTATTTAGAGGTGTAACCACAAGCCCCTTTCCTGTATAAGGGCACTAAGGTAGCCGAACACCATGAGTGAGGAATATTGTTATCAGCTGCACCCGCATTAAAAAAATGTGTAAGTACTCTGGCCCACAGAGGCGGATTTTCATGAAAAAACTAAATCCGGACCTGGGGCTTAATTGTTTTTCATGCTGGTCAGTGCCCTCTCTACTTCTGGTATTAAGCTGTTCAATGTGGTATAATGTTTGCCCTGTTTCTCATTCTCATGAAAATTACATGCATCATTGCTATCATCTTCTACAGGCTGCTAAAATATTTCACCCATTCTTTCGAACCCATGTGGCACTCTTGCTTATTTATCATTCCCCTCTTTACACGGGTGACAACTTCCCAGAACCTCTTAGGGCCCTATTACGACCTTTCAGCAGAGCGGTGGTGCAAACCACCATGCCACCGCTCCGCCGAAGGTCGCGCCGCCCACCTGCCAGATTACTACTTTTCAGTGGTCTGGCAGGCGGGCGGCATGGCAGCTTCCCCTGCAGTGCCCTTTTTAAAGGCTGTGGTGCCTTTTAAAAAGGTACCGCAATGGGAACACCTCACAAGGTTCCTTCACGGCATGGACTCGAACGTCCACGCTGTGCAGGAACCTATGCGCATGCACACAGGGAGGCACATGTTATGCCCCCCTGTGTGCATCCACATATGTTTGAGGCACAGGGGGGCCCTGTAGGGCCCCCATTGTTTCCTCTCCACCAGAGTTTTCATGGCAGTGGAACCGCAATGAAAACCCTGGCGGAGAAAAAACTCGTAATATGCTTGGCGAGACCGTAGCGGTTCCGCAAAGCATATTGCGGCCTCTGACCGCAACTCCTACGCCAGGGAACGGCAGTTACCTGGCGGAGCAACGGTCCCAGGACGGTCCGACTGCCCAAGTCGTAATCGGGTGGTCGGACCTCTGGTGCGGCAGTGGCTGGATTCGTCACTGCCACGCTACCACGAGTCTGGCGATCTGAGGACTGCCAGACTCGTAATAGGGCCCTTAGTGTTCTTTGCATGAGTAGTTTCACTCAGCTCTACACATAACATATTCTGTGCTGCTTGTACTCCTGCCTATAGGCTTGAAAAGGTCATTCGTACTGTGTATTATAGTGGCGCGGATTTAAAGCCAATGAGACTTTGAGCTTCATATTATTTCAGCATCATGCCATAATTTGGCCTTTGTTGTTAGGATCGGCGAAGACCACAGCAATTTCAATTCATGTATCATTGAGACACATATGGCCTGTATGTCAGGGTTGCTGACATTTGGGGCATTGAGAATAGTAATGCCATATTTTGTCATAATAGCATCTGATAGTGGAATTTCATTCTGCTATATCTCTAGGCCATCTTATACTTCTCCTATTATTTGCCGGAAAGATCTTGGTTCCGTACTCTGCCCAACTTCTCCTACTAACATAAGGCTGACTCCTGGTGCAGAGTTTGATACTAGCTACCAGGGGATCATGGTCACTTTCAACTCTCTTTATAACTACCATATAAAATACATTACCCCAGCATTCTAGATTAACTATCATGTAATCAATCAGTGATACCTATCTATCATTATCATAGATCATTTTTGCTGGGTTATCAGAGGGAGTGCGACTATCCATGTTACGACACCGCTCATGTATAAGGAATGACGAGACAGACTACCCTTTCTTATTCACTTTTGTCAGACACATGATCGATTTGGGGATACCTATAATCTTCGGCTAATAACTCTTTGTTTACAATAACGTCAGATGGGTAGGTATTAGAGTGTGTTGGTCAGGAGCTCCATCCAAAGTGTACCAAGAACCACAGTTGAGGGTCTATCCGTCACCAGGTTACAAGAAGATTATTGACAATTGGTGTCAGTGGAGGTTATAGTGCGGCACACATATTTTTTACCTGTACATCTGGGAAAGAAGGTTACCGAACTCCAATTGTGAAATCTCTTGACCGGCCAAGTTAGGTCCTCTTCTGCCTGTGTGTATGTGGTGAGTGGTGACATGTGGCATTTGTATATGCATACTATTTGTTTATGTGTATTAAGGCTGTGTGTATAGTGCCCACCATGAGGATACCGGGAATGTAGAACAAGATGGAGGATCCCTTCCACGTTGCCTTGTGGATGTAACATTTCTCATTTAGTGTCCATAGATGCCTGTAGAGGATCTATGGAGTCTTTGTTGAGATCATGTATTGAGATACAGTACAGTAGTACCCAAAGCAATAGGACACCTGTGGTAAATTAGAAGACCCACCATGACAATTGCCTGGTTACCACTGTCTGCCTCAAGACCCAAAGAAAAACACTGACATTAGTGATTTTTTTAAACTACAAATTGCAAAACTATATTTTTTACTTTATATGTAATATTGTTGCATAGTCATAAACATGCTCATGTAACTAGACACAAGGCTATTTCAAATAGAGTGCAATAATGTGGCAATTTTTGCTTTATTTCAATCTTTTTATAGTCAAGAAATAAACAAATACACAAATAGAAAGAAAAGAAATAATTGTTTTAAAACATTCCCCACTTACAGCAAATGCAACCGCTGCTGTGTGGCACAACTTTAAGTACTTCAGGGCCTAGATTCTTTACAAATGGTCTATGCGCGACACAGAAATCTAAGTCGAGGACACATAATTAATAACCCACTTTAATGTGCTCCCCGTGATCTGTACCTTTGTTAGAAGTTTGTGTTATCCGCTCACTGTGAGGGCCTTTGAATGCATGAATGAGCTCGACCCAGTGGGGCTAATTTTGTAGCAGTGTGGCTGGCTTCCGCATTGTGTGTTAGGGTTTTCAGCTTTTGTCTGTTTACAAGCTAACAAAGAATGAGGTTGGATGTATGGCAGGTAATAATGTAATAAGGCAGGTAAGCCACAGCTACTGAAAGTGAGGACTGCACACATCTAGGTGGAAAACGGCAAACAAGTTCTTAGAAGGGCTGCCTGACAAGAACAGTGAATGCTCCATGAAACAGTGGGCTTGCCCACAGGAACAAGTGTCAGATTGTTAGCAGTGGCAAGGTGCCCCAGTGATTGGCTGAGCCACATGAGATCATGGCTGAATGTTGGTTGGATTTTAAGTATCAGATAATTCAGCATGTAAATTGTGTATGGAATGCTGGAGCTGTGATCATGTCTCATAAGTGAGTCCACTTGGTGAATGATTGGTCACAATAACTGATGGTATAATATAGTGCAACTCTTTTGCAACTCAGTTGCAAGATGAGATTTAGCATAAAACAGTGTGAGTTGACAGTTTTGAGAGGGAGTCTGATGTTGGTAAAAGGAAAGCAGCTGATATTAGGCTTCAGGAGACATGGTGAAACACTAAAAACACAAGGAACCTCCCAAAGACATTCATAGAGATAGAAATAGAGAACTTCCTTTTTTTAAATATCTGTTGGGCTGCCCCCACCCTGGCCTCTCACAATAATCCCGAAAGGGACAGATGTTCTGTTATCAAGGCAAGAGATTTTGTAGGACTCAGAAGGAGGTAGAAAGGTCTTCCACAAGCAAGAAGAAAAGCGAACAGTTGTCCAAAAAGATAAACTTCACTTTCTGGGGACCTCAAAATGGCATGCAGAACATAAGTGTTTCAAGAACACCCTATTCATGGGGCAGGATAGTAAAATATACCTAAGAACATGTGCAGAAAGTAAAAGGCATAATGCCCAAAGTTGTATCAAACACAAGCAAGATATAAGGCCGTTAATGTTCAGATATGGTTAGTAAAGAGGTGGTACACAATACTTGAGCGTGGGAATGTTTTTGACGATTGGGTGGTCTTTCTGTTCCAATAACAGCGGGGTGGAGTCTCAGTCAAGTCAAAAATATTGGTGTTGAAGAAATAATCTTATCGCTCAAGGACCAGGGTACAGCTTTTACAATTTCTTTGCATTCACAAAGACCCAACGCTAACATAATCTAGAAGGAAATCTGGTCAGTCACTTCCACATCTACAATGGGGAAGTGATAGCGTGCCTTCTGTTCCACGAGGAGCTCTGAAAACTTTAATAACTCTTACGCTGAGTGCGCACTGATTAGTCACACTGACATTTTACTTCACAGGAAGTTGGACGAGCTAATTTTACACTGGTAGTTTGCATCCTGTTTGTTCGAAACAATGTGCATGGTTGCCAGGCATTGAGCCTTTCTCACAAAACTGCCATTAAATTAACAATAAGCAAAAAAATGAATCACCCGAATAATTCTTAAAAACAAAATGTAATGTGAAATGTCCTGTTTGTCTAAAATGTTTACATCGATCAAGATCCTGTTTTGGAACTAACTCTCTTTATTCAGCAGCACCTACAACAATAAGTAAGTCTTGTAAGATTACAACCCCTTCCAGGAGGCGAGTTGTCCCCCCCTCCCTTGCTTCAAACAACTGCGTCCCTTATGCCCATCAAATCAAGCCACTGACAACGTGCTTTGGTGCCAAAAAACATCGCAGTTTATTCGACATAACATGTTTATACATTTGCAAAATCATGGTTATCCTATTGCTCTCTTAATTCTTAATATTCATGCGAATGTAATTCCTTGTCTTTGCAATTATTTGTGTTGCTGCGTGGACCCAGCCTCCGCAAGTTCCAGGGAAGGGAGGGGTCACCTGTCTGGGCCTCTGATTCACGGGTCAAGGCTTCAACTTGCTACCAATTTGGAGGGTGTCCATCGGGAGGGGGGGTTTGTGCCTACTTGGGCCTGTTGCCCCCTATTTATCCCCCCCTCGCCTCGTCAGCTCTCCCCCGGATTGGGGGGGTTCGAGCTTGCCTTGGGGCGACCAATCCTGGTCGCCCCTTTCAAGCGGGCTATGTATATGTGCGGGGGGAGGAGCTTGCCGCCTCCGGCCGGCGTTTGGCCGGGACCCCTAATGGGTCCGGCTTTGCCTTCCCCGGCCAAGGTTACTAACCGTAGCCCCACTTATTTTATTTAGTATTTTTGCAAAGAGCAGGATGGACACATTTAGACATGCAAGACCGTTTTGCATTAAGAGGGGACATAGGGGTCCGAATATTGACACTTTGGCTTTTCTCGTAATAGGAGCACAAATGTAGATCAGCAGTGATTTGGCTTCTAATGAACTCAAACAATCTTTAGGAAAGTGACATATATATGAGAACGCCTTGGTATGGGAAGCCCCAACATGTAAATCGAGGTTGAAGGTTCAAAATGCAAAGTGAGAAAAGCCTAAGTTTGAATCAATAAGTTACACACACAGTTCTACATGTAATGCCTTTTTTAAATCACCGATTCATTTAAAAGGCAAGAGATCAAAATTCTTTCCATTTCTCTAACGGTGAAGCCTATCTACGTTACAAAGGTACAGATGCCCACTAAAACCATTCTCAGCTGGAGGGAAGCCTTGGCCTCTGGAGAGACAGACTGAGGCCTGATCAAATCAAGTCCGAGGATTAGGGCCTCCAGCATGTGGGACTGCCGGTGAGGACGGTGCGCCGGCCTGCTGAGCTGACGACTCCCCCTTTTTACTGGGACTTTGGGCGCTTATATTGAGACTTTGAGACGGACGGGAATTAGGTCGCTCTTTCCCTCCTCCTGACATAACAACAGTGAAAGCTCCCACACAACAGCCAGCCCATCATGGCCGCTCGGAGCCTGATGCTCCGTGTTGAACCTTTCCCTTGACTTCCCGAGCGGGCATCCCGCCGCGCTGTTTCCTCACTTAAAACAACGTTTGTGCGACCGGAATGCGGGCTGATTTCAAGAAGATCCTTAGCGCCCTTCTCCGACCTGTCATCTCGGAGAAATGAGCCTCGACGTCCCCGCCGATAAAAGGCTAAGATGGCGCTTGCCGAGCGGAGAGGTCTTTCCCAGTGCCTTTGTAGCTGCACCGTATGGCTGCCGGTTACCGTGTTCGCCCATCTAGCAGTTACCCCTCCCTGGGTCCACCTCGTGAGCGGGGGGCTACTCACTGTGGGCAATTAACAGCAGGACGAGCGGGACACCTAGAGGGAACACCGAGTCCAACTGAGGTGAGATCTTCCTCTGTGCCGGTGGGAAAGGGGCGCGCTACCTCGTCACTGAAGTTCTGGGCGATTTTAATCAATAGCGCTGATGCTGCCCGCAATTTGTGAGGAGCTTTTCATGGTGAGGCCGTTTTCAGCTCCTCGCTTATCTCCTCGAAAATATTGCCTGCCCCTAAAATGGCGGCTAAACAAGGACTATGCAGGACTATGCCTCTTAAGAAATGCGCCTGGTTCCAAAATGGCGCCTGCAGTAGATTGTGGTTAATTTAACTCTCGGTGTGGAAAAGGGTCCCTGGATGCCTGACCCCAACATGGCCACCAGTGGTGACTTTTTCTCCCCCTTGCTGAACTTTTACTTACACAACCCTCCCAGGACTGTGCCCGACGTCAAGAGGACGACTGGAATTCTTTCGGACCATGGCTCCCTCCCCCCCCCGCACTATTCTGACAATCCCTGATTACACTTGATCTCTTTCCTGACAGCGGAGTCCGAGCATTATGTCCGACGCCCGGTGGAGCTGCTCTGTTCAGCTAATGATGAGATCGGACTTGGTTCATCCCCTGACCGTCACCTGCCCAGCCGGACCTTGGGCGCAGTTTCTCCCTTCTCCCTGTCTCGCCCCCCCCCCCTCATCGTATTTCTACCGTCATGTTTTTCCCTTGTCTCCTTTCTATCCTTCTTTCTGACCAATGCCTGTTGGAGCTTCCTGAGAGCTATAGGGGAGACAGGCCTTGGATTACCTCCTCGGCCGTCACCTACCCATTCGGTCTTTGGGTTGACTTGCCCTTTGTCTCTTATTCCGTCTTCCTCCTCGTCCCCTCCCTTCTCACTTCCACCCTCTCCCTTCCCTCTCTACCTGTCTCTCCTTCTCTCCCTTTAATGTGTCTCTTATATTTGATGTAACGTGTAACTGATATCATTGTTGTAACATTGTTGACCTTATGTAAAGCGCTCTGATACCTACGGGTCTAGCCAGCGCTATATAAAACTGTTTAAATAAATAAATAAATAAACTGGTGCAGGCAGCTAGAGAGAGCCCAGGTGAAATTGCCTGAAAGATGGGGCTATGCTAAAACAGACCTCAGGATGTCAGCGATCAGATTTTACAAAGGTGAGACCTGTAAATGAGTTGGAGGGTGTAAAGACGAGTTGTTTGCTGGTGTGCTAATCGTCTTATCGCTTGGCACTAGACCTGCAATGTGTCATCGGTGGATAGCCCACTTGGACCCGGTACCATAAATGAAGTGGTTGGCCTATAACCAACCTAGAGCCCTGCAGCTGGGGGGCGTAGAGGGTGGACAATCCTAGTCTGGGAGAGAGAAGCACTACAGCTACCCTTTGTAGCTGCCATGCAGAAGGTAAACAGACTGAGAAGTGTATCAGATGTGCACAGCGACTAGTTCGAGAACTCCCTCCTGTACCCCTTACCCCAGGTCTGCCTATACCTGTTAAATTGTTTGATGGCTGATGAGGGAGGGGCAAAATAAGAGGACTTGGAGAACTGAAATGCATGTTTCATCGACCTTCTGTAAAATGTGGAAATGCATAAGAGCACCTAGCCAGGTGGTTGGGTGGGAATAGAGATCTCACTGGAGGGACTGGTGAGAGAAGAGATGCTCCTGCAGAGAGGCGGTCTCTCCTTATTCCTCCAGTGCAATCTTTTTAGAGCCTGGAGTACAATAGTCAGAGATACTAGTTGCTTCCTGTAAGATAATGGGTAAGCAGAAGACCAATGCTGCCAAGTCTTCCGGCGCCTGGAAAGGCAGTTTCATTCTTTAATATAATGCAATCAATCATGTAGTATTTATATAGCGTTACTAATCACCTCAGGGGGTATCCAGGCGCTCTGCTGCAAGGTTTCAGTTGAAAAGCCAGGTCTCGAGTCCCTTCCTGAAGTGGTTCAGCGAGGGTGAGATACGGAGGTGGAGGGTGTTCCAGGCACTGGCGGCGAGGTGAGAGAAGGAGTGTCCTCCGGAGCGGCTGCGGTGGATACGTGGTGTCTGGGCGAGAGCAAGGTGTGCGGAGCGAAGGTTTCTGGTCGGCTGGTGGAAGATCAGGTGGTGGTTCATGTAGTCAGGTCCTTGGTTGTGGAGGGCGAGGCACCCAAGAATAGTATTGAAAGCCCTCTAAAGATCGGTTTTTAGTGTGGGAACTGCACTACTGGGCATGAGAGTCTATTATTGGGCTTCTCGACTCCAAGTACTAAATGACTGTGTATGCACCGCGATGGACGACCCTGTAACATCACTAGATAGACTGACAATAGACAGGGTCACATACACACATTACCACTATGCGGGAAGGGGAGACAGACCTTCCCAGTAGCAACACATACGGGTCTGAGGCCTGAGACAGAGCTACAGTTAACATGGGATGGAAGGGGAAGGTCACCAGGGAAACCCCACTATGGATGGGAAACTTAGTGAATGAAGTATCCAAACTGAAGAGTTTAGGAAAATGGGACCTCGAAGGAATATCTCAAATAGGAGGCATAATATATGAGGGTGGAATTAAAACATTCCCACAACCACATGAAGAATACAACCTGGCACAATCCCAGAAATGTAAATACATTCACCTCTGCTTGAATAGAGCGTCGGTCTCATCCATATACAAAACCTTTGTAAAGAACAAGCTAGACTAGCCAGGTAAATTAAGATCAGCAGGGGAAAAGTAACTGACACCACTGAAAGACACAGACTGGGAAGCAGCACTTATACACTAAATAGGATTGCCAATAAAAGCAAAGCTACATTTACTTCAACTGAAGATATTACACAGGGCATACTATAATAGAAGTAGGCTGTGTAGACTGGGTCAGACCCAAACAGCTGTATGTATAAAATGCAACTCTGTAGATGGTAGCTTTCTGATCCCTTAGAGGGGCATAGGCTTATCCAAAATACTGTAAATATGTGATAACTGAAATAGCTACGATACTAGAAAACAAAATCTCAATGACCCCCCACCCCCAATTTGTAATAATGGGAACCTTCAGTGATGTAGATTTGCCCAGATAACAGCTTTTGCTTTATTCGCTGAGGTTCGTGATGGAAAAAAGGGTCAATGCCAGAGCTTGGGATAACCAGCACTCCCTGACGAAAGGAAAATGGAAGGTCGGCATGGACATGTGTATGAAAGCTGAGAAAGTGGTCTATCCTCAACAATTCTGGAAAATCTAGAGCCGATAGATAGCACACTGTGGCCTTGATGATGGAGACAATATGCATTGTAAAGAATAGGGGGCATAGAGACTTGTAACTAAAAAAGGTGTGATTACCAGTAGTGGCCCTTCAAGAACTCTTTCACAGAGACTTGTAACTCATCGTATGAGATCTGTAACCTGTCTGTTTGTACTGATATAACCCTGCTGTTTAGCATCATTTTTATAATGTGTTGTTTCAAAAATTAAAAAGAGAATAAATATATATATTTTTTAAATGACATTGTCTTGTTAACAGACACTGTGCACCATACTTCAACGAGTGAGACACATGGGCCCTATAGAATTTGAGAACACTTCTGTCATGATAATTCCAGATTATTCCCAGGCGGTAAAACAGGAGCACAACTCATATCTCACAGTGAAAATTCGCTATGTGAATTGGACCTCAAATATATGCTCCTCTTTCCTGGCAAACTGAAGGTCATAACAGACGGAAAACTCACTTTTTCACTTATGGCGCTCCTGCCTGGGAATGGGTGACTGCCCAATAAGATCCCAGCAAAGACAAGAATGAGCACAATCTGTGTGGCAGTGGTGCAGACTGAAAAACGCCAGATGTAGAAGATGATTCAGAATGCCAGCCCTGGAGCAGGCAGCTGAAGGTAGGACAGCTGCAGTGGTACAGTTGAGTGATGGGCAAGTACAGTCACAGAGCAATCTAACTACTAACTCGTCAGCATTAAGAGGAGCAAGTGGGGGGCCCTCCTTTTTGACTCAGCACAAAAGCAACTTAGATTTTACAAAGGTGGTAGTTAAAGTAACCAAAGAAGCAGATTCAGGCCTGCAGCGAAGACTGGTTACAAATCATGACATCAAAACCCCTGGGGTTGGCTACCGAAAGCCATATCCCGAACTGGGAGTAATCAGGATTGAGTGGAGGGGCGTCCACCAGTAACGGATCAGGGTGGCCTCTCAGTCTGCTCTTGGAACATCAGCGGCTTACAGACAAAGGCCACGGATCCAGTGCTTACAGGATTTCTGGGTTCATTTGACATTCTAATGCTTCAAGAGACTTGGGTGCAAATTAGTATACCCCTCATCAGATACAAAGAGTATATAAAACCGGCAGAAAGAAGGAGCGCATATGAAAGAGCAAAAGGCGGCCTGGCAATTTACATCAACACTAATCTAGCGGGTAAAACTGCAGAAGTGTATGTGGATGACCCAAACATGCTGGTATTGAAAATGGAGGGTTGGGCTAATAATCGCAAAGAATTGATCCTTCTTATAAACTTATACATCAATCCAAAGAAACGAGCGGTCTCATCTAGAAGAATGGTAGCCCAGCTATCCCAACTGAAAGAAAGTCATCACATGTCACATTGGCTAGTCACAGGTGATTTTAACCTTAATTTATTTCACCAGCCATGAGAAGAACATACGGATGCAGTTGGACCCCTCCCTGAGCAAGCAATGCCACTGAAAATCTGGAGGGATAAACTCGGAGAAGAGCTTATAAAGGCCTGTGAGCTAATGGGCCTGTTGGCTTTAAATGGTCGGAAGCCAGAAGACACCCCTCCTGTCTGGACAAGAGTCCGGTGCAACACGGCTTCAATCTTAGATTATACACTCGTCTCAATGTCCTTATATAAACTGGTTTGCAACTATAGTGTAGTCCATCGCATAAAGAGTGACCACAATCCTCATGTTATTATAGTCAACGCAATCATGTATAAGCACGAGGCAGTCCGCATGTTGCAGGGGGAGACTCGCACAGAAAATCTTAAACGTCTGAAGTGGACCTCATGCCCCATTAACTCTATAGCTGAGAAGGCAGTTGCAAGCTTGCAGGACCTAGCTCTAACTGGTCTTAATCCAATAGTGGTTTGGGAAACATTCTCTGACACCATGACCAAATACAAGAAAGAGAATAGCAACAATAAGGGATCTCGTCTTGCCTACAGTAAAATGACTACTATGCCTGCCCATGTTCGAAAAATAAGAAAGAAAGCAGGAAAACTCTTTCAACAACTATGTCAAAATCCAGGAGATTTAGAATTACTACAACAATTCCGCAATGAGAGACGGCGCCTAAAAAAAGAGATCTGGGCACATAAACAAGATAAACAAGAAACATTATGGGCCCAGCTTCTCCACGCCAGCAAAACAAATTACTCAAAAAGATTCTGGCAAATAATCAATAGGAGCGAGAAAGGCCCTGCAGTGGCAAACAACGCAAATATTAGTGAGACGGAATGGGTACATACCTGAAATTACACTTTAAGGAAGATTCCATGGCTACAACTAGTCCTCTTAGCTTCGAAAAATACAAAGTTGCACCACTGATAATAACATCGGCGGAGGTTGAGAGCGTTGTTAAAAAATCTCGGGCTGATTGTGCCCCTGGCCCAAATGGGCTCCCCAAGCACTGTTTAAGCACTTTACATCTCACTGGGTTGGCTTCCTGACGTCAATGTTCAATTACATTTTGGAAAACAACATTATCCCTGATAGTTGGAGGGGTTCAATACTTCACCCCATTTTTAAAAAGGGTCAGGCAAGTTCACCTAGCAACTACCGGCTAATTGCACTGATGGATGTTGAACTGAAATACTTCTCCACGCTACTATTACACGATTTGGAATTGTGGTCATATGAAAATGGAAAACTCCCCTGAAATCAAACTGGCTTTTTAAGGGGTCAAGGCACTCTATTTATTTATTTATTTATTTATCCATTTATAGAGCGCATGGTTACACCACCGGTGTGTCCCCGCGCTAAAACAGACACTCTGAGAGGAGGCGGAGGGCATTCTTGCATATCACACCTGGTCCCTAACACTGGCCAAGTGTGCTCTAATGTGCTGTTAAAAATAACCATGTCTTCAATTGTTTGCGAAATCTGGTTTCGCATGGTTCTGTTCTTAGGTCCATCGGTAAAGTATTCCACGTTTTAGCTGCGAGGTATCTGAAGGAGGGTGCCCCCATTCTTGCTTTAAATATTCTTGGCATAGTCACCAATGCCCTACCCTTGGATCTTAGGTTCCTGCATGGTGTGTATTGTGTTAACAGTGGTTGTAGGTACCGTGGGCCTTTTTTTGATAGAATTCGGTGACAATGGCACATTGCCTTGAACAAAATTCTCTTCTCCACCGGCAGCCAGTGCAGTTCCGCTAGGGCTTTCTTTGTGGAGGCTCTTCTCGGGAGGCTTAGTACCAGGCGGGCTGCCGCTTTTTACACCGTCTGTAATTTGGTCAGCCCTTTTTTTGAGGTACCTAGATATAGTACATTGCCATAGTCCATTTGGGAGGTTACCACGGCATATACTATAGTTTTCCTAGCATTAGACGGTAGGAGGTCAAGGATCTTTCTCAGGATTTTCATGGTCCCGTAGCATTTACCCGCTACTTTCCGAATTTGGCTGTCGAATGCCAGTTCGGAGTCAAACCACACTCCGAGATTTTTCACTTCTGATTTCGGGGTAGGTAATCTACCCAACCTCATGGCCCTGAGCCTAATCACAAACAGAGAAAAGGTGACAGGAACATCTCTCTACATGTGTTTTGTGGACTTCAAGGTAGCTTTCGAATGTGTGCCACAGAACAAGCTTTGGGCCAAACTTTAGCGATGGGCCATTCCACCCACCATCCTAGGTGCAATCTGGCTGGTTTATTCGGACACATGGGTTAAGATAAAAATTTGAGAGGGCACGCATGTATCAAGGAAAGTGCAAACAACAACTGGCGTAAAACAGGGCTGCGTGCCAGCCCGCCTTCTTTTTAATTTGTATTTGGTGGATCTCTCAGCAGAGTTAGATTGGCAGATAGCTCACGCACCGAGCGTTGGAGGACGATCAATGTCTCACATTTTATATGCTGATGACCTACTGCTCTTTAGTAACATTCGAATAGGCCTCCAAAGGTTGCTTAATTCCCTTGGTACTTATACAGAAAAGAATGGCCTGAAAGTAAACTATAAACAAGCTTTGGCATAGCCAATAGGTCTCGCCTTTGGGACCTTATAAGTGTTCAGCCAGAGATATTGGCAATGTTTTTAAGGTATGTTGTAGAGCAATGTAGCTGCTGTGTTCAATACTGTAAATTTTGTTTACAGTATGCCTCTCCCTGCATTGGAACAGGGGCTGGTCATTTCTCTTTTTTTTCCTGCAAATTTATATAGCGCGAACTCGACCCAAAGGTTTTGGAGCGCTTTACATGAGCTCTAGTTACGTTACACAAGGACGCTTTAATATGCAGCCTACCAGCGTGTGCTGAGAGAAAGTTCGCAAAACTGCCCAATGATTAACATGGGTTTCTCAAAAACAGGCATTTTTTGTGAGTAAGCACAGTGGTCGCACAATGTAGCGGTAAGCAGTTTCGAGGTAAAGCCGAGCAAAAGATGTATGTTTTTGTGTTAATCTAGGAAGTCTGCTAATTATATAAAGTTGAACGCTTCGTGCAGCCCGTGACATGCCAGCTATGCCGTTTCACTGATTAGTTTTGAAAAAGTATGAATATGATAAGGAACTGTGTGCAGTATTTGATGGGTAATGGCAGTCACCTAACGAAATGGCTGTATCGGGGTATCCGCACACACACCTCTATTTCGCTGCAGTTGACTCGTGCTAGATGGGATGCGGATGTTGGCCGCACACTCACAGATAAGGAGTGGGAGATAGTGGTGGAGCACCCAAGTAAGATCTCTAGGAACCCGAAATTTAAATTTATACAGCTCATGATCGTGCACCGTGCGTATTTAACCCCCCACAAGCTTAGCAGAATGTTCCCGGAAGTGTCAGGTGATTGTCACCGCTGCCAGTCCCCAAGTGCCGGTTTACTACATATGTTATGGGATTGCCCGAGATTACTGTATTATTGGTCAAAGGTGCAAGAACTGGTGAATAGTGTGGCACCGACCGGGAACATTCGGTCACTAGACTGTTGCATACTAGGTCTAGGACCCAAGAAAAAAAAGGGAGATCCCACCCGCAGATTTGTGAACCTTGCACTGATTTTAGCAAAGAGGAATGTGACCATGAGGTGGCAAGCTACCAGGCTGCCCAACTTGTTGGACTGGTATAATGAGATGGTGCGATGGGGAAGGGCAGAGGGAGCAGAACTACAGAGAGAAGAACAGAAAGGGTTGCGAAAGGTACCGATCTCCCTGGACTGGAATGCAATGATGGAGGAGTTTGTAACCAAAGACTTGCAAGAATAGTGACAGGACGTATAGTCCAGGACCGTAAATGTTATCAGATGATGTAGAAACTGCACTAGATAGTACAATACAATCCATGTACGTGTTGCCTATATGCTAAACTGTATCCGACTGGATAAGTATCACTGAGTCCGCATGGGTGATAAATGCGGAGCATGTATACAAATGTTAGTTTGTGCCTATATTGGGGGGATGTGAGATGATGTTTTTGAATATTTTGTTCAAATGAGAATGCAATGCCCATGATAAGCCTTGACGGATAAAATATTCGTGTTATTGTTATTGTAAAAAACTTAATAAAAATAAGTTAAAAAAAATAAATGATAAGGAACTGTGAATGTGTGTGCGCTGCTGGGATATCTAATTAACTGAAAGGCGGCCTACCAGCGTGTGCTGGGAGAAATTTCGCAAAACTGCCCAATGATTAACATGGGTTTCTCAAAAACAGGCATTTTTTGTGAGTAAGCACAGTGGTCGCACAAAGTAGCGGTAAGCAGTGGGGAGGTAAAGCCGAGCAAAAGATGTATGTTTTTGTGTTAATCTAGGAAGTCTGCTAATTATATAAATTTGAAAGCTTCGTGCAGCCCGTGACATGCCAGCTTTGCCGTTTTACTGATTAGTTTTGAAAAAGTATGAATATGATAAGGAACTGTGAATGTGTGTGCTCTGCTGGGATATCTAATTAACTGGAAGTTATGTAGTTAACTTTAAAACAACACCGCGCCCTCCACCCCCACCTTTACAAACCTTACCTGGTGCACGCGTTGCACGGAATTCGGAGCATTAGGTGCGCATCGGTCACAGGGCTGTGCTTGGAGCATTAGGTGCGCTGCGGTCACAGGGCTGTGCTTCAAAGCGCCACGAAGCTGCAGGCCCCACCTGTAGCGCTGTTTACAGTATGCCTCTCCCTGCATTGGAACAGGGGCAGGTCATTTCTCTTGTATTTCTGCAAATTTATATAGCGCGAACTCGACCTGAAGGTTTTGGAGCGCTTGACATGAGCTCTAGTTACGTTACACAAGGACACTTTAATATGCGGCCAGCAGCTTGTGCTGGGAGAAATTTCGCAAAACTGCCCAATGATTAACATGGGTTTCTCAAAAACAGGCATTTTTTGTCAGTAAGCACAGTGGTCGCACAAAGTAGCGGTAAGCAGTGGTGAGGTAAAGCCGAGCAAAAGATGTATGTTTTTGTGTTAATCTAGGAAGTCTTCTAATTATATAAATTTGAAAGCTTCGTGTAGCCCGTGACATGCCAGCTATGCCGTTTCACTGGTTAGTTTTGAAAAAGTATGAATATGATAAGGAACTGTGAATATGTGTGCGCTGCTGGGATATCTAATTAACTAGAAGTTATGTAGTTAACTTTCAATCCAGAAAGTTGTGACGCTTGTAATGCGCTGTAAAAAAACAGAAGGAATGAGAACGGCCGCAAAAGTGAAAGCAAATCACTCGGAAAATTAATTAAATAAACAAGAACAGTCCCCAAAGTGAAAGCGGACCGCGCTACAGATAATAACAAACAAGGAAGAGTGGGAAGGGGTGCAAACATGGAGCGCAGGCTGCAAATGAAAACAAGCAGCTCAAGAGGAGTGGTGGGGGCGGGCACAGGAATGCAGCTGCTGCCCTGCGTGCCGCTGCTCGCTCCTGAGAGCAAAACGCCGTGGGAGTCAACGTTACAAAAAGAGGTGGGACATGCACCCGCCTTTACCCATTTGCGTGCTTTCATTCTTGAAAGACACACACAAAAGCCAATCCTATGCGTGGGGGGAGTCAGACCCACACAGAGTAGTTTTGAGTAGTTACAAGAAGCCTCGCAGGGCAGCGCATGCGCGCTGCGCTAGGTTCGACCTAAAAAACTAGTGTGATGGCTTGCAATCGGGGCCCCAACAAAAGTAAAAAATGGCATCTTAACGGGAATAAAATTGACGAGGTTGCCTCCTACATATATTTAGGGGTCAAAATAGATGAAAAGGGCACCTTTGCATCTCAGAAGAAGGTGATTAGGGCAAAAGCTCAGGCCATCAATTATGGATTTTCAACACTGGCTAGATCCATCAAAGGTCATGATCTGAAATCTATGGGTGCAGTTATGAAAGCCAAATTGTTGCCAGCCCTCGCATATGGACCAGAGATAATGCTAGGTGATGAGGCTCCTCTGCTTGATAAACTGTTAATAAGAGCCTATAAACAAACCTTCAGGCTACCTGGGTCGGCCTCGCCCACTCAACTCCGGTTAGAATTTTTACTTACAAAACAGTCACTTGCCAGTTTGGCGCATTTGTAAAGCTCTGTCATAAACTGCGTGCAGCGGCCGACAGCACCTTAGCAAATCTAGTCTGGTCCGAGATTAATTTACAACAGGGAAACTGGTCCCATAAGAAACATCTTGATAATAGAATCAGGTCATTGGAGTTGGGCGACCTTTGGAACTCCAAGATTTCCAGACAAACCTTTAAAAAGTGGTAAATAAGTTGACCAGATTGCAAAGCTGGTCCGCAGATAAGGAAACGTTGTCTAAACATCGTCATGGGTGACTGGTGTTGAAATCCTATTCAATCCCAAGGGAATCACTTCTGCTTGCAGCACCTTACGACCAGAAGGTTAAATAGTCATTTTTGGCCCTTAGATTTGGAGAGATACCCACACTAGACCTCATGCCAAAATGGAGGATGGGCGGCATATCTGAAGTCCGGACCTGTCGTTTGTGTCATCAGAAGATTGAGACTCTGCTCCACATTATATGTATCTGCCCAATGCTGATTGACCAACGTAGAAGCCTATTAAAGCGAGAATTTCTTGACCAGGGAATTAGATCCTGTAGGACTGCATTTGTGGAGTCAATGGACCCAATTATACAAGGTTGAACATTAGACTAATGCAGTTTTTGGCCATTTTTAAAAATCTTTTAAAAAATGGATCAATATCGAGTACTGAGTGAACTTGGGGGGAAGGGGGGTTGGAACCTGATTTTAGGTCGTGACAACCCTGTCATTTTCAGACAAAACTTCAGCGAGCAGTTAAACTGCAAGGACGGGCTGCTAGGGTCCCCCATAGTGGTGGTTCCCTATCCCATCTTGCTAAGGCAATAATTTGCTTAATCTGGTACTTTGTCTTGCACATTGGCACTTTAATAAAGCACAGCCCCCTATATAGGTACCTTATTTGGCTGAAAACCTTTGTCCATTTAGCATAGCACCTATATCTGCCCCTTGAACCTGCACACAAGCACTTTACCACCTATAGCGGTGTATTTAGGAGAACGATAACTGGCAGTTCCGCAAATTTTCACTTTACTTCACCTAGGGATATTGTCGTTGTTTGATCAGTCATCCCGAGATATTTATCATCCGTATTTGGCATTTTTATTTTTATAAATAGGAAGGGTTAAAAGAAAATGTAAAGGTCCATTAATACGATGTTCAATGGCTGAAGCAGATATATGACGGCTTTTTATTCTTAATTTTTAATTGCTTTGTACTGTATGATTGTGCTGTGTTTATGGTTTTAATTGACTAATAAACAATACTTAATAATACTAACTCAGATGTGAAGTTCCTAAAGACTGACTCTGCTACAGAGGACTCTGCAATGGATTCGCTCCTCATGCTTTTTTTACCCCGATGATGGCAGATGAGCTTCTCCAAAATGCTCACATATGCTGAACACTGAGATGTCCCCAGTAGTGACAATCTACCTGTATGAGGAGCACTGACCTGCTGGAATCCTGCGTGTGAGGACTGCAGCACATAGAGTGTGGGCCTGCGTTGTTGTTGAGGACCCTGTCGCCGTGGCTTGCAATGCGAAGTCCGGCATCGAGGATGCAGTGCACAGTTGGAGTGATGTGTCAGTTCCGAAGAGCTGCAAGGCTTCAATGTGAAGTCCAGGGTCGTTGTTGAAGCTGACATCGACAAGGGATGCAAGGGCCTGCACCAAGGATACGATGCACAGTAGCAGTTTTGATGGACTGTGGTGGTAGTGCGGTTCTTTGCAACGGGTCCAATCCACGCAGCAGCTGAGATGCGTCTGTTCTGCTCGGGCTTGTGCTGTACAGCAGAGGAGGTGCGTCCATTCCACTGGATCAATGGAGGTACTCAGAGTACCTTAAGCCCAATTTCAAGGGTCCAGGACTGGGGTGACATCACTTGGCAGGGTTGGCTCACAGATGGCAGAGTCGAGGTGCAGATGCAGGGAAATTAAAAGCCTGTTATGTCCCTGAGGTTTCAGATCAGGATGGCATCCAATTAGCCCTTGGAGTCATTCTGGGTTCAAGAATGCAGGTTTAGCCCTTCTCATCAAGGCAAGAGGGCAGCAGGTCAGCACAGCAGAGCAGCAGGTCCTTCAGAGCACCAGTCCAGCAGAGTGGCAGCCCTTGTAGCAGCACATCAGTCCTTCTTCCTGGCAGGGTATCCACAGGTCCAGAAGTGTACTGAAGAGTTGGTGTATGAGGGCCAATATTTATACCCAGTTCTGCCTTTGAAGTAAGGGGGAAGCTTCTAAAGGCTTTACTTTGAAGTGCACAGAAGCCCTGCCTCCCCTGGCTCCAGACTAACTACAGGGGGTGTGCAGCCCTTTGCGTGGAGGCGGGATACAGCCTATTCAAGTGTAAGTAGGGCTAGGTTCAGATCCTCCCTCCCATCCTGCCAGTGATGACCCATCCAGGCACACCTAAGCTCTCTATTGTATATGGCTGTCTAAGAGGAATGCACAAAGCCCAAATGTCAACCACATGCAGTCATGTGACCCAGAGACAGGCTACAGGCACCAAGTGGCTACGGCAGGGAAATGGCAACTTTATAAAAGTGACATTTTCAAAATTGTAACTTAAAATGCAATTTCGCTATCAATTAGGATTTGAAATTACAATTCCAGATACACCAAACATGAAGGGGTTACCTGTTCCAATTTGGAAATTACACTTATAAAATGTAATAAGGTAACTCCGATGTTATCCTGTGGGAGACGTAGGCCTTACAGTACTGAAAAACGAATTCAAGGGTTTCTCACTACTAGGACATCTAAAACATAAAAGTAATGTGTAGTGATCAAGACCACGCTTGTAGGATGAGGTTCAAGTAGGTTTATTCAGGTAAGTAAACAGGTAGAATAAATCCTCATCATCAGGTGTATAAGTGCTGAAGGGCAGCCCCACCAGGAGCAGCCTGCTAGCTGCTCAGCCCCATCCACCAACTGTCATCACTCATCCAGTCACCCAAACATTCCACTCATGGACCATTCACCAACATTCCATACAGAGCACACACACACAGGCTGAGCAGCTAGGACAAGGTAACATAGGGCATGAATCATAACACCAGAATACTACATATCTCTTCCCTATTGAACAGAAGAATAACAAAAGCAAAACATTAAAACCATGAGCATGAAAGAAAAACTATAAACATGAAAGTACAGCAAACGTAAACAGTCCACAACCCAAAGGTGAGGGAAACACCGCCCGCATCATAAAATGGATATGAACTATTACAATAAGAGTCAAAAGCCCAGACCCAGGGATGACGGGAGCACCGCATCACGAGAGGGTAAGGAACTAAAGACAAGAAGGAAAGATGGATACAGAATACCCATTCCCCTCCTCTAATAAGGAAAAAATGAACGTCAAAATGTAAGTTCTCCATGAAAGGAGACTATTCATGTGGACCAAAGGGACTGAAAACCCAATATCCTGCCCCCAACTTAAACAAGGGACAACGTGTAAATTCATATATACTCTCCATGTGAGAAAACACGACATGTGGACTAAAGGGACTGAAACCCAATGTCCTGCCCCCCACTTTTACAAGGGACAACAACGTTACGCTCTCCATGTAAGGAGACAAACAAAACATGTGGACTAAAGGGACTGAACTCAATATCCTGCCCCCACTTTAACAAGGGACAACAACGTTATGTATATGCTCTCCATGTAAGGAGGCAAACAAAGACAAAACCCTGCACAACAAAACACAAAACGTGCAGCACATGTGTCTTACGCACACAGGAACCAAATCCTGCGCCGAAAATAATACGTGCAGCACAAGGTGTCTTACGCACACAGAGAATAAAATCCTCTAACAAAATAGTACATGCGGCACAAGGTGTCTTACGCACACAGGGAATAAAACCCTGTAACAAAATAGTACGTGCGGCACAAGGTGTCTTACTCACACAGGGAAAGTGACTCCTTGCAACAGGACAAAAAAAGGAAAAACCCTTAGAGCCCACCCTCATGTAAGGGCACAAAAACTCCCAATGTAAAAATCGTAACAGTACCCATAAACTTCAAAACATATAAACACTTCCTACAAAAATAGGGTAGACTGTGGCATCACTGAAAGAAATAAACTGTACAAATTCTGCAATAATTGACAAAACATATTTAGCCATGCTGGTGAGCGATCTCTCACCCGAATAGCATGAAAGGCGGCACACATGGCACACTCTCAACTCGTGCACCCCAACTGTAACCTGTAATGAAAACACGAGCCAAACTGTAGACCTGGTAACTACAGTCGGTGAAACTACGATAAAACAATTATCAACTTATTGTCGAAACACGACAGTTATCTATGACTGCCATCCACTAAAAACAACTCAACCCAAAGGCAAAACCTGTAAGCGATTTCCCAAATGAATGAGCAACAGTCATTAACTGGGGGTAGTCAACACCTGTGAGAGATGTCTCACACGAATTAGCAACAGTCAATCTCAGGCTCCTTTTAGTAGCAAAAGTGTTACCAGCTTCACCACCCCCCGACTGTGTACAAGAGTTCCAACGAAGAAAGGATGGAAAGTACCTGGGAATATTTCAGTCTGGAAAACTGACTGGAGACAAACAAGTAGAGAAGACAAGTAATTCACGCTCCCACGAAGGCATTCATGTCAGGCTTGAACCTTCAATTTACATTGTTGAAAACGCCACACCGGACGAAGACATGGTTGGCAAAAATCGAGAGTAGAACACCCTCACTTGAAATGAGTCATTGCCAACCCTAAAATGGCCGCACGCTGCTCACGTCGCGCCGGGTGGCTCCTGGCTTGTTTGCACTGCAGAACGTCCTCCTGCAGCACTGAGCATCACAGAGTGCAAACAACGGATCACTGAAGAAACGGCAACGTCACAGAAAGGGGCATAGGCTGGTCAGCGCGTCTTCACAAAGGAGGTAAGCTCGCGCGTGCTGACCAAAGCTCGTGCCAAGTTATTTTAAACTTGAAGACGGCGGTTGGAAAACACCGCAGACATCAGGTCTAAGCGTAGATCAAAAATCAAAGACAAAAATTATGTCTCACCTGACTTTGCCCCCATTAGCACGAAAGACACATCTGGCGTGTGGCGCCAAGTACATCCTCACATCTGGCACCTCTGATCAAAAAGTACTTGAGGATTCACTGTGGCAGTGACCATTCCATCAAATCTTGTTACAATAAACAGCCATAAAAGCATAGAGAATCCAACCTTTTCAATTAGATAAATGGGCATCTGAAACGCCGATGCTCTTGATTGTCGCGGATAATGTCCTAACGCAGCGTTCATTTGAGCAAAGTGAGCCAAATACAAGTAAAAAGATGATGCTTACTTCTCTGGAATGCGCACATTCTGTCGATATGTGCCAGGTGAACACAATACAGCACGCTTGTGCTGGGCTGTCCGTTGTAAATCAATCAATCAATCAGGAGTTTGTTAAAGCGCGACTACTCACCCGTAAGGGTCTCAAGGCGCTAGGGGTGGGGGGGGGGTGCAGGTTCCATTCCATCAAGGAGGGGGTCTGTCGAAGAGCCAGGTTTTGAGGTTTCTTGCGAAGATGGGGAGCGATGGTGTCTGTCTGAGGTGGAGCGGAAGGGCGTTCCATGCTTTGGCTACGAGGAAGGAGAAGGAGCGGCCTCCCGATCTGGTCTTTCTGGTGCGGGGGACCACGGCGTAGGAGAGCTGGGCTGATCGTAGGGTCCTTTGGGGTGCGTGGAATTTGAGTCGGCTGTTCAGGTAAATGGACACTGGTGGGGCTGCTTGGCGTGCTGTTTATGTTCCCTTTGTGGCTCCTTAACTTTCTGTTTTGGATCTTGTGGCTCATGCTTGTTGCGTTTGTTTCTGTTGTTTGCGCCTGTCGTTTTCTCACTGTTTTAGCTTCCTCACAACATGTTGTAGAAGGCATCTTTAAGTTTCTTCAGGCTACTTTTTCCAACCGTAGAGCGTGGGGACGTCTCCAACTCGTCGCCAAAATAAATGTTGTGATCAAGACCACGCTTGTAGGATGAGGTTCAAGTAGGTTTATTCAGGTAAGTAAACAGGTAGAATAAATCCTCATCATCAGGTGTATAAGTGCTGAAGGGCAGCCCCACCAAGAGCAGCCTGCTAGCTGCTCAGCCCCATCCACCAACTGTCATCACTCATCCAGTCACCCAAACATTCCACTCATGGCCCATTCACCAACATTCCATACAGAGCACACACACACAGGCTGAGCAGCTAGGACAAGGTAACATAGGGCATGAATCATAACACCAGAATACTACATAATGTCCTATTTTTTTAATACATTGCACCCTGCCCTCTGAACTGTTCAGGGCCTACCCCAGGGGTGACATATGTGTATTCAAAAGAAAGGTTTGGGCATGGCAAAAGGCTTATTTTGCCTGGTTGAAATGACAGTTTAAAACTGCACACACAGGCTCTGCAATGGTGTAGTGTAGTTCCTATTTCCCTAATAGGCTCTGCGCATTGGAATAATATACCCTATAGATTCGACATAGGACTGAGGTCAGTATGTCCCTATCGAGTATATTAAACTTAATTACTTTGTGCCAGCTAACTCAGAGGCCACTAGAAACTCCTTGTAAACAAGAAGGGAGTAGTTTCTGGCAACCGCATAAACATGACAACTTTGTTTCCCTTTAGAATCGGAACACTCTCAGAATCGTGGAAACAATAGATAACAGTTTCACTCAGCTAATCATGCATGCTTAGTTTCTTCAGAGTTACACAGAAAGAATAGACGGGCGTTTCAATAAAAAGGATTTATTGAACAGTCTTGTTTCTCGTGTAAGAGATATGAGCTGTTATGATCACAAGACAGTATGCGAGATATATAATGTACAGCGGAAGCAGTAGAAAGAAATAATACTGCGCTAGCATTATCTTTTAGCTATGACACATATATTCATATACATAAATAACATGAGCTAAAAATGCGAGTACTCATACGATGCTTCTCTAAGCTAGTTCTACCCCAATGTACCTAACCTAGCCTAGGTGTAGGGCAAGGTAAGAAGTAGGTGAAGTATTCTGTAGTATGGTATACTAAGAGTCTGGTATGCCAAGAGTCCCTCTAGGTTCTAGTCAGCTCCATACCTTGAGAATGAGAGAGGTGGGAATCTCTTTCTGGGTCTCGAATTCTAACACCCCGCGAAGGGAGTCAGAACACTGGAAGCTGGATTCTCTGCGAGCAGGGATGACAGCGTCTCTTCTCAGTGCGTCAGGCCGGGATATGGGCTCCTCTGAAGTCGAGGTCTCCTCTAACTTGCTTGGGCAAGGGAAGGTATATTTATACCTGGTAGGTGCCTTGGAATGTTAGCATTGACGTGAAGTCGGACAGAGGAAGACGTCAGGAATGAACCCTTAAGGAATAGTGGTTCATGCATAATAGATGAGTTCTTGGAGAAATCAATAATCCTGTGCTGGGCTTAGGGTTTGGTTTCTAAGAACTCATTGTGACGTTAGGGTGGACGGATGTAAGTGACCATGCCTGTATTTGGACAGCATGGCTAATGCCTAAATAAGGACTGGGATCTTATGCCTATATAAGGGCAATGCGAATTGTGCCTATATAAGGACATGTTTCAGGAAAACCTATATACGGACACCTAAAGCGGAATACAACACCCACTCCACTTTCGAATGAACTATAATACTAAATGCTAAACATTAAACTGAGTACCACTTGTTGCTAAAAACATTTCTAAAAGCATATTAAAAGAAGTTTTTTAAAAGAACTGTTGCTAAAACATGTAATGCAATAGGTACTGTACATTTTAAAGCATTTTTTCATTCTAAGCATGTATTGGAAATAAATGCAACATGAATGAATAAACAGAAATATATACATATGATGAAATGGTTGACAAGTTTTCAAAAATCAAAGCCATTGCATACCATGGTACTAAATGAAATTTTAGTAAAATAAGGTGATATTGTGTCCCTGGAAGTATTCAAAGAAGTCCGTTTTATATGAATAGTTCTACTGTAAGCAGATTGAGTTGACATGTATTTTCAAAAAATAAAGAAAAAGAAAAAATTCAATTTTAGGAAGAGTTGCAAGTTTTGAAAATATGAAGGCCAAATTCATTGCTTCCCTGGTACACTGTGAGCCGAATCAAAGTCAGTGTATGGGTCTGGTGTAAACATGAAATCATCTATTTCTGTAGACAAAATATCGTCTACCGATCTTGGTGACATTTGGAACACCTCGTTCAGAAGGTTAACTGCACAGAGATGAGAAGCATCGCCTTCAGCATAAGATGCCGCAGCAATGTTCGTGTCCGTTGTTACCTGTGTGCCTGTTGATCCATCTTGTACCTCAGCAGCAGCAGGAAGCGTCTGTGAGATCTCAAGGAATGCCGTCATCAGGATTGGTAGCCTTTGGAGGCAACACAGAGCATGGGCCGTTATCGGGTCCAGCAGAGTATCGATATCCGTTGGCATGACTGATGGGAGTGTTAGACAGGTGTCTAGCATGCATTCTTCACCGCAAAGCAGGCATCGTAGCACAGGTAAGATGCAATCTTGCCAGATTGGTCTAAATGACAGGAACCATGTTGTATTAAGTTCCCGTAGACGAGGCATGCCCAAAAGTTGCACTACAGCAAACAAATGGTGGACGGAATGCTGACAATGCAAACATTCTCCCCCAGTCAAAAGATCTGGGTTAAATCCATCGTTCTTTTGCCTACTACGCCACCCCAGTTTGGACCCAGCCATATGCAAATCAGTCTTGACACTGTGCCCCATGGGAACAGTCCAGACCGAACTGCCAGGCCAGGTCCTCCCTGGCCCGGAAACAAGCATCCTGGGACCGGTTTCAGGGTATGTCACCCTTCTTCAGCCAGGCTAGCTTGAATCCAGTGGCACAGTGAGCAAGGGACCCACGTCTGGGCATACCCATCCCACTTAGGGCGAAAAGTGTTACAGCAAACAAATGATGGATGGAATGCTGACAATGCAAACATTCTCCCCCAGTCAAAAGATCTGGGTTAAATCCATCGTTCTTTTGCCCACTACGCCACCCCAGTTTGGACCCAGCCATATGCAAATCAGTCTTGACCCTGTGCCCCATGGGAACAGTCCAGACCGAACTGCCAGGCCAGGTCCTCCCTGGACCGGAAACAAGCATCCTGGGACCGGTTTCAGGGTATGTCACCCTTCTTCAGCCAGGCTAGCTTGAATCCAGTGGCACAGTGAGCAAGGGACCCACGTCTGGGCATACCCATCCCACTTAGGGCGAAAAGTGTTACAGCAAACAAATGATGGACGGAATGCTGACAATGCAAACATTCTCCCCAGTCAAAAGATCTGGGTTAAATCCATTGTTCTTTTGCCCACTACGCCACCCCAGTTTGGACCCAGCTATATGCAAATCAGCCTTGACCCTGCGCCCCATGGGAACAGTCCAGACCGAACTGCCAGGCCAGGTCCTCCCTGGACCGGAATCAAGCATCCTGGGACCGGACGGGTATGCCAAGACGTGGGTCCCGTGCTCTCCATGCCACTGGAGTCAAGCTATCCTGGCTGATGAGGGCTGAAAGCCCGAAACCGGTCCTAGGATGCTTGTTTCCAGTCCAGGGAGGACCTGGCCTTGCAGTTCGGGTTGGACTGTTCCCATTGGGCGCAGGGTCAAGACTGATTTGCATATGGCTGGGTCCAAACTGGAATGGCATGGTGAGCAAAAAAATGATGGATTTAGGCCCAGATCTCTGTACTGGGGTGAATGTATGACATTGTTCTACATTCTGTCCATCAATTGTTCTTTTTGCAAAAGTTGCACTATGCGCTCACGGCACTTCCGTTCTAGGAGAGCTTTCTCCACATCGCTCGGAGTGACGTCGGTGGATAGGCTTGCCATAGCGTAGTAGTAGGAATAGGAACAGGATTCCTGCAACAAGTGCTAGAATTAATGGCACACCACCAAACACCGAATGTGCGAAGTTTGGGATGATTCCGAGGACTGCCTGAAAAGGTGTTAACAGTCCTGAACAGATGGTCTTAAATACATGTACAATTCCGCTCGTATCAGACATGTTTAAGATACGTCCCATCATTTCTACGAAATGTATAGGGCAGTTTGTACGAATTAAAGCCTGTATCTCATCCGAAGTCCTTGCAATTTGCAAATCATAGATTTCTTTGGCCGAGGTCAAAGGCACGGTCTGTTGCAAAAGCATGGCTTTCATTCTGCTTAAAGTATCAAAACGTATAAAAGAAACATTCAATGAAGGCCATAGTGGCGACTCCCTGACTGTGTCTATTGGGGGGAACAATACTTGCATACAACAAGTAACCCTGGAGTCGACCGTTACCAGATATGGGATGCCTGGCAACATGCCACAGCAACTCTGATCATTCAACATGAGGTAACTCCCGTTAGAAAGTTGTCCAAACGTTGGATTAATCACAGCAGCTGGTGTACCCTGCTGGTGGCAGGACAAGTTTGCCACAGAACCATTACAAGCCCCGTGTAAAGAAATGTCCTGACATATGAGTGAACCGCTTAGTGCATTTTCACAGTGTGTACCGCTTAGAAACACTTCACGATCCCCACTCCAACATCTGTATTCATAAGGTAAATCCCAGGATGTCTTAATGTATTCCTTACCCAACCTTTCATATTTGCCTGCTTGCATTTGTTTGAGGCAATACTGAAAATGAAAAGTAGTGACAGGCAGAGTTATTTTGCCATGGATAAGCCATTCTGTAGCTGGTTTTTCTCCTACCGTAAATGGTAATTTTTCCAGTTTTCCAATGCTCAGCACTGTATACTTTGCTCCCCTTTGTGCCAGTTCGATCTGTTTATCAGTTAGATTGTATTCTGCAAACAGAGACGACGTGTTGATAAAACGCCAAGGCACATAGCCCGCACGCAAAGATTGCAGCGTCCAGCCTAATAACATAATAGAACGTAACTGAGATTGGCCTTGTTGTAACATGGCTAAATCTTGTTCCAGTATGTCAATAGCAGAGGATACAATGTTGTCCAATGAATAAATTCTGGATGACAAAGTTGTTAACCCATTGTCGACCACAGAGAGAGATTTCTCTAAGTTAATACGATCAAGCTCACGTATTCGTTCTGCGGCCTCTGCCTGTGAAACCTTCCATACTTCATTGTAAGCAGCATAAATGCCGGCATACATGAAACATTTTTGACGCGGTTTTCTTGGTCCTAGCAAGAATTCCCTAAGGTCTGCGTCTTCTTAAAGTAAAGATAAGTGTTGTTTCACATCCTCAAGTGTAGATTTTTGTAGCCAGTCGAGGCACAATTTTCCTACACTGTATGTTGTTACTACCCCCGGATGTTGTTGTTGAACATATCGTGGGTCTGGCCTATGGATAGTAAAGCCCTGTATTCTATTCAGGAATCTTTCTTGACAGATGTTTGTGTCTGTGGGCCAGAGCAACCATTTTCTCCAATCAGGATCTGTTCTGTTGGTTTGTAGTATTGTGTCTACTGTGACCGCTCCCTGTGTAGTGCTATTACTTGCAGGTGTTTGTACAGAAGGTGTCTTCTTGTCTTTGATCTTGGCTAAACCAAGGCAAGACGTTTGTTGCACAGTGTCATTCAAAAACATTATTTGCTGTGGGATGATACATGCTCTAAACAAAGCTTCTATCCCCTGTACTTGCCAATCTTTAGAACCCCATACAGATTTTATGCTAGTGTGTCTTTCCAAAAGTCAAATCCATGTCTAGACAGTTGGGTAATAAAGGCTGCAGAATAAATCTGTTTTGTATTAGTTAACATAATTTTCTGTCCTGTTTTGTTTACATTTTTATAGTAAAATGTTTCTGGATCAGATGTATTGTACCCTGAAAAATAGGGAAACTTTTTAGCAAACGTTTTTGAACTACCCTTTGGTGGTGTAGGACAATGTTCCCATTGGTTAAACATAAACACATTTCTAGGTGTTGCAGATTTATGCAAGAAATGATGACCATAGTGGTTGTAACAATAAAGCTGTTCGTAGTCTGATGAACCCTCTAAGTATTCATTGTTAGAGAATGCAGCAGACCTTTCTAGATCAGACATCATGTCATTTACAGTCTCAAAGTCCCAATGATCAGAATAGGTACTGGAGGAAATAAAATCACTTAATGAAATTTTAAATAAATGTGGAATGTTCAAAAGTTCTGTCGGGCCGAATATATCGAAATCGGTTTTGTCCCAAATTATACCATCCTGTATAGGAACTGCTGTGATGTTCACTGCTGACAAGTCCCTTGCTTCACGATGGGATGATTTGTGTGGTTTCAAAAGTAAGTTCACATTTTTACTTTCAGTGTCCAAACGAATGTATCTGCCATTTATAAGCATGCTAAGAGTCATAACCAAAGCTAGCCAAAACAGAAAGAAAAATATTCCAGAAATAATCCATATTTCAATCCATGGTGAAACCAGAAAAGTCTCTTTCAGGAAATGAAAAAGGTCTTGTACTTGTTGTTTGAAAGTTTTTAGGGCTGGCGTCATTTCAGGTTCACTCGGATCCTCAGAAAACGTATCAAAGTTAATGAAATAGCCAGAAGCAGTTCTGTCAATTGTTGGAATTGCATCAGGATTCGTTGAAATCGCTGGAACCAGTTGATCACTTGTTACGTTGGTGTAGACAGGTGTATCAGGACGAACTGTTACTTGAGTTTCAAGAGGGATGAGTTCCATAGCATTGTTGCTTAGTCCTTCATCTGTTACTGCTGAATTCTCGATGGTTATGAGTCTTCCAGTCTGAACCTCTTGGATAGTAGCGAGAGGAGTGCGTCTGCTACTAGGTCGGAGTCCACGAGGCCTACTATTTAGTATTGGCCACATACTGTGGTTTGATGAGGTCGATTGACACAAATCTTTTCTCCTTTTTTCCAGCAAGGGGCGGCAGAAGTACTGTTCTTGTTCCGTGTACGGCTAGGACAGGTACTGGTTGTCTGTAAGAAGGTCCAAATTCCTTCTTGTCCGCAATCTTCTCTCTGACTAGATCCCCAACTTTTGGGATCCAGACAGGCCTTGCTGGTACTGCCGGTGTTTCCCCAGTGGTGGTTGGCTTCAGGAACACGTTGCTTTGTTTCGATCTTAGTTCATTTAGATCCTGTAAAACAGCCAAATGATCTTTGATGTCAAAGGGTTTATTTTCCACCACTGTGCCTTTACATTCGAGATCAGGAACCCACATTCTTGTCCCAAATAGGACCTCATATGGAGTGACCCCCCCTAGAGAACTTCTTGGCAAATTATTTAATGAGCGTTGGACCCCATAAAGATGTTTGACCCACCCATCACCCGAACCTAATAGTCTAGCTGTTATAGACTGCTTTATGTCCCGGTTATTCCTTTCCACAACAATATTTCCCTCAGGATGAAACGGAGAGGAGTACCGCAATGCTACGCCCAAACTAGCCATGGCTTCTTTGTAAGCCCGAGAGCTAAACGCAGGGCCCTGGTCAGAATGTAGTGTGCCAATTGCGTATGTGCCGATAAAGACTCGCAAATCTTTTATAACAGTTCGAGCGTCAGCCGAGCACTGAGGCCATATCCATAGGAACCTTGAGCACGAATCCACTGTGACCATTATATATTTATAGTTACCGTCCCTTTGCAAGGGACCGCAGTGGTCCAGGTAAATACAAGCTAATGATTTGTATGAAATCAACAGGGGTGTCTGCGCAGGACGTTTCACTGTGGAGACTTTCATCTGTTGGCATATTTCACATTCCAAAACATAGTTCTTGGTCTGTTTCCTAATGCCAGGCCACCAATATCTTTGTTTTAGTAAATATACTGTTGCAGAAACACCTGCATGGGCAGAGGCTATCCCCTCATGTGCTGCTAGGATTAGTCCTAATCTACGTTCCATGTTTGGAATTACCCTATCCCCCACTCCAGGGATTCGAGCAAAAGGAACGTTGTTCGCATCAATTACATAAGAGTACTTGAGTGGAAATTTCTTTGGTAACGCTGCACCACTAACTTTGCTTGAAGCATTGACAGCCAACAATATCTCACTGTCTATTCTCGTTTTTGAACGAGTGATCGCAGCTACGGAAGCCGTCTGAACAGCCCCTTTGCGGCTTCATCAGCCAATGAATTCCCTGCAACGTGAACGCCATCACGTTGATGACTCAGCGTGTGTATTACATGAGCCTTTGGTAGTTCGTTTTTCAACTGAACTACTTGTTCCCAAAGCGTTTTATGCTTTATTGTGCCACCTTTAGCATCTTTGAACCCGTTTTCAAGCCAATTCTGTATATATTCATTATACGACTGAACACAGTAAAAAGAATCGCACACTATGAGTGTGGGGAATTCACGATCTGTACTTTCAAGTGCCAGTTTGAATGCTTGTAGTTCAGCTCGCTGAGCTGTCCAATCTCCTACAGATTGAATTTTAGTGACCATTGGTCTGAAGTTACCTTCTTGCATGCAACCTTTAACGATTGCGCACGCTGCACTGTAAGCTTGCTTACTCCCTGTAGCGGGTTGTGCTGATCCGTCAGTATAATTATAAATTCGTACTGATCGAGAGGCAGAATTTCAGTGGTCAGAGGACATTCATGTTCATAGTGCAGGAACGCTTGTGTTTTTAAATCAGGATCAAAAACATATTCAACATCTGTTGCAGCAAGAGAATTAAGAGGATGTAAAGCTTTTGCATTTGGGATGCTCGCTTTTGTGACCGCCTCTAAGGCTGGTACTGGGGTTACGACAATAATGCGTTTTCCTTGAGTTAGAGCTCTTTCTTTTGCTACAGCGGTTTGAACTGCTGTCAGTATTTTTTTGTTGAAGTGAAGCGCATTTCTGCTTGTGTATACAAATGTGATTTGTATGCTATTGGTACTTTTTCACCCTCATTAAATGTTAAATAGGTGAATCCGCATTGTCCCGAAATTATTCGGATCACTAAATTGATTGTATTTACGCGTGTTTGTAAGGGATTTGTTGCTAACATGTTAGCTTGGAGTGAGCGCAGGATTTCTGTGTGTTCCTGTGTCCAATGTTTTGTTGAAAAATCAGGTTTGATTAATTCGTAGAGAGGTTTAACCCTTTCTGCGTATTTTAGAATGTAAGTTCTTCCAAAATTTAGGAAACCCAAGATGTATTGTAAATTTTTCAGCGTTTTTGGAGGTTGGAGCAGCGCGCATTTTTCTAAAACGTTGGCTGCCAGGCTTTTGCCTTCACTTGAAAGCTCATATCCTAGGAAAAGGACATTGAGATGGGCAATTCTGGATTTTTTAAAGTTGAATTTATAGCCCTCAGAGGCGAAGCCCAATATAATGGTACTCACCCTGTTCAAGTGCCTATCTAGGTCATCTTCTGTCAGATAGATGTCATCGACATATGACAATGCCTCATTATCATAAATTTGTAGTAACTCTGTTACTCTTGCTGAGAATAACCCCGGGCTGTTTTTGAACCCTTGTGGGAGTCTACAAAATTGACGCTGGGTCCCCATTATTGAGAAAGCTGTTAAGTACCTCCTTTCAGGTGCTATGTTTTGACAAAAGAAACCATTTGAAATGTCTAATGTGGTTTTATATTTTTTACGCACAATGTTATTCATTAATGCTGTACTATGTGCATTTTGCACTGCAAATGTTTTAGAACAAGTGTTCAAGTGTCTGTAATCCAAAACTAGACGATATGTATTGTGTGGTTTGGATACAGGAAACAAAGGATTGTTCATTGAGGAGGTGCATGTTTCAATCACCCCTTGGTATTCAAGTTGATCTAAGATCTCCCTGACCTGTTTTTTAGCTTCTTGCTTTATTGGGTACTGCCTTTGTGCAGTAGGTTCATTTTTTAACTGTATTTTGTGGTGAGGTGAGTCCTCATCCCATCCTACATGATTTTTATATAATGCTGGGGCCTGGGCAACTGCCCATTTCCTGGCATAAGTATATTTTAGGTGAATTGGAATATGGTTGGAGAAGGCTGGCATAATAATGTCCTCACCATGTGGGCACTCCCTGACAAATTGTGGTGGCCAGTCTTTTTCTGCTAGAAGTATATCATAACCCCTTGAAAGTTTCTCCCAAAAGAGTATTTTCACTTTTCTTGGTATGTCTCCCTCCATGCGGAGTGTTATTTCATATAACGTTTGTGGAGTACTAACCCTGGTGTCTACAGTTTCTAATGTGATATACTCATTCAAGTCCACTGTCTCCAGAAGTTCCTTCAGGTTCTGGCGAGCTATTGTGACTTCTGCTGTACTGTCCAGCATTGTCTGAACCCATTCTCCGTTCTTGAGCTGTGTTCTCAGTATTCTCGGCATGTCTGATCTTCAGACCTGCTACCTTCTTTTTTGTGAATTGAGGTTTTGATTTATTTTTCTGAACGTGTTTGTCGTCTTTGGATTTCACGCGTTCTTCTCTATGTTCTGACCGCCCTCTTCTTTCCGATGTCTGTGACGATATCTGAAAGGTACGAGAGGAACGTGTAACAGTATCTTGATACCTGTCAGGTTTTCTTAAATTATCCCTATTCCTGGGGTTATACCTCCTTTCAGACGGCTCCTTTTGAGGAGACCTACCTCGGGATTGAGAACGTCTCTCTTTGAATTTTGTTTATTAGTTTCCCACTTCTTTTTAGAAGATGTAGGAGTTTGTTTAATAGAGTCCTTCTCAGGACTTTCAGATAGTTTTGGCTTCAATGGTTTTCCACCCAAACTATCTCTGCCTAATTCTGCATAAGATTGTTCTATTATTCTGGGTAGTTCATGTTGATGTTCTGTAACATCAAATTCCCTTAAGCGTTGGCAGATCGCCACTGATGCTGCCTCCCCTTTAATATTAGATAATATTATTGTTGAGACCTGGTCGAAGTTTTTCAGTAATTTCATACCTAAATTCAGAGCAGGTTCTGCCCCGTATTCGTTTTGAATTTGTTTCAGGACATCTGGTATTACTGCAATTGACGGAACACCATGTGTTTTAGTATAGATGGCAGCAAAGACTGCGCCCCAAGTGGTGCAATCTTCCAGTTTTGGTGTGATCCCCATTGGTAAACAGATTGTTAGGATTCTGTGTTTCTCATAAGGGCTAGTATTTGGAAATACTGCTTCGATTTGAGTAATTTTTGAGCTATCCAGAATGGAATTTGCTCACGTTTTGTGGGCATTTTACCCATGACTGCGTGTAAAGTCTGTGGAGTAATTTTTAGTGTATTCCCCTGTTGAGGGGTTTGATTTGGAATGGTCATTGGTGGTTAGACTGTGAAAGTCCGCATGATATATTGGACTAATTGTCTGTAAATTTTTATTAACTCTTGTAGTTGAGTAAGTAATTCCTCGTCTGACATTACATCGATGTCAGGATGAGGTGTGTAGCCGGCTAGATTCGGCCATGTTGCTCCTGGTCTACCTAGTGGCCCGAGCCTGGTAATGTTTTTGTGATGTTTTAGGGCGCCTTTAAACCAGAGATGATGCTCCTGGTATGTGAGTGGAATTTCAATATCCTCCAAAGGAATATATTCCTCTGGTGGTTCATCTTCTTTAAAGAAGTGAAACACTTTTGTTACTGGATTTGATTCTGGGAATACTATCCATGAATAGAATACCCCTGTCTGAAAGGATTCGTGTGCCTCTATCACGAAAACTGCTCTACCACCTCTTGGTGGTAGGCCGTGTTTTATAAGTTTTAGAGTGATGGCTCTCCTTAAGTTTGGATGGATGTTTATAACACCCTCATCGGCTTCATTTGAAGTTAAAAGCTGTTACAACTGGGTCAGCCGTAGCTACACCGTCCTCGGTGCCATTATCCCAGTGTATGGACATTTGTTTTTTGAAAAATGTAGAACAAGTTTCAAGGAAACAAAAGATAAGGTGCACAATATTTTGGAACACTGTATCCTTCAACGTTGAACAAACCAAACAGCTAATCTATAGGATTTTCGTCCTATTTAGCGTTGGCGGATATTTAACCCTACCCACTCCAGACGTCTTATGGAGTATGTGAGTAGGGGTCTCTGAGAGAAAAGCACGACTGAGTTAATCAGTATCTAGCATTAAATTAGTGCCTTACCAAACCGTTGGGCGCCATGTAGTGTAGTTCCTATTTCCCTAATAGGCTCTGCGCATTGGAATAATATACCCTATGGATTCGACATAGGACTGAGGTCAGTATGTCCCTATCGAGTATATTAAACTTAATTACTTTGTGCCAGCTAACTCAGAGGCCACTAGAAACTCCTTGTAAACAAGAAGGGAGTAGTTTCTGGCAACCGCATAAACATGACAACTTTGTTTCCCTTTAGATTCGGAACACTCTCAGAATCGTGGAAACAATAGATAACAGTTTCACTCAGCTAATCGTGCATGCTTAGTTTCTTCAGAGTTACACAGAAAGAATAGAAGGGCGTTTCAATAAAAAGGATTTATTGAACAGTCTTGTTTCTCGTGTAAGAGATATGAGCTGTTATGATCACAAAACAGTATGCGAGATATATAATGTACAGCGTAAGCAGTAGAAAGAAATAATACTGCGCTAGCATTATCTTTTAGCTATGACACATATATTCATATACATAAATAACATGAGCTAAAAATGCGAGTACTCATACGATGCTTCTCTAAGCTAGTTCTACCCCAGTGTACCTAACCTAGCCTAGGTGTAGGGCAAGGTAAGAAGTAGGTGAAGTATTCTGTAGTATGGTATACTAAGAGTCTGGTATGCCAAGAGTCCCTCTAGGTTCTAGTCAGCTCCATACCTTGAGAATGAGAGAGGTGGGAATCTCTTTCCGGGTCTCGAATTCTAACACTCCGCGAAGGGAGTCAGAACACTGGAAGCTGGATTCTCTGCGAGCAGGGATGACAGCGTCTCTTCTCAGTGCGTCAGGTCGGGATACAGGCTCCTCTGAAGTCGAGGTCTCCTCTAACTTGCTTGAGCAAGGGAAGGTATATTTATACCTGGTAGGTGCCTTGGAATGTTAGCATTGACGTGAAGTCGGACAGAGGAAGACGTCAGGAATGAACCCTTAAGGAATAGTGGTTCATGCATAATAGATGAGTTCTTGGAGAAATCAATAATCCTGTGCTGGGCTTAGGGTTTGGCTTCTAAGAACTCGTTGTGACATTAGGGTGGACTGATGTAAGTGACCATGCCTGTATTTGGACAGCATGGCTAATGCCTAAATAAGGACTGGGATCTTATGCCTATATAAGGGCAATGCGAATTGTGCCTATATAAGGACATGTTTCAGGAAAACCTATATACGGACACCTAAAGCGGAATACAACAATGGCAGGCATGAAACATGTTTACTAGGCTACTTAATGGGTGGCACAATGAGTGCTGCAGGTCCACTAGTAGCATTTAATTTACAGGCCCCGGGCACAGGTAGTGCCACTCTACTATGGGCTTACAAGTAAATTAAATATGCCAATTGGGGATAAGCCAATGTTACCATGTTTTAAGAAGGAAGCACAGGCACTTTAGTACTGGTTAGCAGTGGTAAAGTGCTTAGAGTCCTAAGGCCAGCAAAACCGAGATCAGCAAAAATAAGGGGAGGAAGGCAAAAAGTTTGGGGGAAGACCACCCTAAGGCTGACAGGTCTAACACACTTGACTAATTCACTGTTCTGCTTCCTTCCCTGAACTCAGTTTTTTATAAGGGCAAATAGAGCACAAGAGACACAGTGAATTATTAATTTCTTGAGTTGCATTTGTATACAGTTCATGCTATTTGTGCCCCCCAATTTCTCATTATCTCTTCTTTGTTTCAACTAGTTTTATGTTCTAAATCGTTTGTGGGTAATAATGGGCAAAACTGCTTGTAGCAGTACCCAGGGAGGATGTGATGTACCAGAATCTGGCCCTAACTACAAAAGGCAGTTCAAATTACATTATGGCCTTAAAGTTATGGTTATTGTAGTTTGACCATAGACTCTGGCACCTACCTACAAAACAGGCAGGGTTATATTGATCACTTATGACTACATTACCAATGGGCCCATTAACGCCCATGATAGGTGGAAGTGTTTTCAGTTCTGTCACTGATGTTGTGTCTGACATCAGGGTCCCTAGGAGTCAGAATACCATATGATTTCAAGGAATGGATGAAGAGACGGAGCATACATGATGCCTGGATGGTCACTTTGTAGTGGGGAAACAGTACTTTCCCCTTCCTAATCCAGTGTTCCCCAAGAGTGCTACCCACGTCATGTTGAGAGGCAGGTACATGAGGAAGTCTTTCCATCTTTTGTAATTTTGTTGTGGTGTCCATTGACAGGGAGTTCCCAGACTTTCCCTGCATTCCTGCTTAAACTAGATAACAAAGTCTGTGGCATGACCAATCTGGTAGGAATCCATAAAAATCAGGAACTGTCTGAAACCAGTCCCAGAGCTGGACATGTGGAATACTCAAACTATGTCTGCAAACTTAGTAGAAGTAGGGGTAGAAACCACCAGTCCTTGTCCTTGGATTTCTCTGCATCCAGTACCTGGGGTCCCTCAACAGTGGAGAAAGCCCTTTGAGCTCCAGCTTTGGGAGTCACTGGATGCCATGTGCCTTTTGCCCTTGTCACTCTTCATCATGCCCCAGGAAATACAAACCCCTGGCAGTCTGGCTTCACCAGAAAAGAATCCACCACACTTGGCAATTTCAGTAGATGGCCTGGAAGCACTTGTGTCGACTCAGCCCTAGAAAGAAGAGGTGGCTGGATTTGGCAGTTACCTCACACAGTAACACAGCTCTTGTGATGGCTTGGCACAAGAAACCAGTTCAACCGCAGTCGGTAGCTGATCATCACAGACCCTTGACCAGTCATCCCCTCTGCTCCCTGATCTGGTGTGTGAACGCGGACATCAGTGCTTTCAGCACACCACCTGCTGTGGAGGACCGCTACTCCATGGCTAAGTCAAGGTACTTTACAAAACCAGGGCTAGCAGGGACACACTAACTTTTATAAGGCACCAGGTCAGCTACACCAATAACTTCGAAACTGTGACACTTCTAACAAGCTCATCATTGGCCTAATAGCAGACCACTTGAGAGATAAAGAACATTGTGCTGTGCAGTCTAAAAGGAGGGTTGGGGGCGGCATAAATGTGAGGCACATTTGCCCTGTCCCAATCACTTATTAGAATCTCATGATAGCTTACAGAGCAACTGAGGCTAGTTCCTCCCCAAGCCCCTTGTGAATTGTGGCTACTATTTTTCCTTTGGGCCTCTACAGTTTCCTGTCTAGTATTTAATCATGTGTATTAAATTAATTTTCCCAATTAAAGCAGTGGCTGGACAATGAGTTATTGATTGTTATGAGATGCTTTATTGAGATCTGAGTTTCTACCCCACACTACCTCTGTGAGTAAGCTTTGAGCTGCTTGGCATTTCTACCCTGAGGCTTAAGGGCTAAAGGGGTATACTTGGTACTCAAGTTTGAGTACAATGGCAAGATAAAGCCCTAGGATATCATTGGTAAAAGGCTTTCATTGCTACAATTTGAGTTTGTTATCTCTGTTTGCCGTGGTACTCTGGGAAAAGTACCCACAATCATGATGGAGGTAATGCTATATATTTCGACTGCTGTATTGTGATGTAAAACCCAAAACTTCTTTCTTGGTTGTGGACAACACAATTTGGACTCCCCAGATTTAATCAATATTGCCCCACTGTTTGTAAACACTTCTCAGTTTATTTGGGACCCTTCCTCATTTATTAATTTAGCATGCAAACCAAACCTTTGAAATGTTTAATTTTTCTCTAATAATAAATGCTGTCTTTGCAGGTAGTTACTCATGCTGTAAGGTACCCTACTCCAAACCCCCACGCTTACCCTAAAGCTAAGAACATCCCATAACACATACTATTAAGTATCCTAAACATAACCCATAGCCTTACCTCAGCCCCATCACTTTATCTCTGTCTCAAGCACAAAGCCTACCCATTAGCACTCCTCCTATCCTAATCCCAACCCTATCTCTAACCATAAACATAACTCTAATCCAACTCTTTGCCTAACAGTGACCCAATTGAAATGTTTTTGAAGATTTGAAAACTATTTTTCAGACTGACTGCTTTTCTTCAAAATTTTGGTTTCAAACACTTAACTTTTCTCACTCTAAGTTACAAACTTGCTATTTTTGTATTTCTCATTCAAATTTTAGACCTAACAACCATTGTCGTGGCACATGCCATGATCTTCCATTTGGTGATGACATGTTGTAATCTTTTATTTTCGCTGGTAACTAAAAGCAAGTGACCTGATCTATTGGTTGATTCTAATTCCATTGACAGTGTATGTTATACCCATTGTTTTTGTTGTTTTGAGCTGTGTGAACAGGAGTCAGTGCTACTGGAAGGATAATCATTTGGGAGCTTATTTCTTGTTTTAAGACGGAAAAGGATATCTTATCTAGATCTCGTAAAAAGCGGGGCAATCAAATTAAGATGAATATGGACGTTAGTTAAATGAGAAGAGTAACTTAACATATTTTTGGAACAGACGGGATTCTTTGATCCATGTCAGGCTGGTTTTCGGCCTGACCATTCCACTGAAACAGTGACTGTGGCAATATTGGACTCCCTACGTGAAAATGCAGACAGAGGCACTCACCAGGCCCTGATATTGCTTGACCTCTCAGCTGCATTTGACACGGTCGACCATAACATACTAGTGGACCGTGTCAGAGAGGCTGGCTTTCAGGGTCTAGCCCTTAGCTGGATTAATTCCTTCTTAGTAAATCGCACTCAGGCAGTCCGTATTGGCCAATTCACTGCCCTTAAACTAAAAACAACTTGCGGGGTCCCACAGGGCTCTTCGCTTTCACCACATTTGTTCAACCTCTACCTATGCCCATTGATAAGATCTTTGAAAGAAAGGAAGGTGAACCTTTTCAATTATGCAGATGACCTCCAACTCATGTTCTCAATCGATAATTCCCCTGAATCTATAACCAACTTTCAATCTATTATGCTTTTCATCCAGCAATGGCTGAATCTTAATCATTTAAAACTTAATCCCAGCAAAACTGAACTAATTTTGACAGGGGAGCTTGCAATCCATGGGGTCCACAATATTGGCCTAACAATCTGGGACCTCCCCTACCCCCTCAACCTCAGTAAAAAGTTTAGGGGTTACAATAGGCAATGACCTGTCCTAAAACTTAAAAGCGCATGTAGGCACAGTGGTCTCTGCCTGTTTCCTACAACTACGAAAAATTAGGAAAATAAGTAGGTTTCTGTCCCACGCTGCTTTGGTCCAGGTGGTAATAGCTCTTGTGCTGTCTCGTCCGGACTACGCAAATGCCACCTATCTGGGACTTCCACTTGGCCTCACCAAACGACTTCAGCTGGTGCAGAACCAAGCGGCTCGAATGATACATAATCAGCCCAGATGGCAGCACGCCTCGCCCCTCCTTAGGAAGCTGCACTGGCTCCCTATTCCGCAGCGATGTGCCTTTAGAGTCGGATGTTTGGTGTTTAAATCCCTAAACGGCCATAGCCCAAAATTCATTGATAATCTTGTCTCTCGTTATACCCCCATTCGGAATCTTCGTTCAGCCCAACTTCACCTTTTGACAATACCCACCTTTAAACTGAAACGTCAGGGGGGCTGCAGGTTTGCGACTTTAGCCCCTCGCCTGTGGAATTCCATCCCCCTGGAAATTAGACTTAGCACCAATTTGCTCCTATTCAGAAAATCTCTTAAAACTTGGTTATTCACACAAGCTTATGAATAAACTGTTCCGGATTGGCACCCACCTAGTCTCCAGCGCCATGAAACCAATTGGTGAACGAGCGCTCTATAAGTCACAATTAAGATAAGATAAGATATTCTTGACATATTTTACCAAACAAAATGATAAAAGGTATTTCTCCCACTTCTGCCTTAATTGGCACCCACCTGCAAAAATGTAGGGCCAGGAGAGCCCAAATGACTTTCAGCACCTTGCACATTGTATGTTGTCTTGTTTCGTTCCCAAAAATAAGGAATCTCTTGTTGGCACACTCTTCCCTAACCTGGCACTGGAACCCACAGATGCAGGAAATGTCTAATTAATGCACGGACACCCTAGTGGATGCTGGGAATGCATGCTGGACCCAGGGGGCACAGACGCTTCATGTGGGTGCTGGTGGGCACTGGTGATTCTGAAGCTTGGGATTCACAGGTAATGGGCCACTTTGTTGAATCCTGAGGGAATCACTCTCAAGTCTTGTGGGGCACTATGACTGTTGCTACCTCACAAGCCCATGGGACGTTCTTGCTATCGTTCTCCGTTATTAAGTGGCAGGAGCAGCTTAAATAGTAGTCTACGCGTCTGCTATGAAACCTTCCAAGAGCACAATGGTGCTATCTATCAGAATCTCCCTTCAACAGCAACAAGATAGGACTATTATGAAAGAATGCATGAGGCAAGAGGGGATACTCTACAGGTTTACACCCCCTTCCAGAATCAGCTTTGGCCCTAAAAAAGGAATTTCTAGCATGTAACCTCAAAAGAGGATGCAGCCACCATCCTGGGTAAATCTATAGCTGAAGATTGAGTGGAGGAAGGGCTTCGACATTCAGACTTCCAGTTCGAGGGGAGAGAAGCTGTTGTTGTGGAGTATCAAACCGACCCAGAAAACAAATGAACAGCTTGGGGCTCTCTGACTGAAAGAGAAACACAGAAGAAATGTACCTGAAAGCTGCCTCATGCATCGGTGATCTGCATTATAATGTGAAGAGACAAAGTGGGACAACATTGTTCTATCCAACATACAAAAAGTTTAGCAATATCCGTATGAAAACTGGAGTCATACTATCTTTAACATTTGTATTATATTGAGCACATAGGGCCTGCAGGGCTGAAGGTGGCTTTAATGGTAGAGACATCAGGAGATTGAGCGAAAGAGTATGTTGCATCTGCACTTGACTGGGATTCTGTACTCAGAAACTGGAACGACGAGTGCAGATGGCAGACTGAGACCTGATTGCAGAATTGAGCCTCCACCTCACCCTTCGACTTCTGGGGTATACGTTGTTTTGCTATCATTGTTGTAGTTAATCTTTTGGTGGGATAAGGGAAGAAGAGGGCATCCCAGGTCAAACAGGATTACTTTAGAAGCCATCACAGAGTCATTGAATGATCATCCAACTACTGTAGAAGTCATTTTCACATCATCAGACATCATCAAGCTCTTGAAGTCATCAGCAGAGTTTAGAAACTTGAGCCTGATGACTCAAGAATGACTTGAAAATGAGTAGCTGATGAGTTCACACGGTGTGACTATTCCTGATGACTTCAGGAGGATTTAAAAATGAGTATCTGATGACTTCAAAAGGTGTGACTATTCCTGATGACTTCAGGAGGATTTCAAAATGAGTATCCGATGACTTCACAAGGTGTGACTATTCCTGATGACTTCATGAGGATTTAAGAATAAGTTTCTGATTACTTCATATGGTCCAGTTGTTCTTGATGATGATTTGAAAATAAACATCCAAAACTCCACAAACATCATTTCTTTTTAACATGATGAAATTGCTCCTGATGTTTTAAGAATGATTTGCTGATTACCCCAAGAATATACCCACTATTTTGGTTTCATTTTTTGTCAGAAAGGTCCAACCTGCTGAGTGCTTTCAGAATTATTTGCTGATTACTACTCAGTGAACACTATTTAGGTATTAAACGAGTGTTCTTTAAATGCAAATTAGCATACAGTGTGCTTCACGAGACTATGAAAAAAAGGCGCAGCTAAATATGTTGATTTTTTTTATTTTACATCAGTTTTATTTATAATAATCCGTATTAACAAGTATATTGTAATAAAATGTTCAAAACATGTTAATTTTGATTCCACTTGATCAATTGTAGGTAGGGCCAATGGAATTAAGCAGCAATGGAGTACGAAATTATTGGGCATTATTGTCTAAACCATGCAGCTGGGTAAAACAAAGTATGAATTCAAAGGATGCAAATTATACAGCACGTTCTGTGAAATTGCGAAATTTAGCTACTTGACATTTAAAAAGGGGTTACAGGCTCGAGCAACTTGGAACGTTACATACTTTTTTAATTGTGCAAAGTGCGGTACTGCAAAGTAATAAAAAAAATAGCAGCTTCAGCAGAATTCTGCAGCAGTGAGAAACCATTCATACTATGGCGACTTTTGGTGGGAGGCTGTGGTCTCCAACAGAGACCCTACCTGAAACATGTTTGCTAATCAGATTCTGAGTCTAAAATTATGAACCATCTCCTGCTACTGAGCTAAGTTACTTGATCCTGCACCCTTATAGACATTGCTTCCAGAGCTGGAGCGTCACCCCAGTCTCCACCTTTTCACTGTCAACTGTCCTACCTTGGAAAACCAAAGGTTGGAACACCCTGTGGCTGGAAAAAAGTCTAATGTACAAATTTCAGGTTAAGTGGTTAAAACTTTGCCTTGGTGAACCTGGGAAGCATCAGCATCTTCACAGAGGGTGAAGTTTCCCGACTTTGTGGGTGAAGGGTGAATATTCACCTGCCTCTATTTTCATCACATAGAGAGATGGATACAAAGTGCATCCCAGTGCTTTAAATAACTATACACCTACTCACCCACCAATTACAAAGCCCTTTACTAATCAAAAGTCAGACCGATTAACTTTATCACTGCTTGCAATTAATACTGCATTTTCAATCTTTCACATGAAAATTGTCTGTCTAAATCATGTGTATGTACATGTATATAAGGGAGTGTAAAATCTGCATATTTTTTTTACGATTAATCACACAAAATTATGGCAAAATTGCACAAAACTGTGTTAATTACTTGAAATGCAAATTCATAATTTTGTATGTTGTGCTGTTTTTGGTGCAAGGACGCATTTACACAAATGCACCGTGAGCAACAGCTACTCGCGTTCTGTTTGCGGTCAATTTTTACCACAAATTGCACGTTCAATGGTGCATAATTTCATGTAGCTGACGTAAAATTCCACAAAATACGTAAATTATGGCAACCTAATTTTTACTTTGCCCAGGCCTAGTGTATATATTTGGTATTTGTATAACGCAAACCTGGGCAAAAGGATGAAAGGCAAAAATACTTTGATTGTATGGGAGGGAAAGAGAGTTTCTGGCAGTACGAGACTGTAACTTATAAAAGACAACATTCCATTATTTAGAGGAAAACAGCAGCCTTTACTGAGCACCGGACCCGTATGCAAATATTCCGACGGAGTTGGCCTGGTTTCCTGTTCTAAGTCAGCTCAGTCAGCCCAATGCTTGTCGTAGGGAATTGCAAGTCAATTTCTGCACAGTGACTGATTCTTTCCTCCTCTTCAGCAAAAACAGGACAAAAATCAGAACCTTGGTTTAATTAACAAGGACAAGAATGAAATAATGGGGAGAGACAATCCAGGTTGTTGTGCGTACTTCTACTCTACGAGTTGGTAACTCATAATATTAATTGCTTCCAAATGATGTATTCAGTAAAATGTCTAACACCAACAGCAAATCTCATTCTGGAACCATGAACCTACATGGAAGGACTGGGCCCTCAAAACTCCTGTAAAAGCCACAGCGCACAAGGTTCAAAATCTTGAATCCCACTCTCCAGGGCTTCTGGGAACTGTTTGAGGCCACTGAACGTGAAGAGTAGTAACCACCCAAATCCAAACAGAACCCAATCTTCATAAAGATGATGTTGATCTTATTTGAAGCACAGCACAGCCAAGCACGGTGGAGCACCGCCTATTGTAACCCCAACCTTTTGACACTTTGATCTCTTCGGCCAGCAACTATGTGTGAAGCTGTTACGAGACAGAACAGGCAATTGAGAGGGAAGGATGACAGTAGCATACCTTTTCATTCCCAAGGTTGCTTTTGTAATCAGTGCAGTGGAGCCGAGGCTTGCCATTACATTTGGAAACATTAATAACACTCATATAGCAGTCTAGGGTTATGTGATAGCCCTTTACCATAGAAAGTATAAACTTTTTAACGAAATTCAAAATACATTTAATTTATGGACAGAATGCTGTACCCACAACTGTACTTTATAATATTTAAGTCACTGGAAGAATTTGGTACCACATAAAGCGAGAGGCACCAGATCAAGTGCTTTACATAAGTTCCAAGGTGACTACTACGCACTTGATGAGGGTACGACGTTCTATAAATTACCAAGTGGTAATGCTATTCTTTTTGAGCAGTCACTGGGAATCTTTATGTTGGGAAGCATGTTACAGTGTTTGAGAATGATACATGCTATTCCTGTAGAGTATAACTATCTGTGGCTTCACTCAACATTTTATCTCTTCTGAAATGCTTGTTGCATTCTGGGGTTTTGAGTCATTAAAAGTGAAACTATCAGTTCCAGACGTAATGTGCTGCACGTAAAAAGTCAGATATGCATATCTTAATTGGTACATAAACATAAGTGCCAATAGACCAGATTCAGGTGGAAGACTCCCGATTTTTTGAAGGCACAAATGACTATTGATGGAGCAGGATTTCGCGAAAAGAAACCTGCTCGAATGAACCTCCCCATAATACGTACTAACAGTAAGTAGAAATAGAATATTAATGTACATTTTACACTACAAGTGGGAAATCTGCTTTGCATATGCATGTACTAACTCAGAATAATACGTAAATAACCAGAAATGTAATAAAATGGTGTTTAGAATAAAATGAGAAAACTTACATGGCCAGGCAGCATGTGCATTTAGTAAAAAGCAGGGTGTGTGTTGCCTTAAAACTAATAATGGTGTTTTCCTGCTTAAGCTATGCTAGGTTAACATATAACATGAAGTAGAGCTGAGATGGGTGGTAAACAGTGAAATTGCATTGTCACATAATGAATAAATGTCTGTTTTTCGTTCATTTAGTATCGGGTGAATCCTCCATCTTGCTAAAGTTGACTGTGGTGCGGGTGGGGGCCATGCGAGAGAGCAAGTATATGATGGCAGATCAGCTGAAAGCGGTGAGCACAGCAGAAAGGGCCTGACACAGTGAAGGCCAGAACATTGGACTTTCGCCAAGAAACAGAGCGAACGTGGGAACCATCAATTATGACAACGGATGTCCAAATTTGTTTAATAAAATTTTAATATTTGTATCCCACATGTACTTATGAGAGAGAACTAAATGCCGGCTTATGTAAAAAGTTTAAGAACAATGGGGTAGTCAAAAAGTAGATGAGTGCATGGTGGGGTGACATCCCACCCCCAGAAATTAACCAATCCCTTAGCTAGAAAAGTGAAGATTTGCAACTATTGTGGGATGGACTTGTGTTCTTTAGGTATAACAAGGGGTGCATTTTGGGGTGTGGTTAACGCTTAGGCTGGAAGGTGTGCGAGAGGGAGATGCGTCGCTGTCCGTCGGTTTGCAGAGAGGCCTAGCTGTTTCTGTCCTGTCCCGTTCCTGTCACTTTAAGTCTTTGCTCCCTGATTCTAGTTCAGGGAACCCCCACCACTTCTTAGGCCTGAGGGGTGGTTTTCCCTATCGATTTCTTATAGGTTTGTATCTTCTGAACTGTATCTTGCCTAATTAAGATGCAAATGTATTTTGTCTCTGAAACTTTGGTCTCTCCATCTATCCACTCCGATATATGATTTATGTTGATAATTTGCCTGTACCTTATATCTCTTCATCTATCCACTCTGTGCAGCATATTATTGATGTGTAGTTCTGAATTTTCATTGCTATAAGTTGAGGTTCTCTTTCTTGTGTGGATTTCATGGTTTGACTGTATTCGCATATGAGCAAACTGAAGAAAAACTATAGATAATTTTTGCTAAATGTAATGATTTATTATGACAGTAATACCATTACCATCAACTATTCAACTAATTGGTTCATCGACCAACTAGAGGAAGAGTTGAATATATATGCTAAATGTAATACATTTTAGGTTTGTTTACACATGAAAGTCGCAAGGAGATAAAATAGAAGTAAATCAAATTTGAGCCCGGCGCATCAGGGATTTGGGTGAATGAGTATGGGCCAATCTATTTTTGTTGAGTAATGATCCCTGATCAATTTATTGGGTTTGCGCTGGATCACTATATTTTAGTGTCTCATCTCAAATTGCCTTTGCTTAAATAGACATTTTTTCTAAAAATCACACTTTCCTTTTTTAAAAATGTATTCATAAATCATCCCTTGGTGCGCACGTATAATAATTTACCGTTGCATTGATCTTAAAACATTTTTTACATTTCTTGTTTTGCACCCATTCCCTCGTTCTTGCACATTCCAATCTAGACATGACAACACAACTCTTGCAAAGATCGGAAACATCGAGAGAAATACCTTCTCCAATTAACTTCCATTAAGGATCAGTCCTGCCAAGTATCACGCATCAGGCGTTAGATTAACGCATTTCAGTGTGGTAATCCGCATTACTGCACTGAAATGCATTGTCACGCATATCTGTCTCAGCTGCCTGGTACCACTTTGGAAGCCAAGTGATGCAGCTGGCAGCGCGCCGCAGCCCGTGGTAGGTATGCGCGAACGGTGCTCCCCCACAGGCGTCAGAGCTTCGCCTTCCACTGTTAGCTAAGGCTACAGTGCTGGCAGGCTCACAGTCTGCTGTGCTACAATGTATGCATGATCACCGGGTCCACCAGTCAGGTTGCTTGCTTATATGCCCGCGCCGCGGGTACGTCACATCCTGGTGCCCTGAGATTTGAGCAAGGCTGCGCCGGGCTGTATGGTTTGCTGGCGGTGCGGCAATTTCAATGATGGCGCTGCCTGCAGCGCTCCTCTGCAGGCAGTTCGCACCGGACCAGGTCCCCGCCGTGCTATCTCACAGCTTGTTCATTTTTCCCCTCAAATGCAGCCGATTTAGAAACAGGTGACCCGGGGATTGGAGCGCCGAGCGGCCGCCAGTACAATATTACTAGCCGCCCGACCCCCGCTTAACTCACGAGGTGTCAGGACAGCCGCAGCCCGATCACTGTCTGGAGGCCGCAAGCTGGGCAGAAAACGGTCTATGAATAGCGGCCTTGCCTGAACCCAGCCGGCCTTCAGTGGCGCAGCCAGCCCTTGCAGGCCAGAGAGAGTGGCCGCGGCGCCTGCAGGCGCCACCCGCCTGCAACACCACAGTCCTATTCCTATGGACACAAACACTTGAATCATCTGCGGCCGGGCCGCGGCCCAAGTACGTACCAGCCAGAGCCTGTGTGTAGTTTATTAGACAGATCATGTTATTTCTGGTCCTGATGCTCCATTATTGCCCTCTATGATGCCCCGTTATTGTGTCTGGTACCTGGTTATTGCCCTTACTGGTGCTATATGATTGTTGTGTCCGGTTACCCTCGCAGATGCCTTATTATTGTCCTCTTTGATGCCTTGTTATTGCTCCCTCTGATGACATTATAGCCCCTCTGATGCCCTAATATTACCCCATCTGAAGCGCCATTTTTGTCCTCTCGGATGCCCTGTTATTGCCTTATCTAATTTGCTGTTATTCCTGCCACTGATGCTTCGTTATGGGCACCTCTGAGGCCCCATCATTGTCCTTTCTGATGCTATGTGACCCCCCCACAATGCCCCCTTAACGCCCCCTCTGGTGTAGTATGGTTTCCTTATTTATTGCCCTGTTATTAACCCATTCCATGTGCTATTATTGTCCTGCCTTATGCCCATTATTGACTGCTCTATATCACGGTTATACCCCCTCTGATGCCTCATTATTGCCAACTTTGATGCCAGTATTGCCCTCTCTAATGTGGCGTTAATGCCTCCTCTGCTGTCTCATTAATGTCTACTCTGATGCCTCATTATTGCTCCTCTGATGCATTATTGCCCGCACTATTCCCTGTTAATGCTCCCTCTGATGCCTTCCTATTGCCCCCTCTGATGTAGTTATTGCCCTGTATGAGACCCTGTTCTTGCCTCCTCTGACACCCTGTTATTGCCCGCTCCTCGGGTCTCTGCTCTGTCCTTGGTTTGTTTATTTTGAGGCCTAAAAAGGGAGGGGTCAAAAGAGCAATAAGGGAGCTGATGCACAACAACTTTAGAAATCCTAAACTATCCACTGTTGGATTTGGTGATCTAATCTAGGTATTTCAATGCATGATTGATTTGCTATTTTGTCCCATACACCTTTTCTTCCTAATTTCTCTTGATAAAATGTTATTCAAAGTGTCACTAGTGATAGACATAAATGCCTCTCATAAGTAGAGTATAAACATAAAAATGTCACTCATATGCATGCTGAAAACCTGGCAGCTGTGTGTGTTAGTCCTACTCCTGATGCGCGGTACTTGGCAGGGATAGGGTAATTTATGATATTTATATGTTTCCCTCGTGTGCTTGATTTTGCTCGCGAGAAAGTGTCACTCATAGTTGTTTAAATGTCACTCATAATTACCCTGAAATTATGAAAATGTCACTCATAGCAATCTTAAACCTTGGCAGCTATGAAGGGTATTTAGTGTAAAGAAAATAAAAATAAGGGTAGTTTTGCTGAAAAAAATCGGAATTCTACAAACTAAATCGGAGCGCTGGAATTCAAACCTAACAGTTTTCTGAAACTCGATTTCATGCAGCTGCACCACGCACTTTTACCTCCACCTGCAACAGCTGGACCACCAATGTATAAGTGGCCCAAATGACACATGCGTTTCAAGCACGTTTCTAAAGCACTTCGGGGCGGACATCTGGTGGCGCCGGAAGTGACGTCATCCAGGAAGTAACGTCACCTGCCTGTGCCGACATTTTTAGAAACACTCGAGGGATACGGCCGGAAAATCGAAGGTATGCGAAATAGAATGATTGCTCATCTTTGCCCTTCTGAGATGCGTTTTTCAGCAACCAGCAGCTCTAGGATGTCGCATTCAGCCCCCTGTTCCCGAATTGCTTCGAGGTAAAAGCGTGGTCAGGAAAATAGTGGGATCGGATTGTAGTCCGAAATGGCGGGTCCCATGTCTCTCTCTTCGGCGTGGCCTCCCCGTTAAAGTTCCTTTTAATAAAATGTACATGGAAACGATAAAAAGTCTTCCCCTGTTGCCTGCGCGGTGCTGGCAGGTCTGGGAGAGGGGGTGGGAGCTTGAAGCTCTACTAGGAATCGGAGGCAGGCAGAGTCAGCAACAGCAATAAGCCTCAGTTATAGGAATCGCCTCTGTGAGGCCTGAGGCGGCTTCCTAGAATCCGCGGCACTCCTGAGAACAAAAGGGTCCCTCCGCTTCTCTCCCGCCTGCGTGTCGCTTGCCAACTAAAAGTCTAGAGGGACTTGGGGCCGAAGGGGGTGGGTGGGAAGGAGGGCGACTGGTCTCGGGTGGACGGAGTGGGGAAGAAGCTAGCGGGAGCTAGGTAAGGCGACAAGAAGGCGAGAGGCCTTGTGATAGTAAATGGTAGGGAAAAAAATAGAGTGCTCAGTGAGGTAGGCATAGCGAGTGAGATAGGGAAACGACGTGGGAAAATAACGTGGTGAAGAGTAGCGAGCGATGGTGAATTAGAAAAAATTGTGAAAGGAAAGGGGGAGAGGAGAGAAAGTGAGAGAAGTGAATAGGAAACGCAAACGAGGGAAAGAGCTGAACAGGAGAGCCAGTAAAAGAAGAAACAGAGATACAGATAGGCAGTGCTTGAAATGGAAAATAGAAAGACGTGCAGGTACTCTGTACCAGAGTACCTGCTTGTTTCTGAGAAGTGGCGGTACTCTCCGGGAACAATTGAGGGGTACTTGTTATTTTTAGGTCTCGCCTAGCGATGCAGCGCAAAGCGCTGCTCGCTATGCGAGATCTATTGTTGCCGACTTTTGCTCCGATGCGGGACAGGACAGGTGCACGCGTACGGCAAGTCCTGGACAGGAGATGTGCACGCGTATGGTGCGAGCAAAAGTTGTAATAACGCCGCAAGCCGTACGCGTGCACATCGACTGTCTGTGCTCAAGCTTAACAGACAGGAGATGTGCACGCGTACGGCTCGCGTCTTTTTACAACTCCTGCTCGCACCATACGCGTGCACATGTCCTGTCCAGGCGCCCAGCATGCCTCCCGCTCAACCCCACTCACCGGCTCTTGTGGGGACTCAGCACTGAATCTTGCTCCGGCCGCACCATGCGGCATTCACGAAGGCGGGGTGGGCTCCCGCCGGACTTCCCTCTACGGGGTGGGCTCCCGCCGGACTTCCCTCTGCGGGGTGGGCTCCCGCCTCACTTCTCCAACACATGGGGCTCCCTCAGCTCACGGGAGCCCCGGACACCTCCGGCCGCGCGCTCCATGCGCCGCCCATGCGCCACGCAACTGACGTCGCCCAGCGCCGAACAGCAGATGTGCACACGCACGGCGGCTCGCGGGCTTCAGAGCCTTTTGCGCAATGTCCCGAGCATTCTGTGAGGCACAACGCGCGCATGTGGCTTTCTCCGATCGCTTTTCAGTGGGTCAACAACTCGCGACAGCTTGTTCTAAATATATCTGCATGGGCAAAGCTAGTGAAGTCAGAAATGTACCAGATGTTGTCCAGTTTCTGAAGACAAATACGGCATCACCACACCAGAACAGCCCCATTGGCACTTTTCAGATGGAGCGTACGCCATGTTGCGCCGAGCATACCCTGAGATCAGTGGCAAGAAGGGAGGGAGCACAGTAAGGACAGGCAGTTTTTAATCACAGTGAGTTAAGTTTGTTCAATATAAAGGGGGCAGGGAGTCCACGCAGATGGTGTAATATTGTAGAGAGCTGAGTGATGTCTTGTAGCTAAATGGGCTCAGTGCTGTATTACAGTCCCTTTCATCATCGTGCAATCAGTGACCCTATGGCAGCTCCCCCTCATGCGACTCACCAAGGCAAAGCGCTTTACTAATTAGTGAAGCTAGTTTTAGATATACTGGTGAATTAGAAAGAAGACATAAAATGCAGAGCGGGCCTTAAAACGTAGTCGTGCTTTTATATAGGTGCGTGAAGGACTTGGTATGTTGTGATTCAGACAGCTTAGGGGTAAAACCGAGTTTGCTAATGCCGAAGTAGACTGCAAGAAATGTTGTTTATGCTGCTGTAGCGTCATATTCGATCCGTGAAATAGCATTAACAGTGTATTTTGGAAACAATAAAAAAGTGTAAAAGATAGCCATCATTGTACAACCTTCATGGCTGCAGAATATAATCTGGTCCACCTCCCCCGCGCCCTTCCTCTCCTTGAAGCCTCGGGGAGAAAATAGTGTCCATCCGTCACAGTGTGTTTCCTATTCCGTTTTATTTCCACTGCTGGCAGGTCTCTGATAGTGCGTCGATTGGCTCTTCTGCTTTTATTTCCCTTTTGTGTGTTTTTGTTTGCTAAGAGTTTCCATCCCTGGCAGCATATGTGACTAGCATACAACAGGAAGAAAGCTGGCAGATTTCATCTTGTCTCCCCTATGAATTCAGCAATATAGATCGCTGCGGGAGGGGCGGTGTTAACAGCAGGGAACTGTAAATGCTAGTTCCTGGAAAGTGTAATCCCCGTGGGTTCTGCAGTCCCTGCAGGGGCCCTCAATAACCAAACCCGCCCCCCACCACCATTTCGCGATTTTCTTCTTCTGCCCTCCCTCTCATCCTGTCCTTTCCCTGCCTTACCTCCAACTCACTCTTGTGCAACCTCCATGCTGACAAAGCCTATTATCTTTTTTCCTCTCTTCTCCTGCCCCTCTTTCCCACTTTTCTTTCTCGCACCGCCATTTCTGATGTTTCCAACACCCCTCTCTCAACCTGTCTGGTATTTGTTTCCTGGGACGTCACCTCACCTCCACCATCCTTAGGGCCACTGCACCATCCTTAGAGCCAGTCAACCCACTCCACCGTCCTTAGAGCCGCTCCACCGTCCTAAGAGCCACTCCACCGTCGTTAGAGCCGCTCCACCGTCCTTAGAGCGCTCCACCCACTCCACCGTCCTTAGAGCCACTCCACCCACTCCACCGTCCTTAGAGCCACTCCACCGTCCTTAGAGTCTCTCCACTTTCCTTAGAGCCACTCCACCCACCCCACTGTCCTTAGAGCCACTCCACCGTCCTTAGAGCCGCTCCACCGTCCTTAGAGCCGCTCCACCGTCCTTAAAGCCGATCCACTGTCCTTAGAGCCGATCCACTGTCCTTAGAGCCGCTCCACCGTCCTTAGAGCCGCTCCACCGTCCTTAGAGCCGCTCCACCGTCCTTAGAGCCGCTCCACCGTCCTTAGAGCCGCTCCACCGTCCTTAGAGCCACTCTACCGTCATTAGAGCCACCCCACCGTCCTTAGACCCACTTCACCATCCTTAGAAACACTCCACCATCTTTAAATGGAACTGTCTGCAAAAGTATGTTTTGGCAGCCGAGGGATAGGGGCTCGGGGGTCACGATAGAGTCATCACGTTGCACCCAATGGACAGGTATGGAGAAGGTCCAGTTTGAATATCAAAAAGTTAGAGTTCAAATATAATATTAGGTCATGGGGAGGGCCACTGGAATTATGCGATCCTGTGTTTGCTGCTTCTGCTTTATTTTGCATAATTATCCCTCATCTGGCGCATAATCTGTAGATAAATTGTTTCTAACTCAAAAGGATCAAAGGTTACTGAAAACTTGGTAATATATGTTCACACGCTTTGGAAGACCCTTCACAGACGTTAGCTGGTCATCTTTCAGTCGCTTATTTATATATTTGGTTGTTAGACTGGTACTAATAAGGTGACATTTTTGCCCAGACAGTATTACCATGTGTAACAAGCATTTGCAATGCAATAGGTCTCGCATTTGCGAGAGTTTAACCTATTGGCATTGTAAATGACAATGCCTTTTATTTATGTTTTAAAAACCAACACATAAATAAAAGGCATTGCCATTTACAATGCCAATAGCTCAAACTCTAACAACTGCGAGACCTATTGCATTGCAAATGCTTGTTTATTGTGGCATTGCATCGCTTCTAAAGTATTATTTAATTCAGCAGCTATTTTCTTCCTGGTTTAATTGTGGCCTGACTCTGAGCATTATTTTCGAGATAAGCACAGTTAAGTTGTATTTCTTCCAAATACTAGGCAGCTGCGTATTTGGACATTTAAAATGCATGCATTCCGTTTCCGTGCTCCTAATGCTCATCTGCAACAGCTGACTTGTAGTTTTATCTTTTTTTCTGAGGCTTAATAAATGCCTCGTGTATGTTTCACTTTTTGGCCTTTCTGGGCTGTATATTAATTGCGCTCAAATCGCTTCGGGTCAATATCTGCTCCATAAAAGTGAAAACAACATACTTTCCTCCTATAGAGACTGCTAGTTTCTAATAGCAAGAGGGTTTGTTTTTCAGTCTCTAATATGACATGGGTTTGTTTTTTCATTTTTATAAAGCAGACGTCGACCAGAAAGTATTGGAGCGCTTTTACACCTGATCAGCCCCTGTGCTGGGGGTTTAGCTGACCCCTGGGAGCTCCTGACTGGCGGGTGGGGGCTGCAGTGGGGCCCCTCAAGTTTCTTTACGCCACTGCTAAGAAGTAAACCACACAGAGCAGAAGATGAGTAAATAACGATTTATAGCAACCGGGGATTTGGGGCATGCGTAAAGTTGCGTCCAGTCACCTTATGAACATAAATATACACCACATTCTGAAGGCTGGTGCAAATTTATGGCCAGGTTTTAACCCCCGTGTGCACACACCAGTTAGTGGCACCTGCTAAACATTGTCCAAATACCGTCTGATCTTTTACAAATACAAATTGACACGGGGGGGCAGTCACATTTGGAGCCTTTCTTGTTTCCTGGTGTAATCTAGGTGTTTGTTTGGCGCACTAGGGGCAGGATTACTCCAGTGCCCCAGGAGCACAGTACACACAGTACAAGCATTTTATACGCGCCAACTCTTCCGTAATGCACATCTCACACCGTCGTAAGTTGAAGAGGTGCTCACTCATTTGCGTGAGGGTGTGGCCTCATGCAGACGTGACCCTTTTTTATTTTTTTGGCATGTGCACATTCGCCATACTACAAATGGCAGCACGGCCAAGAGTGGTTTAAGTGTGACCTCTTTGATCCACTCTCCTTCAATGGTGTCTCTGTTCAAATGTTCTATTAGAAACACAGTGTGTTGGAATAAGGATCCATGCCCAAGTAGATCAGAAGAAACAACAATGATGCCTGTTTCCTGGCATGTTTTTGGTGGTTTACTGTCAATTGAAGATGCTGCTGATGTAATTTAATGTAACCATCCACCACTAGTGCGTCAAATTGCCCTGCACGGGCCCCTACGTTACTCGCAATGCATGGTCCTGCTTGATAACATTCGGGAAGAGGAAGTGGCATCGGGTCCGGTGAAGCCCATAGGGGACCGGTGTACCAGCACAGTTAAAAGCATTCGACCTCAACTGAGTAGAATATGCGTTGCTACAGCTGCGTCAAACTAGTTACGAAAGGGAGAACAAGGCAGGGAGTATACTGGGCTACAGGCCTAAAGCCAGACTGGCAATAGATAGGCTAACGGCCATCACAATTCAAAGGGGTTGGTGACCAATTAGAACATAAATTAAACAAGCTTTTAGAGATATTCATAGCGAACTGTACTAAGCAGAACAGAGAATCTCAGAGGTGGTTGCAAACTACCTTTAAAGTGCGAAGCTAACAAAGCTCACGGATGCTCAGGCAGCTTCACTTGAAAAACGTATCACTATAGATCATGGGTACTCACAAACTTTCTCTCGGGGGCCAAATTTACAGTGTGGTTTGTGGCCGAGGGCCGCACCGGTGGGGGCGGGTCAGTGGGGGAGGGGGGCGGGGCTAGAGCAAAAAAAAAACCTATGACCATGAGGTTAAAACACAGGCCCCTGCAGCGGACGCCTTCGTCCACTGAGCCACCAGACCCGGCATACACACATCTCTCTCTATCTATCTCTCTCTCTCTCACTCTGTCTCCCTCCCTCTCTCTCCCTCCCTCTCTCTATCTCTCCCTCCCTCTCTCTATCTCTCCCTCCCTCTCTCTATCTCTCCCTCCCTCTCTCTCTGTCTCCCTCCGTCTGTCTCCCTCCGTCTGTCTCCCTCCGTCTGTCTCCCTCTCCCTCCCCCTGACTCCCTCCCTCTGTCTCCCTCTGTCTGTCTCCCTCTCCCTCCCTCTGTCTCCCCCTGACTCCCTCCCTCTGTCTGTCTCCCTCTCCCTCCCCCTGTCTCCCTCTCACTCTGCCTCCCTCTGTCTGTCTCCCTCTCCCTCCCTCGGTCTCCCCCTGTCTCCCTCTCACTCTGTCTCCCGCTGCCTCCCTCTGTCTCCCTCCCTCTGTCTCCCTCTCTCTGTCTCCTTCTCTCTGTCTCCCTCTGTCTGTCTCCCTCTGTCTGTTAACCTCTGTCTCCCTCTGTCTCCCTCTGTCTCTCTCTCCCTCTGTCTCCCTCTCTGTCTCCCTCCCTCTGTCTCCCTCCCTCTCTGTCTCCCTCCCTCTCTGTCTCCCTCCCTCTCTGTCTCCCTCCCCCTCTGTCTCCCTCCCTCTGTCCCTCTGTCTCCCTCCCTCTCTGTCTCCCTCCCTCTCTGTCTCCCTCCCTCTCTGTCTCCCTCCCTCTGTCTCCCTCCCTCTCTGTCTCCCTCCCTCTCTGTCTCCCTCTGTCTGTTGCCCTCCTCCCTCGATCTGTCTCCCTCCCTCTGTCTGTTGCCCTCCTCCCTCGATCTGTCTCCCTCCCTCTGTCTGTCGCCCTCCTCCCTCTGTCTGTCGCCCTCCTCCCTCTGTTTGTCGCCCTCCTCCCTCTGTTTGTCGCCCTCCTCCCTCTGTCTGTCTCCCTCTGTCTGTCGCCCCTCTCCCTCTGTCTCCCTCCCTCTCTGTCTCCCTCCCTCTCTGTCTCCCTCCTGTCTCCCTCCCTCTCTGTCTCCCTCCCTCTGTCTCCCTCCCTCTGTCTCCCTCCCTCTGTCTCCCTCCCTCTCTGTCTCCCTCCCTCTCTGTCTCCCTCTGTCTGTTTCCCTCTGTCTGTTTCCCTCCCTCTGTCTGTTGCCCTCCTCCCTCGATCTGTCTCCCTCCCTCGGTCTGTTGCCCTCCTCCCTCTGTCTGTCGCCCTCGTCCCTCTGTCTGTCGCCCTCCTCCCTCTGTCTGTCGCCCTCCTCCCTCTGTCTGTCGCCCTCCTCCCTCTGTCTGTCGCCCTCCTCCCTCTGTCTGTCGCCCTCCTCCCTCTGTCTGTCACCCTCTGTCTGTCGCCCTCTGTCTGTCGCCCTCTGTCTGTTTCCCTCTCCCTCTGTTTCCCTCTCCCTCTGTTTCCCTCTCCCTCTGTTTCCCTCTCCCTCTGTTTCCCTCTCCCTCTGCTTCCCTCTCCCTCTGTTTCTCTCTCCCTCTGTCTCCCTCTGTCTCTCTCCCTCTCTCCCTCTCTGTCTGTCTCCCTCCCTCTCTCTGTCTCCCTCTCTGTCTGTCTCCCTCCCTCCCTCTCTCTCTGTCTGTCTCCCTCCCTCTCTCTCTGCCTCCCTCCCTCTCTGCCTCCCTCCCTCTCTGCCTCCCTCCCTCTCTGCCTCCCTCCCTCTCTGTCTCCCTCCCTCTCTGTCTCTCTCTGCCTCCCTCTGTCTCCCTCCCTCTGTTTCCCTCTCTTTCGGTCTCTCTCTGTCTCTCTCTGTCTCCCTCCCTCTCTGTCTCCCTCCCTCTCTGTCTCCCTCCCTCTCTGTCTCCCTCCCTCCCTGTCTCCCTCCCTCTCTGTCTCCCTCCCTCTCTGTCTCCCTCCCTCTCTGCCTCCCTCCCTCTCTGTTTCTCTCTGTCTCCCTCCCTCTCTGTCTCCCTCCCTCTCTGTCTCCCTCCCTCTCTCTCTCCCTCCCTCTCTGCCTCCCTCCCTCTCTGCCTCTCTGTCTCCCTCCCTCTCTGTCTCCCTCCCTCTCTGTCTCTCTCTGCCTCCCTCTGTCTCCCTCCCTCTGTTTCCCTCTCTTTCTGTCTCTCCCTCCCTCTGTCTCCCTCCCTCTGTCTCCCTCCCTCTGTCTCCCTCCCTCTCTGTCTCCCTCCCTCTCTGTCTCCCTCCCTCTCTATCCCCCTCCCTCTATCTGTTTCCCTCCCTCTCTGTCTCCCTCCCTCTGTCTGTTTCCCTCCCTCTGTCTGTTTCCCTCCCTCTGTCTGTTTCCCTCCCTCTGTCTGTTTCCCTCCCTCTGTCTGTTGCCCTCCTCCCTCGGTCTGTCTCCCTCCCTCTGTCTGTCGCCCTCCTCCCTCTGTCTGTCGCCCTCCTCCCTCTGTTTCCCTCTCCCTCTGTTTCCCTCTCCCTCTGTTTCCCTCTCCCTCTGTCTCCCTCCCTGTCTCCCTCCCTGTCTCCCTCTGTCTCCCTCCCTGTCTCCCTCTGTCTCCCTCCCTCCCTGTCTGTCTGCCTCCCTCCCTCTCTGTCTGTCTGCCTCCCTCCCTCTCTGTCTGCCTCCCTCCCTCTCTGTCTGTCTGTCTCCCTCCCTCTCTGTCTGTCTCCCTCCCTCTCTGTCTGCCTCCCTCTCTGTCTGTCTGTCTCCCTCCCTCTCTCTCCCTCTCTCTCTGTCTGTCTCTCCCTCTCTCTCTGTCTGTCTCCCTCTCTCTCTCTCTCCCTCTCTCTGTCTGTCTCCCTCCCTCTCTCTCCCTCCCTCTCTGTCTCCCTCCCTCTCTGCCTCCCTCCCTCTCTGCCTCCCTCCCTCTCTGTCTCCCTCCCTCTCTGTCTCTCTCTGCCTCCCTCTGTCTCCCTCCCTCTGTTTCCCTCTCTTTCTGTCTCTCTCTGTCTCCCTCTCTCTGTCTCCCTCTCTCTGTCACCCTCTGTCACCTCACCCCACGTGTGTGTCAGCCCGGGCTGAGACCGCTTTCCGGGCACACACACAGCTGCACCCGAGTACTTCACAGGTCTTTAAAGACCATTCACTTGTTAATGAGGCTTTGTTGTATTTCACCTCTTCTTAGCGCCCTGCATCTCCACTCAGAGTGGAGATGCAGGGCGCTAAGAAGAGGTGAAATACAACAAAGCCTCATTAACAAGTGAATGGTCTGTTAAAGAATCGCCCGGCCCCCATAGAGCGCTGCTGCAACCGGCGGTGTTTGCTGACACTTAAAAAAAATTAAAAAAAATAAAACACAGGTAGGATATCTGCAAGGTCCGCGGGCCGCCAAGGAAGGCTTGCCGGCCGCTGGCGGCCCGCGGGCCGTACTATGAGTACCCGTGCTATAGATGAAGTTATAGCCGGCATCTCAAAACTGAAGCCACTTAAAGCCCTATGCCCAGATGGGTTTACAGGGATGTTCTATAAAACCTTCTGCTGCTCCCTGGTGACAATTCTTGCCTGCGTGTACAACTATTTCGGGGAGACTGAGTCATCCGAGTCCATGAGGGAGCCCTCTTATTGTAGTCTTGCCAATCCAGAAAAAGACCTAACCATGTGCTAGGTTGACCCTTATCACACAGGATTTATACCGGGTAGGAATTGCTCAGATAATAACAAATGTATCCTTCATATCATCGAGAATGTCAAGTAAACAAAGAAAACAGCCCTGCTCCTTAGTCAATGCAGGAAAAGTGTTCAACAGGTCACATAGGCTATTTCTTGTGAAGAGAGTCGATGCATATCATTTCTGCCCGCCGTTTAAATTATGGGTCCTCATTAGCGGCATTAACCTATTTGCACCGGTCTCGATCAATGGAGGCTCTATGGACATGTTATTTATTAAAAGAGGCACAAAAACCATCTTTCGCCCCTTCTTTTTGCCTCCCACATTGAGCGCCTGTCAAAGAGTCAGAGCCAATGAAGAGATCACTGGGGTAAGATTAGAGAAGCATATGTACACAAATAATATGTATGGCGATGATGTTTTGGTAGCGCTTACAGATCTGGTCTACTCACTGCCACCTCTCGTGGAGGAGTAACATACCCGCCGCTTCGCATCTGGTTTCAAAATTAACTTTTTAAATCCCCAGATTCCCGTAGAGCAGATAGACTTCGTGTGGGAGAGATTCCCTTGGAAAGGGCAGCAACAAACATCCAGTACCCATAGCTTAAGATATAGGCCACGTTAGAGAAAACGGCGCAGGAAAAATATAAAGAACTAATCCAAAGCCTAAAGGGAGACTTCCAGACCTGGCAGGTAAGGGGTACTGTCATGGATGGGCAGAACTGTTGCTTCAAAATGACGCCGCTGTGCAGTTTCCTTTACCTGGCTAAGACTTTATTACTTCAGTCCCCAAAGGGTGCACTGGAGAAAATCCAACAAGTCCTCAATGGATTCATTTGGGGAGGAAAGAAACCTAGGTTGGGGAGATGTGTAATGTATCCGCCATCTAAAGAGGGAGGTTTGGGTGTTCTCCATATATTAAATCACTTTTACGGAGCCAAACTGCGATACGTGATGGCAGGTCTGAAAATGAACAGCACTGGTGCTTCACGGAAAAACGTATATATCTGGCAATCATATATGTCCTCATGTGCCTACCGATGCCAAGCGCTGTCTCTAGATATTATCCTCTTGTGCCTACTGATGCCAACCGCTGTCTCTAGATAGTATACTCTTGTGCCTACCGATGCCAAGCACCAGATAGTATTCCCTTGGTCCTACCGATGCCAAGCGCTAGATAGTATTCCCTTGGTCCTACCGATGCCAAGCGCTAGATAGTATTCCCTTGGTCCTACCGATGCCAAGCGCTAGATAGTATTCCCTTGGTCCTACCGATGCCAAGCGCTAGATAGTATTCCCTTGGTCCTACCGATACCAAGCGCTAGATAGTATCCTCTTGTGCCTACTGATGCCAAGCGCCGTCTCTAGGATATTCCTTTGTGCCTACTAATGCCAAGCACTAGTGTTCCCTTGTGTCTACCGATACCAAGCCTCCTCTCTCTCTTCAGTACACCTCGTGTGTCCGGCGCTTTCTTTGCACTGACTCCGCCTCTGCTCCCAGTGCATCCAACCTGTATGTTGCCCTCCATAGTACTCGGTGTCCCCAGGACCGCCTCTGCATGCGGGTACTTTCAGCAACCTCCCGCAAAGCACTCACCTCTCTTAACAGGAAATAGTTCCCTCTCTGGGTATGTGTGTGCCCAGTACACTGTTTACATGTAACCCCCATGGTATGCCTTGGCACTCGCACCACGTGGCATCTGTGGAGTGCTGCGTCCCCTCTTTATATAGCGCCTGCAGCCCGATGGTCCCTGTGTGTGGTCCCCCTGTGTGCCCAGACCGGTCTAAATACGACCTTACATGCCAAGCATCCCCCCCATATACAGCCCCCTGATGCCCAGCGCCTTTCCACTCACCAAAAAAGCACGTCAACACCCCAACAGGGGTAACACTCGCTATATAAATGCAAACCTTTTCCCCCTCCGCTATCCTTCTCAATCCAAATAACTGATTAATATCCACCACTCAAATTACTTTCATATTTCATTATACTAATTCACCGCTAATCCTTGGGTTCCGGAGTAGCGTGCTACTCGCTGAAACAGCGCTTCAACGCCTCGTCGGGGGTAGTAAGCACTATATAAATGCAATTACAATACAAGGGCATCCATTATATTACACAGGGTCACATTTGTGTTTTCCTTTAGGCACGGGGAGCTTATGTTATTTGCAGAGAATCACAGGATGTTGAGCAGATGCCGGACATCGATCCTGGTTCCTCGGTTCCGAAGACAGTAGTTCTGGCCATAATGCCAGATCTTTTCGAGGTAGTATCTGGTAGTTCGTGCAGGTATGATGCATGCTTGTCTGTGCTACCAATTTATTAGGTATAGACTGCATATTTGGCAATCGTTGTCCGTATGGTTTTCGCAATGGAGTCAGTCCTCTGGCTTTTTCTAGGGTATCTCTATCGACCACGATTTGAGGCTGTCTTCCAGTAGCACAGCTTTTTTTCACCTCACATAGGCTATGCTGTTTGCAAAGCTATTTTTCAGTCACTGCTGGGTCTGTCAGCTGGGGCGAGACATTTTTAACATTAGGGAGACACCAGTATAATATTGTCCTTCTTTCCAATCATCCCACCTACCACTGGTACCTTGATTCTTGAAATGCTGTGAATGGCACATTTTTGCACTAAAGTTTTACTAAATCACACATTGCGACAATGACTGTGCTCCTTACTCGTGCCCTTTGCCTTGGAGACATTGATTTTCAGTCTTGCCCGTGGTAAGGGGCACAGTGGTGTCAGTTATAAGGTCCCTGCTGTTTGGATCTCCCCAACTCTGCTATCAAGTATTTCAAATGCCAATGTCTGCCATCATATGCTCAGTAAAAACATATGTAGATGTCGAAGTAGTTAAAAAGCAGTGTTAGAATATTTTGGCCTCCTACATGAATGTTTCTGAATCAAGCAGACCCCTGAGTTTCTAAAATCCATCTATGAGTAGCGCAGGTGAGTTATTTTTTGCATTCTGTGCTTTGTAGTCATATTTATCCGATTATAAAACTGGCACTACAGGTACAGAAAACAGTGGGAAACTGGACCTGGCAAAGCAAATAGGTCTGACGTTGCCCGCCAGCCTTCTGGCTTTGTCGGTGCTAGTTTTGTATCTGTCTTTTGCAAAGCTATATTGTTAGCAGAAGCTGCAGGGTTCTTGTTGGTCTAAAAAAAAAAAAATGCTAATATTTTTTTGTTCTCAGATAGCACACTTGCTATAGCAGTTCCTGAAAGGAACTACGTTGTCTCGCAATGCGTTCCTTATGAAAGGAAGAATGATGTCACAGTGAAGTTAGTCATTCAGCTGAAGTGAGCTGACTGACCCTCTGGCCATGCTGTATACTGCACTGGGTGGGACAAAAATTAAAAATGGCACAACAGGCCAGTGGAAGAAGAGGCCTGACTGAACGTCCTTGCAATTTAAGTCTATTGCATAAATAATTTTAGTGAAATCACCAGACATAATAAAAACACCTAGGCTGAAACCTACAAAAGAAATTATGAGTGAAACTCATTCGGTCACCTTTTTTTCCTCTCTCGACCCTTTATCCTCTTCATCTTGTACTTTTTGTCACTCTTTCCTCTCGTTTTGTTTCACCATCTTTTCATCACAATTTTGTTATTCCTACCACGTTTCATTCTCTTCCTTTGTATATATTTTTTTAATCTACGTAACTAAGCTCCTTTTTAGGTTGAAGCCTGCCAGACAGCGCAGCTGTCTGGTTTGCTGAAGACATCTTGGGGAGATTCAGAATACTGACCTAGGAATGTATTTGCCCGTTGCTTACCATTGGCTTTGTGGATTGTAACTTACATTTTCTGGCTTTCTATTTGCTGGCTTTATTTGCTTTAGGCTGTCCAGCTTGAGTTCCCCCCTCCTGTTGCCCAAACCTTGTTTACTGTATTCTTACGAATTCGCTATCTGCAAACAGACGCTTAAATAATGTTCTTATCTTATCACATTTGCTGTGCATTCTAAGACCGAGGTCATATGTCAGGCTTTCTATTTCAAGGAGCTTGGTGTTTATTTTTCTTTCTCTGACTTCAGTGAGAGCATTTATGTGACAGTCCTGCTAAGTACCCATGTAAGCGGAGAGTATGTTGGAAGTTTTTTTCCCCTAGCACACTACAAAACGAACTATGCTGATGTATCAGAATTAGTAAAAATGTAATTCTGAAGTGTAGTGGAACCAAATTTGAATATGACACATTAATACACTAGGTGATGACATTAGCACACGTTATCGGTTGTATGCAGTAACGCCATATTTCGGTGCAAATGTAATGGTCATTTCAATTGAAAATGTGTTGTCTATGATGGCAGTGGGCTACCACACCATTCATGTCCCACACTACGCCACTCCACTCTGTGGCCTCCACTGTAATACACTCCAATCTTTGCCACTCCACTCACCCCACTGCAATCCTCCCAATCTACCCCACCCCCTCCAGTTCGCAACAATATACCCCATTCAGTCTGCATCGCCCACACCACTCTAACCCAATCTGTCCCAATCCACTCATTTCGATCCAGTCTACCCTATTTCACTACAATCTACTGCAATCTACCCCACTTCACTCAACCTAACCCAATCAACCTCACCCTACCACACTCCATTGAAGATTACCACACTCTGTTCAGTCTACTCCAATCCAACTCACTCTACTCCAATCTAACCCAGTCCAATTTTCCACTCCAAACTCCACTGCAATCTATCCCACTCCACACCAATCTACTCCACTCCAGTCTACATCACTACCCCAGTCCACTCTACCCAAATCTACCCAACTCCATTCCAGTCTACCGCGTTCCACTCAAATCTGCCCCAATCCACTCCACCTCAATCTGCCCTATTCACTCCAATCCAGTCTATTCCCCTGCAATGTACTCAACCCCCACTCCACCCTAATGTACCCCACTACACTCCAATCTTCTCCACTCTACCTCACTCCACTCCAATTTATCCAACTCCACCCCCCCACTCCAATCTACCCCACTCCACTCTTCTCCAGTCTACCCCAATATATCACAATCTAATCTATCCCAGTCTACTACCCCACTCCAATCTACCCCATTCTACCTCCTGCACTCTACCACACTCCACTCTACCCAAATCTACCACACTCCACTTAACTCCAATCTACCACACACTACTCAAATGTACCCAAACTACCCCACTCCAATCTCCCCAGCTCCACTCCAGTCTACCCCAGTCTATCCCACTTCACCCCACCGCAATCTACCCCACTCCATTCTAATATACCGTACTCTAATCTACCCCACGCCTCTCTTCCCCTATCAATCTCGAATCCAACCCCACTCTACCCCCTCCTATCCACCCATCTCTTCCCGCACTCCACTCTACGCCAATCTATCCCGCTCCACTCTACCTCAATGTAACTCACCCCACACCACCAACTTTTAGCCATGCTGAGCAGCTGCCACACTGGTGGCTAAAACGCATTTCCAGGCAAGGCCTATTGGCTTTGCCAATGCTTTTTGCTCTCTAGCTGTGTGCCACTCTCTTTTGTTCAAATGATGCTCTGTTCATTTCTCTAAGAAGGTGAGCGATTCAATGTACAGTGGCTACCTTGGCGTCTGCTGTCCAGTTGCAGTTTAAGTAATGAAAATTTCAAATCTGTATTATAAAATGTATGCCTAAATGCTATACATTGTCGGAAATAGGTTATGTGGTTTATTTATTATAAACTTAATATGCAAATATATTTAATTGTTTTTAAAACCTCAGGCTTATGACCAATTCCTAAATAGAGCCCAGATGGCTCAAAGCTTCATCAGTTTTACAAAGCTGCATGCAGAAAGTGCTGCACAGACAGGAGGTCAGAAATACCAGTCAATGAATTGACCATACTTAAATCAATATTGGCATTGCACTCAAAGCTAAATGTACTGGCCAGCTTTCATCTTTCTCCCAGGAGTAGGCATTTTGATAGGTCAGAAGTGCCAGGACTTGCCCATTAGTAAATCCCGGATGATGGGAAGAGGAGCAAGTACAGCTACAAGACACCTTGTGTCTCAGTGCCCCATGCCTATGTTCACATCCACTACGGTGCTTACAGGGTCAAACTAGGGGTTACACGTCCCTGCCTAAACCCCTTCCTTAACCCCTCTTTAGTTCTTCCTATTCCCCCCACCAGTAGTATTTCCCATTTTCCAACCACTCCCCGCTGTCCCTCACACATTTAGTACTAATATGTATACTTGCTCATGCGGAGAGTATGCCGTCAGAGGAGGGTTTTTGGAGGGGGGAGGAAGAGATCTCTGCACAGAAATATATAGGAGAGTCGTAGACACTGCACATAGGTTTGTGAATAGCATTTTGTAGTACTTCAAAACATATTCCAAAATGCAGTTTGTGACTATGCCCGTCAAATGACCTGCCCTACAGTGAAGTTTATGCTGCTGCTGTTATCACTGATGTGCACATCCCACTCGCCTTCAAGACCAGTTCACAAGCAGTGAGAGTGTGGTGGCCATCATGTAAGCTGAGATTTATAATGCATAATTATACGGAATTGCATAGAATAAACCTGCACGCCTATTCTATTTTGCATGGTGACTAAGGCATCCTTTTTAGGACTTAATCATTTCTTGTAATACAGAATAAATGTAGTTCGTTAATTGTCTTGACTGAAAAGCACTTTTAACATAACTTTTAAAAATATGAATGACCAAAAGAAAAAAATTATATTATAAACAGTTGCACAGAAGTGGTTTAAAGTTCACTGGTTTCTCTTGTTTTTCAGGACCGGGAAGTCTATCATTGTTTGATAACTCAAAGTGCATAATTTCACACTGGGATAAAGGCGCTTGCGCCTAATGAAGTTATGTATGACTTGTCAATCATTAATGGAGAGAACACCTATTCCTATTCCATCTCTACTTGTACGAAAAGGAGTGCATACTTTTACGAGCAAAAGAAAGAGGTGTACAACCTGAGATTGACTGCCTAAAAGGTAAAGGATATTCTGTTTTGAGCACCTGGGTGACAACTAATTTTCAGAGATGTATATCTCTCAACACCCAAATCCATAACTTTTTTCTACCCTCCACTTGTAGTGCCCAAAATTGTTTGTGTTTCCTGTATCTGCTCACTTGAAATTATTTATTTACTTTATAGCTCAGGTATGTGGCACATGCTGAAAGGAGATGACTACAAATCATTAGCCGGCAGCAGTCTGCATTGACAAGGTGAAACATACTACAAAATATCAACATCATCAAAAATATTCAATGGATCATTTGCAATACAAAGGGTGAGTTGCTTTATTTTTTCCTCCTTTGGTATATTATATCTGTTCCAATCTGAAAGTATTGTGGATATATTTTATACATATCTACTTTCTTTTTATGGATTTAAAAACATTTTTGTCACTGTTAGGTGAGCTATGCCTAGATGTCAGATTACTGCCCACAGACTACCACTTTATATTTTTACATTATGTTTAAAATAGTATGATGGTGTGTATGTTAATACGAAGTGTGGCCATGTGCAGGAGATGGCACACACCACTCGAAACATTTCCTTGCACTTGAGCAGCACTTGCAATCTGTAGATAAACAGCCCTGTTTTACAACTTGGGTGTAGGTTCCTTTTGGGGACCAGATATTTGTTGGCAGAGCAGTCACTTAACTAATTGAACACAGTCTCCTGTCTAACAATTGGGTCCATGTAGGGCAGAGCTAGAAAGGTGTTCTTTCATTTTTGATGAGCAGGAGATCAAAAAGTGAAATAGTACGCTTTGCAGCTGGACTATATTTGGCTACACCCTCTTAACTAGGAGATTGATCTTCTGAAACTGCTTCTTTCTCTATCACAGTTCAGAAATTGACATTTTCTTTCTCCACCTCCAACATGACCAATGACCTAATATCACCTGGGCTCCTGTGACCACCCACCATAAGAAAACTGTTGGAAGCTTATGGTCTTGTTCCATTTTGAAGGCAGCACCCTCTTTGATAAAAGATCCTAATCTATTGTTTTGTTATCTTTCAGAGTTTATGAAATCTGTGTACAAGGGCAAAAGCTGGCGAACCATGAACATCAAAAAGATGCAGTGAGAACTTACCATAAAGATCTGCCTTGTCAGAAGAGAACTGTAGAAACCAGCAAAACTAGAAGCAAACAACGAAGTGCCAGTTTTTATTGACCATTTCTTATCTACTTTTACTATTCTATTTATGGTAGCCTGAGCCCTTTTGGGATCAGGTATGTGTTTAAGCTCAATAAAATTGCATTTAAAAGTCATTTTGGATCAATTTTATTTCAACCTGTGTTTTGTTTAGTCTTTTCCCACAGATCACAATATTAGAAAAAAGTCAGGTAATGTCTTATACACAAATGAAGGCAATCTCTACTGAATATGAGGGAATACCACAAGTTAAAAGCCTTCTTTTGAATACAAAAGGGGGAGATTTAGAAAATCTCCATGCAGCACATCACCACCCCCCCCCCCTTTCCAGGCTGCGCTGCGCAACAGGGAGGAAGTAGGAGAGCGCCATATTTTCAAAGATATGGCTCTCTCCTCCCCTTGCGCTGGTGCTGATTTCAGCTGCAGTGCGCCATGCACACACCTTAGCGCTGTAGCGATACAGTGTGTGCATGAGTATAGCATAGGTTTTGTACAGGAAGGGTACTCTTCCTGTACAAAATACTATGCTAGGCACGATGCAAAGCTTTTCCCACTTTGCATACGTTGCACAGTGCAGCACGCATGCAAAGTCGGAAAGGAAGGAGAAATTAAAGCATTTTTCCTTCCTTGCGCCTAGTTTAAATGGGCGCAGTTTTCTCATGCTAAACCCAATCTACTGTTTTTAGTAAACTGGGTTTAGCATGAGAAACCATGGGTGGTTGCGAGGAACGCCCATGCACCACCCATGGTACGCTCCCATGGCGCAAAGTAATGCGAAGCATCGCAATGCAGTGCTTTGCATTACTTTTTCCGTTCTTTCCAGTGATAAACAAGTTTAGCGCTGGAAAGTTAATTAGGAAAAAAAGATTTTGCGTCACTTTTGTGACGCAAGCACAGTGCAATATCATAGTAAATCTCCCCCAAAGTGTGTTGTATTCTTGCTAATTCCTACTTCAGATTGTTTATATTTTACCTTACTAGTTACTTAGAATTCATTGGACTGTATAAACAAGGTACATTTATTACATTCTAGTACAATTCCCTATTTTACAGGATGGTACATAGGTCATGCACCTCAGAGTACTTGTTTAGCAACAGATTAGTTGATCTAAAGTACTTGATGGGCCCTGGATTTGAGAAGATGTGGCCATAGAATGTTCTCATGTCATAGAATCTTCAATGAGTATTAAAGCCTCACTCAATAATAAATCATTCATTAGTTGCCAGCAGCCATCAAAATGTTTCCTGGAATTATCCAGGAGCAAGTCACGCTCCCCCTGCAGTTGTCAAGAAGTCATCCTAGAGTAAGCCACACTCATTCTAAAGCTTTCCTGAAATATCCTGGGGTAATCCATACTCGCTCTAAAGTTGTCATGGAGTCATCCTGGAGTAATTCACAGTCATCCAAAAGTTGTCCTGGAAGCATCCTAGAGTTATCCTCAGTCATTGTGAAGTTCTCATGGAATCCTCCGGTAGTAATTAACACTCATCCTGAAGTTGTCAGTTGGTGCTCCTTGAGTATTAAAAGATCATCACGCATATTCAATTGAAGTAATCAGGACACCATCCCAGAGTAGTTTTAGTGATGGCTCTAGGAGTCATCTCATTAAAATATTCTGCCCTATAGGCATACTTCAGGATGTCTTGGGATGACTTCCCCAGATAATTGCAGGATTAGCCTGGCTGAAGTCATCGGATGGCTTCAGAATGACTCCAGGATGATCTTCCTTTTTGACTTGGGATCCTCTCAAGCTTCGTTTAAACTTACTTCCAAAATAAAGCTCTCATAAGCGCACTGACCAGTCATGATGATAAACACAGTTGCTGCTGAAGTGTGAAAGGACTAAAATCCCCTAATAAACAAGCCAACATTTGACAATATTTCTCTGACCGCTATGGTTTTAATGACTTTTGCTCATACAACACTGTCAGGGATCTAGCAAGTTTAGAACAATCTGTTAGGGACACTAGCAGAGTTCAGAAGAAGACAAGGTAACAGTACAGTGCTTGCTCAATGCAGGGACAAAGGCTTTCTGGAGAAGGGTCAAAATAAACAAGAGTGTGCCTGAAAGCTGGGAGGAAAGAGGGATTGAAGCTGAGAACTGAAGCAGCCGTTTAAAACAGCCTGTGAACATGGTACTGGAAGGTTTGCAGTGAATACTATGAATATAATATGAGTACAAATAAAAGGAAGATGAAAATACAAAAACAATAGTTTGTCTGCTCCTCGGAAGTGATCTCTCTTTACAAGAAGGCAACTAGCATATTACTCTCACAGAGTTCAGAAAGACACTCAGCAGCTCCTGTGGCGAAGAAGCACTGGGTGGTTCTCTGTGCCGAATACACAAGCCTTGGAGCCTAACTGGCACCCGTGGAAGCAATAGAAATCAGGATAATAATTTAACACACAAGAAGACAGGGAGAACAGTGGAAGGTACACAGAAACAGGAAGTGGGCTCAGGGAAATGCTGGACTGGAATAAGGGGCAAGGTCAGAACTGGAAGACAGAGAACTGTGAATACCTGAAATCTACTGGGAATACAGGAGAGGAATATGCAGTTAGAACAGGAACATGGAATGCAAGACTGGAAATATGTATTGCAAGACAGGTCTGGATTCTGGATATTTGCAGTCAGAACTAGGAACAAGGCAAACACTGGAATCAAGAGGTAGGATAAACAACAGACAGGCAACCGGCACAAATAACTAATCAGAACAGGAACATGGAATCAAACCACTATGAAAACAGAAATCAACAGGCAAGCCTGGAATATAGTAGCAGGATCTAACAGGGCACAAGGAGACTCACCAGCACGGTCAATTGCGAGCCGCTGCACCCTGGGCTCACCACGCAGAAATAGCAGGAGGAAATAGCAGGAGGCTAATTGATGCAGGGAGAGAGCCATGTGCAAGTAATCAACCAGGTGCCACAAATGAAGGGAAGGCAGAACTGGGACGTGGAACAGGGAAGACCAGGGAAACCAGCAGACACAAGACAGATCACAGGAAAGCCAGGAACAGAGTACAGATCAGAGCCGAGGGAGAGAAAGCTCCAGAATGCAGGTATAAAAGGGTCAGAAAGGCCATGGGATCCAGGAATGAAGAGAAAGAATAAAGCACCACCACCAGGGCATGACTGGGACAGGATTTGGAGGCAGAACGAACTACAGGGACTATGATATCACAAAGGTGGTGCGGCAGCTTGGACTGGGATGTAATGTGGAGCTGGAAATGCAAGGTGTAGAAGTGTAATTTGTCCTATTTAGGGATGGTAGAATCCTAGCAAATACCCAGTAGGACTCATATATGCCTCATAGTCACCGGTATTTTAAGTAGGCTGAAAAATATAGGGGTCGCCAAAGGGGGCATGGCATCAGAAGCATAACTCCAAATGTATAAAAGAGGCTTCACATCTGTAACTAATTGTGTGTTTCTCATACTTTTGGCTTTGAATCACTTCTAGTTCTTCTGGTACTACTCCTGGCCCTGCCTGTCCTCCTGGTCCCTGGATCTCCTGGTGGCCCTCCTCTTGTTTGTCCTCTTTCTCCTCCTGTCCTCTTTCACCTTCCCCGGTCTTCTTTGTTGTGGGCCACCTGATCTTGGTCATCCAGACTTCCTGGTCCTCATTCCATTGTTGGTCCTGATATTCTTGTTGGCCCTCCTCCAGTTCTTCCCGCTGGTCCTCCTCCTTGCTCACTCTTCCCCATGCTCCCTCACATTTACCGCTGGTCCTTCTCCTCATTCTGGTTTGTCTGGCCCTGTCCTCTGGGTTTTGCTGATCCTTCTGATGACCCTATACTGGTCCTTCTGGTGTGTTCCAGTTCCGGTAGTCCTTCGCTTCCTCCTAGATCTCCTCCTCTTGCTGATTCTCCTTGTCTTAGTCCTTACAGTGCTGTCTTCTGGTCCTGGTCCTCGTGGTCATGATAATCTGGGTAACTCTGCTCTTGATCCTCCAGGTGGTTTTGGTCTTCTTCCTCATCCTAGTTGTCCTGGCCATCCTTCTCTTCCTCATCCTCCAAGGCCTATGCTTCCCCATCTTCCTGGTGGTCCTTATCTTCCTGCTGGTCCTTGTCCTCATAGTGTCGCTCATCCTCCTTGTCCTTCTTGTCCTGTTGCTCCTAATCCTCTTGGTGGTCTTGTCCTAGAGATTTTGATCTTCCTGGTCTTTCTTTACCTAGTACTGCTAGCCCCCCTCATGGGGGTCCTTCTGGTCATGTGTCTCCTGGTCTTCTGGTCCTCCAATTCCTGTGGTATTGGTCCTTCTTGTGGTCCTCGACCTTAATCACCAACTCCCAGCCCTCCTAGTCTTGGTGTTCCTGGATCTCATGTTTCTATAGGCCTGATTCTTCTGGGGACCCTTTGTTGGTCATCTTAGTGTCCCTAATCCATGTGTTGCCCATCGTTCTGAATTAGCTCTTCACCCTTTTCCTGGTCTTCACCCCTCCTTTTCATCTTAATCCTCTTTCTCTCCCTATTTCTAGTACCTAGTCCAATTCTAAGTCTTTTTATTATTTCTTATCCTCTTCCTAGTCCTAGTCCTGTTCCTGTTCCTGTTCTCAGTCCTCCTCCTATTCCCAGTTTTCTTCCAATTGCTCGATCCTCTTCTTAGATGTAGTTTACTACCTAGATCCATTCCTAATCCTAGTTCCCTTCCTTGATCTATTCCTCAACTTGGTCCTTTTCCTAATCATCGTCCTAGTCACAGTGTAGTTGTCATCGTAGTCTACATCTGAGTCCTCTTCTTAGTAATAGCTGCAGTCCCCTTCCTAGGCATGCTTATCTTCCTAGCCCAAGTCCTCATATTAGTCCTAGACATAGTTGTTTTACTAGTCCTAGTCTTCTTGTTAGACCTATGCCTCTTGTTGTAGGCTTCCTCCTAGTCCTGTTCCTCATCCTAATCTATTCCTTGTCAGAGTCCAGTTCCCACCCCTCTTCCTTTATCTAATCCTGTACCTAGTCCATTTTCTAGTCCTAGTAATAGTCCTAGCCCTCGATCTCTACCAAGCAACCTCCTTTGAGCAATTTAGAACTCTGTAAAAAACATGGCTTTTCAGACAAGCTTACAATTAACCCCTTCGCTGCTAGGCCTTTTCCCCCTTGCTAAGCCTATTTTTGGCTATCTGGGGTAGATCGCGCTTAGGCCCCTGTAACGTTTTGTCCACATAAGGTGTCCACGCCAAATTTGCGTCCTTTTCTTTCAACATCCTGAGGATTCTAAAGGTACCCATTTTTTTAAAATGGGGAAAAAGTGCTGCAGAAAAAAGCGTCTGTTTTTTTCCCTGCAAATGGCATCAACAAAGGGTTTGTGATGCTGAAATCACCATCTTCACAGCTTTCAGGGACAGGCTGACTTTTTTCCTGGGACATAGCCTATTTTTGCTACTTTTTGTGCTTTCAACCTCCTTCCAGTTAGTGGTAGAAATGGGTTTGAAAGCAATAATGGATCCAGGAAAACTATACATTTCTGATAAGTAGATACAATTCTGAATTCAACAAGGGTTCATTTGTGTAGATCCTTCAAGGTTTTTTTTTTATAGAAACTAACAGTTGAAAATAAGAACATTTGAAAATGAGTTGAAATAAACAGCCATTTGTGCCAACGTTTTCACCTGTAACTTCTTCTAAGTATGACAGATTTTTGAAAGCAATATACCGTTACATCCGCTGGACCCTTCTGGTTGCGGGAATATATAGGACTTGTGGGTTCACCAAGAACCCGAGGGACACAGAGTCAATAACTGAGCAGCATCTTGCAATGGTTTTTCATTGTGTACCGGGTATATAGCAATTTATTTGGTAAAATATAAAGAGTGAAAAATAGGTATCAAAGACACCTATGTATTTCCGAAATGGGAACAAAATATAGAGTTTAGAAATAGTAGCTGTTTGCACATCTCTGAAATTGTGGGTACCCATACTAGCATGTGAATTATAGGACTTTTTTCAAAGTGACTTTTTTTTTTTACACATTGTCTTACATTTGGAAGGAAGAAATGCATTGAAAGTCAATAGGTAATAACAGTTTCTCTACAATTCTGTGTTCCCCTAAGTCTCCCAATAAAAATGGTACCTCACTTGTGTGGGTAGGCCTAGTGCCCGTGCCAAGAAACTTCCCAAAACGCAACGTGGACACTCCACATTTTTACAGTGAAAACAGACCCTTTTTTTGCAAAGTGCCTAGCTGTGGATTTAGAACCCTAGCTCTGCCAGCACCTAGGGAAATCTAGCAAACCCATACATTTGTAAAAACTAGACACCCAGAGGAATCTAGGATGGGGTGACTTGAGTGGCTCTCACAAGGTTCTGTTACCCAGAATCCCTTGCAAACCTCAAACTTTGTAAAAACAACACATTTTCCTCACATTTGTGTGATGGAAAGTTCTGAAATCTGCGTGGATCCAGAAAATTCCACCCACTCTGCATTCCCCAAAGTCTTCCAATAAAAATGGTGCCTCACTTGTGTGGGTAGGCCTAGTGCCCGTGACAGGAAACAGCCCAAAATGCAACGTGGACACAGCACATTTTTACAGTGAAAACTGACCCTTTTTTTCAAAGTGCCTAGCTGTGGATTTGGAACCCTAGCTCTGCCGGCACCTAAGGAAACCTAGCAAACCTATATATTTTTGAAAACTAGACACCCAGGGGAATCCAGGATGGGGTGACTTGTGTGGCTCTCACCAGGTTCTGTTATCCAGAATCCCTTGCAAACCTCAAACGTTGTAAAAAACCCACATTTTCCTCACATTTCTGTGATGGAAAGTTCTGAATCTGCGTGGATCCACAAAATTCCCCCATCCCGCATTCCCCAAAGTCTTCTGATAAAAATGGTATCTCACTTGTGTGGGTAGGCCTAGTGCCCGCCACAGGAAAGGGCCCAAAACACGATGTGGACACACCACATTTTTACAGTGAAAACTGACCCTTTTTTTGCAAAGTGCCCAGCTTTGGATTTTGAACCCTAGCTCTGCCGGCACCTAGGGAAAGCTAGCAAATCTATACATTTTTGAAAACTAGACATCCATGGGAATCCAGGAGGGGGTGACGTGTTTGACTTTCACCAGGTTCTGTTACCCAGAATCCCTTGCAAACCTCAAACTTTATCCCAAAAACCCAAAATTTCACCACATTTCTGTGATGGAAAGTTCTGGAATCTGCGTGGGTCCACAAAATTCCACGCACCCTGCATTACCCAAAGTATTCCGATAAAAATGATACCTCGCTTGTGTGAGTAGGCCTAGTGCCCGCGACAGGAAGCGGCCCAAAACACAACGTGTACACACCACATTTTTACAGTGAAAACTGACCCTTTTTTTCCAAAGTGCCTAGCTGTGGATTTTGAACCCTAGCTCTGCCGGCACCTAGGAAAACTTAGCAAACCTATAAATTTTTGAAAACTTGACACCCTGGAGAATCAAGGATGGGGTAACTTGTGTGCCTCTCACCAGGTTCTGTTATCCAGAATCCCTTCCAAACCTCAAACTTTGTAAAAAAAAAAATCTAATTTTCCTCACATTTCTGTGATGGAAAGTTCTGGAATCTACGTGGATCCACAAAATTCCACCCAACCCGCATTGCCAAAGTCTTCCTATAAAAATGTTACCTCACTTCTGTGGGTAGACCTAGTGCCCGGGACAGGAAACGGCCCAAAACACAATGTGGACACACCACATTTCTACAGTGAAAACTGACCCTTTTTTTGCAAAGTGCCTAGCTGTGGATTTTGAACCCTAGTTCTGCAGGCACCTAGGGAAACCTAGCAAACCTATACATTTTTGAAAACTAGACACCCATGGGAATCCAGGAGGGTGTGACGTGTCTGGCTCTCACCAGGTTCTGTTACCCAGAATCCCTTGCACACCTCGAACTTTGTCCAAAAAAATACATTTTCTCCACATTTCTGTGATGGAAAGTTCTGGAATCTGCTTGGATCCACAAAATTCCACCCACCCCGCATTCCTCAAAGTCTTCCGATAAAAATGGTACCACACTCAGGAGAACTTTGGGGGGTCTACGCAAGCCATACCTCCCTGGACTCCCCCGGGTGTCTAGTTTTCAGAAATGTGTGGGTGTGGGTTTGGTAGGTTTCCCTACATGGGTGCCAAGCCCGGGGCCAAAAAACCCAGGTGACCCCCCCTTGCAAAAGCAGGTCATTTTGTCATAGGTCATTTTAATGTCTCCACAATATGTTTTGGGCCTTTGCCTGTCGCGGGTACTTGGCCCACCCACGCGAGTGAGGTACCATTTTTATCGGGAGACCTGGAGGAACGCTGGGTGGCAAGAAATTTGTGTCAGCCCGGTGATCCCACAACTTTCCCACACAGAAATTTGAAAACAAAAAGATTTTTTCAGCTAAATTTGAGGTTTGCAGGGGATTCTGGATAGGAAAAGGTTGGGGGGTCCACACAAGCCATACCTCCCTGGACTCCCCCGGTTGTCTAGTTTACAGAAATGTGGGGGTTTGGTAGGTTTCCCTAGATGGCCGCCGAGCCCGGGGCCAAAAACCCAGGTGACCCCTCTTGCAAAATCAGGTCGTTTGGTGATAGGTAATTTTGATGTCTCCACAATACGTTTTGGGCCCTTGCCTGTCGCGGGTACTGGGCCCATCCACACGAGTGAGGTACCATTTTTATCGGGAGACCTGGGGAAACGCTGGGTGGTGTGAAATTTGTATCAGCCCGGTGATCCCAATACTTTCCCACACAGAAATGTGAAAAAAATTTGATTTTTTTCAGCTAAATTTAAGGTTTGCAGTGGATTCTGGATGGGAAAACCTTTGGGGATCCACACAACCCATACCTCCCTGGACTCCCCAGGGTGTCTAGTTTTCAGAAATGTGTGGGTTTGGTAGGTTTCCCTTGATGGCCCCTGAGCCCAGGACCAAAAATGCAGGTGATCCCCTTGAAAAACCAGGCCGTTTTGTGATAGATAGGTGGGCACCTATGTTTTTGGTCCCGGGTTTGGAGGCATCTAGGGGAACCTAAAAAACCCAGACATTTCTGAAAACTAGACACCCGTGGGAGTACAGGGAGGTGTGGCTTGCGTTGATCCCCCAACATTTTCCTTCCAAGAATCCGCTGCAAACCTCAAATTTTAGTTAAAAAGTCACTTTTTCCTCTAATATCTGTGTAGGAAAGTTGTGGGATCCCAGCACGGCACAAATTTCCTTCCACTCAGTGTTCCCCTCAGTCTCCATATAAAAATAATACCTTACTTGTGTGGATGGGCCGAGTGCCTATGATATGGAAGGGCCAAAAACGTGTGGAGATTGAGCGGGGCCCAAAGCGGGTCCAAAAGGGCAGTTTTTTTAATACGTTTTTAGGCTGACGCTACTTTGGGCACCCACACAAGTGAGGTATCATTTTCCTCGGGAGACCAAGGGGAATGCTAGGTAGTAAGAAATTTGTGCCTGCACTGTGATCCTACAACTTACTCACACAGACCTGTGAGGAAAATGTGACTTTGTAAGTAAATTTAAGGTTTGCGGGGGGATTCTGGGTAAGAAAACGCTGGGGGATCCATGCAAGCCACACCGCCAGACAAGTCAGTACATGCACACCACCATCCACGCACCATCCACGCACACCGCCAGCCAAGCGCCATCCATGCACACCGCCAGCCAAGCACCATCCAAGTACACTGCCAGCCAGCTAAATGCTATCAATGCACACAGTCAGCCAAGCAATATCCACGCACACCGCCAGCCAAGCACCACCCACACACTCTGCCATCCAAGCGCCGTCCCCACACACCGCCAACCAAGCAGGGCCGGACTGGGAACAGCAACCAGCCCTGGCAGATTGCTGCTCGACTGGCCCTGGTGGGGGGGGGGGGGGGAGGGGTGCTAGTAAAAAGCACCGCTCCCGCTTTTGTTACTGGGGCCCGATATTGCAGCACTGCTGCAAAACCAGCCCCCAGTGACAAAACTGCACCCCACGGCCAGAAAACCGGCCCACCGGGGAAACGCCCAGTGCCCGCTAAGGCCAGTCTGGCCCTGCAGCCAAGCACCATTCATGCACACAGCCAGCCAAGCACCAGTCCACGTACACCACCAGTCAAGTGCCACTCCACGCACACCACCAGGCAAGCAGCAATCTACACACACCATCATCAAGCGCGAGTCCACCCACACCATTAGCCAAGTGCAGGACCACACATACCGCCATCAAAATGCCAGCCAAAGGTCAGTACACGCAGACCATCACCTCCAGTTTGCACACACACAAACTCTCCCTGGTTTCTAGTGGTTTTCTGCCCCCGCTTGGGTGCAGATGAGAATAATAATATCACTGAAACAGCCAAAATGTGTGCCTAAAAAAAAGGGAGCGACCCTTTCCAATGGGGCTTCTCTCTGGCATGGCCATAAACATATCCCTGGTGCCTAGTGGGCTTTCTGCGCCCCCGCAGGGGGCAGATAAGGGACTATTGCTCTGATCTGCTTTCCAGGGGGCAGAAAGCCTTTTTTGGTGGTGGGGGCATTAGCATGCCCATTCTCGGCAGCCCCCACCCCTTTGTATAAAAAAATCCAACAAAATCCCTGGTGCCTAGTTGGCTTTCTGACCCCCCGGGGGCAGATTAGGGACTATTGCCCCCATCTGCCTCCTGGGGGGCAGAAAGACTGTGGGATTTTTTTTGGCGGGTGGGGGCATTGGCATGCCCATTTTGGGCAGCCCCCACCCCTACGTATAAAAGAAAAATCACTGGTGCCTAGTGTGCTTTCTGCCCCCTCCAGGGGCAGATCGGGGGCTGTTGCCCCCATCTGCCTCCCAGGGGAGGCAGAAAGGCTGTGGATATTTTTTGGGGGGAGGTGGGGGCATTGGCATGCCCATTTTGGGCAGCCCCCACCCCTACGTATAAAAAAAACCAATCCCTGGTGCCTAGTGGGCTTTCTGCCACCCCGGCGGGCAGATCAGGGGCTATTGCCCCCATCTGTCTCCGGGGGGGGGGCAGAAAGACTGCAGAATTTCTTTTGGGCACTAGATGCCAGGGATTTTTTTTCATGGAATTTAGGGGTGGGGGCTGCCCAAGATGGGCATGCCAATGCCCCCACCCCTAAATTCAATGAAAAAAAATCCCTGGCATCTAGTGGGCTTTCTGCCCCCCAGGGGGGCAGATTGGAGGCTACTGCCCCATCTGCCTCCCAGGGAGGGCAGAAAGACTGGAATTTTATGGGAGGTGGGTGGGGGCATTGGCATGCTCATCTTGGGCAGCCCCCACACCTAAATTCCACGAAAAAAAATCACTGGCATCTAGTGGGCTTTCTGCCCCCCCGGCGGGGCAGATTGGGGGCCACCGCCCCCAGTTGCCCCCCAGGGGGGCAGAAAGACTGATTTTTCCGAATTAATTTTGGGGGGAGCAAAGGCCCTTGCCCAAGGGGCCGCTCCTCCCTCCCTGGTGGCTAGTTGGTGGATCCCTGCTTAGGGATCACCCTCCTGGGGTGATCCCCAAGCAGGGATCCACTAGGGAGGGGTACCATTGGAAAGAGGAGATTCTCCCCTTTCCAACGAAACCTCTCCTGACTTTCTACGTGCTCAGGGGGCTGAGCACATAGAAAGTGAAACTGAAATGAGCCGTTTCGGTTTCACTGAAATGACGTCAGTGCGACATGCGCGCTGATCGTCATTCCAGGGAAACCACACATACAGCCTTGGGAGCTGGGGAAGCTCTTCCCCAGCTCCCGAGGCTGTTGGGGGGTAAAGGAAATCCCTCTGTGCCGCACCAGAGGCATTTCAAATGCCATGTGCGAGGACGGCCGGGAGCCGTCCTGCGCACACGAGCACCGTGGCACAGAACGGCGTGGACGGCCGGGAGCCGTCCTGCTCACACGAGCACCGTGGCGCCGGCCGGCTCCCGGCCGTCCTGCGCATGGAAAGGGTTAAGCCATATCTCAGCCCTGTCGCTAGTGCTCCAAGCGCCATGAAACCTTTTGGTGAACGTGTGCTTTAGAAGTTCCCTATAACATAACAAGTTCTCTTCCTATTCCTAGTCCTCTTCCTGTTGCTAGCACTAGTCGACTTCTTACTCCTTGTCCAAGTCTGAACCTTTCTTTTTAGTCCTAGTGCAATTCTTATTCACAGTTCTCTCCCTAGGGCTATTATGGGTCCTCTTCCTAGTTTTCATCGTAATCTTAGTCCTAGTCCTCTTTTTTAATTGCATCTTTATTAGAAAGCAAAAAACAATAGCATTTCAATGTACACAATAGATAGGGTAGGAAAAAACAATAAACATATTTGTACACTGAAAACTCCACCATAATTTGTCATGACAGTTTGGTGCACCATAATAGTTTTGTCACAAAAGCTACTGTTAGGTTGTTCTATATAGAACAAGTGAATGTTCTCCCTGCCGAAGGTCTAGGCCCAAATAGGGAGTGTTGGACTTGGCCCTTTTTGCAGGGTCATCCCTGAACTTTTTGCCTTCCTCCTAGCCTTTTTTCTGACATGGTGTTGGTGGTTCTAGGACTCTGGGCACTTTAGCACTGCTGTCCAGTGTAAAGTGCGTGTGCTCTCTGTGGTAAACATGGTAAGATTGGTCTACACCTGTTTGGCATATTTAATTTACCTGTCAGTCCCTTGTAAAGTGGTAGCTCAGATACCCAGGGCCAGTAAATTAAATGCTACTGGTGGGCTTGCAGCGCTGATTGCGCCACCCACCAAAGTAGCCTTTCAAACCTGTCTCAGGCCTCTGCCATTGCAGGGCCTGTGCACGCAGTGTTACTGCCGCTGTGGCGTGGCACCTAAAGTGTGTGCCATGTCTGTGACCCCTCTTTTACTGCATTTCAGTCACCCCTAAGGTAGGCCCTAGCTAGCCCTATGGGCAGGGTGCATTGTAGGTAAAAGGTAGGACATGTACCTTAAGTGTGTGACATGTCCTGGTAGTGACAAACAGCCATTTTTGTTTCTCACTGCTGTGAGGCTGCCCTCCCATAGGAATGCATTGGGGATTCCCTGATAAGTGTTTCAGTGGTAATTCCTGATATGAGAGGAGCAGCGTGGTCAAGTTTGGTATGTTTGGAATAGTGATAATAAATACTACGCAATGGTGTGCGCAGATTTATTATACCTATTTTAGAAGTGCCACTTTTAGAAGTTGGCATTTCTGTGTGCTATGTGTCTGCCTGCCTGATGTGGATTGCATGTCTGGCTTTGGAGTGACAGGGGCTGGTGAGGTGTGTGTGGCTCCAGGGAGGGCAGGGTGAGTCAGCGCTAGGCTGAATAGGGGAACTGCATTTGGAGTAGTGGGAGGAGTAGTCCCCTGACCCTGAATAGGGCTGTGCCTGTCTGGGTGAATGCTGGCTCCGCCCCCCTGTGGTGTGTCTGATCACCAAGCCCCCACCTGACAAAGGGGAAGAGGAGCCTTGTCAACAAAGTGCTCCAAAAAACCCCAGAACCAGTTCAGGCTGGTTCCCCCAAGCCCTGTGCCAGGGCAGACAAAGCAAATGGTGTATAAATATTGGGGCTGTGACCCCATGAAAAGGTTGTTGTGCTTCCCTTGTGCTTATGAGGGACGTGCTGCTGCTGGCCCCCAGGAGGAACCGCCACGAGGGACTGCCTCCCTGCTGGAGGGCACTGTGAGCTGGCCTGCCTGGGCCCAGCCTTTGCCCTGGACGTTTTGGGGGCATAGCGCCTCGTGAGCGCTATATCTTTAATTCGAGGAAGGAATCCTGGTGCTCTGCAGCGCTGCACTGCATTCCGAGGGAACTCCGGCATGGGGATTCCCCCACCTTGATGCATTGGAAGCGGGAGCCCACCCCGCATTGGTGACGTTGAGAGCGGGAGCCTACCCCGCTGGTTCGTGCTCCTGAAAGCGGGAGCCCACCCCGCATTTGGTCCTGTGTTGGCGGGAGCCTACCCCACATTTGTGCTTGATACGAGCGGGAGCCCACCCCGCGTTCGCCCGCAGAAGAGGAGCCGCCACGAAAAGGAGCCGCCGCCGCTGCAAGCAGCGACTAGGAAGTCAGGCAAGCTCCGCCTGACTGTGGGCGGGGCCTGCCGTCAGCTGACCAGAGCATTGCGGGCTCCATTTCCGCCTCCCTCTGCCGTGGGGAGGCCGTCCGGAGCCTCGCGGGCTCCACGCCGAAGTCCTGTGTCCCAGGAGAGGGACCGGGCGAAGTCAGGAGAGGTCCCGAGAGCGGGACCTGTCGAGGCACCCTGCCGGTGCCTGAGGACCTGCGGTGGAGACCAACGGAGTCCCGAGAGAGCCCTGGTGAGGGGGGCTGAGACGTGAGCTGTTGGGGGGTTGGTCGAGGCACATTGTTGGTGCCTTCCCCCTTGTGGTCGGGAGTCCCAGAAGAGCCCCGGTGAGTGGGGCTCACACTGAGCATTGTTAATGCTCCCGGGGCACGTTTAGTGCCAGTGCTCGTATTGTCCTTCACAGCTGCACCACAGTTGCGGGCAGCTGCAACGTTTGGGCAATTTGGTGATAGGAGTCCCGGAGTGGGGCTCCAGAGGCACCATTGGTGCTGGTGCTCATTTTGTTCGCCACAGCTGCACCGCGAGAGAGAGTGGGCAGCTGCAACACGGGGGCATTTTGTTCATGATAAGAAAGGAGTGAAATACACTTCCCCGCCCCCCGGCGCATTGCGCACCTTGGCTTTGCTGCTTTGGCAGCCAGAGGGCTAATTGAGAAGCCCTATCTTTGCGCCCTGACATTCTGGACAGAGGGCATTTTGAGCCCCAGTGAAAGGCCAGTTGGCCTGGGGGTCATTCCTTTTGGTGAGGCCTAATGAGAGGTATAATATGTGATTTGTGCATAATGTGATTATGCTTGTGATGCCTATGACATAATGTGTTTATGCTTAGGATATTTATGCATACTGTGGTCTATGACTAATGCTAAGGTGATATAATGCTGAGTACAGTATTCCGCCAGTAGTTACTGGTGGTGTTTTTACAATTGCTACTTGTGCTGTCTAAAGGTTCTGACAGTGGCCCGATTGGCCCTGTCATGTGTATATAATCCCCTGTCAATATTGCCTAGTGCCAGGTGGCACAGTGTATATTGTGTGATTATGATTCTAATGTGTTTTGGATAATACAAAGGCTATTTTTTATATAACCTTGTGTGGTGTGCCTAGTGTGTTGCTGCTGTGTGTGTGTGTTGCGCAAATGCTTTACACATTGCCTCTGGGATAAGCCTGACTGCTCTGCCAAGCTACCAAGGGGGTGAGCAGGGGTTATCTTCGGTGTGCAACTCCCTTGCCCTGACTAGAGTGGTGGTTTCTGCCTGGCTTAGGTGCATGCCCTAGTCAACCAGAAATCCCATTTCTAACAGGGAGGTTGCAATGGTAGTTGGTATGTGGGTCTTCTAAGGGGTAAAGGGCCAAGGCGGATGCACCCAGATGGTGAGTAGCAATGCCCTTGCAAGGGATGGAGAGAAGGTGAATGGACGAAGATGGAAAAATTCTTCTATATGCCCAACCATCCAACCAACCAGTATACCCCAATGAAGCAAAGGAGGTAAAAGAAGAAGTCAAAGAGTAGCCCTTAGTCTCTGCTATGAAACAAGAAGGAGAAATGTCCTCTAATGCGATGAAGTCCTCATTCTGACCAAAAGCAGCGAAGTAAGCAAGTAACTCATCAGCACTCTCAAAATGGACAACAACTAAGCTTCTCACTAAAGACTCAGTTCAGTAACCACCAACTTTCTCTATGCTGGCCTTTGAGAATCTCTTAAAGCGATTTTGCTGCCTCAATCTGAGCAAAAAGTGGGTTGGAAATAAGACCGAGGCTGTAGCTCCATAAATCACAGCCACTTTTTGAATTACTTGCATTTTCTGTTATTTCATGATTGTCAAAGCAAAGAGCAGTGCTCCCTTTTGAATGCTACTGCCCAGGTCACCCTATCCCTTCTGCCATCTTCCTCCACAGTAACAAGTATTGTGCCACCATAGCCCTGGTGTTTCTGGCCCTTTGACGGTTCTCCAGGGGCTCTATATGGTACTCTAATCAAGCTAATAGACCTGGAAAGATCAGACTGCTGTGAAAGTTGTCACAGTTCACCCTCCACCTTGTCAATCCTGTTCTTCATTGAGAGTGACTACTTTTCAGCACCCATTCACAGTGTATCTGCAAGGTCTTATTTTGCCTCAAAAGTATTAAGCCATTCTTGATTTCCTGACATATTTTCCACTTAGATGTCACCAATATCTGTTCAATCTTGGTCATGGTGGATAAGTCATCATGCAACATGTCCTTCTGGGCCACCTGCATGTAAAAACCCTTTTTGGCCTGTTGCTCCCAATTTTTTGAGCTAATTCCCAGTAGATCTCCTGACCCCCAAAATGTGGAAACAGCCTCTTTGGAGAAAAGGTGAAATGGCCGTTGTCTCTCACCCCACCTCCACAGAGTTAGGCTGAAGTGGAAGGGGGTGGTATAGGTCAGGCAAACCTGTCTGAGAAACTATCAACAGGTGGTAGATAGAGAGCCTTTCCCCGCAACCCTGAAAATCAATATGCATACACAACATTTTGTATTTCACTAGATGCCTATTATACATAATTTGCCAACAAATCATGTACATAAGAATAATTTTAAGTATTATAAAAAGCTGAGCAACACCATTGAAGATTTGGGCAAAGGTCAAACACGCCCCAATCATATTTCCTCACACATCTGTATCTTATTTGTCTTTTACCTAAGTTGGTTGTAACCTTATGTCTATAGGCATGGCTGTGTGAGTTTTGAATTGTAAGCTAAAAGGCTAATATACCAATATGCCACGTAATGCAGTGCCTTCCTTCATACCTTATGGTGCCGTTAGGGTTGAAGCTGGAACTCCATGGTACAGTTCTCCTTCCAGCAACAGGTCTGTATGGCTGAGCACCCCCTGTAACAATACCTTATATAACTTTTCTAATTACGGTGTTCAATGGAGCGAGAATCATTCAGCACATACTCTGTCTCTCTATAGAGTATGTTCTTGTCCAAAAAAGTGTATGGGGAAACCTTCTGCTCCTTTCCTTCCTTCTTGCTACAGGGCGGGACATACAAGGTCATCTCCTTCATAGCTATTGTCTGCCATGTTTACAAACAATGCATGTACCAGACTATGGAAACTTGCCTTCTCAGCCTTGTTAGCATGAGTTAGAACCAAAAATAATTCAGAATGCTTCAAAGTATACTAATGAAACAATGGGAGAGGGAGAAATATAGACTTGTTCACCTTCTCAACCGTTAAATATTTGCAACAACAATAGAACGAGTCTCCTACCTATATCTTTTATGTCTTTTCCATAACCTTATTTTGTTGTTGTCCAAAGTGTTATTGATTTGGAAAACAAAAGGTGTTTATAAAATAAAATCACAACTTATGGACAGGAGTCTCGAGTTAATTTTATTTTCACCTCACGCTGACACACACACAGTCACAAGATCATTCCGTCACAGAAACCAGCTCTGCTGTAATCAGGCGTCGCAGCACACTCTGGAAGCACTCGGCGACCAGCGTGGGAACCCAATGATGAAGCATGTCACCTACAAGGTAGGTGAGTGAGGGTTCTCTTAAAAACACCTTGGGCCCGATTCCGATCTCGTTCGGAAGGGCTCCAAAATGGATTCGAAATTGGCTAAACCGATCCGGAGACCTTGTTCCTGACCGAATCGTTCACAGTTCCGAACGACCAAGTATGATGCCTGGAAAATCTTAACGCTGACCGAATTGGTTCCGGAACGCATTCAGAGAGATAGAGCCTTCCAGATCCGATTCGTGCAGCTCTATGGACTAGGTTTTCTGAGCGAGCAAGTACAATGAACGATTCGGACAGCCTTTCCGATTGGGTTTGCCCGGATCAAAAAGGCTTCTGGAATCGGTCTTTGGGGGCCCGTAGCAGGCCCCCCTTCACCCAGGGTCCTCCAAATCGGGCCCGTGGGGATACCCATGGGTCCCCTCTTCACAACCATGCACAGTGTGGCAGGCACCAAGGGGTGCCCACCACAGGGTGCACGATTATCCCCAAACACCCCTTCTGTCAGTGCAAGCCTGTGTACGCCTTTGGTACACAGGTTCCCATTGAAGTCAATGGGAGTCCGACCAAATCGTGTCCGGATGCATTCAAATGCATCATACTCGTTCGGTCGGACTCCTCCGAACCGAGTCGTACAGAATGCATTCCGGACCCGAGTCGTTCGGTATGCTTTCTGAACGAGATCTGAATCGGGACCCTTGTGTTTTCCAAATCAATGACACTTTGGACACAACAAAATAAGATTTTGGAAAAGACATAAATGATATAGGTAGAAGACTTTTTCTATTGTTGTTGCAAATAATGCTTCAAAGTATGCTCATATTAGTTTATTACAGCATATAACTATAGTTTTAAATCATTTTGTTTTCACTAGTCTTTTTTCTAGTCATTTTCGAAATCATAGTCCTTGGCCTCGTTCTAATACTAGTGTTAGACGTTTTCCAAGTTGTAGGCATCTTCCTAGGCATCCTAATCTTTTTTATTTTCTTTATTCAATTTTCCAGTTATACAATGCAATAACAAGATAATACCAAAACAGAGCATACGGTATAATCACATTATCCATATATCTTTCATAGCTCATCTACAGGGTATTGGTTACACACAGAGTTTATTGTGCATATATCTTATCCATCCTCTGAGCCAGAATATACAAAAACAAATCATGATCAAATCAGTCATCAGGAGATTTATCTAATGGATCTTCACTTTGACTTTTCAATAGGTACGCTGAAAAAGTTGCCCATATATCTTTAGGCCTAGACGCCGCAGGGAGTTCTTCGGCATATTGCGTCAGTTGGTCTTTACAGTATGCTATATCTTTTAACCATTGTGCAACTTGAGGCATTTTCCCACCTCCCCAATTTTGGGCTACTTTCCTCTTCGCCAGTAGGAATGCGATCGCCACTAATCTCCGGTTTTGCGGTTGCAGCCCCGCAACAAGCCCCAATAGACACACCTGTGGTGTGCACGCCACTTCCTCCATCATCATATCAGACAACGCCTAAGTTACCTGTACCCAGTACTCTTGTACCTTCTCGCAGCACCATGCTAGGTGCAGGAAGTCTGCACGCCACGGATTCCCTCAGTCCATACCTATGCAACTGCATTGGGGTGTAGTAAAGCTGTTGTATATATTTAAAATGGATGATTCTTAGGTTGCAGTTAGCTGTCAGGCATCCAGTTAGTGTGAGGCAGTATTACCAATCTTTCTTTGTAACTGGGATATCTAAGACTTTGTTCCACATCCCCATTCTCTTGCTATATTATGCAACTATCTCTGTCTGCTTTGCGCTATATAGTCGGTGTAGTAACGAAATCCACAGCCAGGATGTAGTTTACTTAGATTTATTGAGACCAGTTACATGTAGATAGGTAGTAGAGATACAGCCCCACCAGGAGCAGTCTTCCTGCTGCTCAGCCCATACTCCAACTGACACACTCAAGCATCCAGGCACCCAAGCATTCCATTCAAGACTCTCACACCAACATTCCATGCATCACATTCACACTGGCTGAGTAGCTAGGGAGTAAGTAACCAGATACATACAACACAGGTTACTACATACCTTCCCTTCTTCTACAAAACAAAAAATAGCAACCTCGAAGAAGAGGAAGGTTCAAACAAGGAGAAACCCAGGAAATAGAAAAATGGAAAAGAAGAGAAAAAGCAAGAAGAAAGTGAACCCAAACGTGAAGGGATCATAGCAAAGATACCAAGAAAATCAAGCGTGAGCAAGGAAGAAAAAGCACAAGCAAGAGTAAGTACAAGAGAAAATAAAATCAAAGGTTAAGACCGAAGTACAAGAGAAATGGAAAGAAAATACAGATAAAATATACATGAGATGTACAAAAAGTACATGCAATAAGAATAAACAATGTAGAGGAGATGCAAAGATAAATATACATAATGTATAAATTACCCACCCAATATCCTCCAATAAAGTTTTAAAAGAAAACAATAGAAATGCGTGACGAACACCCAAACTGACTTTCCCCAACATACAGGTGAATAAATGGACCAGAAACATGGAACATCTACACCAAACAAGAACAACAAAAGAAATGGTTAAGGGGAAAGAAATGTTGACAACTAACCAAACAGCTAAACAGGCCTAGGAGCAGACAACCAACAAGTGTGCACAAATACTCACATACAATGATACACATGGGACTCAAACCCATTAGAACCTCTAAATGAAGGTTAGAAAAGTGTAAAGAACAATAAAACACATGGGACTAAAAACCAATTAGAACCCCTATGTGGAGGTTAGTGTGAACATACAATTGAACACATGGAACTCGTACTCAATAGAACCTCTGTGTGGAGGTTAGCTACGTGCACAGAACACAAAAACACATGGAACTTGTACCCATTAGAACCCCTTGTGAATGTTAGATACGTGCACAGAACAATGTAACAGATGGGACTCGTACCCATTGAAACCACGTAGATGGGACTAAAACCCACTACAAACTGCGTAGATGGGACTAAAACCCCCTACAATGTAACACATGGGACTAAAACCCCCTACAAAAACATGGGACTTGTACCCATTAGAACAGCATAAATGGGAATAATACCCACTACAAAAACATGGGACTTGTACCCATTAGAAACCTTATGTGGAGGTTAGTAGTGTGAGCAAAACAAAACATGGGACTGAAACCCAACTAACTGCCCCTAATGTAACATGCGCTTTATGGGAGCAACCCATAAAGAGAGCTATGAGGACAGAGGACCTGAACAACCTAAAACATTGCTTCGAAAGAACAGTGCATGACCAAAAAAAAACAACCTCTAGCAAGAGTCAGAAAATAAGACATACATCGTGGACAAGTGAAGATGAACATAAGCACCTTTCAAAATTTGCAGAGAAAAGAACATAATAATAACGTGTCTGTGTCAACTAGGCAACAACACACCAGACCCCAATATACATGTAATAGGTACAACCGGTGTGCGTGTCACCGTAGATCAGTAGGAGAGATGACACACACTGTTTCCCCAAGTATGGTGTGTGTGTCGGTGTACATAGAAGGCACAATCTTCTTGGAAAAGATATAGCAGTAGGTTATCCAAACAAGAGAGGTAGCACCGCTAGTATAAGTTTGAAAAGTTTCTTAAAGAAAAAAAAACAAGAAGCGCTGGATGAACCTGCTTCCCGGACTTGTGCAATGATGTTGCTTGCCGAATTGTCATCTGCGCTGCTTTAGAAAATAAATCCTGGGTAGCGGATGTGCCGGCGTTCCTTAGGAAACATGACAAACATTGAAGATTTCCGCAGTATCCATGCCTACCACCACAAAAAGATGGCGGCACGTTGACGACGCTGGCCCGGATGGCTCACGGCGAGTCTGTGCAGCTGGGCGTCCCACAGCAGCGAAAGTTGATCACATCACCAAGACGTCACTGAAGAAAACTGCGGCACCGCGTGAGAACACAAACCAGGTAAGGTGCGCGCGCACAGTTCGTAATTTAAACCACATCAAAAAACTGTTTAAACGGCTTCAAAGCAGCAACGACATTTTGCTTGATAGGCAAAAATAAATAATAAAGTTACCTTCTGCTCACGTTGTCTAAAATACCTCCGACCACACAAATCACCCAAATCCAAACGGGCTGGCATTCCGTAAGCCGGATGGCTTTAAGACTAAGCATTTCTCTAAGCACCGGCCAAAAGCTGTACAATGAGGGGTGCCTCACGATGGTACTTTCTCACGTAGTTGAGCCCATAGAAGCGCACAGAGACCATGCACCACCGTAATCTGATTGGAGCTGGTATTGAAAACCACAAACATCATGGATTGATAAAGATGCCACGCGTTTACTCCTTCCCACAAGAGAGTACACAACAATTGTCTTGCATCAACTCGCAGCAAACAAAACTTTCTCTGTAAACTTTTCCAGATCCAAATTACAAGAAACAAGAAAACACAGTGTGTAGCAATCATTCCCAATCCTTTAGCCCAGTGAAGTATGCGCAGGCTGGGGCTGACTGGTGTAAGAGACACTGGTGTAGTGCTCAGGATCACACAAGCTGTCATGCTGAGGATCACACAAGTTGTCATAGTAGCAGGAATGTAGAATGAAGACTCGTGCCGCTGTTTCAGGATTTCCTTGTAAGCGCTCCACACTTGTGCTGGGATCATGCAGTGTGAGGAAGAGTGGCGAAGAGCAGGGGAAAATGCTCAAGATCACACAAGTTGTCACAGAAGAAAGTGCACAGTAGACAGTGCTCAGGATCACACAAGCTATCCACTTGGAAAAGTCATTTAAGTAGACCAATGAAGCATGTCAAGGCTGGGCTGTTCATTGATAAGTGCTGATCACACAAGAATTCACAGAAGCCGAAATCGGCAATCCTTTAGCTCAAAGAAGTACAAGCAGGAAGGGGCTGTCCGGTGAAAAGGACACTGGTGGGGCTGACACGCCTTGTACTTCAGACTGGAGGTTTTCTTCCTAGTTTCTGGAGGTTTCCTTAAGAGATATCTTGTTTCAGAGTCCTTTTTAAAAACACGCGTAGTTTCGTTTCAAGAATCGTCGCCAAAATTCTGTAGTAACGAAGTCCACAGCCAGGATGTAGATTACGTAGATTTATTGAGACCAGTTACATGTAGATAGGTAGTAGAGATACAGCCCCACCAGGAGCAGTCTTCCTGCTGCTCAGCCCATACTCCAACTGACACACTCAAGCATCCAGGCACCCAAGCATTCCATTCAAGACTCTCACACCAACATTCCATGCATCACATTCACACTGGCTGAGCAGCTAGGGAGTAAGTAACCAGATACATACAACACAGGTTACTACAGTTGGGTTACTAGTTTTGTGCTGAATGAACTAGCGAGCATGACCTGCAGCGGTTTTAGTGTCTGTGGTGCTGCAGGATGTAGTGGATTCATGGCTCTAAGGGCCCCTTTTAGTCTGTGGTATGTAAATGGCAACATAGGGGTACTATTTTGGTGCGCGGAGACAGCTTCCAGTGTGAGGAACGTGCCATCTGGGTATACATCCCCCATAGTGGTCACCCCTACGTCTCCTAGGAGAGATATCGCTTTTGGTTCTTGTGCAACTGATATCCCGGGGTGGTATGCCAGCGGCATAGCGGTGGCAAATAGAGGCACTTTCCCTGCGCGAGTCGCAATTGTTTGCCAAGTCTTCACCATACTGTTGGTTGTGTTGAATTCCCCTCTGGGGTTAGTTTGGTGCTTTTTTGGCAATAGGGCTGTGAGTGGCGTGGGGTACATGCCGCCCGCCTCCACAGCTATGTGCGGAAGGAAAGGGGGGGGGGACCAGTAGTGTGCGAAGTGTGCCTGTGCGCAAAGGTAGTATAAATATAGGTCCGGAGCTCCGAACCCTCCTTGTGTGTATGGCCCAGTGAGTGTCTCCCAGCTGCATAGTGGCTGCTTGCCAGCCCAAACTAGTCTGATCAAATTGGAGCGCACTGCAGCAAAGTACGCTTTGGTCAGGTTGAGAGGCACGTTGGTAAATAAATAAAGGAACCGTGTGAGAACCACCATCTTTATTACTGCCACTCTGACTGCTAGCGTCAGGGGTAGTTTTATCCATCGGGACACTTGGTCCTCCATGGTTGATAGTGCTCGGCCATAATTCTCCCTAAGCACTATTTCCAGGTCCTTGTGTATCCACACCCCCAAGTACTTGACTGGGTCAACGTTCCATTCCAGTGGGAAAACCAGTTTGTGCGGAATCGTGCTATCTGTTAGAGGAAATATAGTAAATTTTTCCCAATTTATACTAAGTCCGGAGAGCTTTTCATGTCAGATATATTCCCTTATCAGGGGGCTCAACCGCTCTTCCAGATTCCGGACATATAGCACCATATCATCTGAATAGAGTGATATAGCTAATGGCCTCTTCCTAAATCTCAGTGCCGCATCCGCATGTTTTTGCCACACTCTACATGCCAAGGGCTCCAATGTGAGCGCAAATAGCATGGTGGATAATGGGCAGCCTTGTCGTGTACCTCTACAGATCGGTATTGGAGAGGAGTGAGTATTGTTGACTCGGATTTTAGCAACCGGGTCAGTGTATAACAGGCCTATCTATTGTGTAAATGCCTGCGGCATGCCCAGATGATGCAGTACATCAAACATAAAACCCCATTTTATAGAATCAAAAGCCTTGGCTGTGTCAAGACGCACCGCAGCCGCTTTAACATCCGGCTTCAATTGTTGTATCACAGCGAATATTGTTCTTAGATTATGTGTAGTTGGTCTTTCTGGGACGAATCCCGATTGATCGGGAGCACAAGTGCAGGCAGTAGTGGACGCAACCTGGTCGCAATAATTTTGGCAAGTATGTTCGTGTCTATGTTTAAAAGTGACAGCGGCCTATAGGATTAACAGCTCACTGGGTTTTCCCTGGCTTCAGCAAGGTTATCATCAAGGCCTCCCGTAGGGTTGGGGGAAGTATGGGCAAGCCGTCTGCGCCCGTCCGCGTCCGGACGGGACCAGGGGCCAGCCATTATGTCCAAAAATTCATCTACACACTGACAGAACTCAAAGACTTGGTCCCGCGGGACAGGCAACTACACAACCTTCCTCTTCAACAAAATTTAGACGAGCTTGGCCTCTTCTATCCAGATCAGCCACTAAATTCTTGGCAAAGGCCTCAAGCCAAACTACTCTGCCTATCAATCCAAAAATAAAACAACCAGTAAAAGAACTAAACATAATGTATTTAAATACTCGCTCCACGGTCAAACACCAACTGGAACTGTTCAACCTTCTAGACACCGACTCTCCCGACATGCTGTTTATGACAGAAACATGGCTGACAGAAGAATCCACCCTGGATATTCTAGCTGCACTCCCAGATAATTACTATCTCCTACAATCTAATAGATCTACAGGAAAAAAGGGGGGTGGGGTGGCAGTCGCCGTCAAAAAAGGACTGTCTTTCACCGCCATTTCCCAGTTAGAGATAGAACTAGTGGACAGTCTAATTGTCAAACTAGACTCTTCAAACAGCACTATGGTATGTGTACTTCTGAATAGGCCACCCACAGCAATGCCGGATTTCCCCAAAGCATTTGCAAATTGCAACGCATCCCTGACCGTCGACTATGCTAAAGTCCTGGTTATTGGTGAAATGAACTATTGGGCTAATGAGGTAGCAGGGGGAAAGAGCGCCAAGGAATTGACAGGTGACCTACAAAGTTTGAACCTCACACAACACATCCAAATACCTACACACATCAAAGGTCACGCACTGGACCAAGTCTGGTCTATTAATCTCACTCTTCAGAATCTAGAAATACACCCTTGCTTATGGTCAGATCATTACATAATAAGCTCTACTGTATGTGACATTACTCTGCCCAAAACTGCGCCCCATCAAAAGAGCTCATCTAGGAATTGGAATCACATAAATTTGGAATCCCTATGTGACACCCTGAAACGCAAGCTGCCAGTAGGCCTGGACAATATATATAATCTGGAGAGAGAAATTATAAATTGGCAACTGAATGCTATTAACATTGATGCTCCTCTACAAACTCAAACTTCTCGTGTCAGGTGGCCAGCAAAACTCAGAACACGTCAGGCAGAAAGGAAATGGCGAAACACCTACTCGGCTGAATCTAGAGAACATTGCAAGACAAACCTAATGGCCTACAAAAAAAGCCATTCTGGAGGCCAAACAAAATACTTTTCGCCAACAAAATATTAAACTCAAATAATAAAACCAAAGATATTTTTAACACAATATGGGAGCTATCCAACCACGATCGTGTGACCCCTCCTATCCCTGCTGCACAGAAATTATGTAATGATCTAAACTCTTTTTTGTTAGATAAACTTAAGAAAATTCAGGAATCCATAGATGCCAACCATAAGGATGTGGAAGATCGGTCAGGAAATACCAACACCGACTCCATGACCACCCTCTCATGTCTAAGCAGAGAACAGTTCTTGGAACTTCTAAACAAAGTAAAATCAGGCTCCCCTAATGACGCCTGTCCCCCTCACACACAATAATCAATATTTGCAGCATTCCCAGAGACCACTTTCTCTCTACTGAATCTTTCTGTAACCCAAGGGACAGTCCCACAAGCTTTTAAAGAAGCAGTGATCATTCCACGGCAGAAAAAACAAGGTGTTGACCCCCAGAGGCTGGACAACTATAGGCCTATATCCCTCCTTCCCTTCCCGGCCAAAGTATTAGAGACACATGTAGCCAAACTTCTCAGCACCTTTATAGAAGACACCAACTTTTTAGACTCACATCAGGCAGGGTTCCGCTCATCCCATTCTACTGAATCTATCAATATATCCGTTATGGATGACCTAAAAGGAAAAACTGATGAAGATTGTACTCTAGCCTTGATTCTCCGGGACCTGTCTGCGGCGTTCTATACCGTCAGCCATGACATCTTGGTGGAACGTATTGCTGCAGCAGGTCTCAGAGGTGCTGCCCTAAATTGGTTTCAATCCTTCCTAGAAGATCGGAAACAGTCAGTGTGGCTTTCGCCTTACAAATCCAACATTGTACACCTGAAATGCGGAGTACCGCAGGGCTTTTCCCTGTCCCCGCACCTCTTTAATGTATATATTCGCCCCCTTATTGCCACGCTTCGTCAGATGGGCGTCCAGATTTACAACTATGCTGACGATATGCAATTGATTTTGTCCATCAATGACTCCCCAGACTCCAAGGAGTTCCTCAGGAATACCATGCTGTTCATCAGAAATTGGATGAACAAAAATCAATTAAAACTAAACTCAGAAAAAACTGAAATCATCATCCCCAACAACAAACTTCAGCACTGGACCCCTGCCCATTGGCCCGCTGAGTTAGGACCTCCTCCTGCCCCTAAGAATTCGATAAAGAGCCTAGGCATACATATCGACTTGGATCTCACCATGAACACGCAGATTGGGGCAGTCACCTCTGCCTGTTTTTTCCAACTGCGGAAGCTAAGAAAAATCAGAAGGTTTTTCAGCAAAGAGGCCAGCATTCAAATCATCATTGCCTTGATCCTATCAAAAATCGATTATGCTGATGCAATCTACCTAGGCCTCCAGTGCAACCAGAAACACCGTCTGCAGTTGATACAAAATCAGGCAGCTAGAATTATCTATCAACAAGGCAGATGCTGTCATGTCAAGCCGCTGCTAAAAGAGCTGCACTGGCTCCCAGTGGAGCAACGCTCCATGTTTAAAACAGGATGCATCCTGTTCAAAGCTTTACATGGTACTGGCCCAAAGTACATATCATCAAAAATTCACAGGTACTCTCCACAGCGCACCTTAAGATCCATGCACATGAATCTATTGGTGGTTCTGGGGTTAAGACATAAAAGAACGGGAGGGTCGCGTTTCTCAATACAGGGACCCAAATTTTGGAACGCTCTGCCCACCTCATTGAGACTAGAAACAGACCATTTGCGCTTCAGGAAAATGCTGAAGACCTGGCTTTTCACCCAAGCTATACAAAAGGGGATGATGGACGGAACGTTTGAGCCAATCAAACACTCACCCCCAGTCAACTGATCTGGGTTTAATCCATCATCATTCTTTAGCTCACTCCACCACCCCAGTTCAGACATGGCCATATGCAAATCAGTCTGACCCTGTGCCTCATGGGACCAGTCCAGCCCGAACTGCCAAGCCATGTCTTCCCTGGACCGGAAACAAGCATCCTAGGACCGGTTTCTGGCATTTCAGCCGTCATCAGCCAGGCTTGCTTGAATCCAGTGGCAAAGTGAGCAAGGGACCCACGTCTGGGCATACCCCGCCAACTTAGGGCGACCAAAGCGATACAAAAGGAGATGATGGACGGAACGTTTGAGCCAATCAAACACTCACCCCCAGTCAACTGATCTGGGTTTAATCCATCATCATTCTTTAGCTCACTCCACCACCCCAGTTCAGACATGGCCATATGCAAATCAGTCTGACCCTGTGCCTCATGGGACCAGTCCAGCCCGAACTGCCAAGCCATGTCTTCCTTGGACCGGAAACAAGCATCCTAGGACCGGTTTCTGGCATTTCAGCCGTCATCAGCCAGGCTTGCTTGAATCCAGTGGCAAAGTGAGCAAGGGACCCACGTCTGGGCATACCCCCGCCAACTTAGGGCGACCAAAGCGATACAAAGGGGATGATGGACGGAACGTTTGAGCCAATCAAACACTCACCCCCAGTCAACTGATCTGGGTTTAATCCATCATCATTCTTTAGCTCACTCCACCACCCCAGTTCAGACATGGCCATATGCAAATCAGTCTGACCCTGTGCCTCATGGGACCAGTCCAGCCCGAACTGCCAAGCCATGTCTTCCCTGGACCGGAAACAAGCATCCTAGGACCGGTTTCTGGCATTTCAGCCGTCATCAGCCAGGCTTGCTTGAATCCAGTGGCAAAGTGAGCAAGGGACCCACGTCTGGGCATACCCCCGCCAACTTAGGGCGACCAAAGCGATACAAAAGGGGATGATGGACGGAACGTTTGAGCCAATCAAACACTCACCCCCAGTCAACTGATCTGGGTTTAATCCATCATCATTCTTTAGCTCACTCCACCACCCCAGTTCAGACATGGCCATATGCAAATCAGTCTGACCCTGTGCCTCATGGGACCAGTCCAGCCCGAACTGCCAAGCCATGTCTTCCCTGGACCGGAAACAAGCATCCTAGGACCGGTTTCTGGCATTTCAGCCGTCATCAGCCAGGCTTGCTTGAATCCAGTGGCAAAGTGAGCAAGGGACCCACGTCTGGGCATACCCCCGCCAACTTAGGGCGACCAAAGCGATACAAAGGGGATGATGGACGGAACGTTTGAGCCAATCAAACACTCACCCCCAGTCAACTGATCTGGGTTTAATCCATCATCATTCTTTAGCTCACTCCACCACCCCAGTTCAGACATGGCCGTATGCAAATCAGTCTGACCCTGTGCCTCATGGGACCAGTCCAGCCCGAACTGCCAAGCCATGTCTTCCCTGGACCGTAAACAAGCATCCTAGGACCGGTTTCTGGCATTTCAGCCATCATCAGCCAGGCTTGCTTGAATCCAGTGGCAAAGTGAGCAAGGGACCCACGTCTGGGCATACCCCCGCCAACTTAGGGCGACCAAGCGATACAAAAGGGGATGATGGACGGAACGTTTGAGCCAATCAAACACTCACCCCCAGTCAACTGATCTGGGTTTAATCCATCATCATTCTTTAGCTCACTCCACCACCCCAGTTCAGACATGGCCATATGCAAATCAGTCTGACCCTGTGCCTCATGGGACCAGTCCAGCCCGAACTGCCAAGCCATGTCTTCCCTGGACCGGAAACAAGCATCCTAGGACCGGTTTCTGGCATTTCAGTCGTCATCAGCCAGGCTTGCTTGAATCCAGTGGCAAAGTGAGCAAGGGACCCACGTCTGGGCATACCCCGCCAACTTAGGGCGACCAAAGCAATACAAAAGGGGATGATGGACGGAACGTTTGAGCCAATCAAACACTCACCCCCAGTCAACTGATCTGGGTTTAATCCATCATCATTCTTTAGCTCACTCCACCACCCCAGTTCAGACATGGCCATATGCAAATCAGTCTGACCCTGTGCCTCATGGGACCAGTCCAGCCCGAACTGCCAAGCCATGTCTTCCCTGGACCGGAAACAAGCATCCTAGGACCGGTTTCTGGCATTTCAGCCGTCATCAGCCAGGCTTGCTTGAATCCAGTGGCAAAGTGAGCAAGGGACCCACGTCTGGGCATACCCCCGCCAACTTAGGGCGACCAAAGCGATACAAAAGGAGATGATGGACGGAACGTTTGAGCCAATCAAACACTCACCCCCAGTCAACTGATCTGGGTTTAATCCATCATCATTCTTTAGCTCACTCCACCACCCCAGTTCAGACATGGCCATATGCAAATCAGTCTGACCCTGTGCCTCATGGGACCAGTCCAGCCCGAACTGCCAAGCCATGTCTTCCCTGGACCGGAAACAAGCATCCTAGGACCGGTTTCTGGCATTTCAGCCGTCATCAGCCAGGCTTGCTTGAATCCAGTGGCAAAGTGAGCAAGGGACCCACGTCTGGGCATACCCCCGCCAACTTAGGGCGACCAAAGCGATACAAAAGGGGATGATGGACGGAACGTTTGAGCCAATCAAACACTCACCCCCAGTCAACTGATCTGGGTTTAATCCTGGACCTCTCTAATCGGTGACTCTAATGGGAAACATTAGCGCCAAGAGACCTGTTAGTGAACAAGCGCTCTACAAATTTTCAATAACATATTCCCTTATTAGGGGGCTCAACTGCTCTTCCTGATTCCGGACATATAGCACTATATCATCTGCATAGAGTGATATAGCTGATGGCCGCTGCCTAAATCTCAGTGCCGCATCTGCATGTTTTTGCCGCACTCTAAATGCCAAGGGCTCCAATGTGAGCACGAATAGCATGGGGGATAATGGGTAGCCTTGTCATGTACCTCTACAGATCAGTATTGGAGAGGAGTGAGTATTGTTGACTCGGATTCTAACAACCGGGTCAGTGTATAACAGGCCTATCCATTGTGTAAATGCCTGCGGCATGCCCAGATGATGCAGTACATCAAACATAAAACCCCATTTTATAGAATCAAAAGCCTTGGCTGCGTCAAGCAGCACCGCAGCCGCTTTAACATCTGGCTTCAATTGGTGTATCACAGCGAATATTGTCCTTAGATTATGTGTAGCTGATCTTTCTGGGACGAATCCCGATTGATCCGGGAGCACAAGTGCAGGCAGTAGTGGTCGCAACCTGGTCGCAATAATTTTGGCAAGTTTCTTCGTGTCTATGTATAAAAGTGACAGCGGCCTGTAGGAGTAATAGCTCACTGGGTTTTTCCTGGCTTCAGCAAGGTTATCACCAAGGCCTCCCGTAGGGTTGGGGGGAAGTTGTTTTTTATCATATGCTTCTACGTACATGTTATACAGGTGCGTGTGAGCAAGTCAGTAAATGCTTTGTAAAATTCGCTAGGTAGCCCATCGCACCCCGACGTCTTCCTGCTGGGTAGCGATTGTATGGCCTCTCTCACTTCTTCTTTGGTTATTGGTTGTACCAAATACTCCTGTTGCCCTGGAGACAACCATGTGAGCGCTAGCTCTTCCAAGTATGCTATTATCTCTTCCCCAGCAGCTGCCTTACGTTGGCCGTAAAGTGCTGCATAATATTCCATAAATCTGGTTAGTATTTCAAGAGAGCTGAAGCATTTTGGAACGTCTGGTCGGTCCATTTCAGTTATATAGTCTTGTGTACGTGGTGTCCTAATCTTGGAGACGAGGCAGCGACCAGGTCTCCCTTCCTCCCCATATCATCTGGCCACCCAGTGCCTAGACATATGCTTCATTTTTCTTGCTCAGCAGTTTCATTGTATTCTGTGATCAGGTCTCTGATTTCTGCCAGGGTGTCTATGTTATGGTTCTCTTCAATATTCCCTCTCCAGCCTACCTAGTGTTTGTTCTATAGTATGCATCCTATTTTGCAGAGCTTTCAGCACTCCGGCCTGTAGCCCTATGCATGTTCCAGGTATTGTGGTTTTAAAAGCTTCCCAGAGCATACCTGAGCTGTCTACTGAGCTCTTATTCTTCAAGAAATACTGTATAATGGCTTCCCGTACACCCTCCTTGCATACGGGGTCCAGCAGTGATGTGGCCTGTAGGCGCCATTGGAAGGGTTGGTGGGTGTGTGTGGGAATTACAAACTCCAGCGTCAGTGGTGAGTGATCCTATAGCGTTCTTAGCAAATGAGTTACTGTGTTCACCCATGTGGCTGCCACCCTGGAGATCAACCAATAATGTAGCCTGGACCATGTTTTGTGCACAGAGGAAACATGGGTGCCTTCCTGGGTAGCGGGGTGTCGCACCCTCCATATAACAACTAGTTTATGGGTATCCATAATCTCGTGAATCACACGTGCAGGCCTTTTTCCCTGCCATTCTGTTTTGGCGCAGCGATCCAAGTTGGGGTCTAAGAAAGTACTTAAATCTCCTCCCCAAAGGATTATTGTGGGTTGTAATTCGTATAGGCTACTCTCTAGTTGTCGATAAAAATCAGGGTCGTCGATGTTTAGCCCGTATGTGCTTACAATGGTGATTGCTGAGCCCGCTAGATTACCCTGTATGAGCGTGTATCTGCCCTTTTCGTCGGACATATTGAGTGTGAGTGAGTGTGAAAGGAGTGCCTTTTTTAATTAGTATAAGAACCCCCCTAGAGTATGAGGAGTATGATGCTGCCGCCCTCACCATTGCCCATTTCGCTCCCACATGTGTGTCCCTTAATTTGGTGAGATGAGTCTCCTGCATCAAGACTAGTTGGACATGATGCCTGTCCAGATTTGCAAACACCTGTTGAATCTTTTTGGGATTATTCAATCCCCTGACATTCCAAGTCAATAACCTAATTACTTTCAGCATCAATGGTATTTTATATAATAATGCATTTGTGTCTTACTCTGGCGTTCCAACCTCCCCTTTCTCAACTTTTCTGCATTTATGTTTGTGATGCACCATAACCAATGTGAACAACAAGCATTCCCCCATCCCCCCTCCCACTTTAGCATCCCAATCATGCCAAAGACATTCCCTAAAAACAGATACAACAAATAACATTAAAATCATCCGGGTAAGACTACGGTCCCCTCTTATTCTCCAGTTGCTTTAGTTGTGGGGGTACTCCCTCGTGGGGGCAGCTAGGTGCCGTAGGTCCCCCCCGCTGTACGGGGGGGCGGACAATTTATATTGGGCAAATATCGTCATGATATACCTCATCAGATCCGCCAAAAGGGCCTCACTCAAAGACCGCCTAGACAACAACGCACACAACAGCAAAGAGCTCTTCAACATCGTGAAGGAACTCTCCAACCCCAGCTCCAACACCAACGACATCCAGCCGTCGCGAGACCTGTGCGACTCACTGGCCACCTTCTTCCACCGCAAAATCGCCGACATCCACGACAGCTTCAACACCACGGCAACCACCGAGACCACTGCCCCCACAACCACCAACCGCCTGCTCTCCTGGACCAACATCAACGACGAGGACACCAGCGAGATCATGAACACCATCCACTCCGGTTCACCGCTAGACCCGTGCCCTCACCACATCTTCAACAAAGCCAGTACAGCCATCGCGCCCCATCTCTGGAAAATAATCAACATCTCCTTCGAGACAGCAACCTTCCCGGAAAGCTGGAAGCACGCCGAGATCACCGCCTTACTCAAGAAACCCAAGGCAGACCCCAAGGACCTCAAGAACTTCCGACCCATCTCTCTGCTCCCGTTCCCCGCGAAGGTCACCGAGAAAATCGTCAACAAACAACTGACCCGCTACCTCGAGGAGAACAACATCCTGGACCCTTCCCAGTCCGGCTTCCGAAGCAACCACAGCACCGAAACCGCCCTCATCGCCGCCACCGATGACATCAGGACCCTGCTAGACAAAGGAGAAACAGCAGCCCTCATCCTCTTGGACCTATCAGCCGCCTTCGACACGGTCTGCCACCACACACTACGAACACGCCTTCACGACGCCGGGATCCAAGAGAAGGCCCTGGACTGGACCACATCCTTCCTTTCCGGCAGAACACAAAGCGTCCGCCTCGCCCCCTTCCGATCCAAGGCCACCAAGATCATCTGCGGCGTACCCCAAGGCTCCTCCCTCAGCCCAACACTGTTCAACATCTACATGGCACCCCTCGCCCACGTCGCCTGACAGCACAACCTCAACATCATCTCCTACGCCGACGACACCCAGCTGATCCGCTCCCTCACCAAAGACCCTCACACCGCCAAAGCCCACCTCCACGAAGGAATGAAGGCCGTCGCCGAATGGATGAGGACCAGCCGCCTGAAGCTGAACTCGGACAAGACGGAGGTCCTCATCCTTGGTTCCAACCCTTCAGCCTGGGACGACTCCTGGTGGCCAACATCACTGGGAACAGCCCCGCCACCCACCGACCACGTACGCAACCTAGGGGTCATCCTCGACCCCACCCTCTCCATGACTAAGCAGGTCAACGCCGTTTCCTCATCCTGCTTCAACATCCTCCGAATGCTCCGCAGGGTCTTCAAGTGGATCCCCACCGAAACAAGAAAAACAGTCACCCAGGCCCTCGTCACCAGCAGGCTGGACTACGGAAACGCCCTCTACGCAGGAACGACGGCTAAGCTCCTGAGATGGCTGCAATGCATCCAGAACGCCTCTGCACGTCTTATCCTCGACATCCCCCGACGCAGCCACATCACACCCCACCTGAGAGACCTGCACTGGCTCCCTGTCAACAAGAGGATAACCTTCAAGCTCCTCACCCACGCACACAAAGCACTCCACAACTCCGGACCAGCCTACCTCAACAGACGACTCAGCTTCTACACCCCCACCCGCCAGCTCCGCTCGACCAGCCTCGCCCTCGCCACAGTCCCCCGCATCCGAGAAAACGACCGCCGGCGGCAGATCCTTCTCCCACCTCGCCGCCAAGACCTGGAACACCCTCCCCACCAACCTCCGACAGACCCAAGACCTACTGGCCTTCAGAAGACTCCTCAAGACCTGGCTCTTCGATCAGTAGCAGCACCACCCCCCTCTTCCCCCAGCGCCTTGAGACCCTCGCGGGTATGTAGTGCGCTTTATAAGTGACATGATTGATTGATTGATTGATTGAGTAATAGTGCCCGTTCTATTGCATGGCATCTGATTTGTTCTAGTTTATACACTGTAGGGTGCCCACCTCTCTAAGTGTGCTATTGCAGTTATTTCTCTAACCACATGCTCTTGGGCCTCGTTTGCATCCCATCGTGGTATCTTTTTGATAACATAATAGTGATGCTCAATATGCATTGCATTATTGTTCTGTATGCAAACTTAGTTCTTTTTGCGCTTGACAGCCTTGCATGCATATTTGCCACACCAGTTACTACGACTTCAACCATGTTGCAGCAGATGGCAGCCAGTCTGTCACTATTATGCAGCCGCAGGAGACGCTTATTTGCGTTCCCAACGCTTAGTCGTCCTTAGCGCACCATCTTTCCTGCCTTTAAATTGTTCTAAAGTTTGTGTGCTGACCAACCTGGCTCCATTGGGAGTAGCTATTCCGAGTGCTCAGAGGAAACTGAGTGTGGCGACCCAGATTGGGCCCGCTGCATCTGTTTCAGAAAATCCATGGCTGTGCCCGGCATCGTGAAGAATCTGGGTTTTGTCCTCGTGCGTAACCTGGAGGCGCGCTGGGTACATCATTGCATATGGGATGTTTGCCATGCGGAGCTTCTTTTTTATATTTGCAAATTCTTTGCGTGCTGTCTGTACCATCATGGTAAAATCTGGATAAAAAGCCACCTCATACTCTTGATAGTTGATGTTCTTTTTTTCCCTCACCAGTCGCAGGACAGTGTCGCGGTCCCTGTAATTCAATGCCCTGATGGGCCTCGGGGGCGCTCCTGGCGGTGGCCTAGGGGCCAGTGATCTGTGTATCCTCTCAATGATCAGAACCTGGGAGAGGTGCTCCGCTCCAAAGATATCTTTTAGCATGGTTTCAATGTAGTCATCCAGGCGTCCTGTATTTGTACTTTCGGGTACTCCCATGATGCGGAGGTTATTGCGCCGGGAGCGCGCCTCTAATTCTTCGTTCTTTGCCTTGATTAGGTCCAAAACTTTCTCCATGCCCTTACATTTGCCAGCTGTTTTATTAGATTCATCCTCCACTGAGGATATCTGCTGCTCCGCAGTGGTCAGTCGCGTCGCCTGCTTATCTAACTTGGCTGCCATGTTGTCCATACGCTGCGTCAGCGTGCCAATCTTGCCGTCAGTGGCCTGTAGGCTTTGTTGCATCGAGATCAAAGTGGCCATTAATAAGGGCGTCTCCGGCTGCCTGGCTTCCAGCTCTGTGTCTGAATGCGCGCTTGGTGGCCTCATAGAGCGGCGTGATTCAAAGTTCAAGCGCAACTGCTGCTTGTCTGTCTTGCCCATGTTTGCAGATTTAGGTGTTCTTGAATACAACATGCCACACAAGTGGGGAGGCAGGGGGTGATTCCAGTGCTCTGTCTATAAGGCTCCCATATAGGGGCCGATTCCGATCTGGGTCGGAAAACTGTCCGACCGAGCCGGATCCGGAGAGATTTCCGACCGAGCCGGACTCCTGCAGTCCGACCGAGCGAGTACGATGCGGCCGCATGCTGCCGGACTCGATTCGGTCAGACTCCCATTGAAGTCAATGGGAGCCGGTCGTACGACGCGTACATGGGCTCCCATTGACTGAAAGGGTACGTCGCGAACAAGTGCGCCCCCTACAGTGTGTACGCGTCGGTGCAACCCGCACCGTACATGCATGTTTAGGGGGGACCCTTGGGTCCCCCCTGTGTTCGACTCGTAAGGCTACGGGTGAAGGGGGGTCCGGCTCCGGGAGCTTTTTCGAGCCGGACGCTCTGACTCGATCCGGCCGTCTGACGCGTACATCGTACTCGCTCGGTCGGATAACGTCTCCATTTCGTGGTGCGATTCGTTTCCGTACGAGTCGGTCGGAGCGGTTCGGATCCGGAAACCGTTCGGTCGGAACACACGCATACATTCGCATCGTACTCGCTCGGTCGGACAGTTGTACGAGTCGGTCGGAAAAAACGCGTACGGCTCGTACTTTTTCCGGCCGGATTCCGTTCGGAGAGCTTCCGACCGAGATCGGAATCGGCCCCATAGTGTTCAATGATCCAGGATAGTACAGTTTTAATGGAATTCAGATGAGCACGGGCTACGTTGGGTTTTCTAATAACTGTCGTTTATATGTCGTCGCTATTACGATGTTGGCTCCAATGGTATTGACTACTAATGCTCATCTGGCAGGAGCAGGATCATAACTCTCCTTATCCCTATTCACACGTAGCCAATGTACCCTTCCTGTGGGCCTCCACTACAGTGGCTCCTCTCTCGCTTCATTGGTCTCACTGGACATTGTCCCTTCTTCCGCTGCGTAGGTGCCAGATGCCCAGCAATTAAATTCAATTCAAAATACTTTATTTCGGCCTATGAGGCCATAAAAGTAAAAAACAAATAAAATACAATACATGCATAAGAATTAAAATATACACTCATCTGTTGCGCGCTACAGCGCACCAGAATACATCTGTTTTGTAAAGATTCACAATGGATTTAAATCAGGGCATCGCATATCCCACAGGGTGGCCTCAACAGTCTGAAGGCTAGCCTATTGTCATACTACTATGTAAAGTGCTTGTGCAATACATAAGCAGCATGATGCTATTTGTCTTATATCAAGCATCGATTTCCGATAAAGTGCATATGCAATAAATGTGCAATGGCGCAGTTGTTACAATAGTCCATTATGCTCAAGCATCAGCGTAAGTTAATTGAAGTGCATATGCAAAAACTGCAAAAGTTAATGGTATTTACATGCTCTTAAAAATAAACTCAATAAAATGCATATGTAAAACAGGTCCTATCGATTCATAAGATCATCAAAGTATTGCTAAAAATATAAGAGAGCTATAAAAATACATAACAGATAAAAATATTTTGGTAATTGCACGGAAACTGTCAGCTTCACCTTTAATACCATATGAACTTAAACAATAGCCTTTCCAGTGTACCTACCCCACTAAGATAATTGTTTTGCCATCTTCAGTGCCTATCAAGTCAACCTTTTCTAAATATATAAGGTTATTATCTTAGCTAAGTGATAGTACCAGGGCATCAGTATGGTGCATAGTTAGGGTGTCTGTTCCCCTTGTACATTTTAAATATGACTACTCATACTCAATAATGTACCATAGCCACTAAGTACACACTTTGGTCTGGCGTCCTGCTAGTAGAATTAGAATTTTTGCCCTCTCTTTTTCCTTATAAAATTAATAGCCAATAGGAATCGGCTGAGCCCAAATACTATGAGGCAGGAATTATCTGTTTTTAATATTCGCAACATTTCATTCAGTTTCCTGACACTAAGGCACCTGCCTATCGGTTTTATCCACTTCCTTCTGGCGATTTTATATTCTGGGCAAAAGAACAAAACGTGTGAGATATCCTCATCAACTCCCAACTGGCATAAGCTACAGTGAGACTCCCCCTCCTTAGAGTGTGACGTTGTCCATTTGGAGATGAAAGTGTTTATCTGCAACATTTCATATCTGAATTTCAGATACTAAACACTTTGCCAATTGTGGTTCTATTTCATCCAGAAATGGCTCGAAACAGGGGGACGTTTTAAACTGGAGGAATTGCATAGTGAGCCTACCTAATATACTGTTTGAAGTTACCTTGTGCCTAATAAAATTCCAGAATATAAGCTTGATCTCACGCTTTGATTCACGAGTCAGCAGACTCGGATTCATCCAATATCTGCTCAGTCCTAGATCAAAGAGCCATGTTCTAAGATGAATCGACCAGGGGAAAGTAACTTGGGTGTCAAGTTCCAACAATTCACTAAGTGATTCTCTATATGTTGCTAGCTCCGGTGTTGTCCAAATTCTAATCCAGAATGACAAGGTTCTCCAGATTGCTAGGTGCTCCAGGCGTTTGATGCCCAAGTCATAAGTCAGGGGAATCAGTGAGGTGTGTTGAGAAAGTGCCACAAACATTCTCAAAATTTTATTTTCACCAGTGGTTAGGGATTTGAGAGTACCGCCTCCCCATATCTCTGCACCATACAAAGCCGCAGTTTGGGCTCTGGCCTTGTATACTTCCAGGGCGGGAGTAATGGATTTTGAGGACGTTGCGGCTTGTTTTTTTACAATGGGAATAGAGTTTTGCATTAAAATGGCCTTTGATTTCTCTATTTGTGGGGCCCAGGAAAGTTTAGAATCTAGAGTGACTCCCAGGTACACAAAGTTCGATACACGTTACAAAGTTGTGCCATTCAGGACTATTTTGTTCTTAAAGCTTCTATGTGGCCTCATGGTCATGTATTTTGTTTTGGATGGGTTAATCTCGAGGCCTTTTTCTTTACAATATTTATTGAGGCTATGAAGTAGGTTCTGTAAACCACTAGGTGTTTGGGACAACAAGATAGTGTCGATCCGCGAATGTTAAAGCGCAAATATGGTTACCTCCAAGTTTTGGCGAATCATGAGCAGATTTTTGGAGGTGATCAACCAGGTCATTTACATACAGGAGGAACAGAGTCGGCGCCAGGACGCAGCCCTGGCGCACTCCCCTCTTAACTGGGATCTCATCAGTAAGTTCGCCTCCTTTGCCCCATCGTACCTTGGCATAGTTGCCTTCATGCAGCCTTATAATTTGGATTAAAATCTCGTCAGGTACACCCTGTTGGTGCAGACTTTCCCACAGCTGAGCCCTTGGGATAGAATCAAATGCTGCCTTTAAATCAATAAAGGCAACATACAAGTGGCTAGCTCTTAGCCTTGTGTATTTCCAGGCTAAGACCAGGAGTCTGAATACTTGGTCTATTGTGCCTGTTTTCTGTCTGAAGCTAGCCTGGCACGGTGAGAGTATATCTTCTGCTATGATCCAATCAGTAAGCCTAGTTAGGATTTGTTTTGCGTAGACCTTCTGTAGAACGTCTATCAGACTTATGGGTCTGTAATTTGCAGGCTCTTCCCTGCTGCCCTTTTTATAGATAGGAACTATCTCAGCGCCCTTCCAGGACACTGGAATCGTCTGTCCCCTAGCTATTGCATTCGATAATTCATTTATGTATGGCGCCCACACTTCCGGGGTGTGTTTGAATAAGTCCCCTGGCATTCTGTCAGGGCCGGGCGCCTTTGATGGCTTAATGGCTGCTATAGCAAGCGCCGTGTCCTCCATGCTAAACTGTAAGGGTGGTGCTCGTCTTGATAACAAAAGCCCCAAAAGCTCACTTGTGGGGTCTTGGGCTATATCCGAATCAATAGTAGTATCATAAAAATTTGCAAAGTGTCTCCGCCAGGTATTAGGATCTAGGTAACGTTCAGAAGCCGTTATATCTCGTTTGCTTCCATGGGTCATTAATTTCCAAAACATGGCTTGATCCCCATTATTTGCAGCTATTATAAGCTCTTCCCAAATACTATCTTCCCAGTTTCTTTGGGCTATCTTTTGTGTTTTCTTGTATTTTGATCTTTCTAATCTAATCTTGAGTAGATTTTTGTTTTTAAGGGCACTAATGAGCCGGTCTTTGGCCAATCTACATTCCTTGTCATACCAAGGGTTGGATGACTGCGCTCCTGCCTTGGCGGTACCTATTGTTAACCGCGGTTTGGTTAGGTGGACTTGTATTTCCTCTACCAAAGTTTGATGGATGTGTGTTATCTGATTAATTTCGGGATCTTGATCCAGGTAAGATGCTACAAGGTCACTAAAGATGTTATATATGCTTGTGAGGGGTTCAACTTGATCTAATATGGCAGGCCATCTGACTGACCGCCGGTTATTAGTTACCAGGGGCTGCCTTGTTTCTACTACTGGATAAATTTCTAGGGTTGCATGAGTTGAGAATTGTTTCCCGTCTAGATCTAAGCATAGCGGGAAGTGGTCGCTCTCTTCTCTCTTGTCTACTTTGAAATCCTGTATGCATGCCTAATGTGCTGTACTTATGAGCACATAATCTATTCTCGATGTAGAGTTTCCTCTTGAGAAGGTGTTTGCACAAGCAAGGTCTGAGGGGAAGCGACCATTGCATGCCCTAAGACCTTTCTCGATAGTAAGATGGTATATTTGCATGGCAGAGGTGGTGCACCACACTGTGTTTTTTATTGTGAGGAGGGGGATCCCTCTGATTTGATCTTCCTCTTCGGAAACTTCATCAAGTCCCACCATGGGTTCATAGCAGCAATTTAAATCGCCCCCCACTATGATGGCATCTTTTGGGTCTATAGATCCATGGACCTCCTTGAAATATTCTAGCAAGGGTGCTTCTTTTTAACGTTCCCTGGGTCTTACATAAATATTGAAAAGATACAGCTGTATAGCATTAGAGAACTTGAGTTTCAGGCCCAAGATGTCCAATGAACTGGTGGGTACTATTTCTATGATGGCATTTAAATTAATTTTTACCCATATTGTCAGCCCACTCGAGGCCCTCCCTTTTTTTTAATATAGTGCCTCTATGCTGAAAGTTCTATACCCTACTTTATGTTGTGGTTCTCTAGCCCATGTCTCCTGGAAGAGACATAGGTCGAAGTCTTCTACATAGCTCTGCCAATCAGGTTCCCTAAGTTTTTGTTTGAGCCCAGCAATGTTCCAGGAGACCATCTTTATCAGATTGGAGACCAGAGCTATGTGAGTAGTTGGGGGGTCAGTAAGTTTAGATCGTGAATTGTTCTCCCCTGTAGTATAGATGTTGCTTACCCTGGTTTCATTATGTGGTGTATGTTTTATGATGGCATCATAATTGGATTGGGGGTTGAAACTAGAACTAGCAGGGTTCATATCTTGTTCGGTAAAGACTCTCTTTAACATTATGTTCACCCTGTCTTGCTGAGTCAGTCAATCTACAGAGTCTAGGTTCTTCTGCTCCTGCTCCTGCATATCTTGAGGTGAATTAATGCACTTGGCTAGTTCAGGGATATTTTGTTTGATAAATATAAAGAAAAGATTCTCTTGGACACGCACAGAAATACACCTTCAACCCAGTGTACAATCAACCAAATTCACAACCAAGTGTACACTACTGTATCACACATACAAATTCCTCCACATGAAAAAACACAAAACTGAACCCAAAAAACAACCGTATATCACATAAAGATAAAACACTCAAATGTGTAACATATTCAGAGTTTATTAAAAATGAGTTAAGATCACATAAAAAAATACGACAATAATCAAATACATAAATTCACACGTTAAAAAACATATAAAACATCATGAGAGACAAAGAAATATATGTGAAACACGTAATTTCATCAAACGCCACAGACGAGACGTGAGAAGTAGACCGGTCGACACGAGGTTATCTGTCTCCACCTAATCTTATGGTGTGAAGTCCGTGCGCCATTTTTTGAAAACGGATAACGGAAAATACAAATTAAGTTCCGTTTTGAATTTCCTCTACAAGTTTGACTGATAGTGATATGTGTGTATACACACGGATTAATTGAGGACCAGATTCGCTGATAAGGTGAAGTAACGTGGGATTCTCACAAACCACGTGACAACGACAAAAAAATCTTTTTAGGGTTTTTCGGAAGATTGGTTATGTGAACATCTCATACATGACTATAGGTGTATTGAATTTTAAAATTGTTGAGAGAGAGACAAGCATTGTATTTGTCCTGATGAAGGTGGTATCTCAATAATTTCTTACCACTGAAACGCGTCGACGCCCACATCTTTATTGGGTTATATCCAGGAACGGCCTTATGTCTGATGAAATGATAAATGAATAGACTAAGGGTGTTTATGTATTTGATTCCTGTTGGGAATAACCTTTTTTGATGAAATTACGTGTTTCACATATATTTCTTTGTCTCTCATGATGTTTTATATGTTTTTTAACGTGTGTATTTCCTCTACCAAAGTTTGATGGATGTGTGTTATCTGATTAATTTCGGGATCTTGATCCAGGTAAGATGCTACAAGGTCACTAAAGATGTTATATATGCTTGTGAGGGGTTCAACTTGATCTAATATGGCAGGCCATCTGACTGACCGCCGGTTATTAGTTACCAGGGGCTGCCTTGTTTCTACTACTGGGTAACTTTCTAGGGTTGCATGAGTTGAGAATTGTTTCCCGTCTAGATCTAAGCATAGCGGGAAGTGGTCGCTCTCTTCTCTCTTGTCTACTTTGAAATCCTGTATGCATGCCTAATGTGCTGTACTTATGAGCACATAATCTATTCTCGATGTAGAGTTTCCTCTTGAGAAGGTGTTTGCACAAGCAAGGTCTGAGGGGAAGCGACCATTGCATGCCCTAAGACCTTTCTCGATAGTAAGATGGTATATTTGCATGGCAGAGGTGGTGCACCTCACTGTGTTTTTTATTGTGAGGAGGGGGATCCCTCTGATTTGATCTTCCACTTCGGAAACTTCATCAAGTCCCACCATGGGTTCATAGCAGCAATTTAAATCGCCCCCCACTATGATGGCATCTTTTGGGTCTATAGATCCATGGACCTCCTTGAAATATTCTAGCAAGGGTGCTTCTTTTAACGTTCCCTGGGTCTTACATAAATATTGAAAAGATACAGCTGTATAGCATTAGAGAACTTGAGTTTCAGGCCCAAGATGTCCAATGAACTGGTGGGTACTATTTCTATGATGGCATTTAAATTAATTTTTACCCATATTGTCAGCCCACTCGAGGCCCTCCCTTTTTTTTAATATAGTGCCTCTATGCTGAAAGTTCTATACCCTACTTTATGTTGTGGTTCTCTAGCCCATGTCTCCTGGAAGAGACATAGGTCGAAGTCTTCTACATAGCTCTGCCAATCAGGTTCCCTAAGTTTTTGTTTGAGCCCAGCAATGTTCCAGGAGACCATCTTTATCAGATTGGAGACCAGAGCTATGTGAGTAGTTGGGGGGTCAGTAAGTTTAGATCGTGAATTGCTCTCCCCTGTAGTATAGATGTTGCTTACCCTGGTTTCATTATGTGGTGTATGTTTTATGATGGCATCATAATTGGATTGGGGGTTGAAACTAGAACTAGCAGGGTTCATATCTTGTTCGGTAAAGACTCTCTTTAACATTATGTTCACCCTGTCTTGCTGAGTCAGTCAATCTACAGAGTCTAGGTTCTTCTGCTCCTGCTCCTGCATATCTTGAGGTGAATTAATGCACTTGGCTAGTTCAGGGATATTTTGTTTGATAAATATAAAGAAAGATTCTCTTGGACATGCACAGAAATACACCTTCAACCCAGTGTACAATCAACCAAATTCACAACCAAGTGTACACTACTGTATCACACATACAAATTCCTCCATATGAAAAAACACAAAACTGAACCCAAAAAACAACCGTATATCACATAAAGATAAAACACTCAAATGTGTAACATATTCAGAGTTTATTAAAAATGAGTTAAGATCACATAAAAAAATACGACAATAATCAAATACATAAATTCACACGTTAAAAAACATATAAAACATCATGAGAGACAAAGAAATATATGTGAAACACGTAATTTCATCAAACGCCACAGACGAGACGTGAGAAGTAGACCGGTCGACACGAGGTTATCTGTCTCCACCTAATCTTATGGTGTGAAGTCCGTGCGCCATTTTTTTGAAAACGGATAACGGAAAATACAAATTAAGTTCCGTTTTGAATTTCCTCTACAAGTTTGACTGATAGTGATATGTGTGTATACACACGAATTAATTGAGGACCAGATTCGCTGATAAGGTGAAGTAACGGGGGATTCTCACAAACCACGTGACAACGACAAAAAATCTTTTTATGGTTTTTCGGAAGATTGGTTATGTGAACATCTCATACATGACTATAGGTGTATTGAATTTTAAAATTGTTGAGAGAGAGACAAGCATTGTATTTGTCCTGATGAAGGTGGTATCTCAATAATTTCTTACCACTGAAACGCGTCGACGCCCACATCTTTATTGGGTTATATCCAGGAACGGCCTTATGTCTGATGAAATGATAAATGAATAGACTAATGGTGTTTATGTATTTGATTCCTGTTGGGAATAACCTTTTTGATGAAATTACGTGTTTCACATATATTTCTTTGTCTCTCATGATGTTTTATATGTTTTTTAACGTGTGAATTTATGTATTTGATTATTGTCGTATTTTTTATGTGATCTTAACTCATTTTTAATAAACTCTGAATATGTTACACATTTGAGTGTTTTATCTTTATGTGATATACGGTTGTTTTTTTGTTCAGTTTTGTGTTTTTTCATATGGAGGAATTTGTATGTGTGATACAGTAGTGTACACTTGGTTGTGAATTTGGTTGATTGTACACTGGGTTGAAGGTGTATTTCTGTGCATGTCCAAGAGAATCTTTTCTTTATATTTACTAGTGGTACCCTGTCTCTTGGCCAGTGGGGTCGCTCCCTATTTTTCTTATATTTTGTTTGATGCCAATTGCTATTTCAAAGAGGGAGTGTGAACGAAGGTTCATATCGATCAAACTATCCGCTATGTACCTTGAGTGGATCGTTAACTTTATAACGTCCATGCTCCCCTCTTTCTGCTGTAACCTTTCAGCTCTTGTGATGTCAGATCTCACTACAGAAAGACACTGGCGTTTGGATCTGATCCAATGGATCACTTTGTTAATCAAGGAATCCTCGTCTTCTCTGGCTCCCCGATTTAATCTCGGGACATTTGTCAGGAAGGCATTATATGTATTGGGCTTGTGCTTAATTGAGTGAAAGGGTATTGGGTGAGTGTTCTGTAGTTGATGATAGACCTCCCCCTCCCAGCCGCTTTTTGGGTTTGGACTTGATTCATAATGGCTTAATGGTTTCATTCTATGTGGGTTATAGGGCTCCCGAGGGGCTCTAATACGTCTCTCATGATTAGGAAGATTGCGTAACCCAGGTGATTCGTCCGAAAGGATCATATGCGAGGTTGACCTAGATGGATAAGGGACTATACTAGTTCGGTGTTTGTTCTGGATCGTTAGATCCTTTACAAAATGCTTAGAATGTGCCCTAGATGGATGCGCTGATTGCACATTTACCCTATTGGTCAAATCTGGTTTTCCACCAGAATGCATAGAGCAATCTATTGTGTTGCTTTTTTCTTTCGAGGTTATAGGCAAGCTTTTTAATAAATCCAGAAACATCCTCTTAAGACCTGCGATCTCCTCTTGTGTAGAATTCTGCTTTAAGCAAAGGTCCCTCAACACCCATTGGTGTCCTCTAGTTCTGTTTGGGTCCCTACTTCTCTAGCACCGGCTAAAAGCCGTGTATGCCCAGCACCGTTCCTGTGTATCGCTGTGGCCCAGGCCGGTTAATGTGAGTTTTGCAGGCCCAGTCGGCAGCCCTCTCTGGTTTTACAGGGAGGGGCGGGGAGGAGAGGGGGGGCTCGCACCGCTTCTCAGGGCTCGCGCTTTAGGTGCTCCGCTTCACTTCTGTGCCTCTCCCCCCACTGCTCCCGTCCCAGGTAAGTGTGGGCCTCACTGCAGCCTCAGCTATTGTTGCCGCCTTCCTCCGCTGGGCAAATTAGGCCCTCTGGGCTCCCAGGGCCGCGCACGATCTCTCGCTGCTCCCCCCACTTCCCGGCTTACTTCGTGTATCCGGACGCTTAGTTGTCATTCACGCTTCTCCTCATAAAGCGCTCACTGTCTGGTTATCACAGTGCGCCAGGGGGGAGCAGTTGCTCGTCTCTCCTCTCCCGATCATTGGGGTCCGCTCATGCGAAGGCCGTTGTCCCGGAGTCACCTCCGCCGACCCGTTGGACACTGCAGCTCAGCTTATTGTGCTCACCTGCATATCATGGTGAGTCTTTCCGGCGCGCTCCGGCCTCCAGTGCCCAGGTCGACTTCATGGCTGTCCAGCAGCAGCCCTCCTTGTTTAGTTACCAGTGCTCCGGGCCACCATCTTGCCTTGCTGCTCGTGGATGCCTCTTGTCGAGCGGCAGTTTCTTGTTACTTTTGTCACTGTCTGTGCCGCACTTTTGCCCCGATCTGCATCCCCTGTCCACAGCAGCACTCGATTCTGTACTTTAGGGCCTCCGATGCCTGCCTATGTAGCGGATTCTGTCGGATTTAGCTGTCCGGCCTGCACAGTTACACTAATGTGCGGCCATCTTGCCGTGGGCTCTCTCGCGCCCCCCCCAGGCATCCTAAACTTAATCCTCTTCCTAGTTTTCTTCTCCACTTGGTCATCTTCCTAGTTCTAGTCCTCTTCGCAGTTATATTCTTTGTACCTGTGTTCCTAATCTAAGCCCTCTTCCTAGTCCCAGTTCTCTTCCTCATCATAGTCTTCTTCTTAGTCCTCTTCCTAGTCTGCTTCTTAGGCCTACTACCTTTCCATGTCCTAATCCTAAACCTAGTCCTAATCTTAGTCCTACTCTGAGTCTATTCTTAGATCTATTCCTAGTACAGGTTCCGAAGCTTGTCCTCTTTCTACTACTCTTCCTAACCCTAGTGATTTTCTTAGTCCTAGTCCTTTTCCTAGTCATATTTGCAGGCCTAGTTCTTTTCCCAGTTCTAGTTCTCTTCCTAGGCATTGTCCAAGTCCTACTCCTCACCCTTGTCCTCATCTTAGTCATAGTCCTCATCCCAGTCCTTTTCCTAATCTTATTCCTAGTTGCAGCCACCCTGCTACTAAGAGACCTAGTCCTCTTTATAGTCCTTTTACTTTTCCTTGTCCTCTTGAGTCCTTTCCTCTTTCTTACTCTTAATCCTAGTTCTCTCCTAGTCCTAAACCTAATCTCTATCCTAGTCCCAGTCCTCCACCTAGTACTCTTCTTAATCTTAGTTTGTTTCTAAATCCTGCTCGCAGACTTGTTCCCAGTTCCCTTTTCCGTCATAGTCCAATTCCTAGTACTAGTCCTATTTGTAGCCACCTTCCCAGCCCTCATCCTAATCCTCTTCCTAGTTTTCTTTCTAGCACTCGATCTAATAAAATTCCAATTCTTTGTCATATTCTTCTTTCCCCTTCCTTCTCTTCCCCACCGTTAACTGAATATCAGTATGGCCCCCAAGCAGGGGTTGCAATGTGTAGAAATGAGTGCCAATGTTCCTCTTGTAAACCTGAAGCAGCCTTAAACCAGCAGGCGATCGGCCCCAAAGCCACTTTATGTTAATGCTCAATCTATCTTTGTCTGAGTATGTTACTCTGGCTTTTTTAACTGACATCTAGATTTTCTCTGAGGAGAAACCAGCTAAAGAAGACCCGGTAGGACCTGTCTGAGACTGTGTTTCTTTTGCTTTGCTGGTGCTCAATCCCAGTAACCTACTAAAAGCACTGATAATGCCGTATCCTTTCCCATGAAATTAGAAAGGGCAGATGTCATGATTAAATTGGCTTTGGGAGACTGGAAAATCACTAACATATGAACCAAACTAGAGCCAGGAAAACTATCTCATATCCTTCATACAAATCCTGTCAAAGATGTAAAAGGATTTAATCCTAACTGGGATTTTAACATAAGATGTGAGAATCTCTTAGCCAGATCGTCAGGGAGACCAGTATCCATCACAGAAGCTTCATAGATGTAGAGAGACAAACTGAGGCAAACCCACGTTGGAAGGAATATACTTTCCTCTATCACCTACATCTAGTGCTTAATTTGTAAAAAAATAAGTGCCGGGGCCCGCATCAGGAGCCCACTGCACCATACACCACCCTATGCCTATCACTAGCAATGACAGTACCAACACAACTACAAACCATCACACTCTTGCAAGTGAGACAATTCAGATCATTCTAAGACCCCAAAGCTTTAAGAATGGCTTGGGCGGCAGGTATTAGTAATTTTTAATGTATATGGAATTAATAAACAACTGTTGTTGTGCTTATCTGTAAATTAGACAAACATTGCCACCTTGTGCAGACTGTCATAAGTGCCGGTGTTGCAAACTAAGTACAGGTTCTGAGCACCGGAAACCGCAGATTAAAATTAAGCACTGCGTACATCACACCTTCAGTTGTTTTGTCCATATTTCTACTAGGAGTGTCTTTTTCATTGCATGTGCCACGAAGATATTGGCACTATTATGATCCCAACAATCTCTTTATCATAAGTTTTTCTTGGAATCCCTCATCTACCACTCCAATGTGGCCATGGTAATTAGCTTCCTCAGCTCCAATAATGAGTAGCGGGTGAGGTGTTGCATCTGATTATATACAAATATTGTCACTAACATGACAGGGGGTGTCCCACTGGTACTAACAAAATATTGTTTTTTAAAGAACACAGATATATGGATGAGTTATACCACACATTGAGTGTTGCGAATCTTACAGGAGCCTCGCAGTCTGATATTGATTAATAGTCAGCTTCATAAGGCCAAACAAATAGCCCAGTTTATGTGGATTTACTATGTAGTTCAACAAAACGTTTGCTGTTCTACTGACCAGTTTGTAGACAAAGCTTTGTATTTCATTATCCAACCTGGCTCCAGTGGGAGTAGCCTGGGATATCTTTAATGCTGCTTTTCATAATTGGTCTCTGATATACAGGGGTAGGCTTGGACTTAGATGAGTGGTGTATGCAATAGGAACGCTTTAACACAGAAGTCAGCAGATGTGAGTCTCAAGGCAGAACATCTGTATACTTAAGAGCTGCTTCAAGAATAATTGCTAAAATGTTAAAGGTCATTGCATGCAATGCTCAAGAAGGACCTAAGGTAGGTAAAATCTTTGTGGTGCAATTCAGTAGGAAATAAGAAACAGTGAAACTATGCTTAGATTGTTATGGGAGAATTATTGGAGGAACCAATGAAAAGATGCCCATCCTTTGTAGATTATTATCAGAAATTGTGTAAGCAGAACCTGATCTCTTTCCCAAATACAATATATGAAATCATATTTGCTGTGTCATTGGTTGGGCTACTGTAGAGTAAACTGCAGATACTGTGGGTAGAATTTGCTGAGGAGGAACTTGAGAGTCATATAATGTGATTTTTTTTAATGATAGATCTTATTATATGCCTAAATGCAAGAGAACATAGAGAAGCATATTAGTCTTACAGGCCCTTTTCCACTTCTGAAAACGGATTATAAAATAGTAATGTATTATGTTGTTGATATCCTTGTATAGCTCAACTGGAGAAGCTATATCCACGTACAATTGCTCTATCAGTAGATAGTGAGTAATTAATCACTATTTCCTGGAGTGCCTAGATTTCTTGGATGTTACTGAATTCCCGGTTGCAGTTACTGTTTGGATGCAGAAATGACATTGAACCTTGGCATTCTTCTTTCTAGTTGTGGCGGATATGAACTTCCCTTTCAGGTTCACCAGACTCATACAACCCCTATGTACAACATTTAAAGACTATAATGGGAGTGCACACACCTTGTATCCTGCATGAAATAAACTTTTTTTTTTGTTTAAATCTTTTTTATTGGCATTTTTATTATCACACAACATGAACAGTGCATTGCCACCATGTTTAACAACTTCAAAGCAATGCAGTTCAGGGTATAAACCAACTTAATACCAGGTAAGTTATCGAGTAGGTTGCTGAAATAATACATGGAATAGTGTCATTACAATAGTCAAGGCAATGCTAAGAAATCTTATGATAGGACACTTTTATGCATTCTAGACATGGTGTTTTGCGTTCCAGAACTGTGGACATAGGGTACAACAAAATGAGGACAACGTAACCAAAGGAAGGGTGAGGTAGTCGCCTGAGACCCGCTAGCGCATGCGTTGGAAAGAGGGCCTGCATGAAATAAACTATTTGTGTATTTTCAGTATGTAGTTAGGTAGTTCAATATTACATATGTTTAACAGAAATCTTTTTGGATTGAATATTAATGAAAGATGGTAATGGGCCAAAGGATTCAACAGCTTGTTTGGAATGGGCTATAATGATGAGATTAATCAAGAGGGAGACCGTTCCTTATAGGTGCACATGCAAATTGATCAAGATTGATCAGGTCCAGGGCAGTTCTTATAGTTATATAATACAACTCAACTAGTCGATTTTCTAATTGTTGTTTTTATAGTAGTAGGGTATCACTTTTCCTTAATAAAGATGACTGTCTTCAAACTGTCTGGATCCTAATGTGTTTCTAGATTATCCATTTTATCACCTAATTTTAACTCACTATCCCAATTCTGGATTTTGGAATTGTGATTTTCGTTTTCCTTAATAGAAATAAACAAATAAAACAGTTCCAAGATGTAAGTGAAACCAAATCCAATTTTCTTCAATTACCTGCTAGCACAGTTAAAATGGTTTCTAAACAGTTCTATTGCGTTTTTGCAAATATATATGTATATATATTATCCCGTGACCAAGGTCCGAGCCAGGACCGAAACACGTTGGGCTTGGCAGAAATTTCCCTGCAATAAATTGCCATCAAATCTAAAAGCCTGAGTGTGTGCGACCCTTTCTTTTGCTTCGGCAAAACTGGATACATATGTATACATATATATATAATTTTTTTTTTCACTGGAAAAAACCAAAGGTTACAGGGACGTTATAGTTAGGCTCAGATTTCACACCTACAAAACCATAGAAATTCAGCAGTTATAGTTACCTGAGCTAACTATAACTTACGCCCCTGCAATGCACTGCTTACGACCTCACATATTACATCACTCATGAAAATGGTCAGTGACGACATAACTGATAACATCTCAAATAACATCACTGATGCTTTTTTTCAGTGAATTTCTAGGGATTTTTACTTTTATTTCCTAACTATAATGTTTTTTTAGTGGCTTTCTACTTTTTTTTAAATTGTATTTCCTAACTGTAACCTCTGAGAGTGGATTTGTAAGTGGCTATATAGGTCGGTGAGTGGGTGTGTGAGTGGCTATATGAGTCTGTGAGTGGGTGTGTGAGTAAAGGTATGGGTCTGTGAGTGGGTGTGTGAGTGGCTGGATGGGTCTGTGAGTGGGTGTGTGAGTGACTGTATGAGTCTGCGAGCGGGTGTGTGAATGGTGTTGTGGGTGTGTGAGTGGATGTGTGAGTGGCTGTATAGGTTGGTGAGTGGGTGTGTGAGTGGCTGTATGGGTCTGTTAGTGGGAGTGAGAGTGTTGAGTGGGTCTTTGAATTAGTGTGAGAGTGTCTAAATGGGTGTGTGAGTGTCTGAGTGGGTCTATGACTGGGTGTATGAGTGTCTGCGTGGGTCTGTGAGTAGGTGTGCAAGTGTTTGAATGGGTCTGTGAGTAGTTCTGTGAGTGTCTCAGTGGGTATGTGAGTGAGTGCTTGAGTGTCTCTGTGGGTCTGTGAGGGGATGCGTAAGTGTCTCAGTGGATCTGTGAGTGGGGGCGGTGGGTCTGTGATTGGATATGTGAGTGCCTGAGTGTGTCTGTTAGTGGGTGTGAGAGTGTCTCAGTGGGTCTGTCAGTGGGTGCATAAGTGTCCGAGTGGGTCTGTGAGTGGGTATAAGAGTGTCTGGGTGGTTATGTCAGTGGGTGTGTAATTGTCTGTGTGGACCTGTAAATAGAAGTATAAGTGTCTGAGTGGGTCTGAGAGTGGGTGTGTAAGTGTCTGAGTGGGTCTGTGACTAGATGTGTGAGTGTTTGAGTGGGTCTGTCAGTGAGTGTGAGAGTTTCTGAGTGGGTCTGTGAGTGTATGTGAGAGTCCCTGAATGGGTCTGTGAGTGGGTGGGTGAGTGTCTGAGTTGGTCTGACAGTCGGTGTGAGAGTGTCTGAGTGGGTTTCTCAGTGGGTGCTTGAATGTCCAAGTGAATGTGTGAGTGCATATTTTTTTAAGAATGTGGAAAAAAATGGTTTCTGGGCATTTTCTTGCCCATCAGGGGTCCCTCACAGAGCCCTATATTGCACCCAGGGGGTCAGTGTACCTCTACCCTGCCCCCTTCCACCACATTTCATGTTTATTTTTGCTGCCAGGGACCGTTCCCTGTTGTTTAAAATGGCGGGTGCAACTTTCTAAAAGAACAATTGATGGACAGAATGCAGAACAAAGTCATACATTCACCCCAGTACAGAGATCTGGGCCTAAATCCATCGTTTTTTTGCTCACCATGCCATTCCAGTTTGGACCCAGCCATATGCAAATCAGTCTTGACCCTGCGCCCAATGGGAACAGTTCAGTCCGAACTGCCAGGACAGGTCCTCCCTGGACTGGAATCAAGCATCCTAGGACCGGTTTCGGGCTTTCAGCCCTCATCAGCCAGGATAGCTTGACTCCAGTGGCATGGAGAGCACGGGACCCACGTCTGGGCATACCCGTCCCACTCGGGGTGACAAATGCAAAAAGAACAATTGATGGACAGAATGCAGAACAGGGTATGCCCAGACGTGGGTCCCTTGCTCACTTTGCCACTGGTTTCAAGCTAGCCTGGCTGATGAAGGGTGTTACCCAGAAACCGGTCCCAGGATGCTTGTTTCCGGTTCAGTGAAGACTTGGCTTGGCAGTTCGGGCTGGACTGTTCCCATGAGGCACAGGGTCAAGACTGATTTGCATATAGCTTGGCCTGAACTGAGGTGGTGAAGTGAGCTAAAGAATGATGATGGATTCAACCCAGATCTGTGACTGGGGGTGAGTGTCTGAAAAGTTTCAGCGCTCCGTCCATCATCTCCTTGTGGTTGCTTTGTTCGCCCTAAGTTGGCAGGATATGCCCAGACGTGGGTCCCTTGCTCACTTTGCCACTGGATTCAAGCTAGCCTGGCTGATGAAGGGTGTTACCCAGAAACCGGTCCCAGGATGCTTGTTTCCGGTTCAGTGAAGACTTGGCTTGGCAGTTCGGGCTGGACTGTTCCCATGAGGCACAGGGTCAAGACTGGTTTGCATATAGCTTGGCCTGAACTGAGGTGGCGAAGTGAGCTAAAGAATGATGATGGATTCAACCCAGATCTGTGACTGGGGGTGAGTGTCTGAAAAGTTTCAGCGCTCTGTCCATCATCTCCTTGTGTTTGCTTTGTTCGCCCTAAGTTGGCAGGGTAAGCCCAGACGTGGGTCCCTTGCTCACTTTGCCACTGGATTTAAGCTAGCCTGGCTGATGAAGGGTGTTACCCAGAAACCGGTCCCAGGATGCTTGTTTCCGGTTCAGGGAAGACTTGGCTTGGCAGTTCGGGCTGGACTGTTCCCATGAGGCACAGGGTCAAGACTGATTTGCATATAGCTTGGCCTGAACTGAGGTGGCGAAGTGAGCTAAAGAATGATGATGGATTCAACCCAGATCTGTGACTGAGGGTGAGTGTCTGAAAAGTTTCAGCGCTCCGTCCATCATCTCCTTGTGGTTGCTTTGTTTGCCCTAAGTTGGCAGGGTATGCCCAGACGTGGGTCCCTTGCTCACTTTGCCACTGGATTCAAGCTAGCCTGGCTGATGAAGGGTGTTACCCAGAAACCAGTCCCAGGATGCTTGTTTCCGGTTCAGTGAAGACTTGGCTTGGCAGTTCGGGCTGGACTGTTCCCATGAGGCACATGGTCAAGACTGGTTTGCATATAGCTTGGCCTGAACTGAGGTGGCGAAGTGAGCTAAAGAATGATGATGGATTCACCCCAGATCTGTGACTGGGGGTGAGTGTCTGAAAAGTTTCAGCGCTCTGTCCATCATCTCCTTGTGTTTGCTTTGTTCGCCCTAAGTTGGCAGGGTAAGCCCAGACGTGGGTCCCTTGCTCACTTTGCCACTGGATTTAAGCTAGCCTGGCTGATGAAGGGTGTTACCCAGAAACCGGTCCCAGGATGCTTGTTTCCGGTTCAGGGAAGACTTGGCTTGGCAGTTCGGGCTGGACTGTTCCCATGAGGCACAGGGTCAAGACTGATTTGCATATAGCTTGGCCTGAACTGAGGTGGCGAAGTGAGCTAAAGAATGATGATGGATTCAACCCAGATCTGTGACTGGGGGTGAGTGTCTGAAAAGTTTCAGCGCTCCGTCCATCATCTCCTTGTGGGTGCAACTTTCTATTCAGGTTGCTGCCAGCCAATCACAGCAGTGCTGTTGGCATGTGGATTCCCAAAGCGCAACGAGGATTCGCGAAGGGTTCGCGCCTCTAGATATACAAATTTGTTTTTCCTTTAATATCTCAAAAACTACTGAGCAGATTTACACCAAATCACGAAAAGCACACTTTCTAGACCAAGATCTAGCTTTCTGCCAAATTTGGTGTAATTCAGCCCAGCAGTTCGGGCTGTAGTTGTGTGTAAAATCTCTATGGAAAATTGCATATGTAAATGTAACCCATATAGCCACTCAGACACCCACTCACACACTGATACAGACAGTCACACAGTCACTCAGATGACATATGTTAGAAATACTATTACTCATTAGTAGTACAGAAAGAATAGTCATTTAACGCATGCAGTAGCTTAGTATATATATTTTAAGTCTCAGAAACATTTGCAAAACACTTACACTCACTGGATTATGTAATCAGGAATGCCATTTGAAATGTCATCAGTGATGTCACTGACCATTTCATGAGTGATGTAATATGTGAGGTCATAAACAGTTATAGTTAGCTCAGTTAACTATAACTGCTGAATTTCTTTTGTGCGTGAGAAATCTGAGCCTACCTATAGCGTCCCTGTAACCTTTGTTTTTTTCAGTGAATTTCTATAGTCTTTTTAATTTTATTTCCTAAGTATAACGCCCCTGTAACCTTTGGTTTTTCAGTGAATTTCGAAGGTTTTTCAAATTCAATTTCCAAAGTGTTATGCCCCTTTAATGTTTATTTTTTAAAGTTAATTTGTAGGGTTTATCTTTAATACTAAGTTTTACATTTTTCAGTGACTGCATCAATGTGAGAGTGGGCATGTCAGTGTGTGCAGCAGTGTATGTCTGGGCGTGTTATTGGATGCATTAGTGTTTGACTGGGTGTATCAGTGTCTGCATTGCTGTATGCCTGGGTATGTCAGTGTCTGCACTGGTGTGTCCCTGGGTGCGTCAGTGTATGCATTAGTGTGTGTGCCTGGGTGTGCCAGTGTATGCATGAGTGCGTGCCTGGGTGTGTTAGTGTATGCTTTAGTGTGTCCTGGGGTATCTCAGTGTATGCATCAGTGTCTGCCTGGGTGTGTGAGCATATGCATTATGGTGTGACTGGGTATGTTAATGTATGCATGAGTGTGTGCCTGGGTGTGTTATTGCATGCATTAGTGTTTGGTTGGGTGTGTCAGTGTCTATATTGCTGTATGCCTGGGTGTGTCAGTGTCTGCATTGGTGGGTGCCTGGGTGTGTCAGTGTGTGCCTAAGTGTGTTATTGGATGCATCAGTGTTTGGCTGGGTGGGTCAGTGTCTGCATTGCTGTATGCCTGGGTGTGTCAGTCTCCTCATCTGTGTATGCCTGGGTGTGTCAGTGGGTGCGTCAGTGTGTGCCTGGGTATGTCAGTGTCTGCATTGTCGTATCCCTGGCTGTGGCAGTGCATGCCTGGTTGTGTCAATGTATATTTCAGGCTATGCCTGGTTGTGTTATTGGATGCATTAGTGTTTGACTGGGTGTGTCAGTGTCTGCCTTGGTGTATGCCTGGGAGTGTCAGTGTCTGCACTGGTGTATGCCTGGATGTGTCAGTGTATGTGTTAGTATGTGCCTCAGTGTATTATTGGAGGCATTAGTGTTTGGCTGGGTGTGCCAGTGTCTGAATTGCAGTATGCCTGGGTGTGTCAGTCTATGCATCGGTGTATGTCTGGGTGTGGCAGTGTGTGCATGGGTGTCTTAGGGATGCATTAATGTTTGGCTGGGTGTGTTAGTGCCTGTATTAGTGTGTGGTTGGGTGTGTCTATGGCTGTATCAGCTTGTGTGTGGGTGTTTGAGAGGCTGTATCAGTGTTTGACTCAATGTCTAAGTGGCTGTATCAATATGTGATAAGGTGTAGCAATAGTTATATCAGTGTGTCTGGGTATGTCAGTGGCTGTATCGGTGTGTCAGAGGTTGTATCAGTGTGAGCCTGGGTCTATCAGTGACTGTATCGGTGAGTGCCTGGGTGTCTCAGTGGATGCAATGGTCTGTGCATGGATGTGTCAGTCTGTGTGTGGTTTTATCAGTGTATAACTGGGTATGTGACTAACTGTATTGGTGTATGTGTTTGGGTGTGTGAGTGGGTGTATCAGTGTGTAACTGGGTGTATGAGTCGCTGTATCGTGTGTGGCTTTTTGTGTGAGTAACTGGATGAGTGGGTGTGTGAATGGCTGTATGGGAGTATGAGTCTATCTAAGTAGCAGTTTTCATGTGCAAATGGGTGTGTGACTGTATGAGTGTATGTGTAGGTGTGTTAGTAACTGTGTAAATGACTCTATAGGTGTGCAAGTTCATGTATGAGTACCTGTATGGGGTGTTTGTGACCCATAATTAAATTTACTAATAAACATGTTTAAAACTTCACAAATACATTTTAGTAACACATTACCAAACAATTTAAACCAAACAATTAACAAATAAATATAACATAACTTATTTAACTATTTACAATTTCACTTTTGTGCGCAAGTACTTCTGGAAGCAAAAACAAAGTGATGTTTTTAAGCATCTTACAATACCTTCAAGGCAAAAAAGGTTACGAATAAATATCTGTACTGCAATACTTGCAGCAAGGAGCTATCCAGGGGCACTACAAAAATGTATTTACAGGGGACAACTTCTAAGTGGAAGCACTTAAAAACAATTCCAGAAAGGGGCCACACCTAAATCATGCAGGACAAAGTAGGTGCAGCAGGACAGTCTACCTGTGCAGCACCACTGGGAGAACCACCATCAGCTACAGTAATTCTAATAATAGCTGCTTACAAAAATGTAAGTGAGATGCTTACACACTGTGTGAAATACCATATGCTTGTCATCGTACAATTATCCTCTGTGGGTGCATTTTCCCTTTTTTTATTGTTCTCAGGTTCTATACCCACACATCAAAAGTGATGTACTGTTGGAAGAATCATCAATGAACAGTGAGGAAAAAACAACCATAAAGATTGTACATAAAAACACCAAAACTTGGATTCTAACTCTGTGCAGAATATCCATGGGATTTTTCACACAAACAAACAAACTATAACATTAAAGACATCAAATTCAAGACACCAGGAGAACTTTGCTGTTTGCATCCGTCAAATGTTTGCAGGCACTTTAAGCACATATTTGAAACTATGCTGCCCTTCATCTGCAACAAAAAAATTCACTTCATGGAGAAATTATTGATTTTTGTTTGCAAAAAGAATACCAAGCAAGAGGTGCTCCTCATATTCATATGCTGTAGTGGGTAAAAGATGCACCGAAATTTGGAGCAGACACAGATGAGCCTGTTCTTTCTTTCATAAACCATTATATTACATGTAGCATTCCAAAAGACACTGAGGAGAAAAACATAAAGCAGCAAGTACTTCGTTTCCATTCAGAAGTGCCAAGTACTATCAGCAGAAATTGTTAATTTTCTTAGCTCCCCATTGAACCTTCTTGTTTTTCACAGTCTGAAGCCAATTTCTTCTTCCCAGCTCTATTTGAAAAAAGAAAAAGTATACAATTGTTATAAAAAGTTTTTTAAACCAACAGTACTTTTACAAACATTTCAAAAGTACCCCACAAAATCCTCTCAGGACTTGTGACACACTTTCTTCCTGCCCCTTTATTTCAACCTGCACTCCTCTGGGGGTAAATTCATACTTATACATCCTTCATGATGGGATACGGCAACCTCTTCCCCTTCTCTAGAGCCAGTAGGGTGTCCCTCTCATGACCAGGAATATGACTCCAAAGGCCAGCACCCCAATCCTCCTCAAAGATCCTCTGTACTGCTGGAACTACTTCATATGCCTGTAACAACCTGTCTATATCACCCCATTCCTTACAGTCTGGCAACAAGTCTCTGGGTATGTGTACTCTTTCTGCTGCACTGGACACAGTAGTTTTGCTCCCACCATTTTTGCTAGGCTCTAACAGCTATTTGGCCTTCAAGCGCACCTCCTTGACAGTCACTACATGAGCCAAAAAGATCCTTTCTCGTCCAAGGTTCTCTCAGCGTTAGCTTTTCTCTCCTCTGCAGCCACCTGGGCCAGCTGCATCCTCAGGTCCCTCTCAGCCTATCTGTCCTTGAGCTCCTCAGGGGACTGGGTTTGGGAGGTGACACTACTTCCTTGTATAAAATCCAGTAGGGAACTCTCTCTCTCTGTGGGGATCCCCTCTCTCCTCTGGAACCTTTTGTCAAGAGTGTCATACCGTATCACACTTTGCGTGCCTCCGCACAGCCACATACCCCTTGACTCTGGTGGCAGTGGTAAGAGCTACTGGTTGTTTATTGTTATAATGAAGCCATCCCTTATTATCATAGTGCACAAATTGTTATCACTTATTCCCATATTGCTCAATTGTTCTCACCCTGGTAGCAATGCTATGCACTATTGGTTGTTTATTTTTGAGTTGGCGCAAGCATTATTCACATTGTATATAGAGTGGATAACAAATCCAGATTGGTACAAAACACTCAGGCACAGCATGTGAGGCACGTGTCTTACTTGAGTTGAACACTGCTCTCACATGCCCTCGTGCAAACCGTCAACATGTGCAAAACATGCAGGAAAAGTCATTAGCTAAATTACACCAACTTGTACAATGCCAAACTCATGCAAGTGTAGTTAATTGGCCCTCCACAGCTATTTAAGTTGTGCTGTACAGAAACCGAGTGCTTGGCTCCATTGAATTCCTGGCAACCACTTACCTGGCTCCTGCTGGCTCCCGCAGCGGCATCCTCTCCTCAGCTTCCATCCCTCTGTAGCGACGGCATTCCAGGATCTGGTCATGTTCCGGCGCTCCTCTCCAGGCTTCCTCTGTGCTGGCTGCAGTTCCCGGATACCATAGAAAAGAAGAGTACAACAAAGGTGAATTTCGGCTGCAACCCCCGCGCTGAGACCGATTCTCTTCAGTTGGCCGCAAAACAAAGTAAAATAGATCATTTAATAAAGCGCAGAGACTGGAAGCGCTGGTCTTGAGTTTTTTTTAAGCAGTACTTGACTAGATTAGCACATTATAAAGGAACAGTGCATTAAGAATCAGTGACAGTGAAACTCGAGGGTGCATATGAATCCAGGAAAGACGTATTTCCTCAAATAGCAGCACCAGTGAAAAAAGGGACATTGAGACTTTCAAAAATCACGAACTGTAGCCAAATCTGCAGGCTGTAAGAGACTGAGCATTTGTTGTGCATTGAGACTTTAAACTCACAAACTGTAGTCAATCTTCAGGCGTTAAGAGACTGAGTGTTTGTTATACTTTGACCATTGTTTTCCCTTGGATTTTCAGTAAAACTATTGTTGCTCTTGGTATATCATCTGATGGAACCTCTCTTTGATAAAAGAGAGTTGTCATGTTTTCTGCGCTGGGTGTCATGAGTATGTCACAGAACGATGTATAGAAATGTGTTATGTTACCCTAACAAAAGCAGTACTAATTTCGTAATTTTCATTACAGGACAAAGTGTCCCTCGATACAATTGATCCCAGATTCCGTTCGCCTAGTTACAAGATTCAAGACTCCACATTGTCTTGAGCCCAGTAGTCCTGGCATAGAGAATCAGCACCATTGCAAGAGCTGGTATTTCTCTTTCTCTCTTATCCCAACCTCCCCTTCCCCTTGGGAACTCATGAGGGCGCAGTGTGCCTATTCACTGCTGCCATGTTAGGTCCCACTGGGATTCGGTGAATAATGTCGCCCCATCGGAACAGCCTGGAGTTCAGGTGAGTGGCTCGCAACAGAAAGCCAAGCCACAACATTTATGTTCCCTTTAGGTGACGTAGTCATGGACCCCTTAGCACAAGCCTTACCTGAACCCGTCCCTGACACTGAATAGTTGACTGCCACAGTGCAGATCCTTGATGAAGAGATGCAAAGACTCAAAATCGAAAACCTGGAACTCAAGGGAGCATTAGCATGTCACAAGCCTTTTACACAGTGGAGGGATCCCTCACAACGACTCCCTGTTCTCAACCCCCCTACATTTGGAGCACAGTACACACAACTGCATACTTCTCCCAGTGTCCATTCTTCAGATCAAAATCTGCATGTCACCATAACAACTCCCACATCTGTACCGTTGGCCAATCCAGAACGATTTACCAGAGATAGTTTGCGCTAAGCTGCCTTTATGAGTCAATGCCAACTGCACTTTTTGTGTAAGCCCCAAATATTAACATCAGATGCAGCAAAAGTCGCCTTTGTAATTTTCCATTTGGGGGGAGTCGCAGCCAACTGGTCTATCCCTCTCACAGAGACTAATGACCCAATTTTGTATAACTTCTCTGCCTTCAAGGCGGCATTTGCACACCAATTTGCTAAACATTTCTTTATTCAATCTAGTGATAATAAACTACTAAACCTATGGCAGGGTTCCAAGAATCTTCTCATTTACATCACTACCTTTAATCGTTTGATAACTGAAACTCACTGGCCTGAGGAAAAACACACCTCTGTCTTTTATAGAGGCTTGAGGGATGACCTCAAAGACTGGTTGTCACATATAGTAGACTTGCCTGAAGACTGTGCAGAGTTCATCGATTTAGTTGTTAAATTGGATCATAGATTAGGTGAACGGAAGACAGTGCGTCCCGAGGCGAAGAAAGAACATGAGGATAAACCAACAGAGACAGAACCCACCCAAATTGGAGGGATCAGGGGCCCCCTATCCAGTGAAGAAAAGGAACGTTGTTGTAAGGCCAATATGTGCCTTTACAGTGGCAAACCGGCACATTTTGCATGTGATTGTACCATAAAAACAAAAGAAAAAAAAGACCATTGCCAGTGTAGACATCCTTGGGCAGCAGGAAAACTAATTCTCTCTGGATGTTCGGAGCTCACCTCTCCGAGAGAACCCACATTCCTGATCTCCCATTACCTCACAAATGTGATAACTTGTGTTCCCAGACACATGACTATCAGAGTGTCGGTCATCCTGTCACCACAAAACCCACAGGTCTTGTCAGTTGTTATTGACTCTGGGGCTACTAGGAATTTCTTTGACTGAACCTTAGCAGCTAAAGTTGGGGTTTCACGTGTAGCCAAGGCAGAACCTGAGCCTGTATGCACCATAGATGGTTCTGTATTGTCCTCTGCTTTAATCTGGTTCCACACAAGCCCATTCACCTTAGTGTGTGCCAATGGACACACGGAGGAAACAACCTTTAACCTCATTGACACTCCAGCTTTTGGTGTCATTCTTGGCATACATTGGCTTGAGTACCATAACCCCAAGATAGATTGGGTGTCAAGGACCATTACCCTGGATTCACCACTATGTGTGACTACTTGCTATCAGAAGGCCAATATCTCGCAATACCACTTCATTGTGCAGCAACACATGTTTCTTCCTGTGACCAACTCCCTAGGGAATATCAAGATTTCCAGGATGTATTCGACCCAGTGAAGGCAACATAATTCCCCCACACAGGGTTTAAAAAAAAAAATTATATTTATTTATTCAATCTATAATATACATACAATTGCATTTTGCCGTGCATAAAATTATAACTTCGAGTATACTTGATAGTAAAACAGAAAAAAAAGAAAGAAAGAAGGAGATACATTATTTCATCATCATCGCCAATTGAAACCGTAATCAGCAACCTATCTCATATGTTGTATCATTGGATCCCATATTAAACTACCCAGCTTTTGCCTTTTAGGTGACTTCAAACAATAAAGGCTATATTCAAGATTAAAGATATTGTAGAATTTAGCCCTCCACATCTCGAACGAGGGAGCCTCCTTCTGCAGCCAACACGAAGCAATACATAGCCGTGCAACCGCGGAGGCGATAAATGTAATAAATCTAAACTTATATACAGGTTGATCAGTTGTAACATTTCTCCAAACCCCCATTAACATAATTTCTTTTGTTTTATGGATTGTGATCCCTACAACTTCTGACACAAATAGATCTATTTGTTGTTTTAGTTGAAAAAGCTCGATACACTCAAAAAACACATGCACAATATCAGCTCTATCGATATTGCATCGAAAACATTTCCCGTCATTATTAGCACCCCATTTCATCCTCTTCTCAGGTGTGTGGTATAAATCAAATATAGTTTTAAAATGCTGTGTTTTCAGATTTGCTGACAGCAATATCTATAGAATTCTGCATAAGCGCACCAGCTTGCCCTAAGCGTTCACCCCATTTGTAATCTTGAAGATCTAGGTCATCTGGTTGTGTCTCAATTAATATAGAATATAATACCCTATCTTCGCCTTCTTTCTAATTGCCGAAATTAACGGTGTGGGGACAATACCCTCATGTAGATGATGTTTAACAAAGAAATCTCGAATTTGTAGAAATTTAAAAAATTCACGTTGTTGCAATCCGTAGCTATCAGCTAACTTTGCAAATGAGGATAGTACTCCCTCCTCAAATAGATCCCCTAGATGTCTAATCCCCTTATGTCTCCAACTCAACATCTTATAATCCCAAAAATAGCTGGAAACTTAACAGTTGAGTTAAGCGGTGTATAATAATTAATCTGTGAGATACCCAATTTTTTACATACCACTTTCCATGTCCTGTATGCGGTAGTCATTACCTTAAACCGTGTTCTTTTATAATAACTTGGTTCACAAAATTTTACTAATACATTTCTGGCTTCTTCCCCTATTAGTAGCTGATATATGGAGGGAGCTTCTGCAACCGGCACATCATCACCAGTCAACAAAATCCGCATATTTTGCAGCAAACAAACATAATAATAAAAAAGAAATTAGGAACCGACCACCCCCTATCTAGTGGTAACATCATAAACTTAAATGCTCTCCTCGCTTTCCGTTGTCCCCATATGAATCTATCACATATTGATTGTACCCGTTGTAGATGTTTTTTTGTCAATTCCAGCGGTACTTCTCTGAAATAATATAGTATTTTGGGTAGGACAATTATTTTAAGCACATTACGTCTTCCCACCATTGTGAGATAAAGGCACTCCAGCCGATCCAGCTGTTGTTTCACCCCTGTAACTATACTGCTCCAATTAACCTCTATCAATTCTTGCAAAGACATTCTAATTTTGATGCCTAAATATCTAGCTTCGCCTATCACAAGTGTCTCTCCCGGACAGGCCTGTTTAGTACATACGATCTGGGTTTTAGACGAATTTAATTTATATCCGGAAACCACACCAAATTCTTCTGCTAACCTTTCAATCTCAACTAATGCCTGCACTGGATCTGCCGAAGCTACAGCTATATCATCTGCATAGGCTAGGACACGTACCTGAAATTGCCCGCAATTCATAGATCTGATATACTCGCTCTGTTCTAACATAAGCACAAAAGGATTAATATATAACGCAAACAGTAGCGGAGAGCAAGGGCTTCCCTGCCTTGTTCCCCTACTAATATATACTTGTTGCGATTCCCTACCCATGACACAAATCCTTGCACGTGGTGACTTATACATACTTTGAATTGCCCTCATGTATGCTGGTCCAAACCCTATCTTACGCATAATACCCCATAAAAAGGCCCACGAGACGCGGTCGAACGCTTTTTCCGCGTCGAGAAATATCAGCCCAAACCGTCTATGGTGTACATTGGCATAATCTATAAGAGTAATTACACTATGGATATGATTAATTGTACTTCTACCGGGTATAAACCCATGCTGGGATAAGGAAACCAAAGGCGTAATCACCCTTGCCAACCTTATTAGCTAAACTTTTGGCATATACCTTCCCATCAGCATTTAACAAGGATATTGGTCTATATGACCCAGGTATATTTGGGGGCTTATCCTTTTTTTTAAACACGACTATGTTGGCTTCATCCCAAGATGGAGGCGGATTCCCAGCCTGAGCTTCTTGACAAACATTCAGCATGTAATTTTTCAATACATGAAATAGCAAACAATATATTTCAAGCGGTAGTTTGTCTGGTCCAGCAGCTTTCCCACTAGCGAGCGCACCTAGTGCCTCCTCTAATTCATCCATAGTTATTGGTTCATCTAATACCATTTGCTCCTCTGGGCTTAGTTTATTCAAATCAAATTCCTGACAGAATTTCTCTATGTCCTGTTCATCAGTGTCGTGCTGCGTATACAGTTTTTGATAAAACTCATTAAAAAAAACAATATACCATCTTCTGTTTCAACCATATTCCCAGTCGTATCAGTCATACTCGATATTCTCTGTGAAGATATCCTTACTCTTAATCGCTGAGCAAGACATCGACCCGTAGCTTCACCATATTCATATCTATCTTGTTTATGAGCATTATTTGAAGGGCAATTTCTTTACACCAAATTGCATAATTCTAGCCTTAGAACACGCTATCTTGGTGTGTATATCCTTGTGTTCAAGTCCCTGCTTGAACACCTGTATCAATTCCTGTTCCGCTTTTCTTAACTCCCCCAGAAGTCGCTGCATAGTCGTTTGTTCTTGTTTTTGTTTAGCCAGCCCATAGCTAAATGTTTCTCCACGAATTTCCGCTTTAAGGGTATCCCATACTATGGAGCTGGAGGTAGATCCCCTATTAATCTCCAAAAATTGCCCAGTCCAACTACATAAATGTTTAATGTACACTTCATCTTTCAAAAGTTTCCTATTAAATGTGAACGCCCTTCCAGCCTTCATATAACTTAAGCTATGTATATCTAATAATAATGGACCATGATCTGACGTTATTCTTGGCCATACTTGCATTTTTGCACCAACAATATATGACCTAGACATAAAAACATAATGAAGTCTCACCAATTTCTGATGGGGATATGAATAAAAAGTATATCCTGGATCTACGTCATTTAGGGTCCTCCATACATCTACCAGCCCATGATCCCTCAACATTTGCGTTAAAGCCCTATATACCTTGGGTTTTCGTCCTGTATATTTATATATTTTTCCAGCTACATCCAACCCTTCCCAATGAATATTAAAATCCCCACATAAAATTAAAGGGGTCGGCCAGAGAGCAAGCTCTATATTTAAAGTCTCTAATACAGCCGCTTCATCGAAGTTTGACCCATACACAGTGCATATTGTACATTTGGTCCCTCCAACAATACATTCAATAATTGCCCATCTTCCATAATTATCTGTCGATATCCTTCCAGTGGCACTAATCCCACCACGTGCCAGAATAGCAACTCCCTGTTAGTGAATGTCTGCCTAGTAGCAGCCAAAAGTGTATATCCAAGTTCTTCCATCACTTTGCGTTTTGCCCAAGGTATATGTGTCTCTTGGATACACAATATATCTGGTTTCATTAACCGTAATTCTGCAGCTACCCTCCGTCTCTTGTTATTACTATTAAGGCCGCATACATTAAATGAGCATATACATACACCGCTAGCCAGCATTTTTCAAATATCTCCCCACATTTACATATCTCCTTACTAATCTTTGACTACATATAATTAAACATAGGCATACCATATACACAACATGCATTTTCTTATGGATTGATTTTTTGTATTTTTAACACCCACCCCTGCCCCTTCCCAACCACGTGCCCCACCCCTGACCCCACCCTCATTTCCCTCGTGCCACCCACTAACCCCTGTCCCGCCCCCACCCTTCCCCCACTATACAGGCATAAGGGCTAATAGCCTCGTGATGGAAGGTGAGTGTATCGCCCTGCGTTCACCAATTCCCCAGGGTTTGACCCATTTATCTTCCTCTAACAAAGATACTCCTATCTAAAATTGTTACTTGTAAACTTTACATCTACTTGAGTCTACTCAAAGTGATTGCAGATACTCTTTTGCTGGCACCTCAGAGGTAAAAAACCGTGTTTGCCCCATAGAAAAAACTTTCAGAGTGGAGGGATTTAATAAAAAAGCCTGAGCTCCTTTTGCTTGGAAGGGGGTAATTAGTTGCCGCAACTGCCACCTCTTCTCTACCGTGAAATGACAATAATCCGGTCTCACAAAAAATTGCGTGCCCTTTCTCTCCCTCTTCTTATCAGGTTGCGCTAAATCATATAGCGCTTGTCTTGCCAAAAAGTTGTTTAAAGAAATCAAAATTGCCCGAGGTCTTTGTTCAGTCTGCCCTCCTTTAGCCACTCGCTGCTTAAACGGGAATCTATGTGCCCTCTGTACTTCCATTGACCAGTTCCAGTCCTTCAATTCCGGAAAGGCTTCTTCAAATAATTGAACCACAAATTTACGGACGTCTTGCCCCTCTGCCCCCTCAGGCACTCCCAGGATTCTAAGATTGTTCCTGCGGAGCCTGTTTTCCAAATCCACAAGTTTGATCTGTACGTCGTCTTTATTAGCATTCATCGCTTCTGCAATACCCTTCTGTGTCTCCATTTGATCTTCCAAGGCTGAAATTCTAGTCTCTGCTTCCGCCATTCGTTCAGTGAAGTCGTTACAAGTTTTAGCCAGTTTTCTGATAGTATTTTGAAGTTTTCGGCAAGCCGTATGAGTCTTCATATTCTCTGAGCGGGTTTCCTCCCTATGGTCCGACAACGATCTATAGATTAATTCCAGTGATATTTCACCGGGAAGTTCCTCACTAACCCCACCAGCTGCTTGGTCAGAGAGATCATAACCGTCTGGAGGCATTGCACCTGATGAGGAAAAATCCCATTGAGGAGGCTTCATTACTACTGTCCCGGATTCGCCTTCATTGCTTGCTGCTTGTTTACGCCCTGTGCGCAGTTTTAAATTTTCCTCTTCTACGACGGTATTATTCGCATCGCTTCCAACACTTATTAATGATCCTTGCAATGAGCCATTTTTTAGTCCTAGATCGTCATCTTCATCAGATAAATCGGAAGGTTCAGAAAGGGAGAAAAATTTCTCTCCCGAGTCGCTCTCCTTAAGAATAGCATCCCCCTATCTGTGCTGATCACGGTATCAGGCTGTATTTCAGTCAAGCGGGATATTATCAACATCAGATCTGATTATATGTTGATCAGAATCAGTGGTTTCCTCCATAATGTTATTGCCTCCTGCTTGTTCTTTATGCCCTGTTACTGATTCCTCAGTTGTATTGATAGAGGTTTGCAATAAAGTAGATTTTGTTTTATTCACAGACTGAAATATCTGTAGAATTTTTCTAGTAACCGTCTCCTGGTCATTATTTTGCAGGCTATTTTCCACATTTTCCACATCTTCTGCACCTGCAGCCTCTCTAACACTGCGGACCGGAAGCGCTGCTCTGGTCCCCACCGAAGCTTCGCCTGCCGCTCTTGTTTTCCCACCTCGAGCAGTTTTGGGCGGCATCTTGTTCACACTTTTTCACAATTTTCACGCTTTTCAATTTGGGTCTTTTAGCAAGCACTTACTTCTGGGAAGTAAAAAAATTAAGCAGGTTTGTATATAGACTCACCAGCCAGCCGGCGGTACCTTACTCCAAACAGCTCCAAACAACCCAGTCCCCCAGCCGGCTCTTTCTGTCTCTCTCTGCCAACCCTGATGATCCCTGCTCCTCTGCTCCACTAGCCGCGCCTCCAGCTCACCTCCGCCCCAGCTTCAGGTGTGTTCTCTGGCGTGTTCTCTGGATTGCAGGACTGCCGCAACTCAGGACGTCCGAAATGAGCCTCAGGGAGACCAGCTTTCGCTCAGCAATCTGCCAGCCGCCACCGGAGAGAACCTCTCTTCACCACGCCGCTGCGTTAACCACTGCGTTAAGTCACTCGCGACCACGAATTCCACCGCCGCCGCAGCCATCAATCAGTCAAGCACCCCATCAATCGCTGCACCGCAGATGTCCCACCTAAACACGGCTCCCGGCTATCAGCAGCGCCGCTTAACCTGCGAAGCGGCGGGTCTCCTTCTCCACAGCTTGCACCAAAGGTAAGCTACGATGTCAAAAGACCACCGTGTTGTTAACGAATATCCTGGGTAATGGAAAGGTGAACCACACGGGAGCCACTCACACACGCGTCCAACCCGTGGACGCCATCTTGCCTCAGCTACACTCCACACAGGGTTTATGACTACTGAAGAGATCTTGTCCCTAGCGCAGTTCTCCCTTGTAGCAGAATATATGCGCTAATCAAAGCCGAGACACAGCACTTACGCAAATACCAAGACAAATTACTTGAATTGGAGTTTATCAGGCATTTTACCTCACCTGTCTCATAGCACGTCTTTTTCGCCCAACAAAGAATGGGGAATTACGGGCCTGCATCGATTATGGAAAGATCAACAAGGCCACCATAAAAAATCGTATCCCCTGCCTCTGATACCAGTTGTCCTAGATCAGGTTTGCGGCTCAACCATATACACGATATTGGATTTATGCAGTGCTTATCACCTAATATGCGTAAAAGAAGAGGAGAAATGGAAGACTGCCTTTAGGATAAAATTTGGGCTTTTTGAATACACTGAATTGCCCTTTGGGCTCTGTAATGCCTCAGTGGCTTTTCAATACTTTATTAATGAAGCACTGCATGCCTTTCTTGACATCTGTGCTGTTGTCTACATAGACAACATCCTGATTTACAAAAAAAATGAACAGGAACACATCCATCACGTTCGGGCCATACTGCAGCGATTACGCGAACACTCGCTGTATGCTAAACTACAAAAGTGCACCTTCCACGCAACATCAGTAGACTTTCTTGAATGCCAACAGTCACCCACAGGGATTACTATGGATCCTAAAAAAGTTGACGCAATTCTCTCATGGACAACCCCAACTTCAGTCAAAGATAGCCAAAGGATCTGTGGTTTTGCCCGTTTTTACAGCCGGTTTATACAGCACTTTTCTGAAATAGTAGTTCCCATAACCACTTTACTAAAGAAGGGCCAACCATTTGTTTCGACAAAAGCAGCTGATCAGGCCTTCAACACCTTGAAACAAAGCTTCACATCCCATATTGCATCATCCAGAACCAGATTAACCATTTTATGTTAGGCGGATGCATCACAATTTCCTTTAGGGGATGTGCTGTCTCAGAAAGACCCACAAACAGGTATCTCCATCCTCTGGCATATTATTCACAAAAACTGCTCCCAGCTGAACTAAATTACACCATTGCAGAAAGAGAGCTATTAGCAATAAAAGCAGTCTTTCCTGAATGGTGTCATCATTTTGGTGGTGCCAAAAATATCATCACAATCTATATTGAGCATAAGAATTTACAATTATTTAGTTCTGTGAAGGCTCTTACTCCGCGACAGATGTGCTGATTTCACTTTTTTAGCTACTTTGATTTCCTTATCACTTATCGACCAGGAACTAAACAGTTACAATCAGACTTCTTATACAGATTAGGGCACCCTGGAAACCCTAGCGACTCTCATGTCTTGCCCAGTATAATTCCTCCCAACAAGGTGGTAGCCATCATAGCTGCAGACACCTTTATGGATAGTGTGAAGGAAAAATGCAAAAACCACACTCCAGAACATTGGCTCAAGAAACCACAACATACCATAGGAGATGGGTATTACTTCCATGCAGGCAAATTATATGTACCTAATCAAGATTTGCAGCACCAGGTATTAGCTTGGAACCATGACACCGCCCTTGCAGGGCATCCGGTAATACAAAAGACCCTGGATAATTGGTTATATAACTTTTGATGGGAATCCATTTGTCCAGATGTGTACCAATATGTCATTACCTGCCTCGCCTGTGCTTGCAACAAAGCATCTGACATCACCCCATCTGGCCTTCTTCAACATTTACCAATCTCTCCAGCACCATGACACACACTGAGGGGCATATTTACAAGCCCCTATCGCCAGAAGGAATGTCACTTTTAACGACGTTCCTGTGGTGATAGGGGCTTCGCCTTATTTACAAGGCGTCGTTAAGCCACTTAATGTGACTTAACGCCGCCTTTTAAATAAGGCCACCTTTCACTGTATACTTAGTGTGTTGGGTTGGCGTTCCGCCACAACACCCATTTATTTTGACACTGCCCCCTATTTACAAGCGCGTTGCTTAAATAGGAGGCAGCGCCAAAATTAAGACCAGGGAAAACCTGGTCTTAACATGGCAAAATGAGGAGAAATGCTTTATTTCTCCTCGTTTTTGCTGTCTCTATGTGTGCTACATTGTGTAGCCTACATAGAAACAGCAAAACGCCATGACGATTTGCAACTTCTATGTGTGCTGCACAATGCAGCACATATAGGAGTTACAAATCGCCATTCTGGATTGTTTATGTGCAGGAATGGACACCTTCCTGCACATAAACAATCATTCCCTCAACGCAGGCACCCTTGCACTATGGTGCAAGAGTGCATGCATTGGCACTAGGCAGCTGATTTTAGTGCCAGCGCAGGGAGAAACGCAGGGGTGAGCCGTATTACTGTAAATAAGGTGCATCCCTGCATTCTAAAGTGACGGAGTGCGGCGTTAGCAATTTTGGAGCTAACCCACGCTCCGCCACTTGCTTGTATATATGCCCCTTAGTGTTGACTTCACAACATACGTACCCAAAGCCAACAAACACACAACTATTTTGGTGGTAGTTGACATGCTTTCTGAAATGACCCTCTTCGTACCGCTCAAAAAAATGCCCACAGCTACAGAACTTGGCACCATATTCTTGCACCACATAGTCAGAGTGCATGATTGCCTACAAAAATCATTTCTGACCGCAGTAGTCAATTTACAATCATATTTTGGAAGGCCTTTAGTTCCTTATTAGGAATAGAAATAGCACTCTCAACAACCTATCACCCTCAAACAGTTGGCCAGACAAAAAGTGTCAACCAATGCTCGAACAGACCGTCAGATGTCTCCTATCCACACTTACTAGTTCCTGGGATCTGGCTCTACCCGTAGCAGAATTTACTTACAACAACACAGTTCATAAGGCATTGGGATGTTCACCACTTTATTTTCTTATGGGATTTCATCCACGCAGTCTTCCTGTGGAACAAAAAATGTCACCTTTATCTGTCCCTTCAGTCACAGAATGGATAGCTGCCCTACAAGACATTCAGCTGAAAGCCAAAAAATGTTTGACCAAACACAAAACACAAATGAAACTACAAGCAGACAGACATAGAAGCCCTGAGCCTAAATACCAGGTCGAGGATCGTGTTTGGCTCTCCACCCATAACATTACGTTAGTGGGACTCAGAAAATGACAATGACGCTTCGAAGGACCATTTGAGATCAAACAAGTATAGGGACCTGTAACAGTTTGTCTTCAATTGCCTCCTGAATACACCATACACCCAGTGTTCCATGTTTCCCAGCTAAAGCCCTATCATCCTAGTACCAGACTCCCCTCCCTCTCTTATCCTAGTTGATGGCTATCAGAAATATGGTGCAGCGCATCTTAGATGCCAAATGCATCTGAGGCAGACTCTATTATTTGATCGACTGGAAAGGGTCTGACCCATCCTCGCCTTATACGGCACTTTCATGTTCTCAATCACACTAAGCCCCATCCTGTAAGATGGCCTTTGGGGACCTCTGGTCGGCGGTCCCGACCGCATTATTACAATGTGACAGCACATGGTGCGGTTGCACACTCCCATTTACCTATGGGAGCTTGTGCTGAGGACGAAAACCAGCCGCAGCACACGCTCCCATAGAGAAATGGGAGTTTGTGTAAATCTCTGCACCGTGTGGCAGGCACCTCATATTTATCTCTGAACCACAATAATTCACTGAACCACAATATTTGAAAACACCCAAAATTTACCTCAGGCAATTGAGCTCCACTACCCTAATCATGCGTTAAGAGATACCAACACCTACCGACATCGGGCACAACCAATTAGCAGAGTAATCAAAAATAGTGACAGGACCACTCAAAAAATGAGTTCTAGATCAGTGAAAAGTTAAAGGTTTTATCATAAAATTCAAGTAGGCAAAACAGAAATGGTAATACAGTTGCCATGAAGGCACAAATACAAAGGTACAGAATCAGAAATCATGAATAGTTGCCATGGTGCATAAAGAACCCTAACAGCATTTCTTATGAAAAATAGAAAGTCTCTCATTAATTAGACAGAGTTTAGTAAGGAAAGGAAAGTCTTGTTCAAACAGGCAGAGATCTGTGAGGAAAATTACCTTCAACAGCAACAGAAATCCCGAGGTGAAATACAGAATATGAAACATTCTCTAATAAAGACCTATACACTAATGTGCTAGCAAGACGGCATCCGTAAATTCCAGAGGAATTGTCCTTCAAAACACTACATTCTACTTTTCAAATGTAATACTGTGTTTAAATTTTGGAATTAGGTTTGGGATTTTATTATAAACATTTTTCATTTATCGGATAAACTCTCATATAATATGTTGATTTGCAAATCAATTTTACTTTCAACTAAACTGTCAGATTCTAACAACAAGCTCTTTGATTTCTTACTATCTGCTGCTCTAAAATCAGTTACTGCCAATTGGAAAAACGCTTCATTATTGTCACTTCATATGTGGTGGTCATGGATAATCTTTACCAGAAAAGGAGCTGATTTGAATATGTTGGGTGTTGTTCATAACACATCTTCTTATCAGTTGTTTTGGAAACCAATTGACAATTATATAGCGATGTATCATTAATATTTTATATTATATAATAAGTTAAGTTTGTTAGATTTTATTATGTAGCTCTGTTATAACATACTTGCTAAAACTAACTGTTGCCCCCCTCTTTTATTTTTAGTTTCTATTACATTGTAGTTATCGATGTATAGGTATAATGCATTATATTTATGAAATACTGTAAATTGCTATGTACTCTATCGGTGCTCTTTTTTGTTTGGTCTATTGTTTTATCATAAATTCAATAAAATATTTTGAACAAAAAGTCACTACATTCAGAATACTGTGGAGACTTCATACACAATGCACGCTCTCTAAAGAAACAGCTGCATACGTCACATTGCTTTGTGTTCCGTGGAGACTGTGGGGAGAGAAGGTTTGCAGAGGAACATTGATTGAGAGAGGAAATGAAGAGGAGCAGAGTGAGCAAAACATCAGAAACTGCATCCATTGTAATAAAATGGTGTCTAGGAAAAATGTTGCATAACTAAACTACATTATTATTCACGCTTCTAAGCCCTATTTTCAATTCATTTCAAGTGCAACATCATCAGTTCATAAGTTACGGCTATATTCATAATGAAAAATATTATCTTACACACATCATTATTCAAAATCTGCATATATGTAAAAAGCATTAATATATATATATATATTAAAGGAAAAAGAGTTGCCCCTCGAGTGGAACAGCACTCGCTGGAGGGTAAAGCACAGAACAGGAACAACTGCCGCAGACAGTCTCCTCACAAATCACGATGTCCGACGCGTTTCGGGCCAACGCCCTTCTTCATGGACACTCTCCCTGTGACCAACAGCAGACTGAGAAGCACCAGTATATTCCCTCCATTTATTTAAATTTCCAACAATCACACTCAGGTGAGTGATAAAATTGCATGCTGGGACTGGTAGTTTGATCATTACCCATGTGGGTTGCTACTGTTGGCACACATTTCAAAGTTCTTTAAAAGGTTATTAAAATGTCCTGCATCGTTGCTCCCGCATAGTCATGCGCCTCCTGCTCCGCATATCAAAGCCCAAATAAGCCATGGCGGACCTGCTCAGATCACGCAGTGTTGCTGTCCTGTGGCCGGGCTGACCACCAATATTAAAGGAAAAAGAGTTGACCCTCGAGTGGAACAGCACTCGCTGGAGGGTAAAGCACAGAACAGGAACAACTGCCGCAGACACTCTCCTCACAAATCACGATGTCCGACGCGTTTCGGGCCAACGCCCTTCTTCGTGGACACTCTCCCTGTGACCAACAGCAGACTAAGAAGCACCAGTATTTTCCCTCCATTTATTTAAATTTCCAACAATCACACTCAGGTGAGTGATAAAATTGCATGCTGGGACTGGTAGTTCGATCATTACCCATGTGGGTCGCTACTGTTGGCACACATTCAAAGTTCTTTAAAAGGTTATTAAAATGTCCTGCATCGCTGCTCCTGCATAGTCATGTGCCTCCTGCTCCGCATATCAAAGCCCAAATAAGCCATGGCGGACCTGCTCAGATCACGCAGTCCCAGCATGCAATTTTATCACTCACCTGAGTGTGATTGTTGGAAATTTAAATAAATGGAGGGAAATATATATATATAGAGCCTTAAACATTGTGCAAAATTAATAATTAAATATTGTACTTGTTTAAAAATTAATAGTTGCGTTATTAAAAAATAGATGACATTTTTCATCTTTTAATATTTTAAAATTCAATTACTATATTTAAATTATTTAATTAAGTTGTAAACATTTAATTTGAAGAGGGAATGTACTCTAACATGCTATTTCATAAGTTCCAGGGTAAATATAGTTATTTAATCTATATTTTACAATAAAATAAAAACAATATTTATTCATAGAGAGTGGTGGTAGCAGAGTAACTGTACACTCATAAATGTGTCTCCACCTGCCTGGCTTCAGTGAGTAAAGACACGTAAGTCAACCCTTTGGAGCAATTTTTCACTCAGAAATGGAGAATAGCCAAAACTAGTACATTTACTCCAAAGTATAAGAGTAAACGTACACATGTAGATTACTCACATGTAAATTGACCTTTGTGAATAGGTCCTAAATCTCATTTCACAGAGTCACAGGCTGTTTTGTATGGACAGTGTTTACTTTGAGCCTGTGGTTGCTGCAGGGGGCCACCGACAATTTTGGGGACACGTACTTTTAGTGAGAGGGAAAAACATCCAAATTGGAAAGATGGAGATGAGAAAGACAGAAAAAACGTAACAATGGGAGAAAGCAGGAACCTGCAAGAGTGAGATAAAGGGGCAGCAATCTCTGGTAGTGGGAATGAGGTGGGCTCAAGACTACGCAGCCTTGGTGTTTGGTACACCAATGTTTAGTTGCACCGGCCGCGGGCATCTGAGCGTGAGCTTTGGGCACTGCCAGTTTACCATTCATTTACAAATTAAGGACAGCGTATGGATTTCTCTAGTTTTGTTTAGTTGCTCTGTTGGCTCGTGGATAACCAAAATGGAATTGGTTTCAGAAAAAAAGTAATTGTTTCTTATTGTGTCTGCCACTCAGCTGAAGTTTTCAGTAGAATGTTTCTTTTGTTTTGCTGATTGTAGATAGTAAAAAAGTCCAAAAGCTTCAGTTTGATCTAGTAAAAAGAATTTGCAACAGATCACCTGAACGTTTCTCAATGGTAGTATTTGATAATGATAGTAAATAGCTGTGTGCATGTGTCTGCTAATATATTTGGCAACTAGTGGTTCTCAGAAAAACCACAGCAAACCTTGCCCTAAAGCTGCAATAGCTTACATGAGATGAGACTATTAGTGATGATCAGAGTGTGTATGGGGAGTTTTGTTTCAGCCTCTGACCCAGAAAGAGAGCTTTTAACTGACAGACCATGAGAATTTCCTCTGGAAGGACAGGCTGCTGGTAACTTTCCAGACCAAGTATATGACAACCAGGATATCTCGGGAGCACCCTTTTGTGGGTAGTGTTAACTGGCTCCCACACAACTGCTTGCAGTGTGCAGATTGCTGTTGTAATTAACCCCCAATGTGACATTGGGCATTAGGCTATCGTGAACTCTTTAAGAGCAAACTTATGTTTTCCCTACTGGTTCATGATGTAAGACAGCATACGGTCCTGCAGTGTGCAGCAAATATTTATTGAAAAATGTGCTTTGGTATTGGGATCTTTCACATGACTACATTGACCACGCCTCAGATCTAGATCCTCTTGTGATAAGCATGCTCATTCTCCCAGAGTCAATGGGTTTCTGAAGCAAGGTTTTATGGCATCGGTATTGAAGTTTTTAGAAAGGATTCCCCCAATCCATCCCAGCTTGCTCTTTTTTAGATCACAGTAAGGCACTATGTCTCCCATACCATATCTCATTCTCCCCTGCCTAGAAGGAACCCAACATGCTTTTAAAGATGCTCCCTACAAATCAACACTCAGCTATTGTCTTTCAATACCCACTAGTCCCCACAGGCTGGCATCAACTAATGTATTCATTTATTCTGTGACCTACTTGTATCTACACAAGGAAGAAGGGGTATTTTGTATATATAGCTTATGGTTTTACACATGCTGGTATCTATTCATCTTGGTGTGGACAGCAGTAACTTTGTGTAGACTTTCCTTATTGTCCCGATTCTTGATAGTATGAAGTAGCAAGACAAGCGTATTACAGCAATATACATACAGTCATTAGATTTGGATGTTCCTAGCGCCTGGAAATAGGTTCAGACAACAAACATTTAAACAGCAGAAATTCCTCAGATGGTGATCTTCTAGCTCTCCCCAGCCTAGCACTTTGCTCTACGCAGTCCTATACCTCACCCTAAACTAGTAATTCTGTTAGTTCATTTGTTCATAAAAATCAGAAGCATTTTGAAAAGAAATGCTGTACATAGCAAAACATAGTGCACATAAAGAATAAACATGAAGCACACAAAAGGTGATTGGAGGCTGCTTGCAATAAGTGTAACCACTGGCAATGGCTCGGGGTAGCACTCCAACCCATCATCCTTTTGCTCACCATGCCAACTCAGTTTGGACCCCGCCATATGCAAATCAGCCTTAACCCTGCTCCTCATGGGAACAGTCCAGCCCAAACTGCCAAGGCTGATTTGCATATGACTGGGTTCAAACTGAGGGGACTTGGTGAGCAAAGGAACAATGGGTTGGGATGCTATCCCAAGCCATCACCAGTAGTTAGACAAATTGCAAGCATTCCTCCCATCACCTTTTGTGTGCTTTATGTACCACCCTTAGTGGCATGGGTATGCCCACACATGGGTGCCATGCTCACTGTGTCACTGGAACCAAGCCATACCAGGCTGATGAGCCAATAACTAGGGCAAAAGCAGTCCTGGGTTGCTTCTGTTCCGGATCAGGGAGAACCTGGCTAGGCAGTTCAAGCTGGACTTTTCCCATGAGGAGCAGGGTCGAGGCTAATTTGCATATGGCTGGGTCAAAACTACTGTGGCATGGTGAGCAAAATAACGATAGGTTGGGATGCCACACTGAGCGATCGCCAGTGGTTAGACAAATTGCAAGCATTCCTCCCATCACCTTTTGTGTGTTTCACATAAAAAATAAACTACATTACAGACATGGAATATATTACGTATGGTAGGACTCGTCTGAGATGACTAGGAATAGCTTTGCAGAAAATGGAAGTCTTGACACCGCAACATAAATGTGTACCAAATGGATCAGGAAGAGTTACCACTCCATCTTCATATGCTTTAACAGCTTGACTATATTGTTGTAATTAGCATGCATTTACAAACACAGTCTTTTCATGCACTGTGATGTGTAATAATAGAGCTAAATCGTTTTTGGTGCAAATTACAGCATTGACCACCATGCCTTTGTATTGAAATAAACACTTGGAAAAGAAAATCAGTCAGGGACACTCTTTGAGAGTGCCAAAGGAAGTCTTGAAATTTTAACACTAATGCACCAAACTAGTTATTCTGTCAGCCAGTGTGGCACACCCTTCAACACCCACACTTTTTTTAATTTAAGAATATTATTAAAACAGCACAAATATAATAAGAAAAAACGAACATTTCTACCATAGTTAAAATGTCATATAGCAACCTAACACCCTAAAACCTACTTCTATGTGATACACTAAGAGAGCATGGAATAGCATAACTTGAATCTAGAGTTTTTAGGGAGGATTAAAACACTGCATACTGTTTCATAGCAAAAAGCTGTAGTTATCAGATGCCGGGGAGGAAGTGTTCCCTTCTAAAGAAAAACACAAGTCACAATAGCTCCTCTCCTCTCGGACTTGGCTCGTTATCAGCCTCCAGCACAGAATGAGATGTGGCAGCATCACAGTCCCCTGAATATCTTCTGACAGAATCTTGAGCAATATTCTGAGGCGAAGGACCTCTCCTGCCAAGTGGTCGTTTGGGGAGCCTTTTTAAATATATCTAGGGCTCCCGGTTTTATGGTATTTATTATTTAAACATTTCCGTCTGTATTTATCCATATTTATTTTTTTGCCATGTTATTGGTATTTATCCATATTTATTTAGTTTTTTGAGAATAAATGGAGCTGTGTAATGGTATATTTCCTCATTTATTTAACGGAAAAACACACACTCATACGTTGATTCCCATCACATTTTAGCAAATTTAGCAGCCAAATATACCAAAACACTTTAGCCACAGGTCAATATTAGCATTATATAATAGCATTATACCCATGTATTTTAACATATCCGTGTATTCAGGAATATCTCATCCTCTCTTTTAACTCCACAGGCTGTCTATCTGTTCAGCTTTTTGCCTGGAATTCACGAAGTACAGCATGGAGAGTCACTCACAAGAAGCACAGTTCTCAGTTTTTTTTCGCTTTTATAAATAAATACAAACAGGAAACACATTGTTTTCTGTCTGTATCTGTAAAAATCAGTAAAAACGGAAAACTGGAAGCCTTAAATATATCTTATCTGAGACTGGAATTTCTGACATACCTCAGGAATCAAGATGCAAGTCTTAGACGCATTCTTATAAACAAATAAGGTAAAAGAACACGTCAATTCAAACTACGCTGGTTATGTTGTGATTCTTGTCTGACCTTGAAATACAGTTTACAAGGCACTTGTTCCAGATTGATGTGGCATGAAGCGTCTTATCAAGGTTGTTGTTTATGCACTAGGTGTCTTATGCGATGTCATTATCTGAATGACTTGACATTCACAGTTCACAGGTACATGGAACGATAAGGACAGGTGACAACTGCGTGAAAGACAGACTTGTCAATGATTCTGCAAAGAATAGAGAAAATGGACTCTTGGCCTGCTCAAGATGGAGTCTAGGTTATGAACTTTGTGTCAGAGTTTGATGTAAAATCAAGCACAATCGCATGTTTGACATCTCTTTAGAGTAGGGCTGTTCTTCTGCCAGATATTTCTCCTTGGTCTCAGTTTTCTGCTATCTTGGGCAAATTAAACATATGGTTTCACATGAAATTAATTCCGAATGTTAACATGCAGATTCTGCCTGCCTTAGGTTTAAATCCCTTTAAGATGGATAGTTCATCAACTTTAAAAATGGTTGCAGATAGAATAGATCTAGATTCTAAATCAGCTTTAAAACATTATCCTTGAAACCTCATACAAAATGTATTGTACCTTTTTTAAAAATGGTGAATTTTACGATGTTGTAGTAGGTGACCATGATACTAGAAACCTTCTTATCCCCTTCTGTACAGAAACATTTGAGATCCTGGGAGCTTTTGTAGAAATAAAATGAAATGAAGACTTTATTGGATATTCTAATTTACTGGACGGCATTTACTAGGTTGACTAAGTGATGCAGAATGGGCTGTATGTCAGCATCAAAGTCAAAAATATGATTTGACATTAATATAACATCTTAAATATTGTTTACAAACATATCTCCCCACTGGGTGTAGATTTACTATTAACCCCAATGTGGTGATATTTTTGTAATAATTTTTTAAGACATTATATTTATGACCAGTCGCGGCTCCTGGAGGGAGTGCTGCGGGGCGGTGGGGCGGGGCGGGGGAGGGGCAGGGTGGGGGGTAGTAAACTCCGGCATACGGCCGAACGGAAGTAAGTACAAAAATAAATAAATAAAACGAATTACATTGCGCGCGCTGCAACGCCAAATGGCGATGCGGCGCGTGCAATGTAATTCGTTGTATTTATTTATTTATGTACTTACCTCCGTTCAGCCGTATGCCGGAGTTTACTACCCCCCCACCCTGCCCCTCCCCCGCCCCGCCCCACCGCCCCGCAGCACTCCCTCCAGGAGCCACGACTGTTTATGACAGTCGATATTCTGGTACCATGCCGGCAAGTACCATGATAAACACATTTAAAGAAGTTTAAAGTAAAGAATGAGGACTGTAGCTGTATTGGCTTCCTGATGAGCTCTATTGATTTAATGAGGTGCTAAACTTGTAGACATTTAAAAAAAAATAAGTATCACTGTTGTGGAAAATATGAACTGTAATAATGAAATATGTATGATTTGATCATAAATCTCGCATAAACGATGTTTTAGCTTGAATTTAAGACATATAATGTTTCTGCTTAAGGCTTTATTTGAAATAAAATACATTTTCATATGTTGTAGTTGTCATTTTTTATTAAACCAACAAAACCTTTGTGCATTCCAGAGATTCGCTGTTGCATCTTGTAAGACCCCTGGGCTACGAAGGAATATGTTAATAGTCTAATGTTTCTTTTCTGTGAACGTATTCATTTGGAAAGAAAAAGTAACATATTTATTTGAAAAAGGAACTATTTAATAACCAATATTATATTTTTTCATATCACTTAGTAAATATTTTTCCACGCTATAACGAATGTCTCACTCGTATTATAATAGACCATTCTTTCATGCCAATATATTTATATTTTGTAGTTGTACTTACTGGAGAATTGGTACCCCTTTTAAGGTAAGTGCTTTACATATAATTAAACAGTTAATGAGAACATTTACAGATTGGGATGGTTGCATTAGACAAGGTGAGTGATATCTGAAGATTTCAGTTTTGCGACGCATTCAAGGTTAGTGAGATATGGACACATACATTATTAGGCAGTACATTTCGGAGCACTTAATCTCTGTATTTTTACACTTTATCAGGTAGTGGAGGAGTGGTGTGGAATGGCGTTGTCATTCCCAATCCTGTAGATACTTTAAAAATTGGCTGGGAAGCCTGTGGTCTTAATTGTTGAGGGGGATGATTTCCAGAAATTGTGGCCATTTAGTTCCAATGATGTGAACCTTGAGGAGGAGCATGGAGGTCTGAATAGGACAAGGAGGTGAAGACTGTCATGACATAGGGAGTAAGGGTGGATGTGGCATGTGACCAGTTGATAGAGATATGAGAGGTGTATGGGTGGGCGCTGCTGGGTAAGAATTTAAGTTGTTTTTAGCAGACAAGCCGCCTGCTATGTGTTTAATGAAGACAGAGTAATAAGTGGAGTTGTGGAGCGGTTAAATTGTTCCTGGTAGTGAAATTCACAATCTTGTCAAAGAGCGACAATGCGTGTGAGAGGAGTGCCAGAAGCAAGCTGTTATAGTAGTTCATCTTGCGCAGTACCAGTTCATTAATCGGGGATCTGTCTAGTTGAAATGTTTAATAGCAGGAGGTGGTTGATGAGGGATTTTACATTGAGACACTGAGACTCCTATAATGCTTCTCTTTCTTTAATAGTAACAAATAGCTGGAAACATTACATGAAACACTACCAAACGGTAACTCCCATGATACTTAGATTTGTAAAAGAACAGTGTCCTCAACCCCAACCAGTAAACGTCCTCTCCAGTACATAACTTCACATCTTCTTTCTGGCTCCTCTCTTTCTTTGCTGTTTGATGGTCAGGTTGAAGTTAACTTACCCTCCCTCTCATAATTAGTTGTCTGTGTTTGGAAATTCCGCTTTGTTTATATCTAGGCTACTTTCTTCCTTTCATTTCCTTCCCTGTTCACGGAGTAGCATCTGCCTGCGAGACCTTTTCAGGTAATAACCTCTTCTATATTCCTCACATCAACCAGCAATTGAGGGCCAACCCTTGTGGTGCATTCAGGGACGGGTGGGCCAGGCATCCCGACTTTGGAACCAAGCCCCACTTCTGCCTGACCTGCTTGCACCAATTTCAACCTTCTCGTAGACCCAAGATGAGGGAGAAACAGCCTCTGTATTGCTGTGCCAGCTTCTGAGGACTCACCGGCACAATCACATGGCTGCTTCTACACCTGGTGGCACCACCCCATTGTGCCTGCACCCATTTCGGTACTCACAAGGACTGGCAGTGTCATGTGATGGACAGTGCTCCCTCTGATTTTTTCAGTTCTTGGTGTTCTTATTATTTTCTGCATGCAGAGAAAGTATTTATCATGGTCATCACACTATGCCGAGCGGAGGATCCTGAACAGCATGACATACAACCCTAGTCTACATTATTAAGCACATTTTCTGGGCTTCTGTGGACGATACCATCTGACCAGGGATGTCTCTGAATTTTTAGAGCCCATTAAACAGAGACTTGACTTGCTCCTACCAGAGATGCCACACCCCTTGACCTAACCAGGGGAATTAACCAGTTGATGTGAATTAGAGCACTGGACAGGGTTCTACATGTCAAAAGGATTAAAATCTGGATATGAGAATAGTCGAGAACAAATGAAGTCAGACACAAAGGAGGGTCAAGATACCCTTGCCATGCCCTTGCCATAAAGGATCCTATGTAGAGGGCTCTTCTACAGGTAGATACAACTTTGATAAGCTTAGGTACACAGTACAGTTGAATTGTAAAATGTGTCCATTACTGTGGAAGAGGATGTTCATAGGGAAAGGGATGGATATATGTCATGGAGGAATCCAACATCAGAGAACGTGGAGCCATCTGTTGTCTTATAGTTTTTCGGCAGTCAGTGAATTTGGTTTGAAATAAGGGCATGAAGAAAGGGAAATATAGAAAGATTAGGGTGTCATTGGCATACAGATGACGCAAGAAGTAGAGGAGAAGAAAAATCAGTTAAGCGAGTAAAGTAGAGAACTGAAAATGAAGGAATCGTCAGGATATTTTCTGAGGGGGAAGTGTGAGGGTGGAGATGAGGTTAAATAGTACGCTGGTTTTTTCTAGTGAAGGGCAAAGGTCAGCACATTCTGAGGCGTTTTGTTTAGATGTCAGATTTCTGGCATCTAGATAAATATGCATAGATTTATGTTTTGAGAACATGAATGGCCAATCTCATCTAGGCCTGTGGGCGAGGGGCAAAGGTGTTGATTGAACAAATGTGATAGAGCTCAATGTAGACATTGGTGTACTGTAGAAGTGGTTGTAAGAGTGTTGTCAAGGTGTTGGTTTTCGAGCATTCTGGCTAGCAGTGAAAGACAGGTAGGACCTTTAGTTATTTGCATCCGGGAGGTCACTGCCAGGTTTTTTAAGTACTTGTGGGAGGAAAACAACTTTGTTTATCAGGTTTTATAAAAAGATATTAAATATTTTATAGAAATTAAATATTGAATTTAGGGTTGGGTAATGGTAAAGGTAAGTATGGGTAATTTTAGGGTTGGGGTAGGTAGTGATAAAGGAAGATTAGGAGGTAATTTAAAAAAAAGGAAGGCTTGATGTAAGTAAGTAAGTTTATTATGCATGATTAATAAAAACCGTTGCATATACATATCATTATACAAATTCATTTACACAAATTAGACATGATATTAAAAGGAATAAAAACCACAATATAGTACAAGCACGCTTAAGATGAAACTTTGAGCTTTCAAGCAATGGGTGAATATCAATAGCAGCAGTTTTTGAACAGATAATCCTCCATGGATTCATTCTGTAATGTCATATAAATGCCAAGAGAAGTGCATTTAAAAACACGTGTTTATAAAAAAAAGGGAAGTTTTTCTCATAAATTTGTGTTTGATTCTCCGGATGGTGCTTATCAGTCTAAATGTGCTGGTATTGTTCTTGCTCCCCCAGACTGTGACCATAGACTGAGTAAAGATGCAGCTTTCTACTGGTTAAAGTGGCAGAGCATCAGGTGTAAACTTATGTAGTGAAATTTTCACTGTACAAAATTTGCTGTGCAAAGTAGTCCTTTAATTTTAACAGCATTGCGTGGTTCTCTGATTGAAAGTGCAATGTGCATGTTGCATAAAGAGGCGAGGTTTTCGAAGTAATTGTAACAGCCTGTTCTAGTTCAGCATCGGGGGATAAAACCTTGGTGTTAAAATACGCGTGACATTGTTAAATTTTGTCAATTGTTGTTAATTTACTTGCCTGTTCTTTTCATTGCAAGGTGGCAGTTATGCCAGTCTCCTGTACTGCATTGAAGAATCGTGTGATGAAGCAGTCTAATTTCGTGGCAGTTGGATCAAAACAGGCCAGCAGGGCCTGTCTGCAAGTCCGAATGCCTTTTTGATTGAAGATGGGGCAGAGCATTGAGCGTCGATCATTCAGTAGGCTTGTACAAGAGCAAATTATGTGAAGAAGATCTTCTCTTCCATTACCACATAGGCGACCATTATTGACTCCTTGTTTCCCGATTCCATGGAGGTAGGTGAGGAAGAATCGGTCGGAGGTATGCCCAGGCTGTGTCACCAATATGTTGACTCCTGCATTCAGATATGGTTGCGGTTTGACGGCAACGTAATTGTTAAGAACAAACCAGCCATGAGCCCTTTCCGCCAATGCGGGTTTTTCTTTGATTAAAGAAACAGCTTTTGTGACTTTTGATACTACTTTTTTGAAGCTCGAGTGGGTCACTGAAGTCTCCCATAGGTTAATTCAGGCTTGGCTGCAGCAAGGAGTCTTGCAGGTACGCTCTGGACGGTGAGTTTTCCCGGAGTGACAGTTCAGCACAGAGATGAAACTTTGATGTGCCCTGCTCAGCTTCTTTGATCTTATGCCAGCTTTTTATAAATGCCCCCCTTCTGGCCAGGGTCTGTTTCTGTAAACCAAATTCTAACCGTATTTGTGCAGGTGAAGTGTAGTTTGGGAGGTGAAAGATCGTTCTGTAGGCTCTGGCGGTGACTTTGTCCAGATTGATTACATCCGTCCCTCGCATTGGCTCACTTCCATAATTTAACATTGAGAGGAGTTTTGTTTGAAGGACCTGGAGTAGAGGGGCTAGAGTACGGCCAGATGGTGCCTTTTTTAAAGACTTCATGGCTAACGTTGTTGTGTTGCCTTTTCGTCTCAGGGCTTCCTTTTGTGGTTTATAGGAACCTTTATTATCTAGTATAACTCCAAGATATTTATATTCAGCTACTGGTTCTTGGCGGTGTGCATCCAGATGCCAATGCAATTTTTTATTTTTGGTATAACTTATTGCCATTGTTTTTGTTTTCTTAGATTCATTTGCAGGCCATTCTCGTGTGCTGTCCAGTAAGTGCTATAGTCCGATAGGGTTCAACTTATTAAAACTAAGGGCCATATGTATCAAAATGTACATTTGCAATTCTCAAATAGGGATTTTTTGCGAATCGCTATTTGAGAATCGCAAAACGCTATGTATGTAGGATTTGCAAATAATTTTGCAATCCTACATATACCTTAATTGCGAATCGCAAATTGCGATTCGCAATTAAGGAATACCTCCCCATTCATTCCTATGGGCCTAGAGGCCCATAGGAATGAATGGCAAGACATTCTCAATTTGCGATTAGCAATTAGAGAATCGCAAATTGAGAATGCAATTTCAAGGTTGCAAGGGTGTCAAAGGACACCCTGTTGCACCCTGAAATAAGCATGGGTGCACATGTGGCGCACATACATGCCCTAAGGGCATGTATGTGCGCCACATTGCACTTTGAAAAATGCAAAAAAGTGCATTTTTCAAAGAAATCGCAAATTACCACCAACTTGAAGTTGGTTTTAATTTGCGATTCCTTAAAGCCAAATTGCACTTTTTTGTGCTTCTTACATTGCATTTAAGGAATCGCAATTTGCGATTCCTTAAATGCAATCGCAAAATAGGGAATTGCAAATTTTGCGATTCCTTATTTTGCGAGGCAGTTTTACATTCATACATACCACTGAGCCCAATTGCGATCGCAAACGGCGAAATTCTGCGAATTTCGGCATTTGCGATCGCAATTTGGAATGATACATATGGCCCCAGGTCATCTGCATAGAGGAGGTTGGAAAGAGCCATCTTTCCGAGTTTTGGAGCATGCGATATACAGTTATCCAACATCCCAGGTAAATCTGCCATAAAGAGATTGAACAGGGTGGGAACGAGGACGCACCGTTGTTGTAGCCCTTTAGTGGTGTTGATGCACTTCAAGAGGTGCATCTCGGCTCCCAGCTTGACTTTTACCCAAGAATCCATGTGTGATAAGATTCACAGAGGCTTCAGAGCATTCCCTCCAAAGAAGAGAGAAAAAATAAATAAGCAAATAAATATATATACATATAAATCGGGATGTACTTTACCCAGTGAAGTGCACTGTCATGGCATTGCTAAAGACGTGTGGATGTCGAAACGCGTCTGCCTGTAACTTTGGACCAATAAATTGGATTTGTGTAAACCCGAGAGTGCTCCATGTTCCCTGGGAACTTTATTGCTAGAGGTTATGACGTACAGTCACTACCACATATGGATGCACCCGCTCTGAAAAGTGTTCAACTGCTATTTAGTGACATTTGGTGGGTCGTTAAAAGAAACGCAGCTAGAACCGTCACGTGCCGAGAAGGCGAGGCACAGAAGCCGATACCAATCGTCGTTTACTAAAATGAAGAGGGTAAGTTACTGAACGAGCGCCTGCGATTGTGTCTTTCCTGATGGGGCAGTTACGGCTGAGCGAGGGGAAGAGAACACAAATAGAGTGGCATCGCTCCCTGTTTAATCAAGTACCAACTAAAATCGGGATGTACTTTACCCAGTGAAGTGCACTGTGGGACTTGTGTGCAACACACCTACTGCAGGATAGTCAACCAATGGGAGTGGTTGATGGACATATAAAAACTGACGATGGTGACCCAATCACCCCTAATGGCATTGATAAAGGCATATGGATGTCGAAACGCGTCTGCCTGTAACTTTGGACCAATAAATTGGATTTGTTAAACCCGAGAGTGCTCCATGTTCCCTGGGAACTTTGGTGGTAGAGGTTATGACAGCAGTCACTAGCACGTATGGATGCACCCGCTCTGAAAAGTGTTCAGCTGCTATTTAGTGACATTTGGTGGATCGTTGAAAGAAATGTAGCTAGAACCGTCACATGTCGAGAAGGAGAGGCACAGAAGCCAATACCAATCGTCGTTTACTAAAATGAAGAGCGTAGGTTACTGAATGAGCGCCTGCAAGTGTGCCTTTCCTGATGGGGCAGTTATGGCTGAGCGAGGGGAATAGAACACAAATAGAGTGGCATCGCTCCCTGTTTAATCAAGTACCAACTAAAATCGGGATGTACTTTACCCAGTGAAATGCACTGTGGGACTTGTGTGCAACACACCTACTGCAGGATAGTCAACCAATGGGAGTGGTTTATGGACATATAAAAACTGACGATGGTAACCCACTCACCTGTAATGGCATTGATAAAGACATATGGATGTCGAAACGCGTCTGCCTGTAACTTTGGACAAAGAAATTGGATTTGTGTAAACCCGAGAGTGCTCCATGTTCCCTGGGAACTTTGGTGGTAGAGGTTATGACATGCAGTGACTAGCACATATGGATGCACCCGGTCTGAAAAGTGTTCAGCTGCTATTTAGTGTCATTTGGTGGATCGTTAAAAGAAATGCAGCTAGAACCGTCACGTGCTGAGAAGGAAAGGCACAGAAGCAGATAACAATCGTCGTTTACTAAAATGAAGAGGGTAAGTTATTTAACAAGCGCCTGCGGTTGTGCCTTTCCTGATGGGGCAGTTATGGCTGAGCGAGGGGAAGAGAACACAAATAGAGTGGCATCGCTCCCTGTTTAATCAAGTACCAACTAAAATCGGGATGTACTTTACCCAGTGAAGTGCACTGTGGGACTTGTGTGCAACACACCTACTGCAGGATAGTCAACCAATGGGAGTGGTTGATGGACATATAAAAACTGACGATGGTGACCCACTCACCCCTAATGGCATTGATAAAGACATATGGATGTTGAAACGCGTCTGCCTGTAACTTTGGACCAATAAATTGGATCTGTGTAAACCAGAGAGTGCTCCATGTTCCCTGGGAACTTTGCTGGTAGAGGTTATGACAGCAGTCACTAGCTCATATGGATGCACCCGCTCTGAAAAGTGTTCAGCTGCTATTAGTGACATTTGGTGGATTGTTGAAAGAAACACAGCTAGAACCGCCACATGCCGAGAAGGAGAGGCACATAAGCCGATGCCAATCGTCGTTTACTAAAATGAAGAGCGTAAGTTACTGAACGAGCGCCTGTGAGTGTGCCTTTCCTAATGGGGCAGTTATGGCTGAGTGAGGGGAAGAGAACACAAATAGAGTGGCATCGCTCCCTGTTTAATCAAGTACCAGCTAAAATCGTGATGTACTTTACCCAGTGAAGTGCACTGTGGGACTTGTGTGCAACACACCTACTGCAGGATAGTCAACCAATGGGAGTGGTTGATGCACATATAAAAACTGACGACGGTAACCCACTTACCTGTAATGGCATTGATAAAGACATATGGATGTCGAAACGCATCTGCCTGTAACTTTGGACCAATAAATTGGATTTGTGTAAACCCGAGAGTGCTCCATGTTCCCTGGGAACTTTGGTGGTAGAGATATATTAAAACACCGGTGCACGTCCAGGGGAGGCTTCCCAGCACCATATAAACGTTGCAGCTTCCTGACTCAGCCGAGTTTGAGGAAATGACATGAACTCTAGACGGGTTGCAAATTCATCGTGGTTTATTTCCCATTCTAGGAATGCTTCTCAAACAGCATACATCATGGAGAAGATTGGTTACCCGACCCGTTTCAGCGTGACACACACCTTGCTCGTTTCGTTATTTGTTACTCTATTTAAAACACTATCTTTATTTGTTCACAAAGACACATAATAAATGAAACATAGAAAAGGTGATGGGAGTGTGTTTGTAATAAGTCAACCCACTAGCAATAGTTCAGGGTAGCACTAAAAGCCATCGTTCAGTCAATCAATTTCATCTTTATTTGGCTGGGATACAGCCATAAAAGTACAGGATAACTTTTTAAAATATACATAAAAAGCAGAAACTAGTAAAAATTGCTTAATACAATCTCACTTGTTATAAAGTGCAATGTGCTTCAGAGCATTAACACAGTACATTGATCTAAATTTGCACCCTTGCAAGATTAACAGCAACAGCAATAAAAGTATTTTTCTACTTAATCAGACAACTTAATCAGAATGCATGGACAATCTAAAGTGTTCAGCTTCCCTTAAAAATATACTAACATGAAAACATTTTTCATCATTGTGTAATTGTTTTAGAAAGAGCATTAACTGAGTGCAGTGCATTAGGGTTCTCGATTTAATAAAAGGCATTAAAAACATTTTGGTATAATTCTGATAAAAATCGCAGAAAAAAGAAAAATGTATGAACTGTTTAAAAGTGTTGTTACAGGGGCACATCACACTGATTCTAAATTGTGTGGAAAACCTGAGGGAAAGCAAAGTATATATTTTATTGTATCTGCACGAAAGAACAAAAAACATTCCCATCTTCCTCTCCCACCCCGCAAGTAGTTTCTAAGGGGCATATGTATCACAAAACAGTTTTGCGCGTCCTTAATAGCGAATTTTAGCGAATCGCTATTAAGGACTCGCAAAATTAAATGTATGTAGGAATCGCAATATTAATTGCGATTCCTACGTATTCCTTAATTGCGAACCGCAAATTGCGATTCGCAATTAAGGAATACCTTCCCATTCATTCCTATGGGTCTAGAGGCCCATAGGAATGAATGGGAAGACATTCGCAATTTGCGAGTACCCATTAGGTACTCGCAAATTGCGAATGCTAATTCATGGAGTGCAAGGGTGTCAAAAGGACACCCTGTTGCACCCTGAAATGAGCATGTGTGCACATGTAGCGCACATACATGCCCTAAGGGCATGTATGTGCGCCACATGGCACTTTGAAAAATGCAAAAAAGTGCATTTTTCAAAGAAATCGCAAATTACCGCCAACTTGAAGTTGGTGGTAATTTGCGATTTCTTAGGGCAAAATCGCACAACTTGGGTGCTTCCTGCATTGCATTTAAGGAATCACAGTTTGCGATTCCTTAAATGCATTCGCAAAATAGGACATTTTGCGATTCCCTATTGTGCGAGGGCCTTTTGGGATGATACATCCCAAAAGGCTTTTACCCGTTCGCAAACGGGCCGATTCTGAGAATCGGCCCGTTTGCGAACGGGAAAAGGGCTTGATACATATGCCCCTAAGAGTATTATCATGATTCAGGGGAAGGTATGCCGAAAAAGAGGTCTTTGATATTTCTGTGCTTAGCCTCTTTTCCTGAGTATGACTTAACAATAAGGACCGAACATACTTCCTGCCCAGTGGCACACAGGTTTCAATGTCAATAAATGCTTGGTGAAGACCAATGGCGATAAAAGATTTTCAGCAAATGCTATCCACGGGATATCTAAACCTTTATTGAAAGCTAAACAATCTTTTATGATGTCTCTAGCTAGGGATGCCTCTTCTTTTTTCCTGATTGAAAGCCGACACGGGGGAGGGGGTCAGATTTGAGGGAGATCAGTCCATAGAAAGAGGGACTGAGAGGAGCTTATGACAGAAGTGGTTTTCTTCTGTCTGGATTGCTGATAGATCCCTAATGCCCCAAACTCATGCCCCGTAAACTGCAACCAGTACGTTTTGCATAGAGTAAATTTGCAGCATGGAAGCGAATGCACAGCAACCAGGTGGAAAGGTAAGCTGAAGAGTGAACCAACTGCCCCTGAGAGCTTCGTTCTCAGCTCAATGATGTTAGGTATCCATGAACCCTTACAGCTAAAAACCACCCCCAGTTAGGAGAATGTATTAGTGCTAACTAGGCGGTTGGATCCGACCACAATGCTTTAGAGGGGTATGCACTTCAGTCCACATGCCATGACAAAAGATTTTGAGAAATTTTTCAGCAATTTGAGGGATCCCATAAACTCCACAAATGATTTGACCAGTAATCTAACGGCTCTTGTTGTCCGTGCCAATAAAACTGCATTATCTGCACATAACAAAACAAGGTATGCAGTGCCAAGGACCATAGGAATGTTTGGCGTACATGATGTTAAATGTGTGCCGAGTTTGTTGATATACAGAATGAACAGCAGAGGAGCGAGTATGCAGTCCTGGTACACCCTGCGCCCAATGTGGATCTCTCTTGTGAACTCTCCTCCTTGGCCAAACCTCACTCTTGCATTGGTGTTCATATGCATAGAAGCCAGGAGGCGCACAAGTGATTCCTCAAGCCCCATGTCTAATAGTGCTTGCCAAAGCCTAGAACGGTTCACACAATCGAATGCCATAGTTAAGTCCATAAATGCTAAGTACATTGTTATTTTGCCTATCATTTCACCTCAGTTTTCCCCTTGCTATATGCAAATCAGTTTTCACCCTGCTCCTTATGGGACCAGACCAGCCTGAACAGCCAAGCCAGGTTGTCACTAAAACGAAAGACAAGCAAGCCAGGACCAGTTTCGCCCTAGTTATGGGCTCATCAGCCGGGTACAGGTTGGTTCCAGTGACATAGTGACCATTGGACCCACGTCAGGGGATACCCATGCCACTTTGGCCGGTAAATAAAACAGACAAAATGTGATGGGAGGCTACTTGTAATAAATCTGACCACGGGCAATAGCTTGGGGTAACACTCCAACTCATTGTTATCTTGCTCACTATGCCACCTCAGCTTGGACCCAGCTATATGGAAAATATTTTTCACCCTGCTCCTCACGGGAACAGTGCAGGCCAAACTGGCAAGCCAGGTCCTCCCTAAATTGGAACACAAGCAACCCAGGAGCAGTTTTGGATTAGTTATGGACTCATCAGCTGGGTACAGGTTGGTTCCAGTGACACACTGAGCACGGGATCTACGTCTGGCCATACCTATAAAAAACACAAGAGGTGATGGGAGGCTGCTTACAGAGCGGCTTTGACCTAGTTATGGGCTCATCAGCTGGGTACAGCTTAGTTACAGTGACAGTGTGAGCACAGGACCCATGTCTGGCCATACCCATGTCATTTATGTCAGTATATGAAACACACAAAAGGTGATGGGAGCATGCTTGCACTACGTATAATCACTGGCAATAGCTCGAGGTAACACTCCAACCCATCCGTCTTTTTCTCACCATGACACCTGATTTTGGACCCAGCCATATGCAAATCAGTGTTGCCCCTGCTCCTCATGGAACCAGTCCAGGCCGAACTTCCAAGCCAGGTTCTCCCTGAACCAGAACACAAGCAACACACAACAGGTTTTGCCATAGTTATGGGATCATCAGCCTGGTACACTTTGGTTGTAGTGACAAAGTTAGCCCGGGAGCCATGTTGGGGCATACCCATCCCACTTAGGGCGGTACATGGAACACACAAAAGGTGATGTAAGGCTGCTTACAGTAAGTCTAACCACTAGCAATAGCTCGGGGTAGCACTCCAACCCATCTTTCTTTTGCTCAGCATGCCACCTCAGTTTGGACCCAGCCATATGGTAATCAGTCTTCACCCTGCTTCTCATTTATCACCCAGCATGGTGTAGATAAATATTGTGCTTCTCCGACTGTAAATTGTAGTTAAAGCCCAAAAGGAATACATTATAACTAACTACATTTTTTACATAAAATCCTCCTGTTGGTCTTGCAATGTGTTTTGGTTCCTTAATACTGTCAAATGTCCCCCAAAAATTTGAATGCCATCATTAGTGTTAAATTTGTACTTCCAAACTGTGTTTAAAATCACACATCAATTTTGCAGGTAATTTAAATAGTATTTGCATAACTCTAGCAGTATTGGTCTGTATTTGTAGTGGAATAGAAAAAATAATGCAATATTAATGTGTGTTACAGGTCAATTGTGCTTATTAGGTTGCATGCTATTAGTTGATGCTACCATATAATTAAAATTTGTCTCTGTTTGACATATCGTTTCAAGAAAGCACCCAGTACATAACATATGAATGGTGGCTTTCCCTTCTAATCCTATCCTTTATTGGTTTACATAGTCATATGACCTTAAAAATCACTGAAATAATTGTAAGTATGTTCTTAAAGTCTACAGTCCTGTCTATTTCATATATACTGTGCTACTTTACAACTGGTTGGGCTATGTTAGTAGGCCAATCTTACATATAACTAATCACACTATTTCTTTTATACATGTAATATCGTAAATATTATGTAAATGGACAGTGTTGTAGACCAGCACATCCATCTTTCACTTTCCTACATTCAGTCAGTTTTTTTTTAAGGTTTGTACTACTCTTCAAACAAGATGGTTTGTGTGTGGATCATTGGTTACAGTTATATTTTTTGAGCTTGAGAGTATGCCAAGAAGCATGGAATTGAGCAAAATGTGGGTTTGCCAAACCTCGAAATCACATGAGTGGCTGAAAGAGGTTTAAGGTTGAATAACATCCTACCTCTTGTTTTTTCTCTTACTGATTGTGAGTATCCTCATTTTATAATTATTAATTTTGGAGGCAATGATATTGGTCACCTCACTGGTGTTCGAATTGAAATTGAGATGAAAGGGACGTTTACATCTTTAATGACTATTTCCTCGCACCCATTTTGTGTTTTCAAATATTTGCCAAAATATAAAATGGAAGTACTCATTAGAAAATGTGGGAAAGTATGAGAAAACGCTCAGACATATACACAAAACCATGTCTGCCTTGCTAAGAGATCACAGCATGTCTTCGATATATCACCTAAACATTGTCTTTTCACAAGCTGACCTATATTGTGCTGATGGTGTACATTTTACCTCTGGTGGCAATAAGGTGTTCATTAATAATATCTGACAATTCCTGCTCATGCATATCTAAATCCAAAGCACACACTTGTAATTAAAGGCTTTTTTAAGAGCCAACCTAAGAAGATGAGTAAATATAAAAACATATGGGTCCTTTTAAAAAAAATACTTTTGTGGTACCGCAGTACTCTCTAGATACTTGTGCGATAGTGTCGTGGTACTCCGTATTTAAACAAAAAAAGAACATATAGGCATTTGCACATATTATTCCCTTTCAATCAGTAGTATAGTAAACTAACACTACTTAACAGTAGAACACAGAGCTTGGTTTTAAAATGATTGTTGAGGTATATTGCAAAACACTGGCAAACTGCTCAACAAAACAACATGGTTGCCTTCATGGTTTGGAAAAGAACACATTAGCCAATCAGATAGTCTTTTGCCATCACTATGTACAGTGGTAGTACCGCGATACTGCCACAGCCACAGATATCACAAAAGAATTCCTTATAATTTAACATTTATGTACTCTACTTCCCTGCCCTACCCCACAGAATCGTCTGTGCCCCATACTATGTAATACTACTAATAACAAAAATCCAGTTGATGGTTTTTGCGATCCGCGAAATACAAAAATCTATGTAACATGCATTGGATTTCAAGTCCATTTTGGGACCCCCTTTTTTCTTTGCACCCCCTTGCCCAAATGCTTAGAAACTTTCAGTCCTCCCAAAATGAAACGGGGGCAGCAGGTCTGCAAATATTTTTGCACATTCGTTAACTGGGTTCAAAGTTATTAAGGGGCAAAAATCAGGCAAAGCCCTATCTCTGGTCACCTTAACTATAACTAGAGTGACTCCAACCACTCTGTAATATATATATGTACGTATGTGTACACATACCTATAAGTGTGTGTTTGTTTGTGTCTATATATATATATATCTATATATATCTATACATATATATATAGGTTTTACAAACCTTAAATATAGTTATCATGCATGCTAAAGAAGGCATGCATTGTAAAGGCATGGGTGGTATAGGCAGTTGTTGTAATGTCATACATGTGTTTTTATCGGGCAAGTTTCGGAACGTTGGGTCGTAGGAATTTTGGGGATTCCCAAAAAGTCAATTGAGTGATTTTAGGCACAGTTTGAGGTATGCCAGGCATTACAGTAAGAAACCATGATGGGAATTATGCAAGGCTTTACAGGTGACTAGCTTTAAAAAATGTGTGAATTTGGTATGTTTCCCTGAGTGGCAGCTAAGCCTGGGACAAAATACCACAACTACCCCTATTGCTGATGTCTGCACGTTGCGTTATTGGGACTTTTGTGTTTCGGGCACTTTGTCGAGCCACACAAGTGGGGTAGCATTTCTATCTGGAATAGTGTGGGAATGCTGGGTGATATTAAATTTGTAGATCACCGCAGATTCTGCAACTTTCTCTCACATAAATGTTAGGAAAATGCATGATTGTTTTGTCAAAGTCTTAGGTTTGAAGGGCACTGTGAATAAGACAATGTCATGGGATCCACACAACTTACACTTTCTGACTCCCCTAGCTTGTCCAGTTTTCTGGAATATCTGGGTTTGGTAGGCTTGCATGGCTGGTGGCTGAGCACGGGTCTGAATAGTGCAGGGATTCAGCATGACAAGTAAGAGAAAATGTGGATTTACCCCCACACCGTTGGCCCATATGTCAAAACTGCACCCAAAATAATCCACATTTCCTCTTGCAAAGACAAAGATTGGACAGTCCTAACTTCATAAGTTTGGATACTTCACAGTCTTAAAGACAGTACTTGTAAAATACCTTTGTGAATAGCAAACCCTCATATACTTACAGAAAAGTGTAAGTTTACCTTTGTGAATCAGACCCACTGTCTCCAGACCTGTACAACTGTATACTAGCTTAATTCATTCTGGGGGTTCTAGGCATATTTTCATTGCATGATAGAAATGTAAAAATACCATAATATTAATGATTTGTATATAAATATTTCAGGATTACAGACACTGTCTGTAGTAACCTGGATTAAGGTGGTCAACTTAGTAATGTAAAAAAAGAAAAGAAAAATGTATTCATAACCACATAAATAAAACAACATTTTTATTTATACAGACAAAATAAATTAAACTGCATTCTGAAATGACAAGTGAAAGAAAAAAGAAATAACTTGGAAAAACTACAATAAACAAAAAAAAAAACTCAAGAAGAAAATAACCGACATAAGTATAAAATGTAAAACATGAAAAATGTATTTAAACTAATAAATATATATTTTTTGCATTCACAAAATAATTATATGTCAGGCACAGCAACGTATATTACATCACGAAAAGGGAAACCCCTACCTACTAAACCACATTTGTTACATTTATAGTAAAGGAAGTCGCAGAAATTAAAGAACGCACCGGAAATGTACAGTGGTTGCTATGAGAGACCAACCACTGCTAACAACAGAGTATAAAAAGTTAAGAAACATAACTTCCCTCACAACATAAAAGAAGTGCAAGCCTGAAGAGTAATGCAAGTCCTAAGTGAAGCTGGAACAATTTTCTCTGCCTCAAGAGGAATAATATGAAACAATATAACACCAACTTTTCCTGATGAAACAATAGGACAGCCATCAACTATTCATAATTTAAAAAGACTCATAAATACAATCAGAAGAACCACCAGTCAAGCCACTGAAGACCCAAGTGCCTTTCAAGAAACAGAAACTAAAATTCACTCTTACAAACCAAAACGTCATACTCTATTACACAGAAAACAATGATAAACGCATATAGTTTTCTGCGCAGCCATTAACTTACTCATCCTCATTCAATGCACTATCTGGTTGATGGCTAGGACCTTTAAATCTAGCTGCCGCAAGATTCACTCAAATATACACAATTCACGGGCAACACCAACATACTAATATGCACCTCATATATACTCCCTTGCCCAACAGCTCTATGTGCTACAAACTGCTAACAATAATACATTTGCCATGGACTTTGAATAAGCCATGATACAAACAATTCTATACACAAGCAACAAAACAAGGCTGTTACTATCATTTTAACCCCTTTACTGGTGAGGCATCCCCCACTGCTTCGGTGATGAGCATTTGTTTGATATTTGTGCATAAGTCTTCATAACATTTTCCCACAAAAGGTATTCAGTCCACATTTGCTTCATTCTTTCAAACATGGGTGGAATTCTAAAGATAGCAAGGGTTTGTGTAATCCCCTGGAGTGAACCAAGAAAATAGCCCCAAATAAAAAAAAAAAAATGAGGAAAATAGTGTTGTGCAAGTAAGTGTATCAATTATTTTTTAAACGGTATCAATAAAAAGTTTGCTGTGCTAATGAATGAGAAATGGGTATGTAGGAAACCTATGCCTTTTTGAAATGTGCCCAGGATACCGAGTTCTGCAATAGTGGTTATTTGAACAACTCTGAATTTGGGGTTACCCATACTATCATGTGATTTAGATAACATTTTACAAAATGTGCTATTTATTGCTCATTGATAACAACAGTATCCCACTTGTGTGGCTAGTTCTATCACCCAGGATAGGACAGCCCCAAAAATGCAATGTGAAGATATTTTTGCCCTGAAAAAATGGACCATTTTGGCAATGTGGGTAGCTGAGGTATTTGGGCCCGAGCTCGCCTACCACCAAGGGAAACCTACCAAACCTAGTTTTTCTGAAAAGTAAGCACCGAAAGGAGTCCAGAGTGGTGTGACTCTAGTGGATATCACTGTGTTTTCGTATCCAGAATGCACTGAAAATGCCAAACTTTGGCAAACATTACATTTTTCTTATATTTCTGTGAGTAAAAGTACAGGACTCTGTGGGGATCCACAAAATACCTACCACCCAGCAGTCACGGTTCTCTCAATAAAAACGATATCCCACTTGTGTGGCTGGGTATATTGCCCGCAAAAGGAAAGACCCGAAATACCAACATACAGACAACAAATTTTTGCATTGCAAATTAATCGATTCTAGTTTTAGGGTAGCTCCAATGGGGAGACAGCGTTTACAACGCTGGTAATACCACGCGGGTTGATAATAACGCGGACGTTACATCGTCCGCGTTGTTACCACGCATGGCATTACATCGCAAGTCGTTTCAACGACTTGCGCTAGGTGGCGTGCAACACCAGGGAATGTGTTGGATTTTAAATCCAACACCTTCCCTGCTGTTGCGCAAACTGGAGTAGGAATAGTAATTTATACTATTCCTAAGTCCAGCGCACCATCTAGCGCAAGTCGTTGAAACGACTTGCGATGTAATGCCATGCGTGGTAACAACGCGGACGATGTAACGACCACGTTGTTACCTACCGCGGGGTAACACAACACGTTGTAACATCACATATTCCTCCAGTGACCACCCATGGAAATCTACGAATCTCAGACATTTCTGAAAACTAGACACCCAGGCGACTCTGGAATTTTGCGACTTGCATGGATCCAGACACATTTTCTAACCCAGAATGCCCTGCAAACGTCAAGTATTGGTGAAAATCACACATTTTCTTCACCTTTCTGTGAGGTGAAGTTCTGGAATCTGCAAGGGTTCACAAAAGTCCTACCATACAGTGTTCCCACATGTCTCCCAATAAAAAAGGTACCACCACTTGTGTGGGAGGGCCTGTCATCCATAACAACAACCGGTTCAAACCATATAAAGTCTAAGTGGTATCAATGAGGTGTTCACATGATTACAGTTTTGGCCTGTCCTATCTACCATTCCTATTATGCATGTTAGAATATTAGATCCACCCACACATAAGGGAGTAGCCTTTCAATTGGGGGAAGAGTGTGTATGCACGGTGGTAAGACTTTGGCAATTTGCTGAAAGTGCCAGAGTTTTCTTTCAAATAAATATGGGACCATAGACTTTTTTGACAAATTATTTGACTTTCCTAGGGACTTCTGGGTAAGAAAACATGCTGGAATCCACACAAGCAACAATACCCTCGATTCCCATTGGTATCTATTTTTCAGGCATCTCAAGGGCTGGTAGGGTTCTCTTATTGCCGCCTGACTCAGAGCCAGAATAGTTTAGCAATTCACCATTGCAGTCGCGGCTGCTGCAGGTAAGAGCGGTGGGGTCGGGTGGGGGATTTGAGAGACGACCACGAGGAAAATTAATTATTTATTTAATTTTTCCTCGTGGTCGTCTCTCGAAATCCCCCTACCCGGCCCCACTGCCCCACTGCCTCACCACTCTTACCTGCAGCGGCCGTGGCTGCACCATTGCAAGTAAGAAGAAATGGGTGTTTACCCCCTCTGTGCCAGGTCATATGTCCAAACTACACCCAAAAGAATCCTAATTTCCTCTTGCTTGCAATGGGTATGGACATGCTGTAGGCCCCTGGGGGAAGCAGGGGGCAAAAAGACTGCCAGGGCACTAGGGGTGGGAGTGCAGCCTGATGCTAAGACATGCTCCCTGCAACCCATTTTCTCTGGGTCTAGTGCGCTCTTTAGGGGCTATGCGCAAGGTCCTATGATAGGATGGGCTGCCACATCCCATTTTGAAAATAAAATAAACATATTCCTTTGTATAGTAAATATTGGTGGCCCCTTTAGGGGGTGAGAGTCAGGCCCTATGCCTGGGTGGGTCATCCCTTTTTAAAACATGTGTTTAAAGTAATCTCTGGTGTCTAGTGGGTTTTCTGCACCACCCACCCCCACCCCAAGAGGGCAGATTCAGGGTAAATCCCCCATTCTGCTTTCCACAAGCGCAGAAAGATGGTGAGATCATTTAGGCATTAGTGCCATGGCTTGATACGAGGGTAGGCAGCCTACCCTATTTTCTTCTTTACCCCCTTTTCAACCCGTGGCAGTTGGGTTGGGGGTAATGTCATTGACTGCTTCCACTTTCACATTGTGTGACATCATTGATCTTTGCACATTGTTTGTCACACAGTGTGGAAAAAATATTCTTCTCTTGAGATTATTTCAAAAACAGAAAATACTATTGGTGCAAGCACCAGAAGATTTTCTCTGCATATGCAGAGGAAGAGATGTTTAAGTCCTCTGCACTGTATATGTAGTGTGAAGGACATGAACCTCTCGTTCTCCATAGTTGTGCAAATGATCAAGCTTTGGGGAGATACCTCCAAAGATCTACACTGAGTATAGTATATTCTACCAGTGCACAATTTGCATATGAAGTGAAAAAAAACGAATAGCCCCGGCTTATGCACTGCTGACAGAAGTCAAACAACCACGCTGATTAATTAGTAGAGTCTACATTTTACCAGGCAAATAAGGAAAAATGATGGCCCCTGTTAGACATGTCAGCATTAGGGTGGCCTTAGCCCAAACCTTTTGCCTACTACCTCAAATTTGTGCTGGATGTTTGCTTTTGTTGGCCTTAGGACTCTGTGCACTTTACCACTACTAACCAGTGCTAAAGTGATTGTGCTCACTCCCCTAAACATGGTTTGTAGGAAAGTAGGATCTGCTTCTATGGTTACCCCACCTTTTTGCCTGGTGCTAAGCTGTATTTGACTAGTCTGACTGGGATCCTTAATTACTGTGTCTGGTGGCTCAGTGGACTAATGCATCCATTGCAGGAGCCTGTGTTTGACCGCATGGTCACAGGTTCAAATGCCAGTGTGTCCACTTAGCCTTTCATCCATCTGAGGTCGATAAAATGAGTACCATTGAGTTGGGTAGCAATAAACATCTGTTAATCAGTTCCAAGATACCTCCGGGTGAACGTGCGCTCTACAAATGCACATGTTATGTTATCCTGCTAATCAGGACCCCCATCTATCTGCTTTTGCCCTAAATTGTTATGTTAAGTACTTAGGTACACCCCAGATTGGATACTGGGGTACCCTTATAAGTCCCTAGTATATGGTACCCATGTACCCAGGGCATAGGTACCCCTGAAGAAGTTGAGGCCATACCTTTTTGCACTCACTTCATTGTTCAGACAGACCATAAGCCCCTCTTATGGCTTAAACAGATGAAGGGTGAAAACCCCAAACTTTTGAGGTGGTACATTTCCCTACAGGGGATGGACTATACTGTGGAACATAGACCTGGGAGTAACCATGCCAATACAGATGGACTCTCCAGATATTTCCACTTAGAAAATGAAGACTCAACTGGGCAAGGTTAGTCTCATCTCCTTACGTTTGGGGGGGTTGTGCAGGAAAGTAGGATCTGCTTCTATGGTTACCCCCACTTTTTGCCTGGTGCTAAGCTGTATTTGACTAGTCTGACTGGGATCCTGCTAATCAGGACCCCAGTCTATCTGTTTTCTCCCTAAATGGTTATGTTCAGTACTTAGGTACACCCCAGATTGGGTACTGGGGTACCCTTATAAGTCCCTAGTATAAGGTACCCACGTACCCAGGGCATAGGTACCCCAGAGGTCTCCCATGGGCTGAAGCATGTATTATGCACCCATGAGAGACCATTCAAAATGGAACTACAGGCCTGCTATTGCAGCCTGTGTAAGTTGGTGCTAGCACCACTTACTACAGATAGGTTTCCTATATCTGGGGTCACTTATTTATTTATCCATTTAAGAGCGCCTGGTTACACCACCGGTGTGTCCCCGCGCTAGAAACAGACTCTCCGTGAGGCAGCGAAAAAACTCTCAGCGAGATGCTAATGGTCTTTGACAGTGGTTCTAGTAGGTCTAGTCTGGTCGGCGGTTGGGAACAGCCATGTCTTTAGATTTTTGCGAAAGGAGGTTTCACAAGATTCTGCTCTTATGTCCGGAGGCAGTGTGTTCCACGTCTTGGCTGAAAGATATCTAAAGGAACGTGCACCCATTCTCACTTTCTGTATTCTCGGCACCGTCACCAATGCCATGCCTTTGGATCTTAGATTCAGGCTCGGTGTGTAGGGTGTTACCAATAGTTGCAGATACCTTGGACCTTTTTTTGAACAGGATTCGGTGACAGTAGCACATTGCCTTAAACATGATTCTCTTTTCCACCGGCAGCCAATGCAATTCTACCAGCGCCTTCATTGTGGATGTTCTTTTTGGGAGGTTCAGCACTAAGCGGGCTGCTGCGTTTTGCACTGACTGAAGTTTTGTTAGCCCTTTTTTAGACGCACCCAGATATAGAACATTGCCATAGTCCATCTGGGAGGTAACTAAGGCATGTACTATTGTTTTCCTTGCGCTAGATAGTAATAGGTCGAGGAGTTTTCTCAGGACTTTAAGGGTCCCGAAGCATTTCCCTGCCACTTTTCGGATTTGGCTGTCAAATTGGAGTCGAACCACACTCTGTAAGTGGCCCCACGTAAAGGTTGAATAGCGTCGGGCTCAGAATTGAACCCAGTGGGACTCCTTGAGACAGGGGAAAACTCTTAGATGTGTGTGTCTGTTGTGTGACTTGAAAACTCCGCGAGGAGAGAAAGGATGTCATCCAGCATAGCGCACTGTCCCTAACGCCACATGTCTCTAATCTTTGGAGGAGAAGGCCATGTGAAACGGTGTCAAAGGCCGCACTGAGATCTAGTAAGATCAGTGCAGCGGTCTGCCCTTTATCTGCATATTGTCTCATTGTTTCAGTGGCTAAGAGCAGTGTAGTGTGCAGCTCTGAAACCTGATTGTGAGGGGTGCAGTAGATCATTCTTGTTAATATGGCTAGTTAGCTGCTTATTTGCTACTTTCTCTGCAATTTTCGCAAAGAAAGGTAGTAGCGAGATGGGGCGTAAATTTTCTAACACCGCATGATCAATTGACAGCTTTTTTTTTAGTGGACATACTATCGCTTGCTTCCATTTTAGGGGAACTTCTCCCAGCTGAAAGGAGCGTGCTGCTATCTCAGAGATATATAGCATAATGATGTTTCCTCCCTGCATGAGAATCTCTGGGCGAGCTGGATCTAGTGGGGATCCGGATTTGATTCTGCTTGCTGTGATCTTCAGCTCTTCTAGCTCCTGCACCTTAAATTAGTCAAGGGTCTCTCCCTTGAATATTGTATCTTGCCTACATTCTGGGTTCTTATCCTGACGTGCTTCTGCTGGAAAAGTGTCATATATTTTCGCCACTTTTTCTGCAAAGTAATCGGCCATTTTATTGCCATTCTCCATTGAGGAAGTAGTTAAGTTATTTAAATTCTTGCGTGATTTGCACTTAAAACCTATAAGTCACCCCTAAGTCACCCCTATAGCAGGCCTTTGCAATCCTGAAGGCAGGGTGCTTGGTTCTAAGTGAGAGGGTGCCCCTGCATGAGCAGGACACCCCTGCAGCCTACGGAGTCCATTCTCCCGGGTTGTCAGTGAAGCATCCATATACTATATAGAGGGGCAGCGCGTAATTACGCGATGACCATCTCGAAACTGGCTGCAATGAATCCTATCATGTTTGGTATTAAACATGTTGGAATCATACCCCCACACCGTAAACGGTGTGGGAGGTATAATTCCAAGCACTGGAATAGCCCTCCGTTAGGCTTTCAGTGTTCCCGGTACCAGCCTTCTTGACCCGGGCAGCACAAAATGGGTGCTACCGACCAGAGACACGATTCTTCCCTCCTGCTGCTGAGCCAAGCTCGAGCAGGGGAAGGCAGAACAATAGGCATTCTGTCACAGGGAGGTGTGACCACCTCCCAGACAGGATTTAGTGTATTGGGGTGGGGTGGGTGTGCTTGCCAGCGCCATCAGTCTGCATGAGGGGCACATTTGGTGTCCCTGTGCATAGTCCAGTTCAAACCAGTCCTGGGAGCCGTTGGCTCCCGCTCTGGCGCGAAACTGGACAAAGGACATGGGAGTAACCTCCCCCCTTTCCAGACCCTCCCCTGGGAGGGTCCCCTGAATCTTCCCAACCCTTTCTCTAGGGTACTTAAGGGCTTGCCTGGGTGTAGATCCCTAGATTCGTTGTGGGATAAGATTCAGATCAGACACCACTTCTTCTTCTACCGTCTGGGCACTCTGGACTTCGCTGGACTTTGTTTGGGCTCTACTTCGTCCCCCTTCCAGTCTGCTGCATCGTCTGTGCATCATACAGAAACCTTTCAAGGCCTGTGAAGCATCAAAGACACTTGAAGGAATCTCTCTTGGAGTGAAGGAGTCACTCGCCTGCATTCGCAGGCACTGCAACTAAGTCAACCGGTCTGCTGATCCTGAGCTCCTCCGGACTCCGTAAGGTTCTGCAACACAGGTGGTAGTTTCCACAGCTCATGAGACCTGCCCTGCCCTCTCACCAAGTTTGAGGCCAGTATCCCGTGTGTGGGTTGCAATAACTGAACCCCTGTGCACCACATCAACTTGCAGTTGCAAAGGCTTGTTGGCTTCCTTCCAAGAAGATCTTTGGGCTTCAAGTAACCCCAACCTCGAGCACCTCCAGTGACTAGAATCTTCAGCCACATCGTATCGTGTGCATCGTGGCCTGCATCTTTTGGTGAGCTGCTTGAGGTCCTCTCGTGACTCCAGTGCCTCCGGCCTGTGGGTCCACTTGAGGGTCACACTTGTTTCTTTTGGGCTCCCCTGATTGCTCTGGGCCTTCCCTGACTCTGCTTGTGGTGAGTCCCCTGGACCTTGCTGGTCCCGACGTTGCTCCTTCTTCACTTCCTGCACTGGTTGCATTTGCCAAGGCTTGTTGGTGCTCCCGCCAGACAACGACCCCTCAGCACTCGACATCCTTCGTGGGACAGCTTGTGCATGGCTCCTGGTCCTCCTTAGCATCGCCTGGTCCTCACAGCTGTAGAGTCAAGGTCATCGTCACCCATCCTGCAACACCCGACATCAGAGGGCATTAGTCTTCCAAGTCTCCTGGTCACTCCTGAGTGACATAGATTCTGTCCCCTCTGCTTGCAGGTACCTATCATCAAGAATCCACCTTCGTATTCCACCGGACACTTTCTCCTTCTTCAGCAGCAGCACTTTCCTGAAGTCCTCCATTGGGTTCGACGGCGGTTTCCGACACCACTTCACATGTATGCACTCGGCTTCCCTGGTGTAGGTAACGTGGGTACTAGGGTATCCACGGGTGGGGTGGCTCTCCAACCTTCTGTCTTCCACTGGGTTTTTTAAGGGTCCACTGGGAAGGGTCCTTAATCTTGAAAACTTCAACCGCGACTTACATATAGAGTTGTACGAAGCATGCGGTCGTGTTCCCACACTGCACACGCTCTCTGTGGGGTCCCTATCTACTCACCTTGGGTGGTTCCTTGGGTCCCCAGCACTTCTACGTCCTCTTGACCCTGTCTTGATCCGAGTCGTGGTTCTTATATCACTTTCTTAGTATATTGTTTGGTCCCCCCCTGGCTCCACTGTGTATTACGTGCTATTTACTGTGTTCCTTTGCTAAAGTATTATGTGCATTATGTTTATCTCCATGTAGGAGATATTTCAATGTTCCAGAGAGTATTATATAATAAATGCATATTTTTATAAATACTTGGTGTGGTTCTTTTCACTTAATCTATACTATAAGATTGCATTCTGGTAAAAGAAGCTGCTTTACACTCCTTCTGGACTAAGCCTGAAGGCTGCTCTCCACAGCTACCACTCAGAGAGCTTTCTAAGTTGTCTAAGACCTCTTAAATCACCATAAGGGTTGTCTGGACTGGTGCAGGGTGTCCACTTACATAAGTGGACATCATATGCCAGGCCAGCTTATCACATGGTTTGATTGGCATAATCCTAATAGGCATATTTAATTTACTTATAAGTCCTTTGTAGAGTGGTATACCATATATCCAGGGCCTGTAAATTAAATGCTTCAGGTGGGCCTACAGCACTTATTGTGCCATCCACTTAAGTAGCACCCTAAAACATGTCCCAGGTCTTCCATTGCAGCCAGAGTGCAGTTATAAACTGTCACGTTGACTTGGCATTTAAATTCCCTTGTCAAGCTTTAAAACACTCCTTTTATAACAAATAAGTCATCCCTAAGTTAGGACCTAGGTAGCCCACAGTAAAGGGTGCTGTGTAGTTTAAAGATTGGACTTGTACCTTTAAGTTTTACATGTCCTGGTAGTGAAAAACTTCTAAATTTGTTTTTCACTACTGTGAGGCATACCCCTTCCATAGCATATCATTGGGGATTCCTTGTTATATTTTATAAGCTGTAATTCCTACTTGGGAGAAGGCAGCTATATCATGTTTGGAACCTACGAGATTGCAATGATAAACCCGTTTTAATGCTAAAGTCAGGTTTTTCATTACAATTTTGGAAATGCCACTTTTAGCGTAGCACTTTTAGATACGTGGCATTTTCCTGCCCTTAGCCATTTGTGCCTATCGCCTATCTTAAGTCACATGACTGGGTGTAGCTAATAGTTAGACTTGTGAATTCATCCCAGACAGTCACACAATAGAGGAATTAGGTGTGCCTAAATGGGGCATCTGCTGGCAGGATGGGGGTGAAGCTGAGCACGTCTTTATTTGAAAAACATTTAAAAAAAGGAAGCAAATGGTTGGAAATGGCATATTTGCAGAACTATGTGGAAGTATGGAGAGTCCCTAGAGTATACCTATTTTTGTAGTGCCTACTTATAAGGACACACACACAGGTTTTCTGGGCAGATTTATTGACAAGAAGATGTGTGCATAAAATATGGCAAAGTCAAATTAGAAAAGATCTGTTTGGATATTTTGAATATAAAAGAGAAATAAAGGCATTTGGAGACAAAGATACAATTAATTAATTGTATTAAGCTATAGATGACAGCCATCTGAAATATGAAGATGAAATGAAAATGAAAAAGAGGAGGACATATGTAAGTGACAAACAGCATTATGTGGATAATAACATTTTAACTTTTGGCTAAAATATGATAACTTTCGGAAATACATGAGAAAAGTATCAGAAAAAAAACAACAGGACTTGCTTCTAACTGGCTCTAGTTCGTATATAACATCAAGTGCTGATGAGCAAACAGGATCATTATAGGAATATGGAATTAACCAAACCACTTTTTTAGGTGAATTTTATCTTCTACACCATGGCAGATTCACCAAAAAGAGAACAGGAGAATGAGCAAAAGGAAAAGATGCAAACAAAGATAGAGGGGAACAAGGAGAGAGGGAAGAATCATGGCGAAGAGATCAAATGCCTCATGGAAGGAAGGCATTACAAAACAAAAATGACAAGAAATGAATATGGGTGAGAAAAGTTTATCTGTTATAAACTTTTCAAACATGATTTCGTTGATTTGATGACATAAGAATTCTGTTGAGATCGTTCATGAGAAATTGTGGGATTGAAAGAAAGGGATATCCTAGCTTTTGATGAGTACAATTATCTTAAATGTGACAAAGCCATCATCCCATGTTTCTACCATTGGTCTAAGGTACATTCACATTCTACAAGACTAACTTGGAGGCCGGTTGTGGCATCAATTGGTAGATTATTAGGAAACACTACCATGTACTTAAACTATTTTCTGAACTATTTCTCTTAGTCTTATCATCATATTGCGAGGATAGGACAGACTTCCTAAAAAAAATTGTTGGCATAGACTGGGAACCTGATGATTACAATGGATGTGAATTGACTATATGCTTGCATCAAGCATGATTTGGGACTTAAAGCACTTAAATATTTTTTGAGGAACAGATTCCTTGCTACTTATGACCATACAGTTATGCTCTTGGATATGATTTAATATTGTCCATTTATTAACATTTATTTTTGAGAATAAATATTACAACAGACATCAGGGACATTTAGGTACATCTGCTTCTACCCCAGCCATATAAACATCAATATGGTCTAGTAGGAAGGGTGAGGTAATATGAAATATTGAGAATGAATCCATGACAGATCACATACACTGATGCATACAGTATATTGACAGCTTATGCGTAGTTCGGGATGGCGACATGAAACAAGCTGAAGCCTTCATCTCTCCATTACTGAACAATGGTATGAAATTGTCGTTTACGCACAATATGAATAGGGATGAGGATGTTTTTCTTGATATGTCATTTCAAAAATCTTTATTCGGATAGAAGTGTATCTATAAAAGCACAGGTCATATAACAGCAAAAAATACACAAATCTATTAATCATAATAGCAATAAAATAAAATCATACATAAACAAACATCATATTATGGACAGATAAAAAGAGTTTTCAATAAAAACCCTCCTAATTTAAATCGTTCGTGGTCATTGCGGGGAGGTTAAGAACTAATCTACAAACAGCATCCATTTGATTCATAATAAACATGATGACAATATATAAAGATTAATTCGATAAAACAACCTTCATGAAGTGCACATTGTGTTACGGGCGCGTACTGCAACTTTTAAAAAGGTGCCTACAATTTAAGAATTTCCATGTAGGCTACTTCTAAGTGAGTAGGCGAGGTCTTTTTAAAAAACGGTATCAGAAACCGTTTTGCATAGTCCATATAAAAATTACAGAAAAATAAAAAGTGAAGTGTTGTTTGCCCGCTCCGACCATCGCATGGGCATGGTAATTGATTTAGGTTAACATTATACCCCATTATACCCCAAAGGGAAACAAAGTAAGAATTTAACTGTGCCAGCCCTTAAACGAAAGAGGAGTCCTCTTGTAAGGGTTTGGGGTGGACTGTGGGGCAGAAGAACCACGGGACACGCCAAGAGTAGGTTTAAGTATTTTTCTTTATTCGGTCTTTTCGGTCCCTCTTTGGGAAAACAGCAGACCTGACAAAGTCAACATAAATGTCTCTGGACAAAACAACAAATGGTTATGGGACAAGTCCCTTCACTGCTTCTCCGGGCTCTCCTTTTGGTCTCTCAGGGTCTTGAGGTAGCAGGGATTACATGGCTTCTCTCTTGGCCCAGGTTGCAGAGAAAAAAAACAAAAGAAAGAAAAATAACAAGCCTGGGGTTAACGCTGGGTTTTCTATGTCTTTTTGTGTAAGTGCAACCACCACCGGATGACGGGAAGTGAGGGGGGGGAAGGCGTGAGGGAATCGCCGCGGTGCAGAGGCAAGACAACACATGCGTGCACTACCTCCCCATGCCTCCCCACCACCCCCACCAAAACGACCCCCTCAGAGGTACTCGCCTTAAGCCACGACCCGTGTCCAGGGCCTTGGCGTTGGGACCCGGGGCGTCCTCTCCCTCCTGCGGGCCGCCGGGCTTGATTGCGGTGTACACCACGTTTTCCTGGGTCTTCGCCCTTCCGTCTCGCTCGTCCTCTTCCTTCGTCCTTGCCTGGTCTCTCTCTCCGCTCGTCTCCGACCTCTCCGATTCTGTCCTCTCGCCTTCCTCCTGCTCTGGATCCACGCCTATTTGGCCGTCCCCTCCTGATGATGTCAGGGGCTCCACCCAGGTCCTCCAGTCTGCCACTAGACTGCTCGATGTTTCCGGCTTGGATTGTAGGCCAATACCACCCCTCGGCCACTTCCGGTCCGCCGCGTCGCTGTACTCCTCACACATCTCCCCCCTGTGGAATGGACGTTGGGGACATTCTGAAAATGGGTTTTGGGACAGATAATCAGCACTCACTTGCTTTGCTCCAGGTATGTGCAGAGTCTGGAAAGAGAAAGGTTGCAAAGCTAGGAACCATCGAAGGATGCGGGGGTTAGTGTCCCTGTTGTGTACTAGCCAAGTGAGGGGTGCATGATCGGTGAGCCCGATAAACGGTCGTCCCAACAGATAATACTGCAGGGCCTCTATGGCCCATTTTATAGCCAAGCATTCTTTCTCTATTGTTGAATAATGGGTCTCTCGAGAAAAGAGCTTCCTGCTGATATAGAGAAGAGGCTTAAGGTCACCGTTTGAGTCAGGCTGATATAACACGGCACCCAGACCGAGGCCCGAAGCATCCGTTTGGAGTACAAAGGTTTTGTGGAAGTCAGGACAGTGCAGTACCGGTGCTGTACATATGGCGTTTTTCAGGGCGTGAAAACTGCTCTCATGTTCTGGCTTCCAGGTGGGTATGCGTGAGGGAAACTTCTTCGCCAGGAGATCGGAAAGGGGGCTGGCCAGGGAGGAAAAGTTAGGGATGAACCTACGGTAGTATCCTATGAACCCCAGGAAGGAGCGTATGTCTCGTTTGGTGGTGGGGATGGGAATCGCCCTGATGGCTTCTACTTTGTCGATTTGGGGTTTTATGAGGCCTTCCTGGATAGTGTAACCTAAATACTGGATGGTGTTAGTGACTAGAAGGGATTTTTTTGGGTTTATGGTGGGTTCGGAGTGCCGAAAACACGGCCGCTAAATGCACTAAGTGTTCCTCCCAGGTCGGGCTGAAGACAACAATGTCGTCCAGATACGCTGCGGCGTACTCTTTATGGGGCCTCAGGATCCTATCCATTAAGCGCTGGAATGTAGCCGGTGCCCCATGTAAACCAAAGGGAAGCACCCTGAATTGATAGAGACCAGAGGGGGTTGAAAAGGCCGTTTTTTCTTTCGCTTGGGGGGTTAAGGGGATCTGCCAATACCCTTTAGTGAGATCAAGGGTTGACATGTACTTGGCCTGTCCTAGCCGTTCGATCAGTTCGTCAATTCTGGGCATGGGATAAGTGTCAAACTTAGTGATCGCATTCACTTGTCTGAAGTCAATACAAAAACGCAGGCTTCCATCGGGTTTGGGCACAATCACCACAGGGGAACACCAATTGCTCTGGGAGGGTTCAATTATATGGGACCGTAACATGGCAGACACTTCTTTTTCTACCGCTTCCCTTCGTGCTGCCGGGATACGATAGGGTTTTTGTTTTATGATTTTCTTCTCTAAGGACACTATATCGTGTTGTGCCATGGTGGTCAAGCCCGGGGTGGTGGAAAAAAGGCCTGGGAAGTCTTCCAGTAATTCATGTAACTGGGCTTTTTGCGCAGGAGACATGATGTCTCCGGTTGGTACCGTCTCGTCTTTGTGTTCCTGGGTAGTCATTAGGGGTATTTCTATTTGTTTGTCAGTGCACACCAGGTATGCAGGTGTTCCACCTGCCTGAGGCGTAAGGGGCTCCTCCCATTTTTTTAGGAGGTTAACATGGTAGATTTGTTTTCCCCCAGCACGAAGGGGCAGTAGGACGCTGTACGTAACCGGGGTCACCTTCTTCTCTATGACGTAGGGGCCCTGCCATTGGGTCAACAGTTTGTTTTCAGTGGAAGGCAGCAGCAGGAGTACTTTCTCCCCAGGACGAAACTCCCTTAGTTGGCTGTTCCGATCATAGTACCTCTTCTGTACCCTCTGGGCTTCTTCCATATGGCCGTGTACTAAGTCCCATAGTCGTGTCAATGTGGATTTGAGGTCAGCAGCATAGCGCAACGGGGGTTTTCCTTCCTCATCCTCCCCCTCCCATTGTTCTGCCGCCATGTCCAACAGCATTCTGGGTTTTCTGCCGAACAATAACTCGAAAGAGGAGAAGCCAGTGGACCTTTGTTTGTGGGACCGTATTGCAAAGAGGACAAGGGGTAGCTTTTGGTCCCAATCCCTCCCGGTTTCCGAGATGACCTTGCGGAGCATACTTTTGATGGTCTTATTGTAGCGCTCCACGAGGCCATCTGTTTGTGGGTGGTAGACAGATGTTCGTATCCTATCAATGCCTAGTACTGCACAGATCTGTGCCATAAGGCGAGACATAAAAGGGGTCCGTTAGGATTTCGGATGGAAACCCTACCCTAGAAAAAAGGGATATCATGGCCTGGGCTATGGTGGGAGTGATCATGCTAGATAAGGGGAACGCCTCGGGGTACCGACTAGCGCAATCCACTATGACCAGAATGTATCTGTGTCCTCTGGCTGAGGGAGGTAAAGGACCTACTAGGTCCAATCCCACCCGTTTAAACGGGACGTCAATTACAGGTAAGGGGTGAAGGGGGCTTTCTTTGCTCCACCCGGATTCACATATTGGCAGCGCACACAAGCAGCACAGTGTTTCGCTACGTCCCTATACACCCCCGGCCAATAGAACCTTTCTAGCAAATATTTTAGGGTGTTTTCTTTGCCGTAGTGTCCTCCTCCTATCTGATTGTGGGCCAACTGTAGGACGTGTTCGCGAAAGGGGCTGGGGACTAGTAACTGTATGATGTTGTGCATGTCCCCTTTCACTGCCCTGTATAACAACCCCCTTTTTATTAGGAAATAGGGTCCTACCTGTTCTGGTTCTTGTTCTCTGACGTGTTCCCAAGCATGTGTAAGAGTGTTGTCTTCCCGCTGGGCTGTACGAAAGCTAACCGGTGTCGTCCCGTCGTGGCCTGCGAGGGAGAGAGGAAAAGCAGGATGTGATTGTTGTGAGTGTGTAAATTCTCTCTTTTCCCTTCGTCTTTCTTGTTGGCTTTTCTTCTCCCAAACTCTGGTGGTCTCTATGTCGCTCCTACTGAATGGTGCATCTTGTAGCCATGCCATAGGGCTTCCCTTTGTTTCATCTAGGTACTGTCTGAATTGAGGGTGATTGGTCCCAATTATGACAGCTTCGGGTAAGGAGGGTATTACACCCACCTTCTGTAGGTGGGGGTCGTTGTTTACATCTAACAAGACTTCTGCTACCGGATAAGCTTTAGTGTCCCCATGTACGCATGTAACGCTTACATGTTCCTTCTCCCTCAGCTGTGGCCGGGTAACCAAAGCTTGATCCACTACTGTGACATGACACCCGGTATCCAGTAAAGCCTGCTGTCTCTTTCCGTTCAATAGTACCTCCTTCCTATACTGATGGGGCCCCTTCCCTGTCACATAGATCCGGCCCCTGGAGTACCCAACCTCCATGGGCTCGGCTGCCGGGGTCCGATGAGGGCACTTTCTGGCTATGTGCCCCCATTCTGCACAGTGATAACATTGGGGCCCTTGTCCGCTTGGAGCGGGGGAAGGGAAGGGAGTTTTAGGGGCCATGCGGGGAGGTATTAGGGGTTTGGTTTCTGGTCGGGGTGTGTTTCTCGGAGTGTTATATGGGGGCCGTGACATGCCGGCCTTGAAATCGGGAGACCTGTGAAAGGCGCAGGCCAGTTCCACCGCCGTCGTGGATGTAAGGTTTGGATGCTGCTTTACCCACAAGTGGGTTTTGGAAGGTAGCGCATCCAAGAACTGTTCTAGGTACACTTTTTCGGTAAGTTCATCCACGCTGGAAGAATGGGGTGTCAGCCACCGGTTACCCAGATCCCTGATCTGATAACAAAGGGCGCGGGGGTTGTCTCCTGCAGTCCATTTTTCTTTGCGGAACTTTGTTCTGTAGTATTCCTGGTCACAACCCAGGCGCTCGAGAATGGCCTTCTTTACCTCTTCATACGCTGTGGTGCCAGCTGGGTTGGCTGCTTGGTAGGCTGCCTGGAGTTCCCCTGACAGGAGTGGGGCTATGTACTGGCCCCACCGTTCTTGGGGCCAAGCTGCGGTGGTTGCCACCCTTTCAAAATTGATAAAAAAATAGTCTGGATCGTCTCCGTCTTGGTATTTTTGTAGGACTGACCCCGGGACATTAGGACGTACCCTTGTGCTCACAATGGCGTCTCTGAGTCGTAAGATGGCAGTGTCCTGTACCTGCTGGTTGGTGGTGAGCAGGCTGGCCTGTTCTTTCAAGGTGTTTTGCAGGGCTTCCCGATCTCTTTGCGCTGTTTGGGCTTGCTGCTCTAGCACCATTTGCAGGTGCCGCTGCCCCTCGGCTAACTGGGCTATTATGCCCTCCAGAGGCACGGGCTGTGTCATGATTCAACACGCAGGAATATGGATCCCACTTCTGACACCACTTTGTAAGGGTTTGGAATGGACTGTGGGGCAGAAGGGCCCACGGGACATGCCAAGAGTAGGTTTAAGTATTTTTCTTTATACAGTCTTTTCGGTCCCTCTTTGGGAAAACAGCAGACCTGACAAAGTCAACATAAATGTCTCTGGACAAAACAACAAATGGTTATGGGACAAGTCCCTTCACTGCTTCTCCGGGCTCTCCTTTTGGTCTCTCAGGGTCTTGAGGTAGCAGGGATTACATGGCTTCTCTCTTGGCCCAGGTTGCAGAGAAAAAAAACGAAAGAAAGAAAAATAACAAGCCTGGGGTTAACGCTGGGTTTTCTATGTCTTTTTGTGTAAGTGCAACCACCACCAGATGACGGGAAGTGAGGGGGGAAAAAGGCATGAGGGAATCGCCGCAGTGCAGAGGCAAGACAACACACTCGTGCACTACCTCCCCATGCCTCCCCACCACCCCCACCAAAACAACCCCCTCTGAGGTACTCGCCTTAAGCCACGACCCGTGTCCAGGGCCGTGGCGTTGGGACTCAGGGTGTCCTCTCCCTCCTGCGGGCCGCCGGGCTTGATTGCGGTGTACACCACGCTTTCCTGGGTCTTCGCCCTTCCGACTCGCTCGTCCTCTTCCTCCGTCCTCGCCTGGTCTCTCTCTCCGCTCATCCCCGACCTCACCGCTTCCGTCCTGTCGCCTTCCTCTTGCTCTGGATCGATGCCTATTTGGCCGTCCCCTCCTGATGACGTCAGGGGCTCCTCCCAGGTCCTCCGGTCTGCCACTAGACCGCTCGATGTTTCCGGCTTGGACTGTAGGCCAATACCACCCCTCGGCCACTTCCGGTCCGCCGCGTCACTGTATTCCTCACACCTCTCTCCCAGCGGCCTATCGATTTTAAAAGGTAAGCGTGTGTGAGACATCCTCAATAGACATGTAGGTTGCCACAGTCGTTTTCTGGGCCTCCCTTTCGGGTCTTACTTTGCCATAATGTGCATATAAGGCCCCTCGAAGGACTTTTTTGTTCATACGATTTATTTCAGTAGAATTTGAGAAGACCTGTACATGGTTAATACAACTCAAGCTCTCCCTCACTGCGGCAAGCCACGGTAATTCCCTTCCCTTCTCACACTTGAGGCAGTCTCTTATTATCTCTCTTGTGAGGGACGCTGCTGGGTTTTTCCAAATTGCTAGCCAAAATAAGGCTGGGCGGGTCTTTTTATGTAATCTTCTATATAATGCAATTTCAATTCGCTGTGGCAAACATATTGTGATGTGGAGATCGGTGCTCTCAAGAGTTTTTGACAAAATCTGTTTTCTTCACGCTGGGTGCTGTTACTCTTTGTGAAGCCCCAGACCTCCGCACCATATGTTGCTCTTGGAATACACTGCGTTTTATAGATTTTCATAATTGCTAAAATTACCCCTGTCCTTTTGGGTTGCGGGAGGCCAAGAATTGAATTAATAGCTTTAGAAAACTTATTCCTGCTATATACTACATGGTCAACCCAAGAACCATTAGCAGCGAAGACTAGCCCCAGGTACGGAAAAGTGCAAGTGCGTTGTCATTTTTGATTGTCTACAGTGATGGAGTTTAAAAGATACTTTTTCGGCCCACAAGACATGATAAACGATTTTTTAAAATTGGTGCAAAGATCTAAACTAGCTATAAATCCACAAAACCCCGCACTAGGATTCGTAAAGCATTGGGTGTGCGGCTCATTAAGACCGCATCGTCAGCATACAATAGGGAAGTATCTTACCATTGATTCTAGGGACATCATTAGTGAGTACTGTCAAAGATTTGTGTAAGTCATTGATATATAGAATGAAAAGCAGAGGGGCCAAGACACACCCCTGCCTGACCCCTCTGCCAACTCCGATGTCGTTTGAAACCTCCCCACCCTTATTGATCCTCACCCGGGCTTTCAAGTCCTTATGCAGGTAAGCTAAAAAATGAACTAAAACCTCATCCAAACTATATTGTTGAAGAATAGACCATAAACGAGACCGGTTAACAAAATCAAAGGCTGAGGTAAGATCCATAAAAGCCAGATATATTGGGGATTGCTGGGCTATAGTGTACTTCCCAATAATTAAGTTAAGATTTAGGCACTGTTCGGTTGTGCCTATTTTACTTCTAACTCCTAAATGGCATGGTTGTAAAATACAATCCTCCTCAGCCCATGTTTTTATCTTATTGTATAAGATCCTCCCTAAGATTTTCATCATGTTATCTATCAGGGAGATCGGTCTGTAGCAGCTTGGCTGAGAACGGTCACCCTTTTAAAAAATTGGTACAATAATGCTTGTTGACCAAGTACTTGGAAGCGGGGCATTAGTTAGATTATTAAAAACATTTAAAAAAAGCGGCGCCCAGAACTCAGGTTTATACTTATCAAATCGATAGGCACCCCTACCTCTAAATGTTGGTTCAGGGGGTCATTATTATTAGTTATAGCAGCAATTTCCATCACATTGATTAAATTATGATTAAGTAGATGGTCCAGTAATTCAACGCCCCTATTACATGAATGCACCTTAGTACTGGGTCCTATGATTGGGGTAATTTCCCTAGGGATCTTGGCATTAAAGTCACCCCCAAACAGATACCAGCTGTATTCCCAAATCCGTTATGATGTTGTAGGGTTGTAATAAAATCGAACAAATTAATATAATTTACATTAGGTGCAGAATGAAAGTCATTATTATAAAAATTAATTAAACATATGGATACACCCCTTCTATATATTAATGCTTGAAATTTGTCATTGTTTGTATCTAAAACCGTGACGCTACCTCCCACAGCAATGTTGACCCAAATTGAGAGACCACCAGAAATGCGAACAAACTTGGGAATTGGGGCAAGATTATTAAAAAATTCAAACCCCTAGATGTATAAATCTTGCGTAGTCCAAATCTCCTGAAACATAAGAATGTCCTGCTCTTGTACTATGTCTAGCCAATCTGGTGGGATTATTTTTGACTCTAAACCAGCGATATTCCAACTTAATATATTTAGATTTAAATCATTAGTTGCTTTATTTAACGTATCATGTTCACCTGGCTCTAAGGAATACAAATGAGCATTCGATATGAAGGTGGTCTCATTGGTTACCAGTGATGGCGTCAGTCAGTCCTGGGTATCCAAATCAGACAGTGCTAAAAACCTATTATGCGTGATTGGATAAGGGACGTCTTTTATCAAGGGCCCGGGAATCAGTTTATAAAAATAGCCCAACGGTAATGGGTAAATGTGCGTGGAGTTAATAATAGAGTCCTGTACCTTCAATAGTGATCTGACCGTGGACGGTCTGCGAAAACTGATCACTATGCATGTCCCCCTCTATGGTCTTTGGTGACGCGCCCACCCACCCTACTCTCTGTACCATGATGATGTTATTCATATCTGACACCTTAAGCCTCCTGTAGCCAGTCCACTCTTTTATTATGCAATTGATCCCAAGTCTCCCCCTGTTCTTTCTTAAGGGTTGGTACCACTGCCAGCACCAGAACATAAGGGCATGCTGCTGGAGGCAATCCTAAGACCTCCGTGTTTGACTCGAAGATTGCCTTTCTCAGGGAATCAGATGCGCTGTTACTCAAACTGCCTGGCTTTGGGTTCACGCCGGGTGGCTTATCACTGGTTCGGACTGACGGGTGGGGGGCAAATTTTGGACAGTCCTGGATATGTTTCGTACACTATTAAAAACTGGAGGATTTTCTGGCACAACATTAGGCTTTAGTAAGAAACACTCCTTAACTTTACAACATATTATGCATGAACTTTTGATTAGAGGACCATTAGACAAAATTGGAATTGGGATCAGTGAATCAGGACTAGGCCCAGCATCAATTAACGGAGTCTAACCCTCCCCTGTGATAGCAACAGTCCGATTGGTCTCTTGTTGTTGACTCATCTTGTTCATCATAGTGTCCAGATGATCTAAACGTTCCCAAAGGGAGGTAAAATTCTTGTCTATCAGATCTTTGATTCGTGCAAAGACAGTGTCCACACCAGTGTCAATAAGCATATCCCCGGAAACACTATGTTCAGGTTTGGAAGATGCAACCTCAGTCTGCGTACTAATAGAACTAATTGGTGCAACCTCTGGCATACGAACATTCGAAGGAGACTGTCTCCACGAGCTCAAAACAGTACGTGATGAACTAGAACCAATAGGTTGTTTCCTTTTAGAACTGGTGGGCTTCCCAGGCTTCCTTTTACGCTTAGCCACTGGGACTGCAGCTGGCGCTGGTGTGTTCGTATTTAACTGCGGCTCGGTCATATCATCTCCCTTGGGACTCCCACTGGGAAGAGCTGTATTGTTAGAACTGGATCTCGAAAGCATCGGAATGCGAGGTGCAATTATAGGCATGTAGCCGACTGCGGGTTGAAAAACAGAATCAGCTGGGGCCCCTCCTACTATTGAACTGTTCAGTAGAGCCTCACTTCCCATGGACTAACGTCGCTCAGTTAGTTCGATTTCACTAGAGACAATACTAACGACTCTTTCCAACATACTATCAATGCTAGTGGTAGCAGGCCGCAGAGGCAGTGTCCCTGTGTGTTTCCCCATGATTGATACTTAAAGTCCGTTCTATCGGTTTGTGATGGTATAGAAGGGCACTCACCTCAGGTCACCTCAGTCACTTAGTTGTTAGCAGATGAAAGAGGGGGGCCCAGCCCTGCCTCTTCCTGGCGCTGACAGGCGCAGATGGGCCCGCCCTTGGCCCCCGCGGGAGCCCGAGAATGCCTTTATGCGCCTCTGGCATGTAGGGGATGGCACTGGCACCTCCTGGCGCTTGGAATGGTGGGGGATGTAGTCCCCGGCTGCCCCTGTGCAGTAAAGTGCTGGTGCTGCTGTCTGAAACGGGCTCTTGATATACATGTCAATATCCAAAATAATAAGGTGATCCCACGTCTTTTCATCAAAAGGACATAAGTTAATAGATTCTTACATGCTGAAAGCCATCATCATTCCAAAATTTAAACAAACATACCTTTTAGTGTCCTTTAAGAGCTAAAATAAACTGCCTAGATTGTATTAAGAAGAAAGGATAAGAATGATTTTGAGTTTACCCTAAGAAGATATTAACCCAGGCTAGCATTAAGGCAGAAAGCAAAACCAAGCAGAATCTACCATATGACAGAAAAAGACATAACCAGAAAAATGATTTAACCACACAATTTATTACAACTTACAATAAAAGATTCCAAGAAATTAGAAATATTCAAACCAAACATTGGAACGACTTGAGGGCGGACAATATCATTGATAAAAATATTGGCCAACATGCCCCCATTACCTATCGAAAATCGAAATCATTGTGGGATACTTCAGTATACAGCTGTTTACCTAAAAAGGAAATTGTCACTTGGTTTGAATCACCTAAAGGGTTTACTAAATGTAGGAATTGTAAATCTTGCAAAATAGTACTAATAGAAAAGACTATGTCATATTCAAGGGGAAAAGAAGAACTATTATGAATCAGGCAGCTTGTGCCACTGACCACTGCATATATGTCCTACAATGTTGTTCAGGTGGTCTTAGATATGTTGTGAGTACCATCTTTCCCACATGTAAAGAAATACTAGAACACATGTGCACCACCAAACTCAATGAGCCCTCTTACTGGGTAGCAAGACATGTCTCAGAATATCACAATCAAAATGCTGACCTACTGTCAATTTTCAGTATTAACATGTTTACACCTCCCTCCTAGAGGAAGTGACAGAGGAAAATATTACGAAGAATTGATTCAAAATATAGAATAGAACTAAATATGGAATATCCATCATGCTTAAATAAAGTTGAGGAACTCTCTGTATATTTTATCTAAGGTATAAATATGATATAGGACTCTCTACTTGCCACAGTAAAGAGAATAATATATAGATTGAGTGGATGCCTGACAAATGCCACATTGAATTAGGCTATATATGCATTCCCTGATATACTGCTTGAATATGTAATTATGAATTGGCATTGACATGGATACATGGACATGATGAACCAGTACCCACATGGAGAAATGCCCTCTGGGTCTTGTTTGTTTTGTTATTTAGAATTATTTCATGCAAGTACCTAACGTAGCCAAATTTTCTGCTACCATTTTTATTTATTTATTTATTTTTGAGATTTGTAAAGCGCACAACTACCCATAGGTGTCTCGGCGCTGAGGACAGCAGGCAGAGACCAAATATCGGAGAGACCTACTGGTTGAACAGCCAGGTTTTTGTCATTTTTCTAAAGGTTAACAAAGATTGGGAGGATCTACCATAGTGCTCAACAACACAAAATGTTATTCATCCTTCTGAAAGTATTCTGATTCTTTCCATTTGGGAAGGGGTGCATGGGGAGCACGCCTGGTCAGAACTCCTTAGCCCCAAGGGGTCATGCATGCCACGCCCCATTGAGAGAAAAGGGAAACAGACAGGTGTCTCTCACTCTTCCCATAACACTATGAATATCAAAGGTAGGCTCTTCTGTATTCATAGTGTCATGAGTCAGACAACCCTATCATAGAAACTCCTATTCACAGGGGAAATTGTACATGCATGAACTATTTATGCCAAACCATGCACTTATCCCTACATTCTTCAGAAAGCTGTGGGGTCTGCAGCCAGATAATATCACCCCAGGATCTCTCCTCCGGCAGCCAGTCTTCATGTCTGCCCTCCTAATACACCAGGTCTCTTTATACACTTCTCTACAATTATTCTCTATGAAGAGGGGAAAGAAAATGTCTGTTCACTTTTTTGTATTTGAATTGTACCAAATAATTAATATCTCAGTCAGTCAGTCAGTCAGAGACATGTCCGAAAGGCAAGAAAATGTATCCAAGTTGCTTCCTTCTTTATTTCAAATCTGTTCTATGCACGACCGGATGGCCTTGTGACACTTATCAGTTACACGTAGCTGGTTAGACAGCTGTATGGAATATTCCTCTCTTCTCCATTTTTGTTAGTGTGACTGTTAGAAATGGGGCATCTGGTTGTCAGAGTATTCACCCTGTACAAGCAGGAGCGACCACTCTAGTCAGGGTAAGCTAGATACACACGAAAAGATAACCTGTGCACACCCTCCAGTAGATTGGCACAGAGCAGTCAGGCTTATCTAAAGAGGCAATGTGTAAAGTATTTGTGCAACACAGACACACTCACACACACAGTAACACAATGAAAACACCACAAAAAGACCCCACAGATGTTTAGAAAAACCGAATTTTATATTCTGAACACAACAAGACCAGAATGACAAAATCCCATAAGTAGAACTGGAGTTATGAATTTTAAAGATTAACTCAAAATGTAGCGCATAGCAGCAAATAGCGCATAGAGGTTACTTGAGGTCACACTAGACAAGGGTAAATCCAAGGTTCAGGCCGACTGCGATGGAGCACAGGCTGGCTACAGGACTCACGCAGGTCCAGCTGAAAAAGTAGGATAGAGGCGATGCGTCGGCTCCAATCCACACAGTTGATAAAAGCTTCATTGAAGAACCCCTTTTCCATGCAGGCAATGCGTCGTCGTCGAGCCACGCAGTCCATTGAGGTCAAGCCGCGCATTAGGTCGAAGTAATGTCGTCGAGCAAGAGCCACGTTGGCGTCGAAGGGCGATGCGTCAGTTCCAATTGGCGCAAAGTGGTCGATGCGTCGGTTCTGATTGATCAGCACAGCAGAAGTCACCTTTGAAGGGCCCAGGACTGGATTGGCATCACTTGGCAGGGCAGGACTCACAGATGGCAGAGTCCCAGTGTTGTTGCAGGGTTGAAAGAAGTCTTTGATGGCCATGAGAATGCAGAGCCAGGGGCAAGCCAGCAAGCCCTTAGAGTCACTCTGGGTTCAAGTGAGATGGGTCCAGTCCTTGTCCTCAGCAGGGCTGAGATCAGCAGGCAGCAGGGCCGCACAGTAAAGCAGAAAAGTATTTCTTCCAAAGCAGCAGTCAAGCAGAGCGGCAATCCTTGTAGCATAGCAGTCTTTACTCCTGGCAGAGTTCTTCACAGGTCCAGTAGCTTACTGTCTTGGTAGGGTCAGAGCCCCAGTCCTTATACCCAGTTGTGCCTTCGAAGTGAGGGTGACTTCAAAGAAGGGTCTTTGAAGTGCCCACAGGCCCTTTCTTCCCAGCCCTGGCTCCAGACTATCAGTAGGGGGTAATCAGACCTTCGTGTGGGAAACAGGAGACTGACTATTCAACTGTATCAGCTCCCCCCTCTCTTCCTGCCCAGGAAGAGCTATCAGAATGCAGATGAGTTCTCTGTCACATCTACCCATCCTGGGTTTATGGCTGTCAAAAGGGAATGCTCAAAGTGTAGCTGTCACCCACCAGAGACGTTTATTGGAGATAGGCTGCAGGCACACAGAGCAGTAAGAGCACAGAAATGCCCACTTTCTAAAAGTGGCATTCCAAAAATTGAAATGTTAAATCCAATTTTACCATTAAAGAGGATTTATCATAACTATTCCAAAGATACTAAATATGAAGTAGCTACTCCTTTCTGATCAGTTTCAACTTAAAAGTGTATTAAGGAATTCCCAATGCTAACCTATGAGAGAAGTAGACTTCACAATAATGAAAAATTGATTTGGGTTTTAGTCACTACTAGGACATGCAAAACCTACTAGTACATGTCCTGACTTTTACTTACACAGCACTCTGCCCTATGGGCTTCCTATGGCCTCCCTTAGGGGTGATGTATGTGTAGTAAAAGGGAGTTTAAGGCTTGGCAAGTCATTTTAAATTAGCCACAATAAGGATGGCCCAGCTTAAAATGGTCCATAAACGTGCAACCCTGATTTTAACTTTGAGTAAGGTTCACGAGTGTGATTAAAATTGAAAATCGGTGTGTGTGAAACCTTAACTCAATTTTACCTTGGAGGAAAAGATTTCTTCCTGCTTGCATTTTCTAGTTGTCTGTGATATACATATCTTTGTTTACACCCTTTTTCTTTACACTGGACACGGTTTATTCTATTTCCTTTCATAGGTGAGAGAGATCTCGATGATGAAAAACGTGGGCATACCGGTGAGAACCTACCAGTAGCCCCCCCTGGTGTAGCGCACGTGAGGGACTCTCTCACCCTCACACAATTTTTTGTTTTCGCATACACTCTTTTATATATGGGTATGCTTTTGGAATGTTGACTGATAGAAAATATGATTTAATTGTTGGGGTATGATACTGGATGAAATCTATCTGTATATTGAACAGAGGAACTAAGGACATAAAGTAAATGCACCTCTCCTTTCCAATATCATGAAATAAAAAAGCCCCTGGCCTGTCAGGTCTTTGTTGTTTTTGCAAGTCATTTTAAATGCCAGGTCAAAATGGCAGTAAACTGCACACAGAGGTCCTGCAATGGCAGGCCTGAGATAGGTTTGAAAGGATACTTGTGTGCGTGGCACAATTAGTGCTGCAGGCCCACTAGTAGCATTTAGGTTACCGGCCCTGGGTATACGGTATACAACTTTACAAGGGACTTACAAGGGAACTATATATGCCAATTGTGTGTACACAAATGTTACCATGTTTAGATTAGAAGCACATGCACTTTAGCACTGGTCAGCAGTAGTAAAGTGCTCAAAGACCTAAAGCCAACAAAAAGTGGAGGAGGAAGGCAAAACATTTGGGTTGACCCTTCAGAGAGGGCCAACAGTGACTAATGTCAACATGTGTGCTAAAACAATATGGTGGTCTCACATAGTCTGTTATTATTACTGTTCAATAATATTAACTCCCTAGACCCTAAATACTCCCTAGACCCTAAGGAGTCAGCGTGCCTCATTTTAAATATGCAATTAGGCCTGATTTGTAGGGAACTTATATGTGATATTAGAAAAGCCCTGCCACATATGTTAATGGGTTCTTTCTTAGAAACGTCTTCGACCTAACCTCCTCAATAGGAGGCATGTATCAAGTTGTAGTGGACAACTCTGCTGAAATGCTTTATTTAACAAAACAGTGACTTGGTGTTGTACTACGACTGTGTGCTATTGTATGCAGTGCTCTCAAGACTACGTACACTCGTTCGCTGCGTGACACTCAAGAGCAGCCTGCTGTAAAACATTCCTGTATAGAAATGTTATATTTTAAAGTTATTACCAACCTCGTCCGTCTTCCTCGTCACAGTCACTAAGGAGCACCCCGTGTTCCAGGCACAGCATTCACCCATAAATTAAAAAAGGTCCTCACCCAATATGGCCACCTGACAGGAAGTACCTGTCACCTGCCCTATAAGGGTGGGACCAACACAGGAAACATCCTGTTTTTTTCTCTGTGTTCCATCAGAACACCCATCAGCTGTCGTGCTCTTTGCCAGTCTCCTGACGACGTATGGGTTCAGGTCTGACTGAACTTTTCGTGTGACCCGTGCCTACTTCGCCTTTTTGGGGGCGTTCGCTCTCCTCTTTGATTCGGCGCGGTTGGGTCTTGTGCGGACGTCATTCTGCTGTGTCTGCTCTTTCTTTACCGGGGAGGGTGTCTGGGCGTGCGGTTCGGCTGGCTCGCCTTCTCCTTCTTCGGTTTTTCTTTGGGGACCTGGCAGGGAGGTTCTGGTGGCCCTGGTTGATTCTCTTGCGTCCCCTCAGGTTCCTCTTCTGCCACGGTTCCAGTCCCCTCCTCCTTCCTGGCGGTTGCTCTCCGCTCCGCTTTCCTCTCCTGTCTCGTCTGGCGCTCAGCCGGTTGGCATTGGGGGTTTGGAAGTTGTTGGCGGTATCGTTGTGTCCTTGAGTTTAAGGTCTCAGACCCTTCCTCCGAAGATTATGTGTTCATATTCTGGTGTTTCCCTGATTTGGAGTTCCCGGTCACAAGTTAAGGCAATGTTACGACCAAGGAGATATTGCTCATTGGTACGTCTTGTGTCTGGTGGCACTGGCTCCCCCCGCACATGGGTTCAAATCCTGCCACTGCTTTCGGTGTTTCGCATTGTGGTACGTGTTCTTCCCAGTATTTTCGGACGTGCTGTACCCATGGGGTCTTCGGCCGTCACTGGCGGTTTTCTATGCTTACTGTTCTTCGCGGGGTTTCTCCCTGTTGCCTGTGGGAGGGTGCTTGAGCTCCTTCGGTGTGGTTTGTGCACCCTTAAGTCCTTGGTTCTTCCCTTCTGCGCAGTTTTTTTCCTGCGATGGCCTGTTGTTGCTTCGCCTGTTCCCCCCTGGGATCTTCCTTTGGTCCTTCATGCATTGCATTCTGGTCCAAACCGTTTGGGCGACGTTGGGGGTGCTTGACGTTTGCTTGTCATCCTCTTCTTGCGTTTCTTCCCTGCCTGCCTGGTCCTTCGTCCTGACCAGTCCTTTCTTCCCCTAATGTCCTCGGCTGCCCCTCTTTGGGGTGGGGATCCGGCTCTGTTCCCCGGATTGCCTTGGACTCTGGTGATCTGCCTTGGCGTGCAGCCTCCCTTCGCCTGGTGGATTTTTTCTTGGTCGCCTTTGGGGTTGTCCGGCGGGGTCGTTGCCCTCTGAAGGCCTCCCTTCCCGTTGGGTTCGGTCCGCTCTCTCTTTGGCCTTCCTGATTCCGGGGGTCTCTCTTCCCCTGGTCATTCAGGGTCGTTCCACCAGGTGTCTTCCTCCTGGGATTCTTCAGGGGGCCTCCTTGTTGGTGCTTTGTGCTTCGGCGTCTTGGTCCTCCCCACGTGCCTTCTTCTCCCATTTTCATTATGGATGGGAGTGGTTATTCTGGGGAGTTGGCTCCGCCGTACTTGCGGCTGTTCACTGGTTGTGTACTTGTTTGCATTGATTTTTCCTTGGCATCCTGGATGTCTGTTTCTTTTGTTCGTCCGGCGCTTGGGTATACGCTCCTTAGTGACTGTGACGAGGAAGACGGACGAGGTTGGTAATGACTCGGTTACTTACCGGTAATGTTCATTACTCCGAGTCATAGTCTTCCTCGTCACAGTCATGTTCCCTCCCGCCCGCCCGTGGTGGTGGGGGGGGCCGAACAAACTTTATATTCTTTCCTTTGGTTTCTGCTTTTGTATTTAAGGATGTTTCCTGTGTTGGTCCCACCCTTATAGGGCAGGTGACAGGTACTTCCTGTCAGGCGGCCATATTGGGTGAGGACCTTTTTTAATTTATGGGTGAATGCTGTGCCTGGAACACGGGGTGCTCCTTAGTGACTGTGACGAGGAAGACTATGACTCGGAGTAATGAACATTACCGGTAAGTAACCGAGTCATTCTCGTGCACGTACCTTGTTATTGTTTGAAGTATGCTAACCTTGCTGTGTGCTGCCTGTTCTTTGGTTGAGTCAGTTTACACTGGCTGCCTGAGGCTTAGGTAACACACGCTGTGGACTCCGATCTGTTATACTAAAATAAACTTTTTAAAACTACCTCCTTGAGTTTGGAGTTTCAGTTTTGGATAGAATCTACCTTTGTTACATTTGGCGACGAGTTGAAAATCAAATTTTTAAGGATTTTTTAATACTTTTGGGTGATTATCGTGTTGACGGAGTAAAGTTTTACGGAGCCCACAGCCAAAAGCAGTTCGAACACTGCTTTATTACTGCTTTTCGTAGATTTCCTTCCGAATTCGTACGCCGGACTCCAGGCAGATTCTTATTGGATATCGTTTATCAGCATTTCACTCGATAACTGGCGGCATCTCTTCAGTCTATTGACACATGCTGCAAGTCAGGCAGGGCTGTCAGCCTAGTTTTGCTGCAGTATTTAATTAGAGTTGAGGCAACTTCCTTTTCAGCCCAAGAGTCACGCTGTAAGGAGGTGGGGCTAGCAGTCTCATTGTGCCGGATTTGCTTCCTTCGTCTACACTCATTGGTAGAGGTCGCGTTTCTAGGGGTGTGGTTACATCCTGTGTGCGGCAGTGTTCGAGATATTATTCTGGTGCATACCTTGCAGCTTAAACATGACGTGCGTCATGGTGATGCGCACACCAAATTATTAAAGCTAGCCTTTTTGTATTACACGTTTGCACTCACGCCAGTGCCTGTCACAGATTTCTTCCTGCTGCTGGTATTTCATCATGAGATGTTGGCTTGGCGTTATGCGCCAAAGGGTTTAAGGATTGATATGTTTTAATCATAAAGGGGATTAAATATCCTTGCCTGCACATCGGTGACAAGGCACACCTGTGTTCTGATTTGCAAGCTACATACATATTGATACATTTATATTATTTTTCTCTTTTTCCTATTGTTTTTGTTTTTCTGTGCTCATTTTGTATTTGTGTTTTGGAACAGTGTATGAGAAATTGTTTTCATTATGTTGTCATCAAGAACAACAAATTTGGCGCATATTTATCCTTTCTTGGAGCATCCTGGTAAACCTCCAGTTAAATGGTCTATTTGGTTGAGATCATTTGAGAATTATTTGGCTGCTGTGGAAGTGGATGACTTTGAACTTAAGTGCAAAACACCCATTTTATTCAGTCATTTGGGCCAAGAAGGTCAACAATTGTTTGACAATTTACCTAAGGTTGTAGCTCCATAAGGTGAAGCAGGTGATTGGGATATCTTTTCAGAAGCAATAGCTTGGCTTCAAAAGAAGTTCAGCGAGGAGTCTAGTGTATTATTGGAAATGTTTATTTTTTTTAAACAGAAGCAATGAGCTGATAAGTCTATGGAGGATTACTTATCTGCTTTGAGGCACCTGGCAACTAGGTGTAATTTTGGGGCGTCATTAGACACGTACTTACGGGATCAATTTGTTATGAATGTTTCACTGAAATAATTCAACAAAAGCTGTTAAGTTGCAGGGATCCCTCATTATCTGAGGTGCTGGATATCGCCAAGGCCATTCAACGCTGAATTGAATCCACATGGGCAATGGGGCAGGAATGTGCAAGATCTTCTACTATACCTATCAATGTTCTTGATGACTCAGAACATGTTAATTTAATCAAACTAAAGTGCAAAAATTTGCAAGTTGGTAATGTCTAACACATTTTGTTTTAGGTGCAGCTGAAAGTCACATTTAGGTAACTCTTTGCAGTGTCCAGTGCTAGGTAAACGTTGTACCAAATGTAAAACACAAGGTCATTTTTACTAACCCTGGGCGGAGCTGGCGGAGCGGGACTACGCGGAGGTCCACGGAGTTGGGAACCAACTCCGTGGAACTCCGCTCCGCCGCCCGCCTCCACCCCCCCTAGTAAGAATTAAATAAAAAGACATTAAAGGTAAAATAATAAAGACTTACCTTGACTTCGGCATCCCCGGGCTGCCGTCCTCCTCTTCCTCGCCGTCTCACAGTGATCTGCGCATGCGCGCGCGCCTGCGCATTTCTCGCAAGGAATGCGCATGCGCGGGTGTGCTCGCATGCGCAGATCACCGTGAAATGGCGAGGAAGAGGAGGACGGCAGCCCAGGGACGCCGCAGTCAAGGTAAGTATTAATTATTATTTTACCTTTAATGTCTTTTTATTTAATTCTTACTAGGGGGGGTGAAGGCGGGGGCTGGTCAACTCCGCTCCGCCGCGGAGTGTGTGGAGATTTGCCTACTCCGTGTTCTCCCCAGAACGTGGAGTAGGCAAATCTCTGCATACTCCGCGGGCGGAGCGGAGCTCTCCGCCCACGGTTAATTTTTACAGTGTATGCAGAATGGGCAAGAATATATCTAAGGTGCATAGTATTGAGGTACCGGATAAGGGGGAGTCGCTTGATTTATCTAACTTGGTTCTCAATTTAGGAGTTGGTATTATTTCTCAAGTCAAGGTCAAAGATCCTGTATGGCAAGTAATTTTGGGTGAATCAGTTTCCATTGATATGATGTGTGATTCAGGTGCACCCATTACTATAATTTATGATTCCCTTTTTGATACTCACTGGAAAGGCACTGTGGATCTGAAGGAAATTAATGTTCACCCAGAAGCATATGGGGATCAGGATATTGATATGATTAGATTATTTGAACATTTTGTAACCTGTTTGGGCAGAAACGTTTTTACAAAAATATATGTGGTGGTGAAGGGTAGGCACATAGTTGGTTGACAGGATCTTGCCAACTTAGGGATTATGCTAGCCCCAGATGCAGATCCGCCTGTTAGGATTTCCAATGTTCCTATCTCCCATGTGCAAGTTCAAAGTGAGTTGTCAGTAGAAACCATTTGCAAAGGTTTTTCAGAAATATTCAATAAAACTATGTGGTGCATAAAAAAGTATGTACATATCATCAAACTCAAAAAGAATGCTATACAGGCTGCACACAAAGTTCGGCCGGTACCTTTAAGTGTCAGATCTGAATTGAAACGCTTACTTGATCAAATGGTTTGTGATGGCATTATTAAGAAGGCAGAAGTTTCTGAATTGGTGAGCCCCATAGTTATAGTCCAAAAAGGGATGGTGACATCCTCCTCTGTGCAGACCATTGCAGTCTCAATAGGAATTTGTTGTTGAGAGTTACCCCCTGCCAAAGGTGCAGGAGCTATTGGCAAATATTGGTAATGCATGTTATTTTTCCCTTTTGGATCTTGAAACCGTGAATCATCAGATTCCCCTGGATGAGGTTTCACAAGGTTTCACAACATTTGTCAAGCCATTTGTAGCATTCAAATTTGCTAGACTCCCTTTTGGGTTGGCTTCTGCAGCCAGTGTCTTTCAGAGGGTCATGGATACTGTGTTAGAGGGTATATCTAGGGTCCAGGCTTTCCAAGACAATGTCCTCATTTTCGCTAAAACACTGTCTGAGCATAATGAAGTATTAAACACTGTATTTTCCAGGTTCAAGGATTTTGGTATTACACTTCGTGTTGATAAGTGTAGGTTTAACACTCACATTTTTTAGTATTTGGGGCATACCATTACTCCACAAGTAATTGTTCTGAAATTTTCGCATGTTAAGGCCATTCAACAAGCACAGCCTCCCAGGAACAAAGACTCCCTTAAATCATCTCTTGGGTTAAGTGAGTATTATTCACAGTTCGTTAAAGGTTATGCATATGTTGTGCAGCCCTTGAGAAACGTATTGAAAAAGGCATGAAATACATAAGGTTCGCAAATCGTTTCAGGAGGTGAAAGATCTTATTGTTTCAGCTCCTGCACTTTCTCTATTTTTGGCAGGCACTAAATGTGTGGTAAACACAAGGAGATGATGGACGGAGCGATGAAACTTTTCAGACACTCACCCCCAGTCACAGATCTGGGTTGAATCCATCATCGTTCTTTAGCTCACTTCGCCACCCCAGTTCAGACACAGCTATATGCAAATCGGTCTTGACCCTGTGCCTCATGGGAACAGTCCAGCCCGAACTGCCAAGCCATGTCTTCCCTGGACCGGAAACAAGCATCCTGGGACCGGTTTCGGGCTAACAGCCCTCATCAGCCAGGCTAGCTTGATGATGGATTCAACCCAGATCTGTGTCTGGGGGTGAGTGTCTGAAAAGTTTCAGCTCTCCGTCCATCATCTCCTTGTGTTTGCTTTGTTCGCCCTAAGTTGGCAGGGTATGCCCAGACGTGGGTCCCTTGCTCACTTTGCCACTGGATTCAAGCTAGCCTGGCTGATGAAGGGTGTTTCCCAGAAACCGGTCCCAGGATGCTTGTTTCCGGTTCAAGGAAGACCTAGCTTGGCTTGGCAGTTCAGACTGGACTGTTCCCATGAGGCACAGGGCAAAGGCCAACCCTCGGAACAAGGGAGGAAGGTGTCATCTGCCAAAGGATATTAATAGGACGAAAATACTTCTCTAGCTAATAAAGTTTTTTTTTAAATTGGTCCAGGGAAGAAAAAATGCAATTACTAATGTAGTGTAGCTCCTATTTCCCTAATAGGCTCTGCGCATTGGAATAATATACCCTATAGGTTTGACATAGGACTAAGGTCAATATGTCCCTATCGAGTATATTAAACTTTATTACTTGTGCCAGCTAGCTCAGAGGCCACTAGAAACTCCTTGATTAACAAGAAGGGAGTAGTTTCTGGCAGCCGCAAAACATGACAACTTTGTTTCCCTTTTAGAATCAGAACGTGTCCCAGAGTCGTGGAAACAATAGGTAACTATTTCACTCAGCTCACTCGTGCATACTTAGTTTTCCTCAAAGTTACACAGAAAGAATAGACGGGCGTTTCAATAAAAGATTTATTGAACAGTCTTGTTTCTCGTGTAAGTAATATGTGCTGTTACAATCACAAGACAGTATGCAAGATAAATAATGTACAGCGTAAGCAGTAGAAATAAATAATACTGCGCTAGCATGATCTTTAGTAGATATTCATTTACATAAATAACATAGACTAAAAAGCGAGTACTCATACGATGCGTTTCTAAGCTAGTTCTACCCCAATGTACCTAACCTAACATAGGTGTAGGGAGAGGTATGAAGTAGGTGAAGTATTCCTTACTATGGTATACTAAGAGTATGTTAAGCCTAGTATGCCTAGTATGCCAAGAGTCCCTCTAGGTTTCTAGTCAGCTCCATACCTTAAGAATGAGAGAGGTGGGAATCTCTTGCCAGACTCGAACTCCAACACCCCGCGAGGGAAGTCAGATCACTGGAAGCTGGACTCTCTGCGTGCAGGGATGACAGCGTCTTCTCAGTGCGTCAGGCCGGGAAACGGGCTCCTCTGAAGTCGAGGTCTCCTCTGATTTACAGGGGCTAGGGAAGGTATATTTATACCTGAGAGGTACCTCAGAATGTTAGCATTGACGTGAATCGGACAGCGGAAGACGTCATGAATGAACCCTTAAGGTATAACGGTTCATGCATAATAGATGAGTCCTTGAAGAAATCAATAGTCCTGTGCTAGGGAAAGTCCCGAAGCCTAAGGGTCTGTTCTTCAAGAACTCGTTGTGACGTTAGGGTGGACGGATGTCGGAGACCATGCCTGTATTTGGAGTGCACGGTTTAATGCCTAAATAAGGACTGGGATTTTATGCCTATGTAAGGGCAGGGCGAATTGTGTCTATATAAGGACATGATACAGGAAAACCCATGTACGGACACCCTAAGAGGAATACAACACCCACTCCACTTTCGTGTGTACGATAATAATAATATGCTAAACATTTAATATGCTAAACATAAAATGGAGTACCGCATATTGCTAAAAAATATTTCTTAAAAGCATTAAAAAGCATTTAAAAAACCTATTAAAATGCAAAAGGTACTGTACATTTCAAGCATTGCTTTTCTCAGTTCAGGCATATATTTGGAAATAAAATGCAATTTGAATGAAAATAAGCAGTAATATTTACATTTGACAGAAAATGATTGATAAGTTGTTCAAAAATCAAAGTCATTTCATGTCATGAAAATTAATGAACTTTTTAGACAAAATAAGATGACAAAGTGTCTGAGGAAGTACCGCGAAGTCTGTACTATAAGGCTAGTTCTACTTCAAGCAGATTGAATTGCCATTCAGTTTGAAAAAACGGAAAAAAGTTCAATTTGGGAACAGTTCCAAGTTTTTGAAATATGAAGGCCAAATATTACTGTGTCTCTGGTACACTGTGGGTTGAATCAGAGTCAGTGTACGGGTCTGGTGTAAACATGAGATCATCTATTTCTGTAGACAAAATATCGTCCACTGAAGTTGGTGTCAGTTGGAACACCTTGTGTAGTAGGTTAATTGCACAGAGATGTGAAGCATCGCTTTCAGCATAGGATGCCGCAGCAATGTTCGCGTCCGTTGTTACCTGTGTGCCTGTAGATCCATCTCGTACCTCAGCAGCAGCTGGAAGCGTCTGTGAGATCTCAATGAATGCCGTCATCAGGATTGGTAGCCTCTGGGGACAACACAGAGCATAGGCCGTTATCGGGTCCAGCAGAGTATCGATATCCGTTGGCGTTGCTGATGGAAATGTTAGACAGGTGTCTAACACGCATTCTTCACCGCATAGCAGGCATCGTAGAACAGGTAAGATGCAATCTTGCCAGATTGGTCTGAATGACAGGAACCACGTGGTATTAAGGTCCCGTAGACGAGTCATGCCCAAAAGCTGTACTATTCGCTCACGGCACTTTCGTTCAAGGAGAGCTTTCTCCATTTCGCTCGGAGTGATGTCTGCGAATAGCCTGGCCATAGCGTAATAGCAGGACGAGAGAAATAGAATTCCGGCAACAAGTGCTAGAATTAATAGTATGCCACCAAACACCGAATGTGCAAAGTTCGGGATGATTCTGAGTATTGCCTGTAAAGGTGCTAACAGACCGGAACAGATGCTCTTAAATACCTGTACAATCCCGCTTGTATCAGACATGTTAAAGATACGTCCTATCATTTCCACGAAATGTATAGGGCAGTTTGTACGTATTAAAGTCTGTATCTCAGCTGAAGTCCTTGCTACTTGTAGATCATAGGTTTCTTTGGCCGAGGTTAAAGGCACTGATTGTTGCAAAAGCATGGCTTTCATTCTGCTAAAGTATCAAATCTTATAAAAGAGACGTTCAGCGAAGGCCACAAGGCGACTCCTGACTGTGTCTATTGGGGCAAACAATACTTGCATACAGCAAGTGACCCTGGAGTTGACCGTTACTAGATATGGGATGCCTGGCAACATGCCGCAGCAACTCTGATCATTCAACATGAGGTAACTCCCATTAGAAAGTTGTCCAAACGTTGGATTAATCACAGCAGCTGATGTACCCTGCTGATGGCAAGACAAATTTGCCACAGAACCATTGCAAGCCCCGTGTAAAGAAATGTCCTGACATATAAGTGAACCGCTCAGTGCACTTTTACAGTGTGTACCGCTCAAAAACACTTCACGATCTCCACTCCAACATCTATATGTATACGGTAAATTCCAAGATGTCTTAATGTATTCCTTACCCAACCTTTCATATTTGTCTGCTTGCATTTGTCTGAGGCAATACTGAAACTGAAAAGTAGTCACAGGTAGTGTGATTTTGCCATGAATGAGCCATTCTGTAGCTGGTTTTTCTGCCACTGTGAATGGTAACTTTTCCAGTTTGTCAATGCTCAGCACTGTATACTTTGCTCCTCTTTGTGTCAGTTCGATCTGTTTATCAGTTAGATTGTATTCTGCAAACGGAGCTGACGTGTTGATGAAACGCCAAGGCACATAGCCCGCACGCAAAGATTGCAGCGTCCAGCTTAATAACACAATAGAACGTAATTGAGATTGGCCTTGCTGTAACATCGCCAAATCTTGTTCTAGTATGTCGATAGCAGAGGATACAATGTTGTCCAATGAATATATTCTGGAGGACAAAGTTGTTAACCCATTGTCGACCACAGTGAGTGTTTTCTCTAAATAAATACGATCAAGTTCACGTATTCGTTCTGCGGCCTCCATCTGTGACACTTTTCATGCTTCATTATAGGCAGCATAAATGCCGGCATATATGAAACGTTTCTGACGTGGTTTTCTTGGTCCAAGCAAGAATTCCCTAAGGTCTGCGTCTTCTTTAAGTAAGGATAAGTGTTGTTTCACATCCTGTAGTGTAGATTTCTGCAGCCAATCGAGGCATAATTTTCCTACACTGTATGTTGTTACTACCCCTGGATGCTGCCTTTGGACGTATCTTGGGTCTGGCCTATGAATAGTAAAACCCTGAGTTTTATTCAGGAATCTTTCCTGACAGTTGTTCGTGTCTGTGGGCCAGATCAACCATTTTCTCCAATCAGGATTAGATCTGTTGAGTTGTAGTATATTGTCAACTGTCACCACTGCCTGTGTATTGTTATCACTTGCAGGTGTTGGTACAGAAGGTCTTTTCATCTCTTTGATCTTGGCTAGTCCAAGACAAGATGGTTGTTGGACGGTTTCATTCAAAAACATTATTTGTTCAGGGATGATACAGGCTCTAAATAAAGCTTCTATCCCCTGCACTTGCCAATCTTTAGTACCCCAGACAGTTTTTGTGTCTATTGTGTCTTTCCATAAGTTGAAACCCTGTCTTTATCCCTTATTTCCTCCCTTTACCTTTCCCTGCCGCTGCTGCCCCCGCGGCCCCTCCCCCCCAGCGCGACCGGCCCAATCCAGCTCCCCTCCCGCCTCCCAGCTGTCCAGCCCTCCCCGACCCCTACTTAATGGCGGCCACTGCGGGGCCAGGCGAGCAAGACCACTGACTCATTGTCAGTGAAATTACTCTCCCACCCTCGCAGCTCCACCATTAAGTGAGGCCTGCCCCTGCCCCTGCACTCTCGAGTGTTGGTGATCGAGGCCCTCCTCCACCCGCAGGTTTCCTGCGCCTCATCCCTGGTGGTCCAGTGGACCTCTGTCTCCTTCCTCTCACTCTGCTCTTTCACTCGTTTTTCTACCCTTTTTATCTTTCACCTTTCTGCACTTTTCTGCATCTCTGCTCTTTTGTGCCTTATTTCTGCTCATTTTCCCTTCCTCTCGCTCTGCCCTTTCACTTGTTTTCACTCGTTTTTCTACCCTCTTTTATCTTTCACCTTTCTGCACTTTTCTGCATCTCTGCTCTTTTGTGCCTTATTTCTGCCTATTTTCCCTTTTTTCTTTATCCCTTATTTCTTCCCTTTACCTTTCCCTGCCGCTGCTGCCCCCGCGGCCCCTCCCCCCCAGCGCGACCGGCCCAATCCAGCTCCCCTCCCGCCTCCCAGCTGTCCAGCCCTCCCCGACCCCTACTTAATGGCGGCCACTGCGGGGCCAGGCGAGCAAGACCACTGACTCATTGTCAGTTAAATTGCTCTCCCACCCTCGCAGCTCCACCATTAAGTGAGGCCTGCCCCTGCCCCTGCACTCTCGAGTGTTGGTGATCGAGGCCCTCCTCCACCCGCAGGTTTCCCTGCGCCTCATCCCTGGTGGTCCAGTGGACCTCTGTCTCCTTCCTCTCACTCTGCTCTTTCACTCATTTTTCTACCCTTTTTTATCTTTCACCTTTCTGCACTTTTCTGCATCTCTGCTCTTTTGTGCCTTATTTCTGCTCATTTTCCCTTCCTCTCGCTCTGCCCTTTCACTAGTTTTCACTCGTTTTTCTACCCTCTTTTATCTTTCTCCTTTCTGCATCTCTGCTCTTTTGTGCCTTATTTCTGCCTATTTTCCCTTTTTTCTTTATCCCTTATTTCCTACCTTTCCCCGCCGCTGCTGCCCCCGCGGCCCATACCCCCCAGCGCGACCGGCCCAATCCAGCTCCCCTCCCCGCTCCCGCCTCCCAGCTGTCCAGCCCTCCCCGACCCCTACTTAATGGCGGCCGCGGGCTGCGGGTGCGCCGCTGGCGCCGAAGGCGTGTCAAAGGCAAGCCCGTCTGCGCCCGTCCGCGACCCGACCGCGACCAGCGCCAGGAACCCTGGACCTCCGCCCCGCCAACGCTACGACCCAGCAGCACTCCACGCACTCAACCCAGGCCGCAACAACAACTGCAAGCTAGCATCACAAGCCGACTCCCACGGACCCTTCAGCTGTCACCGCTGCCGGCACACCTGCAGCACCGCCAAGAACACGGATCCAGCACAACCCGCCCACAAGAACACAACCGAACCGAAGACCCTGCAATGCATCCTCCTCAACGTCCGATCCCTCCACAAACACGCCACAGAAATCTGGGACCTCCTCGACAGCACCACCCCGGACGTAGCGTTCTTCACCGAAACCTGGACCAACACCACCTCGGGACCGGACATCGCAATCGCCATCCCCCAAGGATACAAGATCTCCAGGAAGGACCGCCCCACCCGCCCAGGAGGAGGAATCGCCATCGTCCACAAATCCAGCCTCCGCCTGAGCACACTCCCTGACGAGCCCACAGAACTGATGGAACACCTTCACTTCAAGATACTGGCCAGCCCCACCGCCACCCATCCGAGGAACCCTCATCTACCGACCCACTGGACCCCGCGGACCCTTCGCCAACTCCATCACGGACATTATCTCCCCGCAGGCCATCGCATCCACCAACTACACCCTGCTGGGAGACCTCAACTTCCACCTCGACACCCAACTGGACCCCAACACCACATCCCTCCTGGACAACCTCCACAACATTGGACTGCGCCAGATCGTGACCGAGCCCACGCACTCAGCAGGACACACCCTCGACCCCCTCTTCACTACAGGAAACTCCATCACCTTCAGCCACACCACCGAACTCCCATGGACCGACCATCGTTGCGTCCACTTCACCTTCAGAACACCCACCATCCACAGACACCAGCACCTGCTTTCACGAAGAAACTGGACCAAAATCACCGACGACCAGCTCACCTCCTCACTCAACAACTCCACCCCAACCATCGCGGAAAACGACGACCCCAACACCGCAGCCCGAACCCTGCATAGATGGATCTCGGACAGCACCAACACCATAGCCCCCTCAAGAAAAACAACAATACCCGCGCCAAGAAAGCCAGATGGTTTACCACCGAACTTCGAGAGTCCAGAAGCACATGCCGCCGCCTCGAAAAGGCCTGGAGGAACACCAAATCCACAGAAGCCCACGACAACTTCAGAGCCGCCACCAACGCCCACCATCAACTCATCAGAGAAACGAGGAAAAAGCGATTGAAGACAGAATCTCCACCCACGCGCACAACAGCAAGGAACTCTTCAGCATCATCAAGGAGTTCGCCCAACCCACTAGCGAGTCTACCGACATCCCTCCCTCACAAGACCTCTGCGACAAACTCAGCACCTTTTTCCACCACAAAATCAAGAGCATCTACGACAACTTCGACGAAGACAACCAACACACTGAACCCTCACCAACCACCCCCGACACCCGGAAACCAGCGATTGACGACTGGACAGCCCTCACCACCGAAGACACACTGAAGACAATGAAGTCAATCCACTCAGGGGCCCCCACGGACCCCTGCCCCCACCACATCTTCAACAGAGCCGCCGACACCATCGCACCCATGCTCCGCCACACCATCAACCGCTCCCTGGCGACCGCCTCGTTCCCCGACGACTGGAAACACGCCGAGGTCAACCCCTCCTAAAGAAACCCTCAGCGGACCCCACCGACCTCAAAAACTACAGACCCATCTCCCTGCTCCCGTTCCCAGCGAAAGTCATCGAGAAAGCCATCAACATCCAACTCGCCACATTCATTGAAGAACACAACATCCTCGACTCCTCCCAATCCGGCTTCAGAAAAAACCACAGTACGGAAACCGCCCTCCTCGCCGCAACAGACGACATCCGCACCCTACTGGACAAAGGAGAAACAGTAGCCCTCATCCTCCTCGACCTATCAGCGGCGTTCGACACAGTCTCCCACCGCACCCTAATACGCAGACTCTACGACGCAGGAATCCAGGACAAGGCCCTCGACTGGATCCGCTCCTTCCTCTCCGGCAGGACGCAGCGGGTCAGACTCCCCCTTTCCTCTCGGACCCCACACCTACCACCTGCGGAGTCCCCCAGGGCTCCTCCCTCAGCCCGATGCTCTTCAACGTCTACATGGCTCCACTCGCCCCCATCGTCAGAACCTACGGACTCAGCATCGTGTCATACGCAGACGACACCCAGCTCATCCTCTCCCTATCCAACGAGCCCAACACCGCCAGACGCAACTTTCGAGAAGGCATGGAAGCCGTCGCCAAATGGATGAAAAACAGCTGCCTACAACTAAACACCAACAAAACAGAAGTACTCATCATGGGCCCAAACCCCGATGCCTGGAGCGACACCTGGTGGCCCCCCGCCCTCGGAAACCCGCCAACCCCCACGGACCACGCACGCAACCTGGGAATCATCCTGGACTCAGAGCTCAAAATGGACCGCCAGATCAACTCTGTCTCGTCTTCCTGCTTCCACACCCTCCGCCTCCTTCGTAAGACCTTCAAATGGATCCCCCTCGAACACCGAAAGACCGTCACTCACGCCCTGGTCACCAGCAGACTCGACTACGGCAACGCACTCTACGCCGGAATAAACAAAAACCTCACCCGCAAGCTACAGAACATCCAGAACGCCGCCGCAAGACTGGTCCTCAACCTGCCAAAACACTGCCACATCTCCCAGCACCTGCGCACACTCCACTGGCTCCCTGTCGAGGCGAGAATCACCTTCAAGATGCTCACCCACGCACACAAGGCCCTCCACGGCACCGGACCAGCATACCTGAACAGCCGACTCAAATTCCACGCACCCCAAAGGACCCTACGATCAGCCCAGCTCTCCTACGCCGTGGTCCCCCGCACTAGAAAGACCAGATCGGGAGGCCGCTCCTTCTCCTTCCTCGCGGCCAAAGCATGGAACGCCCTTCCGCTCCACCTCAGACAGACAACATCGCTCCCCATCTTTGCAAGAAACCTCAAAACCTGGCTCTTCAACAGACCCTCTCCTTGATGGATGGAACCTGCACCCCCCCCCCTAGCGCCTTGAGACCCTTACGGGTGAGTAGTCGCGCTCTAACAAACCCCTGATTGATTGATTGATTGATTGTCTAGACAGTTGGGCAATAAATGTTGCAGAGTAAATCTGTTTTGTATTTGTTAACATAATTTTCAGTCCTGTTTTGTTTACATTTTTATAGTAAAACGTTTCTGGATCAGATGTATTGTAACCTGAAAAATATGGAAACTTGTTAGCAAATGTTTTTGAACTACCTTGTGGTGGTGTAGGACAATGCTCCCATTGGTTAAACATAAACACATTTCTAGGGTATGCAGATTTATGCAAATAATGATGACCATAGTGGTTATAGCAATACAGTTGTTCATAGTCTGATGAACCCTCTAAATATTCATTTTTAGAAAATGCAGCAGATTTTTCTAGGTCAAACATTATGTCGTTAACAGTCTCAAAGTCCCAATCATCAGAATAGGTACTGGACGAAATGAGATCACTTAGTGAAATTTTAAACAAATATGGAATGTTCAATTGTTCCGTCGGGCCAAAAATATCAAAATCTGTTTTGTCCCACACTATACCATCCTGTATAGGAACGGCTGTGATGTCCACTGTTGACAAGTCTCTTGCTTCACGATGGGAAGATTTATGTGGTTTCAAAAGTACGTTCACATCTTTTCCTTCAGTGTTCACATGGATGTATCTGCCATTTATAAGCACGCTCATAGTTGTAACCAAAGCTAGCCAAAGCAGGAAAACAAATATTCCAGAAATTATCCAGAGTTCAGTCCATAGGGAAACCAGATAAGTCTTTTTCAGAAAGTGAAGAAAGTCTTGTACTTGCTGCTTGAATTTCAATGATGCTGGCATTGTTTCAGGTTCACTCGGATCTTCTGAGAACGTATCAAAGTTAATGAAATAGCCAGAAGCAGTTCTGTCAATTGTTGGAATTGCATCAGGATTTGTAGAAATCGCTGGAACCAGTTGATCACTTGCTACATTGGTGTAGACAGGTGTATTTGGATGAACTGTTACTTGATTTTCAAGAGGGATGAGTTCCATTGCATTGTTGCCTAGTCCTTCATCTGTTACAGCTGAATTCTCGATGGTTATCAGTCTTTCAGTCTGAACCTCTTGGATAGTAGCGAGAGGAGTGCGTCTGCTACTAGGTCGGAGTCCACGAGGCCTACTATTTAGTATTGGCCACATACTGTGGTTTGATGAGGTCGATGGACACAAATCTTTTCTCCTTTCTTCCAGCAAGGGGCGGCAGAAGTACTGTTCTTGTTCCTTGAACTGCTAGGACAGGTACTGGTTGTCTGTAAGAAGGTCCAAATTCCTTCTTGTCCGCAATCTTTTCTCTGACTAGATCCCCAACTTTTGGAATCCAGACAGGCCTTGCTGGGACCGCCGGTTTTTCCCCAGTGGTGGTTGGCTGCAGGAATACGTTGCTTTGTTTCGATCTTAGTTCATTGAGTTCCTGTATGTTGGACTTGGCCCTTATTTTCCCAAACATTTTCGCTTTTCCCCCCTGGCCTATGTATTTACATGTTGTGTCTCAAATGTGAAAGGGCAATACTGTGTAATGGTGTCACTGTCACTTTTAAAATGGACGCCATTCCTGCCTGCCCTTGTGCCGCCTGACTGAGTTGAGTGGCGGTCTAGATGTTGTTTCCCAGCACTCCCAGCTTTTGGAGGGAAACCTGGCAGCCAGGGTGCCCTACACCTCCCCTAAACCAGTTAAGACCGGTTCCCCAGGGAACCTTCCAGAAGTTGCCAGCCTTCTCTGGTAGGTGGGGTGAGGGGCGGATATATAGGAGGGGCTTTGCTGCCATGTGCAGTGATAGAGCAGGAGAAGTGACCGAGGGGGAACTCTGCCAGGAGGTACCGCCACATTGGGCCTGTGTGCTGGCCCCTGTGCCCATCTACACCCCTCTGTTGTCCCCCTGGGCTAGTAAAGAGACACTGCCGGAGTGGAGGCTGCTGGGTTGGCAGGATTGCAACCATAATGGAGGATGACTGTTCCTAGGAACTGCTGCTTCAGGACTGGTGAGCCGCCCTGCTGGCCGCTGATCTCGCCCTGCATTACCTGTCTCTTGGCCCCTAGCGCCTCATGAGCGCTATATTGAGACTCCCCGTACTCCAAGGAAGAGAGGAGCATGGGCGCGACCTTCCTCTGTGGGGCCCTGGACTTGTGAGGTCCCTAGCGCCTGGGGAGTGCTTTACTTTAATTGTCTGTCGCCTGCCTGCTTGGGGAGGAGCGGGTGCCTACCCCGCATTGCCAGACTTTGCGGGTGCCTACCCCGCGTGAGTGACTACAAATTAAGCGGGTGCCCACCCTGCGTGTGTGCCGCGACGTGGTGCCTAATAAACCAACGGGAGCCCACCCCGTGGTTTTTATACTCATTAAACGGGAGCCTACCCTGTATTGCCCCAGCGCAAGAGAAAGTCGGCCAGGATCACCGCCGCGGCCGGGGGAGCGCTGTCGCGCGCTGGAAGGAAGCCTGTGTGGCCAGGAAAGGTGAGCGGCGTATTCGGAAGTGCCGCGGGAGCCTACCCCGCGCCTTCCTGCCTTGTCAAACCCAGGGCGGGAGCCCACCCCGCACTCTGGGATTGCCGGAAAAGTCACCGCCGCAACCCGGGGATCTGCGAAGGGCCGCCGCTCTGCCTGCGGCGACCCGGAAGAAGACGGACCTCGGCCGAGCTGGCCGGAAGTGGGTGGGGGCTCCCCGTGAGCGGAGGAGAGCCCCGCGTGTGCCGAGCCGACAGGAGGGAGCCCGGAGCCGAAATGAGCCAGGCGGGAGCCTACCCCGCGCTGGCCAACGTCGACAGAGACTTCGCTCCGTAAAGGCGGGGCTCCACGGGAGCGGAGGGGAGCCCGCGCGCAGCCAGCGGCTGTCCGGGAGAAGTCCTGAGGGGTGGAGAGAAACCAGAGCGGGAGCCCACCCCGCCAGTCCGTGCCCCTGCGTGCCGCCGCATCAGCAGCCCCGAGTGAAGTCAGGGGCTGGCGCCGGAGAGGTGCTGATGGAGCCTGCTGGAGCCTCGCGGGCTCCGAGTTGAAGCCCCGGGGCCCGGGTGAAGTCCGGAGAGGCGAAGAGGTCCCGACCAGCGGGAGAAGTCCTGCAGAGAGTTGGCGGGGCTCCCGTGGTGAAGGGAAGCCCCGCAGTGCCAGCAGCCGCCTGGAGAGTACGGCGTAGGGGGGCCTCGAGGCACATGGTCGGTGCCTGCCCCCCCGCGTTGAAGTCCCCGTGAACCAGAGGAGCGGAGTCCTCCAGTAAGCCCGGTGAGTGGGGCCCAGTCTGCTGGTGGTTGGGGGGTTGGTCGAGGCACGGTGTCGGTGCCTTTCCCCCAGTGGCCCCAAGCCCTCGAGGAGAGGGGCTCCCCCGGGGTCAGAGCTGCGCAGGCCTTGGTTCTCCCAGCTGCCCCGCTGGACAGTGGGCAGCTGCAACGTGCCGCCACATTTGTTTTTGAAGCCCCGTGGGGCTCCACGCCGGATTGGGCCACAGTACCCCGGGGGCTACACAGCGACGCCGCAGTTGCGGATCGCTGCAACGTTGAGGCATTTTTTTAGCCTCGGATCCCAGGAGGGGACCCCCAACTGGCCGACACTTTGTGGGCCACGGCATTGGTAGCTCGAGAGCCCCAGAAGAGGGGCTCCCACATGCAACGTTTGGGGCAGTTTGAGTTCAGAGTCCCGGAGGAGGGGCTCCGCCTGACCCAGTACTGGACTGACTCGGTTGGCACAACTGCCCCGCTGGACAGTGGGCAGTTGCAGCGTTGGGCGTATTAACTCTGGTTACCCTATTGCTAGTGGCAACGAGCATGATATGCTGAGTACTCCTGAGTCCACGCACCATACGGTTTATCCTTGATGCCCATGATTCATGCCTAATGTTATGCCTCATGGTTTCATGCTAATGAGGCGTATGCCTAATGCAGGATGTGATATAGGCTCATGGTTTAGGCCCCCGCCGAGTAGGGTGATGCCTAATGTTATGGCTAATGCTATACCTAAAGTTAGGCCTAATGGGATGCCCCGTGCTATGCCTACTACCTCTATCTGGGTAAGCCTAGGGCAGTGAGGGAGGGTACGTGGGGTTACCGTGCTATTCATGAATGTCATGCTATGTCACATGCATATGCTTAGGCCGACTCCGATTTATGCAAATGTGATTCATGCTCATGGTGTAGGCCTCATCTGAATAGAGTTATGCCTAATGTCTTTTTCGGCCTAATGGGTGGCTCATGTTTTCAGGCTACTGCACTGATGCTTTATTCTTACGTCTATTGTTACCAGTGAACTCGCACATTTATTCTGTGCTTATAATGATTCTGACAGCGGCCCGATTGGCGCTGCCCTGTACATAGTCCCCACTGTTTATATCTACTGGGTGCAGGTTGGCGCTGTGTTACCACTGTGGTTACATTCTGCTATGCTGATTGCATAATACATATGCTGTTTTTCTTACTCCAACTGGTGTGGTCTCCTTTTTGTAGTGTGCCTGGTGGGTCGCCTGTGTGTGCTGCGCAGATGCTTTACACAATGCTCCTGGTTTAGCCTTCCCGCTCCGCACCACGCTACCCCGTTTCTAACACTGTAAAACAGCCAAACGATCTTTGATATCAAATGGTTTATTTTCCACCACTGTGCCTACGTGATCGAGGTCTGGTACCCACATTCTTGTCCCAAATAGGACCTCATATGGAGTGACCCCCGCTAGAGAATTTCTTGGCAGGTTATTTAATGAGCGTTGGACCCCATAAAGATGTTTGACCCACCCATCACCTGAACCTAATACCCTAGCTGTTATAGACTGCTTTATGTCCCGGTTTTTCCTTTCCACAACCGAATTTCCCTCAGGATGGAATGGAGAGGAGTACTGCAATGCAACGCCCAGACTGGCCATGGCTTCTTTGTAAGCCCGAGAGCTAAACGCAGGGCCCTGGTCAGAATGTAGCGTGCCTATTGCGTATGTGCCGATAAAGACTCGCAAATCTTTTATAACAGTTCGAGCATCAGCCGAGCGCTGAGGCCATATCCATAGGAACCTTGATTCAGTATTTGTGGGATTGCATTTGTCCAGAAGGATGCATGCGCATAGATAGTCTAATGCTGTCTAACAGTGGTGTCTGTACTGGGCAGCTACATTCGTAGCATGGTGTCTGGTGGCGGTCAGCATCACGCTGTATCCTACAGTCTATGCAGTTATTGATGAAGATGTGAATTTCTGTATTCATCCCAGGCCACCAGTACATCTCTTTTAACGTCAAGATTGTTTTAGAGATCCCTTGATGTGACAGACCCTCTCCCAAATGTGCTTCATAAATCAAAGCTGCTCTACGTTCCATGTTTGGGATTACCCTATCCTCCACTCCAGGGATTCGAGCAAAAGGAACGCTGTTCGCATCAATTACATAAGAGTACTTGAGTGGAAACTTTTTTGGTAACGCTGCACCACTGCCTTTGCTTGTAGCATTGACAGCCGACATTATCTCACTGTCTATTTTCGTTTTTGAATGAGTGATCGCAGCTACGGAAGCCGTCTGAACAGCCCCCTTTGCGGCTTCGTCAGCCAATGAATTCCCTGCAACGTGAACGCCATCACGTTGATGACTCAGTGTGTGGATCACGTGAGCCTTTGGTAGTTCGTTTATCAACTGAACTACTTGTTCCCAAAGAGTTTTGTGCTTTATTGTGCCACCTTTCGCATCTTTGAAACCATTTTCAAGCCAGTTTTGTATATATTCATTATACGACTGAACACAGTAAAAGGAATCGCACACTATCAGGGTGGGGAATTCTCGATCTATACTTTCAAGTGCCAGTTTGAATGCTTGTAGTTCAGCTCGCTGAGCTGCACAATCTCCTAGAGATTGAGTTTTTGTGACCATAGGTCTGAAGATGCCATCTCGCATGCGACCTTTAACGATTGCACACGCTGCACTGTAAGCTTGCTTACTCCCTGTTGCGGGTTGTGCGGATCCGTCAGTGTAAATTATGAATTCGTACTGATCGAGAGGCAGAATTTCAGTGGGCAGAGGACATTCTTGTTCATATTGCAGGAACGCTTGTGTTTTTTAAATCAGGATCAAAAACATATTCAACATCTGTTGCAGCAAGAGAATTAACCCATTGTATCCATCTTGGATGTAATGCTTTAGCATTTGAAATGCTTGCTTTTGTGACCGCTTCTAAAGCTGGTACTGGGGTTACGACAATAATGCGTTTCCCTTGGGCTAGGGCTCTTTCTTTTGCTACAGCGGTTTGAACTGCTGTCAGAATTTTTTCAGTTGAAGTGAAGCGCATTTCTGCTTGTGTATACAAATGAGATTTGTATGCGATTGGTATTTTTCACCCTCATTGAATGTTAAGTAGGTGAATCCGCATTGACCCGAAATTATTCGGATCACCAGGTTGCGTTGACTTACGCGTGTTTGTAAGTTATTTGTTGCTAACATGTTAGCCTGGAGTGAACGCAAGATTTCTGTGTGTTCCTGTGTCCAATTTCTGATTGAAAAGTCAGGTTTGATTAATGCGTAGAGAGGTTTGACCCTTTCTGCGTAGTTTAGAATGTATGTTCTTCCAAAATTTAGGAAACCCAGGATGGATTGTACGTTTTTTTTGCGTTTTTGGAGGTTGGAGCAGCGCACATTTCTCTAGAAAGTTAGCTGCCAAGCTCTTGCCTTCACTTGAAAGCTCATATCCTAGAAATAGGACATTGAGTTGGGCAATTCTGGACTTTTTGAAGTTGAATTTGTAGCCCTCAGAGGCGAAGCCCAATATAATGGTGCTCACCCTGTTCAAGTGTTTATCCAGGTCATCGTCTGTCAGATAGATGTCATCGACATAGGACAATGCCTCATTGTCATAAATTTGTAGTAACTCCGTTACCCTTGCTGAGAATAAACCTGGGCTGTTCTTGAACCCTTGTGGGAGTCGACAAAATTGACGCTGGGTCCCCATTATGGAGAAAGCTGTTAAGTACCTGCTTTCAGGTGCTATGTTTTGACAAAAAAAAACATTTGAGATGTCTAATGTGGTTTTATATTTTTTACGCACAATGTTATTCATTAATGCTGTGCTATGTGCATTTTGCACTGCAAAAGTTTTAGAACAAGTGTTTAAGTGTCTGTAATCCAAAACTAGACGATATGTATTGTCTGGTTTGGAGACAGGAAACAAAGGATTGTTCATTGAGGAGGTGCATGTTTCAATCACCCCTTGGTATTCAAGTTGATCTAAGATCTCCCTGACCTGTTTTTTAGCTTCTTGCTTTATCGGGTACTGCCTTTATGCAGTTGGTTCATGTTTCAGATGTATTTTATGGTGAGGTGTCCTCATCCCATCCGACATGATTTTTATATAATGCTGGGGCCTGGGCTACTGCCCATTTCCTGGCATATGTATATTTTAGGTGAATTGGAATATGGTTAGAGAAGGCGGGCATAATAATGTCCTCGCCGTGTGGGCACTCTCTGACAAATTGTGGTGGCCAGTCTTTTTCTGCTAGAAGAATGTCATAGCCCCTTGAAAGTTTTTCCCAAAAGAGTGCTTTCACCTGTCTAGGTATGTCTCCCTCCATCCGGAGTGTTATTTCATATAACTTTTGTGGAGTACTAACCCTGGTGTCTACAGTCTCAACTTTAATGTACTCATTCAAGTCCACTATCTCCAGAAGTTCCTTCAGGTTCTGGCGAGCTATTGTGACTTCTGCTGCACTGTCCAGCATTGTCTGAGCCCATTCTCTGTTCTTGAGTTGTGTTCTCAGTATTCTCGGCATGTCTGATCTTTAGACCTGCTACTTTCTTTTTGGAGAATTGAGGTTTTGTTTTATCTTTTGGAGCGTGTTTTTCTTCCTTGGATTTCACGCGTTCTTCTCTATGCTCTGACCGTCCTCTTCTTTCCGAAGTCTGTGATGAGATCTGAAAGGTACGAGAGGAACGTGTATCTGTATCTTGATACCTGTCAGGCTTTCTCAAATTATCCCTATTCCTGAGGTTATACCTCCTTTCAGAGGGCTCCTTTTGAGGAGACCTACCTCGGGATTGAGAACGTTTCTCGTTTGAATTTTGTTTAGTAGTTTCCCACTTCTTTTTAGAAGGTGTAGGATTTTGTTTAATAGAGTCCTTCTCAGGACTTTCAGATAGTTTTGGCTTCACTGGTCTTCCACCCAAACTATCTCTGCCTAATTCTGCATAAGATTGTTCAATTATTCTGGGTAGCTCAGTTTGATGTTCTGTAACATCGAATTCCCTTAATCGTTGGCGGATCGCCACTGCTACTGCCTCCCCTTTAATATTAGATAATATTATTGTTGAGACCTGGTCGAAATTTTTCAGTAATTTCATACCTAAATTTAGAGCAGGCTCTGCCCCGTATTCGTTTTGAATTTGTTTCAGGACATCTGGTATTACCGCAATTGACGGAATGCCATGTGTTTTAGTATAGATGGCAGCAAAGACTGAACCTCGAGTGGTGCAGTCTTCCAGTTGTGGTGTCAACAAACAACTGACCCGCTACCTCGAGGAGAACAACATCCTGGACCCTTCCCAGTCCGGCTTCCGCAGCAACCACAGCACCGAAACCGCCCTCATCGCCGCCACCGATGACATCAGGACCCTGCTAGACAACTGAGAAACAGCAGCCCTCATCCTCCTGGACCTATCAGCCGCCTTCGACACGGTCTGCCACCACACACTACGAACACGCCTTCACGACGCCGGGATCCAAGAGAAGGCCCTGGACTGGACCACATCCTTCCTTTCCGGCAGAACACAAAGCGTCCGCCTCGCCCCCTTCCGATCCAAGGCCACCAAGATCATCTGCGGCGTACCCCAAGGCTCCTCCCTCAGCCCAACGCTGTTCAACATCTACATGGCACCCCTCGCCCACGTCGCCCGACAGCACAACCTCAACATCATCTCCTACGCCGACGACACCCAGCTGATCCTCTCCCTCACCAAAGACCCTCACACCGCCAAAGCCCACCTCCACGAAGGAATGAAGGCTGTCGCCGAATGGATGAGGACCAGCCGCCTGAAGCTGAACTCGGACAAGACGGAGGTCCTCATCCTTGGTTCCAACCCTTCAGTCTGGGACGACTCCTGGTGGCCAACATCACTGGGAACAGCCCCGCCACCCACTGACCACGTACGCAACCTAGGGGTCATCCTCGACCCCACCCTCTCCATGACTAAGCAGGTCAACGCCGTTTCCTCATCCTGCTTCAACATCCTCCGAATGCTCCGCAGGATCTTCAAGTGGATCCCCACCGAAACAAGAAAAACAGTCACCCAGGCCCTCGTCACCAGCAGGCTGGACTACGGAAACGCCCTCTACGCAGGAACGACGGCTAAGCTCCTGAGACGGCTGCAACGCATCCAGAACGCCTCTGCACGTCTTATCCTCGACATCCCCCGACGCAGCCACATCACACCCCACCTGAGAGACCTGCACTGGCTCCCTGTCAACAAGTGGATAACCTTCAAGCTCCTCACCCACGCACACAAAGCACTCCACAACTCCGGACCAGCCTACCTCAACAGACGACTCAGCTTCTACACCCCCACCCGCCAGCTCCGCTCGACCAGCCTCGCCCTCGCCACAGTCCCCCGCATCCGGAAAACGACCGCCGGCGGCAGATCCTTCTCCCACCTCGCCGCCAAGACCTGGAACACCCTCCCCACCAACCTCCGACAGACCCAAGACCTACTGGCCTTCAGAAGACTCCTCAAGACCTGGCTCTTCGATCAGTAGCAGCACCACCCCCTCTTCCCCCAGCGCCTTGAGACCCTCGCGGGTATGTAGTGCGCTTTATAAGTGACATGATTGATTGATTGATTGATCCCCATCGGTAAACTGATTGTTAGGATTCTGTGTTTCTCATACGGGCTAGTATTTGGAAATACTGCTTCGATTTGAGTAATTTTTTGAGCTATCCAGAATGGAATTTGCTCACGTTTTGTGGGCATTTTACCCATGACTGCGTATAGAGTCTGTGGTGTAATGTTTAGTGCAGTCCCCGGTTGAGGGGTTTGATTTGGAAGTGTCAATGGTGGTGGGACTGTGAAAGTCCGCATGACATATTGGACCAATTGTCTGTAGATTTTTATTAACTCCGTAAGTCGAGTAAGTAGTTCCTCATCTGACATTATATCCAGTTCAGGATGAGGTGTGTAGCCGGCTAGAATCGGCCATGTTGCTCCTGGTCTACCTAGTGGACCGAGCCTGGTAATGTTTCTGTGATGTTTTAGGGCACCTTTAAACCAGAGCTGATGTTCCTGGTATGTTAATGGAATTTCTATATCCTCGAACGGGATGTATTCCTCTGGTGGATCATCTTCTTTGTAGAAGTGAAACAGTTTTGTAACTGAATTTGATTCAGGAAATATTACCCATGAATAGAATACCTCTGTCTGAAAGGATTCGTGTGCCTCTATCACGAAAACTGCTCTACCTCCTGTTGATGGTAGGCCGTGTTTTATGAGTTTTAGAGTGATGGCTCTTCTTAAGTTTGGATTGATGTCTATGACACCCTCCTCGGTTTCAATAAAACCTGTGATGTTATAAGCTTTTACAGCTGGGTGACCCGCAACTTCACCGTTGTCGGAGTCAGGCATTTTGTTTTTTGAAAAATGTAGAACAAGTTTCAAGGCAACAAAGATAAGGTGCACAATATTTTGGAACACTGTATCCTTCAACGTTGAGAAAACCAAACAGCTAATATATAGGGTGCTTCCCTATGTAGCCGTGGCGGATACTTAACCCTGCCCACTCCAGACGTCTTTTGGAGTATATGGGTAGGGGTCTCTGAGAGAAAAGGCACGGCTGAGTTACTCAGTATCTAACGTTAAATTACTGCCTTACCAAACCGTTGGGCGCCATGTAGTGTAGCTCCTATTTCCCTAATAGGCTCTGCGCATTGGAATAATATACCCTATAGGTTTGACATAGGACTAAGGTCAATATGTCCCTATCGAGTATATTAAACTTAATTACTTGTGCCAGCTAGCTCAGAGGCCACTAGAAACTCCTTGATTAACAAGAAGGGAGTAGTTTCTGGCAGCCGCAAAACATGACAACTTTGTTTCCCTTTTAGAATCAGAACGTGTCCCAGAGTCGTGGAAACAATAGATAACTATTTCACTCAGCTCACTCGTGCATACTTAGTTTTCCTCAAAGTTACACAGAAAGAATAGACGGGCGTTTCAATAAAAGATTTATTGAACAGTCTTGTTTCTCGTGTAAGTAATATGTGCTGTTACGATCACAAGACAGTATGCAAGATAAATAATGTACAGAGTAAGCAGTAGAAATAAATAATACTGCGCTAGCATGATCTTTAGTAGATATTCATTTACATAAATAACATAGACTAAAAATGCGAGTACTCGTACGATGCGTTTCTAAGCTAGTTCTACCCCAATGTACCTAACCTAACCTAGGTGTAGGGAGAGGTATGAAGTAGGTGAAGTATTCCTTACTATGGTATACTAAGAGTATGTTAAGCCTAGTATGCCTAGTATGCCAAGAGTCCCTCTAGGTTTCTAGTCAGCTCCATACCTTAAGAATGAGAGAGGTGGGAATCTCTTGCCAGACTCGAACTCCAACACCCCGCGAGGGAAGTCAGATCACTGGAAGCTGGACTCTGCGTGCAGGGATGACAGGGCTTCTCAGTGCGTCAGGCCGGGAAACGGGCTCCTCTGAAGTCGAGGTCTCCTCTGATTTACAGGGGCTAGGGAAGGTATATTTATAACTGAGAGGTACCTCAGAATGTTAGCATTGACGTGAATCGGACAGCGGAAGACGTTATGAATGAACCCTTAAGGTATAATGGTTCATGCATAATAGATGAGTCCTTGAAGAAATCAATAGTCCTGTGCTAGGGTAACTCCCGAAGCCTAAGGGTCTGTTCTTCAAGAACTCGTTGTGACGTTAGGGTGGACGGATGTCGGAGACCATGCCTGTATTTGGAGTTCACGGTTTAATGCCTAAATAAGGACTGGGATTTTATGCCTATATAAGGGTAGGGCGTATTGTGCCTATATAAGGACATGATACAGGAAAACCCATGTACGGACACCCTAAGAGGAATACAACACTAAGATCCTGACAACAGTGGATGCACAAAGGGAAATGAGGATAATTGTTTGTTTGAAAATGAGAACTTAATTCAAAAATGTGACATACAAAGAATATTTATTATATTTATTAATCTTTTTACTTCTCATAGTTGAGCACGGAGCAAAGGGAAAGACATAAACAATATACAATAATCATATAAATCAGTAGAACACAAAGTAATCAGATGCATAAACATCAAAAAAGAGAAACCTCCCACCCCACTGACATAGAGCTCAATTAAAATCATGAACACAGAAACATAAACATATACTTCCAACAGTCAAACCATCTCATACATTCCACATTCTCACATATCCAATAAAACAATTTACATGCAAAGATAATAAGAGTAAGACAGAAACCCAATCAGGACTATGTAATAGTAGTGGTAGGTTGGCAAAAATGCATCCAGTTGGTACTTCCAGGTATATACCACTCTGTGGTTTCTGTCTTGCACGGTGCCGACGCGCGTTTCCGTGCTAGGCTAAATAGTAGCCATCACCTTCCTCAGGGCACTAGTAGGTTGATAATCTAAACAGGGGAGCACTAAGGCGGGGAGGAGAAATTGGAACAAAGACAACGTTGGCTGAGTGACAATTTGGCACTTCTCAAGTCAGGAGCTCCGCTTTTAGTTTAGATCCAATCACAAAGATTCCTACATGAGACAATGGGGAAATATATCGCAGTGCTGGAGACAATACTGAAATCCTTCTAGAGTTGCTGAAAGTCGATGAGTCGGTTCAAGATGGAAATCTTAATGATAATGAGAGTCCAGGTGAGGAACCCTCCAAGGACGTCCCAAGGGCCAGGGATAAACCAGGGAATAGCGACTGGAAAGCAGACAGTGATGGCAGGCCGACTACGATAAACGTCGGGACTCAATGGAAGGTACCGAGCCGTTGGGTCTCGCTCGATCTGTGTGGTCCTCATACGAACTCCGCCGAGGCTGGCAGTAGGCCGATAAAAATTTCGCGGGGCGAACCGAGTACAACGTCCTCCAGTGGTCACGGTGGCAGGAATATGGCGTCCTGGGTCCCAGATACGATGTGTGGACCCGCCTTCAATAAGGATGGTCCGGAGGGACATGAGGCACAGGGTCAAGGCTGATTTGCACATAGCTGGGTCTGAACTGAGGTGGCAAAGAGAGCTAAAGAATGATGATGGATTAAACCCAGATCTGTGAGTGGGGGTGAGTGTCTGAAAAGTTTCAGCGCTCCGTCCATCATCTCCTTGTGTTTACTAAATGTGTGGTTACAGTGGATGCTAGTCAGGTGAGCTTGGGAGCCATTTTGTCCCAGTTCGTTCAAGGAAAGGAGCACACTATTGCTTTTGCCTCACATTCTCTTTCTGTGGCTGAGTCATATTACAGCATGATTGAACGTGAGGCATTATCTTGCTCCTGGGCGGTGGAGAGATTTAAAAGTTTCTTATGGGGAACACATTTTGACATCTTCTTGGATCACAAACCCCTAATACATATGCTCAACGGCAAGGGTTCTGATAGAGCCTCTGCACACCTAGTCAGACTTTTGTCCAAGTTGAAAGAATTTGATTTTATTTTGAAGTATATTCTTGGTGGCAAAAATGTCCACGCCGATTGCCTGTCAAGGTTACCTGTTTCTGATGACACTCTGAGTGATGTTTGTGATCAAGAATGTGTACTGGCATTAGTGGATGGCATTTTGCATAACTCTGGCCCCATTTTGCATGAGAGGTGGTTAGAAGCTGTTTCTTCTGATCCTGTTTTAACAAGAGTTGCTTTGTTTGTAAAGAATGGGTGGCCTAAGGAAAGGAGTGTGGAAGCTGTATTATGACCTTATGTGCAAGTCTCAGAGGAATTATCTTTAGTCAATTGTGTTTTATTACAGTCTGACCATTGTGTACCTCCCTCTTCGTTAAGAGAACTTCTTATTGAAGAAGCCCATAAGGGACACTTAGGTGTCAGCAGCACTACTAAGGCTCTTAAACAGTTTTATTTGTGGCCATCATTGGCGACCCAAGTAGCTTCTTTTGTTGATAGTTGTCCTGCGTGCTTAGTTTCTGACAAGCACTGGAAAACAGGTGAAACAACTCTTCTTCCTGTACCTTTTCCAGAGGAGTCTTGACAAAAGGTAGCCCTAGACTTTGCTGGGCCATTTGAGTTGCTTTCGGCTACTCTGAGTTACATGATGGTGCTAATGGATTATTTTTTCAAAATGGGCTGCGATCTGTTATACTAAAATATACCATTTAAAACTACCTCCTTGAGTTTGGAGTTTCGATTTTGGATGGAATCTACCTTTGTTCCAACTGGTTTCTCTCTCTTTGGCATTTTATAACTCAGCATTGGGACCCGTTCGGCTAGAACAATATTCTTCGATTTCTATCCAACCTAGACGAGCATAAGAATACGAAAGAAAATCCTCTAAGCAGACTTCATTATGTTCCACATTAGTGAGCGGTTACTACCCAAGTGCTAATGACACCTTTTGGAAAGGAAACTCTTCTCATGATTCAGGTTTTGTCTTTCAGTTGGAAACAGGGAGATGATCTCCTCCTGGACTTAGTAACGTTTCTTTATGCCTTCCTTCTGATTCATCTAATACATCCGGTCTTTCAAGAGGTTCCTGGCTCCAAAATGATATGATTTGCCTCAACGGTTTTGGCTCTGGCAAGTCTTGCTGCTCTCATAGAGCATCCTCACACTTCCAAAAGTCTTAGATCACCAACATCAGGAAGGGAAGTTGATTTCTAATGACTTCCTACCATTAGTTACTTGAGAATTTGAGGGTCTACGTCTTGGAATGTAGCTTATGCACATCTGGTTGCCATCACCTGCTTGCAAGAATGAATCAACCATGAAGCAATGCAAATGCAAGTATCTTAGATTCTATCAACGTTTCCTTGAATGATGACTGAATGGGGGTGTGAAAAATCAGTATGATGGGCATTTGCATCTCCGTACTCACAATACTGATGACTATTTAAAAAGTAGTTTAAACTCTCTGATGCACCAACTCTCTGAGTCCATGGCTTCTTCTGACATAATCTTTTGGTAGCAATTACTTCTGACAAAAGAATTAGCAAGCTTCATGTTCTTTATCAGAAAAACCTTACACAGCCATCCATAAGGACAAGGTTATCAATTTATTGTTTCCTTAATACCAAACGTTCCTAATGGATTTGCATTTAAATCACAGATTAATCCTTCATGACTTTCATCCTAGGTCGCAACCTTCCACTGCCTGAAGACACATTAAGTAACATTGACATTTCAAGGGCTGTGCATTTCTTGTTGGTAATAACAACTCCTTTTGGAGTTTCTGACCATTTCTTTACAATTGATGTTGGTTTTACGTTGGGCAATATAGTGGTTAGTGCTATTATTGTAAGGTGCATAGATGTATTTCAAAATCATACAATATTAGTTGAAACTTGCATTTTACAAAACAAGTTGGCTCTGGAAACTGGACTGAGATGGTTGATAATCTGTGTGTGGACACAGAGTTCGTACCCACAGGGAGATATTGTGTCAGTGGGCTCATTCTTTATTAGGACATTTCTGGTCTTGGCTGCCAGCTCAGACAATTCCAAACAAGGTGGGAAGGTGAGACAGAAAGGCCTCTATGTATCAGTTTTTCCGTGAATGCAGGGTTTCCGCTTTCACTACAATGAGAGCAAGCATTCAACTTCTGATTGGACTGCGTTTGAGTACTTTTATAAACAGTGTCACCGCTGGCTGTGAAGCCAAGGTCACAGAAGTGATTTTACATTTACAGTGAGTCAGCCAGCTGTTTCTAAGTTCCCCATATAACCAAATTTGAATTTTGACAAAGCCGACTCAAGCTGTGATTTTTGTAAGGTTAATAGAGTTGGATAGTACTCTCATGTTTACAGTGATGCAAAATAAAATATTTGATAGCAAAAAAGCTAGTTTGTACTATTGTACTTCTGGACAGTGGATTACTTCTCTGCCTTTGGTTACAATTAATTCACTATCATCTTTCATTCCTTGATTCTTGTTACTTTTGAATTGAAGTATGTGATATAAAGAGCTAGCTTTGCCTGGCATGAGGGGTAGAGAAAGAAAAGGTTTGGGCAGCGCTGCTTCCTTAAATCGCAAGAGCATTGGATATAAAGTGGATGCCAGTGTTGCTTCTAACTTGTCCCCAGCATCACATTATGCATTTGAAGCTGGATTAAAGAACATAACAAAAGTAAATTATTAGGACTACCACAGTTTACTGATGCAGGAAAAAGGTTTATGACAGAAACTGAGAGGGCTGGTCTCCGCCACTGCTGAGTAAGAATCTGTGTTCTTTATTGCCTTGCTTGATTTAAACAGATGCATTTTTGTAAGACCTGATATGTTTATGGCTATAGATGTAGTGGTAATATATAGAGGGAGCAATTGTAAATAGGTAGGTCTAAGTTTCTATTGAAAAAGGCAATGTTTTATTGCTTATAAATGTAGTACCATTTGATGAATCTTCATAAACTTGGCTACGTTTCGGCATGCCAACATTCATGCAGATGTGTACAGAGAGAGCAGGTATAAAGGGGGCTTAAAAATTAGCTTTTTCGTTTTAATTTTCATAGGAAATTTTGTTTTCTGCTACTGCAAAAATGCTAGCCATGAAACTAGAATTGTTTTCAGGGAGGGGCCTTTGTTTGGTTTCATGTAAATTCGTTCAGTAGTTTTTGAGAATTTAACGTTTGCAACAAGGCGTGCTGCAGGGTTCAAAATGTTAAATCATAGAGATTTCTTGCCCATTAATTCATAGGTCCTCGGCAGAGTTGTGAATCTGCAAATGATCTGTGAATTCATTAAAAAAATTAATCTCATCATCTATTGTGAAATTGTGGATCCAGATCTGTGTCCACAAATCCACATGCTTTGACTGGCTGGCACCACTTTGGGAAAAATTAAAAAAAGGTTTAGTGGGGCAGGCCGAACATACTCTATCTCCCAGGCCCATGCGGGGAGCTCCAAAAGTGCCTCCATTAAAAAAAAAAAAAAAAATTCAAAAAGTAAATTTGTCATGAGTTTTACAGATCATGGACGGGTTTGCAAATCATGTTGCCCCCTCTTTGGACCCCACAGATCCTAATGTGGATTTCATGACCTGTGAATCCTGAAAAAATATGAAAGTAAACAAATCAATGGCCATGCACAGCGTGTTTTGGGGACAGGGCCTAGCCATAGGCAGTGCATAATTTGAGCCGGTGGTTTCCGGTACTTGGCACCAGCACTTAGTTGTCAGCACTAGCTCTAATGACAGTCCACCACATGGTGGCACTGTCAGTCAAATTATGAGATGAGCACAACAATTTTGTATAATAAGTGAAAATACATTAAAAAAAGAACAATACCCTCCACTCGCGCCATTATTATAGCTTTGAGTGGCTTAGAATATTCTGAATTCTCACACTTATAGAAGTGAGATGCTTAGTGGTTGTGTTGCTATGGTCATTGGCAGAGCTAACAGGGGCAATGGGTGGTGTTGGCTTCAGTGGCCGCCTGACGAGGGCCCTGGCACTTACTTTTTTACAAATCAAGCACTGACCATAGGCCAGGCCCTACTGCCACCACCTCTGTCTACTGCCAAAGTCTGCACAAAGCAGGGGTTGACCATACGCTTTTTAGAAGTTGTTTGTAGTATTTTGTCAAAACAACTAAGAAATTCACTTTGGAAGCAAAGCTATAATTAGCTTTGGTCATAACACTATAACATATATTAAGAAAATTAAGCAATTCCCATTAAAAGCTTCATTTACAGTGCATTTTTGGTTATTAAATAAAACTGAAAAACCTTTGGAATTTCTTATTTATGGTTATCTCTGAAAACCAATGTTCACAAATATGCCATACAATCTATTATAACTCGTACACAAAATGCAACTTCAATTTAGCAATGTGGTTTCAGTGAATATATAAGGTTATCTAAATTATGCAGCCAAAAAGCCAAATAATAAGACACATTCTCTGTCAGTATTAATTTCATACATTTGAGCAAGAAGCAACATTTCTGTGAAATCTGCATAGTATGCTGCAAATTGTTTAGATCCAAAATTATGGGGAAATGCTGCAGTCGCAGAATCACATCAATCCAGTGTTTTTCACAATTGTCCATTATTTTTACATGAAATGTAAAGCTGAACATTTAATTCCAAACTGTACCCATTGTTAGCTGGACTTTGAAGAAAAACACCCTTTACAATCTAACTCTTCCCAAATAAACATGTAATATGAATGAATACATAATTGGTAACATTTGTCAGTATGTGGAATGGGATGCACCTACCTCTTTGCACAGATCCTGTGTGAAAGCTCACTGATTCGAGCCTCCTGAATATGCACTTCTTCAGGTGCAATGGAGGGGTGCACAGAATGTGGGTGCCACCTGAGCAGAAGCCTCGCTTTTCAGAGGGATAGGCTAGTCTAAACATCTGTGAGCGGGCAAAAAGGAATGCATGTCCCATGGAGCCAGAAGACTTTTATGAGACGTGCAAATGGTGGTGGCCATCTTCAAAGCTTAGAGTCTAAGCTCCTCTTGGTCCATAGTGTCCTTGCTAGGCAATTGTGATATATAGTTGCTTAATGATTAGTAAATTGGAATCCTCAAAACCTGTTTGTTAAAGACATCTGTGGAGGTAGAGAGTTATTCTTGATTACGCTCATACAATGATATTGACTTGCACTTGTTTATGTTTTTCGTAAGGAGTAGTCCAGTTGGACTACTAATTCTTATTTTGCACTTTGTTTACTTCCACAAGGAGTCATTTTAGGATTACAAACTAAATAATAATTTGCTGTGTTTTTGAAAGAGGAGTCAGTGGAATCTCATCTTGCGCAGACTTTATTATTGTTCTAAGAATAAATATGCTGCTAAATTATTAATTTGAACAAATATATGAAGGCGGATTGTGTAGGCAAACTATATGACATTAATGGTTTCAAATACCCCTACACTATGACATCCAAATTACGGTACTTTGAATCTGAAAAAGAAAATGTTCCAATTCTCTGTTGAAACACATGCGATACATATCATTGTTAAGAAAGTCAAAGCCTATGACAAGGGCAGTTTTAGGTTTCAATATGTTTTCAGTACGTTTTTTGCAGCTTTCAAGGCAGACATTACGATCTTGAATAACACTCGTGATATTTACCTGTCTCCTTCATAAACTGGTTTAAATGTCAAATGTACCAACAATTCCCATCAGTCACTCCATTCCAATCCTGAAATTGTTTAATTCCCACATTTCCTGCTCCCATGCCAACCTTTCGTGGGAAACCTATCTCCCTATTCATTAGCATGTTTGCACCCTATGGGTTACTTCTCCTCATTAAGTATGGTATTTGAAACCTGTTTGGACAACTCTTTGTTTTTGATTGAAAAAGATACAGCCTTATACATTCATAATTACTATTGCCTCGTACTATTTTCAATTGATTAAAATATATTAATACTAATAGTTCAGAAACTGACAGTGCAAAGTGCTAAATACGTCTACACAAAATGTATGAAGCATCTCAGTCTACTCTAAGATGAAGCAATACAAATTCATAATAAAAAAAATAAAGTGTCAATGCAAGGTGCAAAATTCACATAAAGAATGGCATTAAAGTTACATTGTGAAGTGCAAAGATAACATTTTAATAACATGAAGAAAATCCCAATCCTTACTAAGATGCAAAAAAGGGGGATAGTGATTCTCTATCTCCCTTCCAGTTCATCTTTAAGGGCAGAAAGGAGGCAGTCTCTTAAAAATCCATAATAAATACATATCAGTATTTCGGGAAGCGCTGGGCTAAAGACAATATTACACAGTTTGTCCCCCAATTCATAAATTCATGACATTTTTTCTAAACTTCCCGTTATTCAGAGGAGAACTGTTTTGGCATCTCAAGTCCAGAAATTCCCTCACTAAATATTCTAACATTGAGTGCCATATTTTTTTTAAAGAACTTACAATTTCCCTGCACACGGTATGCTACTATTTCTATTCACAACAATGCACACATTCTCTGCAGTCATGTGTACAATTTGGTCCTGGGATCTACCCTACAGTTCCTGGGTCTTCTGGTTAGCCACTAGCAACACGTGTAAGCTAAGCTTCCCTTATTTGATAGCAGTGAGGATTTCTTACCAAAAGCCCGAACATTTTGGACATGCCCACAGTATATGGGAGGTTATCCGCGACAGGATTCTCACTCCCTCAGTTAAACACACAATGGGCCTTTTACACAAAAAGACAAGAGGTACAATTAAGCCTATACCACAAATCACATTCAAGAACACTGTGCCATTAATCTCGGATTTGCTTAGGTAAACCTCTAGCTCTCTCAATCACCCACAAATCAATGACTTGATGCTCGGCAGGATTCCTACTACTTCATAGGTGTTAAGTTCTAGCCAGAAGACATTCCTATTTCTGCAATGGAGTTAAAGTCCAACCTTCCGATCTTGAAGATTCCAAATTTAATAAACGTTCTCACAAGTCTTTTCTGCGAGTCTTAGCTCTATGAACTTTCCCTGTTTCTTACTTGTCCTTTTTTAAGCATAAGATTTAGTCCACTGACCTCAGCTGTTTTGCTGTGTTGTCTGAGGTGTTTGCTGTTTCTTAACTTTTCTTATTTTACAGGTGATCGCTGATCAAATACATTGGATTTGCCAACCTGGAAGTGGCGCAGGATTCCAGGCACTGAGTGGGGTCAGGATTCAAGATGTTGGCAAAGACAGGAGAGAGAGATCCTTCTTCCAAGGTAAGTTAAAGCCAAGCGTGGGCCAAGGGCTTTGGGCGCAATATTTATATACTGCGCCCAAGATGGCCGCCAAATCTCATGAGCACTTGAGATCTCGCAAGATCTTGAGTCCTGAAGTCCAAGCAGAAGGAGGCCTTTCACAGTGATTGTTGTGATGAGAAGGGAACAGTTTTCCCTAATGAAATATGGATTATAATATACTTGTGTAAACAGTGGGTAGTTGTGGGCTCAGATTTAGCAGCTCAATAAAGAGTACTGTCCATGCGTTTGTATCAATTATTAAAACCATAACTGTAGTCTTGGATATATGGCGGAACAAGTTCAGGGGGTCAATTCTGATTCTGCGGTGAGGAACTGGATGAGCTGATCCAAGAGCTTGCTCCTGCACAAGCGTGTTTGAATCATTGAGAACTTTATAAAAATTAAGGCCGGAATGTGTAGAGCTGGATTGTTCATGCAGGCCTTTCTCATGGAAAGTTAGATTTAGCTTCTCAAGCGCTTTCGCCCACCTTTTAACTGTGGAAGCTTTGTTTCTTGTAGCCCATAAACTTCTTTAACCTGGGAAAAAGAACCAGTTGCCACCTTGTGAAATAAATAGACCAATATCAGACTGCTTCCATCCTGCTATTTATGGAAGTCTACCCACCTTAAAACTTTCATATTTTATTTCTTTATTTGTCAGCAATAACATATCGATCAGAAACATTTTACAAAAGCAAAGTTTATAGAACTCAGCGTTTTAGGAGTGAGGAATTTGCACCCTTGGAGAGAGAAGTTTGTCTGAGGGGTGGCGGTAGGGAGTTCCAGTGGAGCATGTCTAAGATGTGGAAGAACTGAAACTTGAAGGTTGCTCAGGGTGATTTGCAAGTGACTAGAAGGTTAAGGTAAATTGAGCTTAGGCTCTGAGTAGGTGTATAGCGATGTAGGATGTCAGAGGGTAGTTAGACGTCATGCCATTTACTGCCTTGAAGACAAGAGACGGAAGGTTATTTAAAGATCTGTTTTTGCAGAGAGACAGGCAGCCTAGTGGGGGTATTATGAGGTGGCAGTATGCCTAGAAAGATTGAACAAAGTTCTAGTGGCAAAGTTTATGGCTTTGTTGAGCAGTGCAAAGCAGTATAGAGGTAGACTACTAGTAAGCTTGTGCAGTAGCCAAGTTTGAGGAGTACATATGAGTTAATGAATATTTTTGCTCTGTTGAAAGGGAAGTGAGGTCAAATAATGCTATGTTCAATAGAAGATATCTCGCTGTGGTTGCTGTGCTGTTTATGTAACCCATTATCGTCTGTGGGCTGCAAACAACCCAGAGGTTTCTGGCTGAGTGCATCAATTTTAGAGGATCAAGGTGAAAGTAGAATGGGGCAATTAAAATTAATTGGTATTGGTGGAGAGGAAAGTATAGGACATTTTTTTTCAAGGAGTTTGGCATGAGGGATGGAAGAGCCACCCAGTGACAGAAATCAGTGATACAATCCAAGAATCATGACTGACACTGGGGTGAGAAGTGGAAGAGCATTTTGACTATCACCATCCTCCCTCCATGAAATACTATTGTGACACCAATAGAGTAAATCATTTTTTATGTTCCTTTATGATGTGGTGAAGTTCCTGACCATGCTCTTGTGTGAATCCGCTCTGTTGCACTCACAGAAATCATGGAGTCCTTTTTCTCTCTTAAACACAGTACTGGACCTCTGAATATTTCAGTTTATTAGGGATGAGCATCAAGGTCAGATCCTTAGATTTAGTTATATTAATTTTGAATCCTTAGGTCTTCTTGTGTCTATCTAAATCTGTCAGCAGCACAGGGATGGAGGTGCTGAGGTCATTATGGCTGGAAAAACTGGTTAGTTTGCCATCATCTAGAACCAGTGGGATCCCTTCTGTCAGTGGTGTAACAATAGCCCCCACAGCCCCCTCGGTGCGGCGGCCTCCCGAGTTCCGGGGTGTCCCCTCTGGCACTGTGCACAGGCTCATGGCCTGAGAGCTCTGACTGGGTCCGGAGTGCGGGGGGCCACCTCCATTTACTTTGTGGGTTGGGGCCCCAAGTTTTGTTAGGCCACTGATATCTGCAAGATATTACTAATGTTTTATGCTAGCCTTTGTAGTGTGGAGGGAAGAATAGACTGGTGAATGGCTACAAAATGTTTAGACGAGTACAAAGGAAATGGGGGTTAGATTTCTCACTGGCTTCCAAAAATCATTTTGTTGCTCATATGGACATATAATAAAAAGCATCCAGACAGGTAAGAAATTGTATTTCCTGAAATGGATTATATCTGCCTGCAACCTGTCTAAAGAGATCTTTGGCATTGTGTGGAAATGCCACTCAGCTGGCAGTAGGCTTTCTGTTGCTTTTTCTCGAGGGAGCCATGTGATGATTTGTCCTCCTCTTTTGATGAAAATAATTACTAAAATCAGAGACGCCATTCGTATGGAGAAGAAAATCCTCCTCCAGAGAACACTAAGGGGCCTATTAGGAGGTTGGAGGTCCATGGACTGCTCAGGCGGCGGTGGCATGGTGACGTCTGTTTAGCCGGCTGTCCCGAATGCCCTATTACAAGTTACAACCTAAGGCTTGCTGCGCACCGCCGTCTCTCAGCTAACACCACTGGCTATCTCAGACCACCCGGCTAGCAGTGAGGGCCAATGAGGCTCTGACCGCCACTCCAACCTCCCGCCCCATTACGAGTTGCATCACAGTTGGCGGATGTACGGCTGTCCCACCCGTCAAGAAGCAGCGGAAAGGGAGGGATAGAAGGCAGAAATTCACCTCTACGCACATCCACACATCCTGTGCCGACATGGAGGCTATCCTACCTGTTATGCCCTTGCTCTACCTCATCGATCACCTCCGTTGAAAAGCCTGTCGAAGACGACTTCCCAGGTGAGTCTCATGACTCAATGTGTCCATGGTGACCCATGCTAAATGAATGCGTCGTCAACAAACAAGCAATGGAGTTTTCCTTTATCTGTATTTAACATTGTCACAGGTCCACATTTCACATAGCACACATTCAAAATTGTGTAGTACATTCCGTAATGTGCACTCGACGCCACAAATATATGAACAACAAATGCACACAGTCTACACACGATCATGTGTCAGTACCACAAAAGTGAAAATAATGTCGCCATTTTCCGTGATACGCAATATCCCCACCCCTAAAAATACACACCAATATATATTACACACAACAGGGAAACTAACTATCTTCGCAGACACAATACCACCGTTCTGCTCCAGTTGTCCACTGCAACATAACCCAAAGAATCTAATGTGTCTCTGGGAAATGACTACAACTACCATGAGGCCTTGTTAATCTAAATCTGAATAAGAGACGTCACTTAAAATGACCCCATTACAATGCACACATCAAAACTCCCTTTGTAATTGTAATTACACATCAGTAGTAACGACTCATCAAAGTAAAAAAAAGTTCCCTGTCACAATGTAGAAGTAAACTCACACACATAGCTCACATCAAAAGCCAAGTCATACAATGCCATAGCCATCAAACAGTGGGAAACATATCCTAAATGCACTATCTAAACTTAACCCACAGGATACTAATGACACCATCAGGGAAACGAAACAAGCCAAGCCAGTGGCCCAACAAAACAACCACCACATGCACTGACAGTCACAGAATCACTGGCCCAAAGAAATCACAGATACATCTTTTTTTTTTTTACAGAGTTTTATATAGCATGAATTTGACCTGAATCGGGAATCAGAGCGCTTTACATAGCACCAGTTGCATTACATGAGTACACATTCATTTTTGTTAGGCATGGGGAGATTAAGTGATTTGCCCAGAATCACAGGATGTTCAGCGTCATTGCCAAGACTCAAACCCAGTTCCCCAGATTCGAGGTCGACCGCCCTAGCCGTTAGGCCAACTCTTCTCCCCAACTCCTCTCCCCATCTTTTAGAACGTTTATACAGAAAGATGCTGAACACGTGTAGGATTTTGAAAAGTGCAAAGCAGCCAAACAAATAGCAAGCACAGCATCTGTTAGACATCAATTGTAAGTAGTCGAAAAGCACACACTGCCCATTTCACACATGTACATGCAGACACACACATACTTAAGCAATGCTGATGCACTTCATGTCTGGAGGCACACATTGAGTACTCAAAATAACAAAACATAAGCAGCATATATCAATGGGAGCAGAGCAAGCAAGTTCTTGCTGACCGCTGAAAAAAAGAAATGCATACCTCACGCAAAAACACACACTGCTAGGACACAATCAGTCAGTCTACAGGACAGTAGCCCATACCATGAACATGTCCTACGATTCAGTGGAACTCCACAACATGTACAAAGGTCACATTACAAATACCACTTACCAAGGAACCCCAATACCCATCAAAATTACATCAGAGTACAAGTATGTACTCCAGGTACCACATACAGCTAAAACTATGTAAAGGATAAGATGGGAAAGCTAACTAAGAAAAATTAAAAACATTTATTACAGTTAACCAACTTTTAAGGCCAATGTTCCAAAGTGCATGAGCACATTGCTGCATCAAAGTACTTGTCAAACATGACACTGCTTGGGGAATCTCCTCAGGAAAGGGCATCTAGTGGACAGGCCAGGCACCTCAAAACAAGAAGCTAGGGAGAACTGAGGTCGGGACTGTGTGTGGTTGGGTTGTCAAAGGAAGGTGGGGCAGTTTGTGGGCCAGAAATAACGTCACCAGGTACAGGAGGGGCATCCATGGGATCCTGGGCAGGTGGGATGGCAAGGGGTGGGCTCTGGAACTTTGAGGGTCTGTATGTCACTGTTGTGGGTGTGTCTGTGGTTGGTGCAAGTGTCCGGGGGCCTGATGTTGTTTGTGTCTGGCTTGTGTCTGTTGGTGCATGCTCAGTCTATATGTGTGGGCTGGCCCAGGTGAGGGTGGTGAGTGTCTGTTTGGTGGGTGCATGTATGTCAATTTTTCTATGTTTGGGGGTGTTGTGGTGCATGTGGATGTTGGACTGCGTGTCTGCTTATGTTTGTGTCTGGATAGGAAAGGTATGGGAACAGGGTTTTGGCTTTGGGAAGAGGCAAGAGGTGGGATGGAAGACTTGGCTGAGGGGAAGGCTGCTGTCAGTGAGGAGGCCAGAGCCTGAAACGACCTCTGTAGTGCAGACTTACTACTGTGAATTCCCTCCAGGAACTCCAGCGTCTGCGCCATTACAGTTGAACACCCAAGAAGGGCCTTCAGCAGTGCATCCTGCCCAACAGAGATGCGTCTCAGGAGGTCAATAGCCTCCTTACTCAAGGCAGCTGGGGCCACGGGGGCAGGGGATGAGGTACCTGGGCCAAAGGAGACGTTCCACACCTTACGGTTGCGGAGCTGGACCAATTTGTGGAGACCAACAGGGAGGGTGGATAAGGGAGTGGAGGTGGCAGGTAAGGTTGATGTTGTCTCAAGTCCTGGGCTGTCCACCACCTGCCACTGGAGGGAGAATCTGATGAAGAGGTCGAAAGTTGCTCTTTCTGGGCACGCTCCTCACCCTATGTGCTAGTGACTCTGTCGCTGTTAGTATCCTGACCAGAGCCACTCTGGCCAACTTTATCCCCAACGTCTCCGGCAACATCTCCTCTGCCTGCCTGAAAAGACAGTTCAAATAGGTGTAAGGACACTGAAGACATTTCATCCACTTACATTAAATAGTTGCAACATCCTCCAAAGGGCACAGTGAACTACGTTCATAACTTCTATATTAACTACATGGCTCACCATAACTGGCCAGTAGCAGGACATATTGACAGGGCTACAAATGCCACCTACAGCTCGTGACATATCAATTCACAATAGTCTGTCTGTCCACACCAACATTGCATTGTATGTATCAAACCTAAGTTGACAATGGATGCCTAGCTTGGTCAGCTTAGTCCCATGTATCCAACATGAGGGGTCACCTGTGGTCATAACAGTGTGCATAGCACACAAAACATAATAAATTTGGTCACCACCAAAAATGCTACACCATTGTAAATACCTCAAGATCTGAGCCCACAAAAAGGCTCAAATAATACATAGACTTCGCTCACAAATGTAATCAGTCAGTGAGAGCACAACCAACAAAGGAGTTATGAACTTCACAAATATTCCACACATTAAAACCAAGGACATTACGGTCCAGTGTCTGAGACACAAAGCCCACAACGTCATCATTCTACAACATAATCATGACATCATGATATTACCATGAAGGGAGATCTCTATGACTATGCATCACCAAATAACGAAGATATATCCACACACTTCTCTTTGTGTTAAAATCAACATGTCATCCATCTGGAATGTAAATTGCAATTTACACAAAGTACAAGAAAATATAATTCATAGAACTAAGATCATCCATTGTGATTAACTTAAATATGTGTTCACTAGCCTCTCAGTCTCTTGTACAAATTGACTATATACGCATGGACAAATGTATGCAGCTTCACATCAGATCCACGGTCCAATTACATGTCTTACCTTTATTCCTTTGTGCAATGCAGCCAGTCTCACATGTCAGAAATGTACTCTAACAACATGCACAGTGTTGTGTGTGCAACATTGCAGAACATCAGAATATGTATGGTCTGTGTGTGACATCTCATACACACATCACATCATACATGTGTATGTGACATGACACATCATTCTTCCAGGTATTACTACAAGTACAAAATAAGTCATTTAACTTCCCTCATTTCTGGAACTTGGACATAAGTATAGTAAGAACAGTATGGTTGCAGCTTCCCTATCCATACATGCTTGAATAAAAGTCATCCCCATACCTATACTCGCCTACATCTTCTGCAAGGAAAATGCTGCCTGTGACAGGAGGCAATAGTTTAATCACACAGTCAAACATTGTACAAAATGTACCCCCTGTAGCTGCTGTTGGGCCTTAAACAACCCATCAAGCTCTGGGTAGGCCACCGCCAGGATACGGCCCATGAGGGGAATCAGTTTCCGGCACGCGCCTCTAGGACCTGGGGCGGACTGCCCCACCTGGACTTGAGCAATCTTACGGGTCCAGCGTCTTATGTCCTCCCACCTTTTCTTGCAGTGGGCGCTGCGCCGGCGATAGATCCCCGGGACCGCACTTTTCGGGCGATGGCTTTCCATAATGCCTTCTTCTGATGAGCGTTGACCTGTACACACAGAAGACATTAAGCAAGAGATTGTAACAATTTACAAACTTCATAAATGTTAAAATGAAAAAACTGAAAAAACTGTATGAGCATGTATGTGGAATCTCACCACACAACATAGGTTCTCAACACAATGTAAAATCCATCTCCAACTGTAGACATAATCTGTAATAACTAGTTGCTCTACACTTCACCCTTGTGGTGTAACGCACTGGCCAACACAGTCCCAATACATGGAATGCATGTCTTCTAGAATTGTACCCTGCTGTGGTTAACATGTGAACATCACACAAAAATGTCTTTTCGTGCAGGGGAGGACACTGGAGCATGTTAGCATACACCCTGTACACACCTGACACTCAACATACAAATGCCTCATACAACCTAACACTGGTGTGCATACTGACCACTACCATGAGAAGGCCCAATGCATGCATTTGTATGTGTCACAGTTACAGAGACTACTCATACATGACAAGCAGATGTTGTCCAATCATACATATCACATACCAACAGAAGCTAACATATATCCAGGTGGTGAATCACGTCATGACACATACCCACTGCCATAATAGGCACTCACACATGAAGGGCCCAAAGAGAAATCCAATAATAGTTGGTACCTGCTTGGCCACAATCAGTTCTAGAGTAAAAAATAAATAAAAACGAGTCAACTTGTGACACTTGCAGTACACACTAATTTTCAGTGTACAATGTAATTCACTATGTCACCAATACCCACATTGTTGACTGAGTATGAACCATGTGAACAAAGTTAGGTCATAGCAGAGAATCACTGCGTGGAAAACTACATTCCTTCCCATTGAAAGCCACATCGCAAGATGTGTGATGGCAGGATTACACCTGCTGAACTTGATACTAACATGTTGAATACAGTGGGTACACATTTACACACATATGAAGATCATCAGAATGCTCAGCCTCTCAGACAATGTCTTTTGACATGGTATTCAATATGCATCATACATACACAATCCATGATCACCAAAACACACTTACTTCACATTAACCAACACATTTACATGATCACAAATGCATATGTGCTTTCCGGGCACATGACACATGTGACACAACTAGGTGTGGGACTAGGCGGTAGACTTTGGAGTGTCACAAACACCATAGGTCCATGACTACGAAAAAAGTACTTGAAATATGTGGTAATATGTTTGTGAACAATCCTCATTTGATACTGAACTGAGCATCACATGACTAACATACACCATAGACTCTGAAATTCAAACCATCTAACAAGCTTCCTCACCATTTCAATACCCAAGAATGTCTATAACCTCCTTCCCTTCTACCTGTAGCTTGTGCGCACTGGGTACTCATATACACTTTGCAATTGTTGATACACATATACAATCTACACATGCAAGGTATGTGTGAGTAGTCACTAGCCACATCCAAGTACCACCGTAAAACCATCAAGTACCAAGATTTGTTTGCTTTTGGACTTTTACAGAAACAACATGTCTCTACAACAGATACACTGGCAAACTGAGAATAGAGCAAGAAGACCACTGTAACGCCACTCGTGTTCATTCATGGCAATGTAATGTTACAAGGGCGACACTTGGCACCAAAATTTATTCATCAGACAAATTCAATGACAGAGTACATAGTCCATGTGCACATATGATCAGTACTTTCAAACATGGTGAACATGGATACATGTCTACACATAATTCTACCCAAAACATTTCTGCTTGGCAACCCACTCATACTCACTCGTGTCCATGGGTAGCTTAAGCATGGTATGTCTGACAATTACACCAAAACATTTATGTTCAGACTTGTCTGGCCCAAATGCATAGGTCTAGGCAAAGTGAAAGCAACTATAACAAGTTTAATAGCACATTTGCTGTCCATCAAAAACATGTTGACAATGCATGCACACTCCTTGTGTCAAACACATTAACTTCATAGGTACACTCTCAGCATGAGCACACATAAATATGTCACCAGGAGTTTCTATGCTACATCAATACAGGAAATGGTGCCAACACGCAAAATCAAAAAGCATACTCGCAGAAAACACATTTTGTACAATTGTTTATGGCCAAGCACATATACATATCAGCCCATGCATGTCATCTTGACTCACATCATACAACAGTCTGTTAATCTTAGTAGTCATTGTCCAAGTCTCAAGCACCAACATCACTATTTTCACAACCTGAGAAGATAAAGGCACATTGATTGAAACATTTTGCATATTGGTTAAATGTCTCTTTCACAGAACTGAATGGTACCTACATATTGTCAGTAAGTCCCACAAATGTTTACATAAAGTTTGACATGATGGACATACATGATAGCTACAGCTCACTCAAATTGGCGGCATCAAAGAACAACTGCAAAATAGCATTGTATCAAAGCAAATGCTTACAATTTGCCTTCTAAATCTAGTGCTTGTGTTCAGCCATCTGACCCACAAAACATGGTGAATGAGTAGGAAAGCAGACAGCAACTAAGCATGCCAGGTTTTAGCAGATGATGGTCAGGTTGTGTTGCAGTCTCAGCACACTGAAATGAATGTTAACTTAAAAACCGGTACGGATAACATATCGAGTTAGCTTGTGTTGTCCGAAAGTTTAATGAGATCAGCAAACTCGTCTCACCCCCCACCACTGAGCCTAATTACAACTCTGTGTGACCAATGGTTGACACATCATTGATGGTGCCAGCAAATGCAGTAGGAGGTACCAATAGTGGAGGTCACAGCAAGTCAATTGAGCATGTATGTTTCCAGCTTGTTGCCAGGGCAGCCGCAGAGGGAAGGATTACACGCTGATGCATTTCAAATGCCATAGCACTTGGACAGGATGAATTTCCGCATGCTTCAAAAAAAGCATTTAGCAGAAGTGGTATACGCTGGGGACATCCAAGGGAGCCAACAGTACATTCAGGTCAGAAGACACTCCCATTGGCATACCGATACACAAATCCACTGCCAATTCGTACGGGCACAACAGACAGTGGAACACGGGCTGTACACAGTGATGCCACACTGGCCTAAAGAACAGAAACCAATGTTCGTTTAGCTCCAAAACCTGCACTGTACCGAAGCACTGAACCATACGTTCACGGCAAACAGTACCAGTGTCAGTGATTGGTCCATTTTGTCTTGAACTTGGACATCCATAGCTCGTTTCCAACAATACAAATGAAGTTCCCGCTTCCAGCTGAATCAAAAGCTGTATGCCTTCACAAAAGTATGTAAGTTCATAATAAACAACAGTTGGAATCACACAGACCTGTGTCTCAAAGTAGCCGACCACACCAGAGACAAATGACTTTAAATAAAGTGTAAGACTACCTTGCTCTCACACATGTACCAGGTTCGAGGAATCTGCTCCTCCACATGCTATGTCAAGTTGGTAGGACGTTCCGTATCTATCTTGGATGCAGACCTTCAAAACTGAAGATCAAACAGCTCTCTGGTGTAATTTGCGGCCATAACCGTTTTGAACAGCATGGCCTTCAGTGTGTTCCGAGTGTCAAAGTGTAATGAATGTAATCGCACATACCGTTACTGCAACTCCCTAACATGTTGTGCAGGTGCAGAAATTAACTTGTGCACACCAAGTCTAAATTTATGGAACTCAAAGCACATAAGTAAAGGGAAATCACTAACCACAGACAGCCTTGATCGTGAGCCAGAACTTCCAAGTCGTCCTAAGATTAAAGTGAAACTCAGTCATTTCACGTTCGTATGGAAACATCCCAGTTTCATTTACATGTTTGCCAGCTACGTATATAGCAAATCCCAGTTCAGTGTTCAACAGTACAGATTTGGCCCAGACAGCAGGACGATTTAACCTTGTGTATGAATCACTATACGGTCTGTACATACACAAGTCATCAAATGACACTATACTAATTCACCACTAATCCTTTATGGGTTCCAGAGTAGCGTGCTACTCGCCAACAAAGCGCTTCAACACCCACCAGGGGTAACAGGCGCTATATGAATGCAAACCTTTCTTTCCCTTCTATCCCTCCACTATCCTTCTCACTCCAAATAACTGACTAATATCCACCACTCAAATTACTTTCATATTTCACCATACTAATTCACCACTAATCCTTTATGGGTTTCCGGAGTAGCGTGCTACTCGCCCAAAAAAAAAAGCAATTCAACACCCCATCAGGGGTTAGAAGCGCTATATATATGCAAACCTTTTTTCCTCTTCTATCCCTCCGCTATCCTTCTGAATCCAAATAACTGACTAACATATCCACCACTTAAAATTTACTTGCATGTTTCACTATACTAATTCAACACTAATCCTCTATGGGTCCCGGAGTAGCGTGCTACTCGCCGAAAAGCGCTTCGACGCCTCGTCAGGGGTAGTAAGCGCTATACAAATGCAATTACAATACAATACAACAATACAATGTGCGTACATATTAATTTTACAGCCAATGTCTTCCGAATAAATGACATTTTCATGTGATTACAACAATAACTACAGAACACACATACATCACCTAAGTATAAATACATGTACACATTTATTGTACTGTGCAACCTATGCCACAAGGCGTGTGTAGTTTCTAGGAGATTTAACTGAAGCATGAAGGTAATTTGTAAACATACCTTTTCGATATATATCACAGCTCTGTACCAGTGCATGCCTCCATGGCCCCCTTAACATTTCACATGATACACAATGGCCACATAAGTACCATTCCATCAGATATACAGTAAGATCTGCAGAGCAACAGAGTGTTGAAGGAATGTGAGGCACTCACCTGCTCGTCTGGTGAGCCATACAGTTCATTGTAGTGGGGGAGGACCTCTTCCAACAGGCTTTCCAGCTCTTCTGGGTAGAAGGCTGGGGCCCTCACACCTTCCACTCAACTCATGATGGCTCACAGAGACGGCAAACAGCAGCTGTAGTTGCGTAGGTGTATATCGTAGGAGTGCCAAGAGGCAAGTGGAGAGTATCGTTAACCGTGTTGTATTTGTTTACAACCTAGGAGGTCTAAGCCATGCACGGAGACCTCCATTGGTCTGCGACTTTCAAAAATCGACAATGTGATACAAAGTATACAGCTTCCGCGTGCAAGACCGACTTCCTCGTGGCCAATATCCGACGCAGTTTGTTGTTTTTCGAGTGTCTGTGAACCGATGCCAGGCAGTGGCCATTTTGTTAGCTGCTATTTTTCAAAGTTCAAATGGTAAACTAAAGCTTGCAATCCAGGTAATGTGATGTGTAATCTTTTGAAAAATTGAGCAGGAAATTTTCATGAAAGGGGTGTGGCAGACAGGGTTCAGATCCTGGCTTAACTTCTGACTGCCTTATGTACTCATGAGTGACTACTATTTTGTGACAACACATTTGTTCATTACTGAGTGAATTTCCAACATGGAAATTCTTATGGATGCATCTGTGAACATAAGAGTTTGTTAAATACAGTTACTGTAGATGCCAATTATACAGAAATGTAAAACGCCATAACAAGATCTTGTCCGTTGTGATTATCTTCATACGAAAACCACTACTGAAGGCACATGAATGATCAGGGTCTGGAATCACTGAGTTCTCAGAGAATACACCACAGAGACTCTGTGCGATGGTACCATGGCACATAGGTACCCATGTGTAAGAGGCGGAGTGTGTGAAAACAGACAGATTCGGATTGGGAACACTATCCTCTCAGGCATGTCAGTACTCACTGGCCTGAGTGTCAGGCGGAGCCTGGCAGGATCAATGTACACGTACAAGCATGTTCTGACATGGAGACAGAGGGGGTACAGCTTGTTAATAGGGGGAGCAATGCTGGGTCTGCTACAGAAAAAATCATAGATGACATTTCATGTAAACCATCTATGTGTTGAACCACGGTTACACTGCCTGCTATTTCTTTGAAAGGGTGCACCATGTGACACGTTGGTGTGTTCATACATTTCTGACTCAGTATCTAATGTTCCTTATACAAATTGACTGAGGAAGAGGTCTGGTGCTTGGGATATGGAGTCAACTTTCATAGGTGTTCCAATATCCAATTGTTTGTTAAAAACTGTGGGGCCGATTCACAGAACTAATCTGAGATAAAATCCTAAACTTACTACTTTTGGTATTCACAGAAGGCATTTAGTAGTGGTAAAGTTAGGACTCCTAACTTTACTACTACTAAACTGAGATAAAATCCTAAACTTACTACTTTTGGTATTCACAGAAGGCATTTAGTAGTAGTAAAGTTAGGACTCCTAACTTTACTACTACTAAATGCCTTTGTGAATACCGAAAGTCATAAAGTTAGGATTTTGTCTCAGTTTAGTAGTAGTAAAGTTAGGAGTCCTAACTTTACTACTACTAAATGCCTTTTGTGAATACCGAAAGTCATAAAGTTAGGATTTTGTCTCAGTTTAGTAGTAGTAAAGTTAGGAGTCCTAACTTTACTACTACTAAATGCCTTCTGTGAATACCAAAAGTAGTAAGTTTAGGATTTTATCTCAGATTAGTTCTGTGAATCGCCCCTGTGAGTTTTAGGGCAGAAAGAGTGCCTTACAAGTGTAAGATTTAAGCTCCGTAATTGTTCCAACAGCCCCTGGGATCTATGCCAAACCAACTGTAATAGACACTTGTGTGAGCATTATATAGTATGTAGAGGGTATCTAGTACTGTCCATAACATTCACAGAACAGGGGAAAATGTGCCAAATATGAGACTTTATCACAATCTTAATGTGAGACATTGACTGTTTCCAATGAACATGTTTACAATCAGACGAGCATGTCGGTACGTGTCTGTGCATACAGAGACTGTTGCATATACCACTTAAAAATTATGTGTACAGTTGCATTATGAAGACCATTCACATGGTGAGAGCTCTAACTGTTCCTATCTGACATGCAAGTCATGTAAATGTGGACAGTGGTCATGACTCATCAAACCATGGTAATATTGGATCCGGGACACAGGCACATCAGCCATGTGAAAATAGTGTACACCTGTGTGCACAGGTGTGTGTGTGTGGGGCAGGCAGAGGCAGGCAGAGGTTTAGGATTTGGTGTTGGGGATGGGCCAGGCGTTGGGGACGGTGAAGGCTGTTGGATGGAAGGCTGGGGTAGGGGTATAGCTGCCATTAATGAGGAACCCTGTAGGGCACACTTCCCACTGTGAATTCCACCCAGGTAGGCACCCACCTGTGTACATTGGCTGCCCAGACCCTGGATGGCATTCAACAGCACAATCTGCCCAACAGAGATCTTTTTCAGGAGGTCAATAGCCTCCTCACCAAGGGCAGCTGAAAACACAGGGACAGGGGTAGAGGTGCCCCCGTGCAGAGGAGACGGGGAACCCAGGAAGGGTATGGGCCTGTGCAACTGGTTGGGGAGCAGCAGGGAGGGCGCAGATGACAGGGGGGGCGGACACTGATAACACTGCACCAGGTTTGGTGGTGGCTACCACCACCAAGGGAGAGCCCATGGAGTCTGAATCAATGGATGTATTGGTCCGGTCTGGATCACCCATGGCACTCCCCTCGCCCTCTTGGACACAGGGTCCATCAGTGTCAGTGTCCTGACTGGAACCACTCGGACCAGCCGCTTCCCCAACATCTAAGCCGATGCCTCCTCCTCTTGGCTGTGTAGATGCTGGAATGGAAGAATAGCTGTTACCGTAAACTTTGTAGACTCACAGGAGAAAAAGCTTAGCACTCTGAGCAACTATCAATGTGGACATCAAAACTATCCCAATCGACATGACAGTAGTGACACTGATATGTAAAGAGCGCATGCATGTCTACAACATGAGCTAGTAATCCCTCCACACATGGTGGCATTGAACACAGGATCTGACAATTGAAAGCGTTAATTTTCCGCTCCTCCTCATCCATGCCTCTAGCAGGATCTTTTTTTGCCCTATGTGTAGGTGTCAGATTCACACATGGTTGGGAAACGTGACTACAACTCTCAAGACATTGCTTACTTCACTCATACCCATTCCTCACACGTACATGGTACAATCACCAAACTTGCACAATGAGGCTTGCAATAAGGACTGATATCTGAGCCTCTACATCAGATTTATATCGTCTCAAGACACTCATGTCAATGAGTATGTGTGAAAATCCACCCATGTCCTCACATCACTTTAACTAATGAGCCGTATGATGCTGTACCTAAACCTCACACAAACGTCCTTGACACCTTAACAGCCTACTTCTATTATGTTGGGCACTGAGGCCACTCCATGAAGAGCCATAGATTTAGTTGCATACTGCAGTGCTGAGGGTGGACCAGGACACATCTGTGTGCCAAGCCTGAAAACACTACACCGGCATGTACTCCGTAATGTGAATTGGCATTGCTCACAATACAGATAGATCAGTTTATGGGTACCTGTGACATTACAAGTGTACTGAGGTGTTAATTCATGAGTCTAGGGCTATACTCATCCCCTCCTAGCTGCTGTTGGACCCTCAATTGCCCATCAAGCTCAGGATAGGCCTCTGCCAGAATACGGGCCATGAGGGGAGTCAGGGTCCGGCGCCTGCCCCTTCGAAGTGGGGAGGACTTTTCCAGCTGGACAAGAGTGATCTTTCTGCTCCAACATCTGAGGTCCTCCCACCTCTTCCGGCAATGGAAGATGCGCCAGTGATAGACTACCTGGGTCTGCACTTTACTGGCAATGGCTTTTCAAATCCTTTGCTTCAGTTGGGCGTTGACCTGGAGTGATGACACAGAGCCTTAATGGACTGCACATGCATGACATATGACTTTTACAACAAAGATGAATGCATTTTTGTAGAACTAACATGTGCAAGATGTCCATTGCTACAGGATAGAGGTCATTAGAAACAATGTTGTGCAGGTACACATACATCGGATCACATCACACATATATGCTTTGAATGCTTTGATACCTTTATCTTGGTCCAGGAGTCAGGCTGATTTCACATCCAAACAAAGGGCAGGGCCAACACACACAGTCTGTGTAATCAGTCAAGAGATCACACTAAACACCTGTGGCAGTACAGTACAGGTGCGATGACAAGGCCAGACTTTACTATGGTTATGACAAGCCAGTACTATGACTCCATACATGGAGCACACAACATATTTCTGACTACTGTGACATGTTCCAGTATGTTTTTACACATTGAATTGCTCCCATGTGTGATGACTCACACTTCCAGCATAAAACATGGTGTGCATCTGTGTGACTCTGAGAGTGACACATGTCATGAGCATGAGTCTTGTGTGCATTCTCAGAAATACTGAGTTTCAACATCTTGGATTTGAAAGCACTGTTACATGTATGATTAAGAGTAAACAAACATATTTATGTTTACAATCAGACCAGCATGTCGGTACGTGTCTGTGCATACAGAGACTGTTGCATATACCACTTAAAAATTATGTGTACAGTTGCATTATGAAGACCATTCACATGGTGAGAGCTCTAACTGTTCCTATCTGACATGCAAGTCATGTAAATGTGGACAGTGGTCATGACTCATCAAACCATGGTAATATTGGATCCGGGACACAGGCACATCAGCCATGTGAAAATAGTGTACACCTGTGTGCACATGTGGACTGTTGTAGTCTGTCAACATGTGTAAGAACAATGTATCTAGCACTTTTAACAGTGATATTTGTCGACTAATGACATGTGCAAGATATGACATCCGACCATAACCAGAGTATCTATATTCAAACAGGTCCTCATTGTCATGATGACCATAACACATGACTGACATCATTCAGAGCAGCCTCATTCCATGTATGCCAGCATGCCAATCCATGTAACTCGTGTACCTCTCAAACTGTTTGTATTCATCGTTGCCATTTCCTGATTCAGTCCCCTATCTATGTTTTCTGATTCAAGACCACACATGTACAAACCAGAGATGCTCAAAAACATCACAGAGATCCAGACTGTAGAGATTTCTGAAGGATAACCCAGACATCACACTTGACTAGTTAAAAGAAGGAAGATATGTTTATAACGTCATAACTATATACAATAACACATCAGGCATGACATTATGAACTGCCAAAACATTCTGGTGGCAGCTCAACAGGAGACATGCCACTTCACTTGCCAAACAAACACTGTGAACACACATCCCCGGAGGGGCATCATATGGTTTGGGCAGGAACTTCAGGGAAGAATAGTAACATGGAGCTAGGGTTTTAAATGACGGGCTTTGTGATCGGTAGGGGAGGATTTGGGTTGAGGGTGGACTTTGCCCTGGCAGAGTGCTTTCTGTGGGTGAAATTGGTCCTGCCTCTCTTCTTCTTCCTGGGAGTGGATTTAGGATGGGTAGGGCGTGCTGGCAAAGGATAGGGGATAGGTTTGGAAAAATCAGTCCTGGGATGGTAGTGGGGTGAGAGTTGTCTAACAGGGCAAAATCCAAAGGACAAGAAGAAATGGTCACGGGTAGAGGTTGAGGGTAAATCAGAGCTTGGGCCAGGCTAGGAGGAAGAGGAAATTGAGGTGTCAGCTGCTTGCAAAGGTGATGTCGATGGAGGGGTAGTGTCTGTGCTGATAGGAGGTGGTGTTGCTGTCTGTATGTTTGGAGGTGTGTTGTGTGTAGTGATTGCTGGGGATGTTGGTGGTTGTGTATTGCAGGTGTGTGTTTGTGTGGGTGCCTGCACAGGTGTGTGTGTGTGCTTGGGGCAGGCAGAGGTTTAGGATTTGGTGTTGGGGATGGGCCAGGCGTTGGGGACGGTGAAGGCTGTTGGATGGAAGGCTGGGGTAGGGGTATAGCTGCCATTAATGAGGAACACTGTAGGGCACACATCCCACTATGAATTCCACCCAGGTAGGCACCCATCTGTGTACATTGGCTGCCCAGACCCTGGATGGCATTCAACAGCACAGTCTGCCTAACAGAGATCTTTTTCAGGAGGTCAATAGCCTCCTCACCAAGGGCAGCTGAAAACACAGGGACAGGGGTAGAGGTGCCCCCGTGCAGAGGAGACGGGGAACCCAGGAAGGGCATGGGCCTGTGCAACTGGTTGGGGAGCAGCAGGGAGGGAGAAGATGACAGGGGGGGCGGACACTGATGACACTGCACCAGGTTTGGTAGTGGCTACCACCACCAAGTGAGAGCCCATGGAGTCTGAATCAATGGATGTATTGGTCCTGTCTGGATCATCCATGGCACTCCCCCTCGCCCTCTTGGCCACAGGGTCCATCAGTGTCAGTGTCCTGACTGGAACCACTCGGACCAGCCGCTTCCCCAACATCTAAGCCAATGCCTCCTCCTCTTGGCTGTGTAGATGCTGGAATGGAAGAATAGCTGTTACCGTAAACTTTGTAGACTCACAGGAGAAAAAGCTTAGCACTCTGAGCAACTATCAATGTGGACATCAAAACTATCCCAATCGACATGACAGTAGTGACACTGATATGTAAAGAGTGCATGCATGTCTACAACAAGAGCTAGTAATCCCTCCACACATGGTGGCATTGAACACAGGATCTGACAATTGAAAGCGTTAATTTTCCGCTCCTCCTCATCCATGCCTCTAGCAGGATCTTTTTTTGCCCTATGTGTATGTGTCAGATTCACACATGGTTGGGAAACGTGACTACAACTCTCAAGACATTGCATACTTCACTCATACCCATTCCTCACACGTACATGGTACAATCACCAAACTTGCACAATGAGGCTTGCAATAAGGACTGATATCTGAGCCTCTACATCAGATTTATATCGTCTCAAGACACTCATGTCGATGAGTATGTGTGAAAATCCACCCATGTCCTCACATCACTTTAACTAATGAGCCGTATGATGCTGTACCTAAACCTCACACAAACGTCCTTGACACCTTAACAGCCTACTTCTATTATGTTGGGCACTGAGGCCACTCCATGAAGAGCCATAGATTTTGTTGCATACTGCAGTGCTGAGGATGGACCAGGACACATCTGTGTGCCAAGCCTGAAAACACTACACCGGCATGTACTCCGTAATGTGAATTGGCATTGCTCACAATACAGATAGATCAGTTTATGGGTACCTGTGACATTACAAGTGTACTGAGGTGTTGATTCATTAGTCTAGGGCTATACTCATCCCCTCCTAGCTGCTGTTGGACCCTCAACTGCCCATCAAGCTCAGGATAGGCCTCTGCCAGAATACGGGCCATGAGGGGAGTCAGGGTCCGGCGCCTGCCCCTTCGAAGTGGGGAGGACTTTCCCAGCTGGACTAGAGTGATCTTTCTGCTCCAACATCTGAGGTCCTCCCACCTCTTCCGGCAATGGAAGCTGCGCCAGTGATAGACTCCCTTGGTCTGCACTTTCTTAGCGATGGCTTTTCAAATCCTTTGCTTCAGTTGGGGGTTGACCTGGAGTGATGACACAGAGCCTTAATGGACTGCACATGCATGACATATGACTTTGACCACAAAGATGAATGCATTTTTGTAGAACTAACATGTGCAAGATGTCCATTGCTACAGGATAGAGGTAATTAGAAACAATGTTGTGCAGGTACACATACATCGGATCACGTCACACATATATGCTTTGAATGCTTTGATACCTTTATCTTGGTACAGGAGTCAGGCTGATTTCACATCCAAACAAAGGGCAGGGCAAACACACACAGTCTGTGTAATCAGTCAAGAGATCACACTAAACACCTGTGGCAGTACAGTACAGGTGCGATGACAAGGCCAGACTTTACTATGGTTATGACAAGCCAGTACTATGACTCCATACATGGAGCACACAACATATTTCTGACTACTGTGACATGTTCCAGTATGTTTTTACAAATTGAATTGCTCCCATGTGTGATGACTCACACTTCCAGCATAAAACATGGTGTGCATCTGTGTGACTCTGAGAGTGACACATGTCATGAGCATGAGTCTTGTGTGCATTCTCAGAAATACTGAGTTTCAACATCTTGGATTTGAAAGCACTGTTACATGTATGATTAAGAGTAAACAAACATATTTTGGGTTCTTACAGCCATTATCAGACACATGTTGATGCTTGGCATTATGTGACTCCTGATGATCATGGAATTGATGCTCAGGAATAGACACAGGAGTGTCAAAAGTATGAGAAATCAGATCATAAAAATGTACATGGCATGTTATTGTTAACATGCTGTGCATAACAGAATTGAATGATGTTGAGGGACAAGTTGCATCAGCTATGTTGACCTAGGTATAGTGTTGTCTTGTCAGAATTGTCTATTTGTGAGTTAGGCATCGCGTTCCCACTGGCACTACATATGTTTCGGAAAATCAGTATTTTATGCACATCCAATGTCCCTGCTAAAAAGTCAAACAGAATGTGATTGCTCATAGTGACAACTTTTGAGGATGCTTTCACACTAGCATCGTATTTCATGCTGAGTCACCTGTTTTGAGACGTGTGGATGTCCATACACATACCATCATTCCTCTGATGCGGCACCAAACCATTTCCCCCAACTGGTATGTATAGCTACCTAACCACTCTTCAAAAGGCTTGAACACATTTCACATTACTAGGCCAATGGATTCCACCTTCAGACATTCATCTAGTTGATCATCCCTGTCACAGGTCTCATATGTGGTGCTGTACATATTTCGATAGTATGGTTGTTAATTGCATACAAGTTAAGTGCTATCACATGCTTACACATTTCGTGCACACTAAGTTATGAAAGTTAAATGGACAGATGTAAGAGATGTGATTGTCGACATCCTAGTGGGTATGTTTGACTTTTAAAGTTGGGGAGAGCGACATCTGCATCCTCAAATCATCAGTCAGAACTTATCTGCTCCACTGGTGAATCATAGAGCTGCCCATACTTTGGTAGGACTTCTCCTAAAAAGGTCTCCAGCTCTTCTTCTGTGAAGGCAGGAGCCCTCACAACATTTTGGCCTGGCATGGTTGGTCCCAGAGGTAACACATATCAGCTGAGCACTAGGAGTGGGTAATGGCAGCAGTGTTTGTAGGCAAGTGAGTGTAATTTCGAATTGCAGCACACTTCTATGGCGCAAACACATACGTAAGCGTAGATGCACATAGCCATTGGTCGACCGCGATCAAATGTAGCCAAAATTATCCTATGAGGGAGCCTGCCCTGCATGAAACCGCCAAGCGCGCGGTCTTTGTCCACTGACGGTGATTGCCTATATTTTCCTATTAGAGCAAGTTCTGACAGCGGCCGACTGTGATGTGTTTGCAATGTGCTCAGACCAACTTGTTATTTTTTTTTTAACAATTGTATATGCAACACTACCACTACATGTACTTGTTAAGGGTTACTTTTTCACATGCTCGTAATCCCAGTCAAAGTTTTGGACATGGTACTCATTGTGCAATGCATAGATGTACATGGCAGGTTGGCAAACTTTGGTATATGTGTGATGGTGTACCACTTAAAACATGTCAGACAAACCACCCTTTTTGACATGTCAGCTACTTTCACTTGATGTAGTGCCTGATCAAGGTGTCGGATTGTGAATTGTGACCTTATATGTGACTGTTAGTGAAGGCAGGCTGACCAGTAATTAATTCACAGTACCTAGTTTCCTGCATTTAACAACATATGTCCTTTAAATTTGTACAATGCTTTACATGTGAAGAGTTTACTGATGTTGCTAACAGAGTGCAATGATGCTCCACCACTCTCTCACTTACGTACCCTGGGAGAGGAGGAGGTAGTCCTCGTCCAGTGTTCCGTCTAATCCCTGACCTCCAGACCATGCAGGAGAGGCACATTATCCAGAAATACAGATTGGATCTTCTGACCATCCTGGAGCTTACTAGTCAGTTGGAGCGGGATCTCCAACCAGAGATTGCATATCCCCACTGTATCACCCCACTTGTAAAGGTTTTGGCTGTTTTGCATTTATTTGGCCGCTGGTACTTTCAGTTTACTGTTGCCACTTCAGTTGGGATGTCACAAGCGATGTTCAGTCGTGCCCTTGCTGCATTGTTTAAAGACGTGATCCGCTACATTCAGTTACCTGGTCATGACGATTTGGCTGCAGTGAAGGCAGCCTTCTATGGGCTGGGTCATATCCCACATGTAATTGGATCGATTGATTGTACACACATTCCCTTAGTGGTACCACACGACCGTGAGCAAGTTTACAGGAACCGCAAACACTACCACTCCATTAACGTGCAAGTTGTCTGTTTGGCAGATCTGTACCTCTCCAACGCCTGTGCCCGGTTCCCAGGCTCTGCCCATGACAGCTTCCTCCTGCAGAACAGGAACATACCAAGGCTGATGTCACAGTTCCAACCCAAGAGGGCCTGGCTTGTGGGTAAGTGTGATGTGTGGTAGCTTGATTATGCATGCATGTCATGCAAACTGATATGAGTTTGTGAATTAATTTTTACATCCTACATATTTCACATTTAGGAGACTCAGGATATCCCAACCGGCCATGGTTGTTGACTCCATGCTGAAATCCAACAACGCCTGCTGAACAACGCTTCAATAACGCACAAGGAAGGACAAGGAGGACAGTCGAGCGGCCTTTTGGCCTCCTGAAAGCCAGGTTCTGCTGCCTGGACAAGACTGGTGGAGCCCTCCAATACTCGCTAGGGAAGGTATGCCAGAAAACCGGGGCCTGCTGCATCGTCCACAATATTGCCCTGAGAATGGAGGTACCGTATATCCCAGAGGATGGAGAGCATGGGAAGCCAGCTGCAGGGTGCTGGGAAATGCCAAGTGATGATGACGATAGTGGTGAGGATGATGGTGCAGATGTGCGTCAGGAACTCATCCGCAACTACTTCTCCTGAAGGTAAGTGTATCTGTAAGATGTGTTGTTCACAGCTGCGCTAGGCCCTATAGTACAGACTGAGGAAATGTTTTGAGTGAATCAAACCATGTAGTGATAAGGGGAAGTGCTGTAGTAGGACCTTTTCAATGTGATTAATGACAACAATGTGTAGTGCCATTGATTAAAAATGTTGAGGCTCTGGGAAAGTAGACATGATGTATGTGCATTTATTTATGACAGGACTGATCACTGTATTGTTCACTTGTAGGTTTGTGCACCATGTCGTCTTCATGTGATCATAATTGAGTTGTGACTTCAGCTGGTATGTTTTGCTGTTTCTGAGTAAACGGAGTGACCATGGATTGTTCCTGGAACTGTGTGTCATAGATGATGGGTGTGACACATCTTTATAAGGACAGCTTGTTCTACAATGGTTTGGCAAGTACCTTGTTTTTCATGATATTTTGTCTCATGGTGTGTTGTTCCCAAAGCAATATGTGTGCCATCATGTGTCACAACAAATGTTTGGGTTAAGGCTAGTTGCTGTAAATCTGACTTCTCATGGCCTCATTCCTCATTGCTTATGACCTGCATATGACTGTTTCTGTGTATTATCATAATGTATTGAGTCTTCTTATCACACATGACTGGCATGTACATGTGTTATGCCACCAGATGTAGCCAACCCCTGATTGTTAAGTTCCTGGAGTCAAGGACTGTGGTGAAGACATGTGTCTGTGTACTTAATGTCTATCTGTTATTTTGATTAAATGATCTTTGAATCAAACCACATGTGCATGTCATATGTTTTTGGATAAATTATATGTTCTTCACATGAAGTGAGTTTGTGACAACTTTGTATTCTGATACAAAGTTGTAAAACTAGTGATAGTACAGATCTTAGCTTTTGCAGCAAGTCCTGCTGAAGATGTCTAGCTGACCTGACACACATTTAGACAGTCTCTGTATGTAAAGATTCAATGATGTAGATGATGAGACAATGTATGTCTATCCTCATGTGAGCTAATACGGTACAGAGTGGATAGCACCGCTGTTATGCAGACACTACTACATTTACATAGGAGTAAGAAATTTGTCCTTTACAAACAGACAATGTTATTTGACCATGGATGAATCATCACATGATACAATGTTTGAAAGAATACGATGGACAATATGATTATTTGGGGATCAGAAAATTGTTTGAATGAGAATACACGTAAAAAAATAATGAGTGATTGTGAGGATAACAGTGATAGGAGTGTGGATGAAAACAAAAATTTGAAGTGGAGGATACAATCATGGTGGATGAAAAGGTTGAAGTTGAGTCCCTAGTTTCCGGGTACCAAAGTCCAAATGACTCCTCACATTAGAGTGGGAATTAGGGGGAGGTTGATTCAACAACATGAATGTGTGGTACACACAGCAACGACATTAGTGGGGAGGTGGTTCCCTGCCGTGGTTTTGATCTTGCCACCCTTCCCTCCTGAAGTCTTACAAGGACATCCCCTCTTTCTGGGTGAGAGGGGATCAGGAGCTGCTGATCCTAGGGTGCCTGTGGGTATGAACTCCTCTGTCAGGGCCTCCCTTCCTGTGGCAGTTGCAGAGTTTGTTGGTGGTGATGAGCTTGGCACACAGGGAGGGAAAGGTGTTGGTGGGAAAGCCCTGCAGAGGATGCTGTTGATATCCCTTAGCACCCCTACCATGGAGGCCACCTCGGAACATAGGCCGGCCACCTCGGTGCGGACCCCTGCCACCTCAGTGCGTAGGCCCGCTACCTCATTGTTGAGGCCAGCCATATCGCCCTGGATGTCAGCGACCTCCTGGCATGTGGACTGGTGCAACTCCTTCATTTCCCTGACTTCAGTGACAACCTGGCCCAGTGCACCTTGAGAGTCCTGGTACAGAGCCAGGACCTGTGTATGACAGCCTGGGCGCCCATCTCATCAGTTGACTCATGCTGGGGATCCACATTGGCCCTCCTCTGCCGTCTAGCCCCACTGCCACCTGCCCTAGACACAGACTGCACACTCTGACTGGGTCCTGGCTCCTGACTGACTAGGGAAGTGGTGGCTGTCTGAGAAGCCAGGACTGGGGGGCAGGAGAGGGTACTCCCTGTGCTAGGCGCAGTGGTCGTGGGGGCAGATGTTGCCCGAGTTGTTGCATCCGTGGTAGGAGGTGTGGTCCTAGAGTGGCCAACTGTTGAGGTCTGCCCAGATGTGCTTGGCAGGTCGTCGACGTCCAATGCTTCAGGAGCTTGTTAATCACTGAGGGCTTCGTCATCGTCGTCTTGGTCTTGGGAGGGACTCTGCTGACTTTCCTCATGTGCTCGGCAGCAGTTGCTGGGTCAGCTATGGTTTGAAATGGAGATAAACGTTAATGGAAGCATTAATGGGTGTACATCTATGACATTTGTGTCCAGTCCATTGCTGAGCTGAAGAACTGATATCTGACATCTTCATCATTAATGATGTAAATCTGCAAAGATATCATATCATTTTTTTAAAGGTGAAATTATTGTTCCCTTGACTTTGCAGTTTCCTCAGTGAGTCTTCAACAATTATCTACACTGACAGGTTGTGGTTCCAATGTATATCTGTACATGCAATAAGACATATTGTTTGCTATGTTGTTGTCAAGGTTCCCCGTCCTACTGTTCACCCGGCACATAGTGTGGCCGTAATTTATCGCAGTCGGACTGGGGGACGCAGATTAGGTTATCTGAAGTCCGGAGTAGAGGGCGCCTGCTGCAGGGATCCGAGAGAACACTGCGGGCGCATGAGGAAGACTTTGAAGTTTGCCGGTCTCGTCTTTCGCAAGCCTTTGAAGGCGCGAGGACAGGCTCGGCAGTAAAGTGTGTCAGCAGCGTTCGGAGCCACGCACTTCACCAACGAATATAGAGAGATTAGGCATATCGTTAGTCAGTCAGGGGATAGTGTAGGGAATTGTTTGTCATTTCCTTAGTAGAATTAGTCTAGGTTAGTCTGCGTTACGAGAGCGTCGAGAAGTTAGACAGAATTTATTTTTTCTAAATTAAAGAGAAAGGTATTTAGTGTTATTTCTTTAAAGGAAGTGTTAAACAATTTAACCTTGAGGATAGGTATTCTCTCACCTGTTCTTCTTCTGGAAGTCCGGCGCATCTTAAGAGTATTCCAGTCTTCAAAACCGCAAGTACCTGAAAGAAAAGAAAAGACATAGTTAAAAAAAAGATTGATAAAAATTGATTTAGCATAATTGAGTATGGTTTAGAAAACCACTGTTGTTATATGTCAAAAAGTACAAAAGAACAATAAGTAGAGAGGCTAAGCCTTAGCCAGCTTGGGGTAAGAGAGCGCTTTAAGAGGTGTAATATAGAGCAGAAGAGAAGCAAGGGGTTTAGAAGTCTTAATGATGTTATTTTAATTGCAGTTCATATGGAAGTGTTACATCTGAAGAAGTAACCGAAGGTGCCACGAGTGGTGCTGAAGTGAACCCCAGAAGCAAGGCAGTCTCTTCTCTGTCGCCCTTCCCCTTTCCCCCGACGGGGTTCACGCGAGTGCTTGTTAATTGAGGGCTTGTGTGGGGGGGAATTGGAACGCACAACATTCTGCTCCCGTGAGTGTTCGGAAGATTGTGAGTATGCAAATTGGGCCTTGACAGAGTGAAGTGCCCACGTTGTAAAACTCACCTGAGCAGAATGGCAGAAGGATATGTTTTGAAGAGTCTAGGTAAAATTCTAGAAGTAATACAGCAAGAGTTAATGGCTGTTAGAGAGGAGAACAAGGCCCTGAAGACAGAAATGGAAGCCTCTAGAAGGGAAACTTTAGAGTTGGCGGTCAAGTTGAGGAGTGAGAGTTCAGGAGTTAAATTTCACCCTTCCTCTTCTAGTACAGCTACGTCAGGTACCAGTGCAGTCCTTAATCCAGGCAGTACCACACAAGTAGTGCATTTATTGGCCCCCGTCATTCCCCTAGCTCCACCAGAACGCTTTAGTGGGGATCCCCAAAAAGCTCAGATCTTCCTTACTCAGTGTTCATTACATTTCATGGGCCGTCCAACCGTCTTTCCAGATGCACAGTCTCGAATTGCTTTTATCCTCTCATATCTCAGTGGAGATGCTGCTTCATCGTCGATGCCGTTGGTCACGCAAGATGATCCAATATTGTATGATTTTGAAGAGTTCAAAGAGGAATTTCTGCGAATCTTTGATTGAAGAAAGGTGGCTCAGGCAACTGATATTGAGTTGCTAGAATTAAAACAGGGAAATAGTGAGCTGTTAACTTATTTAGCGCAATTCAATAAATTGGTGGTTGAGACAGAATGGCCTGAATGCAAGAGAGCAGCTTTATTCTATAGAGGTTTGAAGGATCAATTGAAGGACGCCTTGGCGCAAATCCCCAATCGTCCCACTGAGGTGTCAGCTTTGATTGACTTAGGGGGTCATTACAATGACCGGCGGATGCACCTCCGCGATGCTGGTGGTGGGAGAAAACGCTGTTTTCCGCCCGTGAGCAGCGGTGCATCCGTCCGCCATATTACAATGGTCTAACTCAGCCCATTGCCCGTCTGCCGCGGTGCTATGTGCACCGCCATCAAAACGCGCCCGCCACAGCGGCGGAGACAACCAATCCAGAGCCACCGCCGTGCGGAATGACGTCCCTCCCGCTGTACAAATTAGGATGCGCGAAACAGCCAGGCCCACCGCCGCGGAGAAACCGGCCATTCTGAGCATACGGAAGCACCACAGCGGAGCGCCAAATCGATACCCGGAGCCGACCGCCATGGACCCTGCACTACACGTCTTCCCGGCGCTGTACATGATACACCTACAGCAAGCCATGGACCGTCGCGGACGCCGACGCAGGTACGCCATCACACAACTCCGACAACAAACACAACCCACAAATCCATGTCCGATGTAAGGTGCCTGCCCCCACCAGACACCCTTGTGGGGACAGGAACACAACCACAGGTGTAGCCACACATGTCCCACCTGCCACAAGGCCACCCCTCCACACCCAGACCACCATGTCCGCGACCCTGAAATAATGCCCAGTTCACGTGACCGCAGCGGTGAATCCGCGAGAAAAAATGCACACAATGTAGCAGGCAGGGCCAGCGCTAGGCAGGGGCAGTGCCCAAAGTACACAGGGCAACACCTCAACACTCCACACACTAGGCCCACCCACACCATGAAGGGACATGCCACTTGATCTCCCTGTGCCCCCACATGCCCAAAAAACAGCCAGGTGAACACACACACTGCACCACACAACAAACAACTAGGGAGACAGCCTCATGAGGTGTGGCTGCAGAGTAACACACAGCGCACAAGCACTGGGCCAGGGGAACACACACACCACAACAACACCACACTCATGGCAAGTAAACTGAGTCCAAGCACAAATTAAACACACACAGACAATGAACAAACACACCAATGGACACACAGCCTGCCAAGTCACACAGACATACCCCACACTGACACACAGCAACAAACACAGACCACATGCCAACAGCAATGTAGGACAACAAATAGGCAACTCAAAGTGAGGTGCACACAAATGGAATGGCAAGGAGCTGAACACCAAAAATGTGTACATCACATGCAAGGGAAGGAACACATCACATCCACCCCAGCCCAAAAATCCACACATGGCAGTCACAGTGAGTGAAGTCAAACCACAGTCACCTCACTGCAACAACTCAGGGAGACAGCAAGGCAACCCATGAATAGGCGCAGGGATGAAAGGAAGGGTATGAAGTCCAACCCTGATCAGCCACACATCTGAATCCAAATACATCACAGGAGTATGTCAGCAGCACAACACACAGGGGCCATTGCAACACTCCATGACAGTCAAACACAAGTATGAACCTTCACACAACCCCCACACCCATCAAACCAGCAGCACACAACACCACTGACAAACACACAGAGGCTTGCCAATAATATCCAGTCAAGACACTGACAATCAAACACACCACTGGGTGGTATCCACAAACATCACACACACACAGGTATGGCAGTACCACTGTATGCACAAAAACAACAGTCAAACACAGAACACAATCAAAACACACACACAGAACTACTACAACAACAGACAAGACCTGTGCAGTTAAACAGTGCAAATCCAATGGGAGCACAGACACAACAGGAGTACACAACCACATCAGTCATGAAAAACGCACAGACAACATATCACAAGACATATAAGAAGTGCATCCACTAAAAACAATAATGGAGAACAAAAGGCAGAACTGGGCCTACAATGACACAGAGACAGACATACCACAACACACATCCACTCAAAATGGTGTCACAGTGTACCACATGTCTGCACATGCACAACCATGACCATAGACACATCAAATGTGAGAGGAGAAAACACCAAGGATGCACATGAAACAAGCACTGCAACCACAATAGACCTCAGTCCATGTGACAGACACACAAGTAAGGCACACCACAATGGCAACACACCTGAATCAAACACAACAACAACACACACACACTGACAGGAAAATAGAACACCACACACAGAGCAACTGTCAACTGCATGACACAACACAATCCAAACACTGCACACAGCCACATCAGTCACAACACATGCACAGGCAAAGATATCAACATGCTACAACAGCCAAACATCAGGGGGTGCACAACAGGCAAGGACAACGCAACATCAACTCACAGCACTGCATGCACACCAAGCCTGTGTGTGCACAACACACATACCAGTTACAAACCGAGATGAGTGACACACCTTGAACACACACAACAACAATCTAGATATCACACACACACCAACACACCCAGGAAGCCAATCAGTCCCCAGCAAACACACATACTACCAAGCCAACACACACAGATGCAGAAGTCTGGGACACAAAAGTTGAAACAACATGATCAGAGGAAACAAGACATTGGCAATGTTGAAGTGGAGAATAGAGCATGTGTCACAGTAAACAATACCCACACAGTAACCCTTTATTTAGCAAGGACATTGACAAGGCAGACAACAGGAGTAAATATCTTCGTTTTATTTACATATCACACAGTCATGCAGAAAAAGTCAGACAAGAGCAAGGCCAGTGGCCAGTTCAAAGTGCAGGTGAGGTACATGAGAAGCTGCACAGGCAAGGGGCAAACAGCAGTGAACAGCAAGGCCAGTGGCCAGTCCAAAGTGCAGGTGAGGTACATGAGAAGCTGCACAGGCAAGGGGCAAACAGCAGTGAACAACAAGGCCAGTGGCCAGTCCAAAGTGCAGGTGAGGTACATGAGAAGCTGCACAGGCAAGGGGCAAACAGCAGTGAACAGCAAGGCCAGTGGCCAGATCACAGTGCAGGTGAGGTACATGAGAAGCTGCACAGGCAAGGGGCAAACAGCAGTGAACAACAAGGCCAGTGGCCAGTCCAAAGTGCAGGTGAGGTACATGAGAAGCTGCACAGGCAAGGGGCAAACAGCAGTGAACAGCAAGGCCAGTGGCCAGGACACAGTGCAGGTGAGGTACATGAGAAGCCGCACAGGCAAGGGGCAAACAGCAGTGAACAACAAGGCCAGTGGCCACTCCAAACTGCAGGTGAGGTACATGAGAAGCTGCACAGGCAAGGGGCAAACAGCAGTGAACAGCAAGGCCAGTGGCCACTCCAAAGTGCAGGTGAGGTACATGAGAAGCTGCACAGGCAAGGGGCAAACAGCAGTGAACAGCAAGGCCAGTGGCCACTCCAAAGTGCAGGTGAGGTACATGAGAAGCTGCACAGGCAAGGGGCAAACAGCAGTGAACAGCAAGGACAGTGGCCACTCCAAAGTGCAGATGAGGTACATGAGAAGCTGCACAGGCAAAGGGCAAACAGCAGTGAACAACAAGGCCAGTGGCCACTCCAAAGTGCAGGTGAGGTACATGACATCCAGCACTGGGAATGTGTGGTACAATACCCTGCCATGGTCAGCAACACACTCAGGGTGTCAAAAATGGGCAGTCCATGGTACCACTGTGGGAGAGACATGTGTGTGAGGGTGACCAACACTTAGACTTGGCTGGCAGTATGACTGGGAGGTGGCTGTCTGTCGGGGCCAGTTGGGGTACTGGCTAGGGGAGAGAGAGGCCCAGCTGGGGTAGAGCCATCAGTGTTCTGGGAAGCCTGAGGGCTGCTAGGTCCAGATGTGGTAGAGCCAGCAGTGGTTTGGGAAGCCAGAGGGCTGCTAGGACCAGGTGGGGTGGTGGCACGTGGAGGTGGACTCATGCTTGCACGAGACCCAGTGTGTGTGGGAGAAGTTGGAGGGGTTCCCTTCCGCTTCTTGGGGATTTGATATGGCTGCCCTGTCCTGGGATTAATGCCAAGTGGGGTGTATACAACAGGCACACTCGTCACAAAAGCTGGCTCATGTGCAGATGCTGGTCCCCCCTCTGGGGACGTGCTGGATTCTTTGGGACGCTTGGCCCCGGATTGCCTCTGCCCCTGCATCACCTGTTTACCCGGTGTCCCCCTACAGTGGCCTCCTTTCCCTGCTTCACAGGGCTCTGGATGGGAGTAGATGTTGTGGGTGAACTTGCCTTGGAGCTCTTCTTAGGTGTACCCTTAGCAGGCACCTGTTTGTCACTGGGCACGGAAACTGTGTGCTTGTCTCTGCGAGACACTTTTGGGACAGGTGAGTCCTTGGCTGGGGATGCCTCTGAGGCATGTGAGCCTGAGGCCTGCTCCTTGCCATCCTTGCCCTGGGTGTGGCCTGAAGTGCTTTTGCCTTTGCGCTCTGGTGTGGGTTTACCTTTCTGTGGGGATGGTGTCTGCAGCCTGGACTGCTTGGGCTGCCGCTGCCGTGTGCTGCGTGTGCTGTATCTGTCCCTTGATGTCTGGGGTGTGTGGTCACTATCATCAGATGCGGCCACTGGCAGGGTGGTGGGCCTAGGGACTTGAGCGGGACTATGGGATTGGGAAAGTTGAATGGCTGCTGTCACTGCAGAGGAGAGAGACTGTACAGTCCGGTGTAGCCCACCCACGTCGGAATGAACGCCCCCATGTAAGCCACCCCCTGTGCCAATTTTTTGTCATGGTCCAGGAAGGCATTGAGGAAAGCTGTCTGACCCACACACAGCTGGCGCAAAAGCTCCACAGACTCAGCACTGATGGCAGCAGGGGGGACAGGGGCAGGGGCAGCGGTGCCTGGGGTGGTGCGAACACGGGCAGCAAGAGTGGGAGTAGCAGGGAGGGTGGGCACTGAACGCTGTGTGGTGGACGTGGAGGCAGAGTCCCCGTTTCCCTCGGCAGAAAACATAGAAGCGTCACCGCCATCGTCAGATGACGTAGAGGTCTGCGTCTCTGGCTGTGAGTCCTCTAGAAGACTACAGTCCCCCTCTGATGCGCTGGTGACATCCGTGTCACTATGCTGGTGTGCAGCAGTTGTGCTTGATGCCTCACCACTGGTGTCCGTCCCCTGTCCTTCCATGCCCTTGTGAGATGATGCATGAGAGAGAGATAGAGGTCGGATCAGTACATTTGCATCAAGTTCACAAATATCAGCAAGGGAAGCATCACTAATGATGAACAATCATCCATGTTGGACAACACCATGGGCAGTAACACTGTGCAACCTCAATCCAAACATCAAAATTACCGTGGCATAATGCAAACTTGGCATAATTCACCCATGTGATGGACACACAGCCAATTAGCCTGTTGGTGGCTTCAACTAACCAGACACACATATCCCTCTGTGCACACCTAGGGCCCTGAGGGGGTAAATAATTCTACTCACAACATGTTGCCACTGTCACATCTTGAGCCAGCAGAAGTGTCCAACACAGAGACAGACTCCAACATATCCGCACACAATGGCCATGAGCACATGCCATCCACCATGTCGTATCTTGGGGCACAACTACAGTTGCACATTGTTGTTATTATTATTATTATTATGAGCTTATAAAGCGCACTTTTACCCAAGGGTGTCCTGGCGCTGCACACTGAGTCCCTGGAGCACGGGGGGCCTATTCCCTAAATAACCAAGTCTTCAGCCCCTTTCTAAAAGAGAGGAGCTCCTCGGCATTCCTGATATGCGCCGGCAGGCTGTTCCAGGCCTTCGCTGCACAGTATGAAAAGCTATATCCTCCCCAACTGGCCTTTTTTATTCGGGGTACCGCAACTAGTCTGCCTTCAGATGAGCGCAACGCTCTCCCTGGCACATACCAATTGAAGCACCGACTCAAGAACTCTGGGCCACTGCCCTTCAATGCTTTGAAAACGAGGCACAAAGCCTTAAATTGAGCTCGTCTTGATACCGGCAGCCAGTGCAGTAGCCGGAGTCCCTCTCGAACGGAGGCAAACCTTGGGATGCCTGTCAGCAGTCTCGCCGCCGCGTTTTGAACCAACTGTAATCTGTGCAGATGTTTTTTTTTCAAATTTAGGTACAGACTATTACAGTAGTCCAAGCGCGACAGAATAAGGGCTGAGACTGCTAACCTAAAACCATCGGCTGGAAGAGAAAATTTAATTTTCCTCAATATCCTAAGGATATGGAAGCATGTCGAAACCACTCTGCTAACCTGATCCCCAAAATCAAGTTTCTGGTCCATGATCATGCCCAAATTCCTTGTCGTGCACGTGGGGACTGGGGGCATCCCCAGAGCATCAGGCCACATATCCGGAGTCCAGATGTTGGGATTGTTCCCAAATATCATGACCTCGGTCTTCCCTGCATTCAATTTAAGGCAATTCGAGGCCATCCAGCCCGCAATATCTTTCAGGCAATCATGGCACCTCGCGGCCATATCCACTTGAGACCCTCGCTGTATGGATAACACAATTTGTGTGTCATCTGCATAGGAAGTGAGTTGCAGGCCAAATGATCTTATCAGAGCCGCCAGTGGGCTGACATAAATGTTAAAAAGCGTGGGGCTCAGAGACGACCCCTGCGGTACCCCACACAGGAGGGCAAAAGGCTTGGATTTATCAGGCCCCAGATCAACTGTCTGGACTCTGTCGGCTAAAAAGGACTTCAGGAGGCTCCAGGCAGTGCCTTCTACCCCCGCCCTCGACAACCGGTCCATCAGCACCCCATGATGGACCGTGTCGAAGGCCGCCGATAGGTCCAACAGAATCAAAACAGCCACCCCTCCCTGGTCCACCGCCACTCTCACCTCCTCAGTGGCCTTAATCAAGGCCAGTTCTGTGCTGTGTCCTGCACGAAACCCGAACTGCGTCGGGTCGAGTGCCTTAGTTCTTTGAAAAAAAGAGCTTAGTTGCCTGTTTATGGCCTTCTCCAGTAATTTGGCCGGAAGCGGGAGACGGGATATGGGTCTGTAGCTATTAGGGTCGTTTTTATCCAGACTGTTTTTTTTTATTAAGGGCAGGATAGAGGCGAATTTCCACCTCCTAGGATAGTTACCCGAGTCAATGATGGTGTTGAACACTGGGGTAAGTGTCATCGCAATGACCTCGGGACAGTTTTTAAGTACCGCCACCGGGCAGGGATCATTGGGCGAGCCTGACCGGGCAGCCAGAAGAAGGCTTATAACCTACTCAATCTGTAACGGACTAAAACTCTCTAGTCGATCCGGTGCCAACCTCACCCTCAAATCGAGGCTAATTGTTGCTTCCCCTACCTCTCCCTGATCTTTGGAGAAGGAGGAGAAAATCCCTTCCACCTTGTTCCGAAAGAAGGAGGCTAAAGATTCGCACAGTGCCGGACTACTGTGTGTAGTGGGTTTGGCAGGGATCGTAAGCTTAGTGATGGTCCTAAACAATTCTCTGGAGGAAGAATTGGCCTTCTTTATCTGCTCAGCAAAGTAGGCTTTTTTGGATTCTATAATTAATTTCTTGTAGATGGTGAGGCTTTCTTTGTACTTATCTTTGTTATTGGGACTATACCCATTCCTCCATACCCTCTCAAGCCTCTTTCAGTCAGTTTTGTATTTTTGCAGAGTGTCAGTAAACCAAGTGTTAGATGTGTAGCCAGCACAAATCTGACGTCAGGCAATGCACACATTGATGATGGCACACTCAGATCATGCACTCTGCTTGACCCTGACATGGGATGTCCGTGACGACACCAATGAAGATGATACCAGAAGGCCACAACTACAAATATGAACTCAAGGACCATTGCACCAATGACATGGGAAGGTACATGTAGGGGGAATGCATGACAACTGCACCCAACACCGCGGCCACTTACATGCCATTGCATCACACTAGCAACATCACAGCCCTGCACTGGCCCAGGCTTGGAGCACATGCAGCCAAACAACACCCAAAGTCACACTCACAGAATACTCACCACCAGCTTGCTGCTGATGCCCCTTCAGACGTGCATCCAGTTCAGGCTGCGTCACAGCTAAAATGCGTGCCATTAGTGGTGTCATGCTGCGCCGCGCCAACCTGCCGGACCGAGGGATCAGCCCCAGTGTCATCTCGGCCACGTTCCTGCTCAGCCGGCAGATGTCATCCCACCTCTTGTGACAGTGGGAGCGCCGTCGGTTGGAGACACCCAGTGCACGCACCTTGCATGCAATGGCCCTCCACACGGCCTTGCGCTGGTTGACTTTGAGCTGCAGACATGGGAGACAAGAGGGTGCAATAATCAATGTAACCTACCACCATTTCACAGTGCAGGAGCATGACACAGACTCATACCAACTTCAGCCATAACTTCAGCAGAGACAACAAATCTGCGACATTCAAACATCATCATGTGTGAAAAACACATTAATGCATGCAGGTATGAGGGTGGACGCAGTACATGCCTATCTCAAAGCCATGCAGAATGCCAGCAGAGAGCAAAATGTGTATGCTGACCACATCTACTGCAAGTTTCTGGGAATACCAAGACATGCAGGACATCACTACATATGTCACTGTGAATACTCACTGTGCCCAACACTGCGCAGCCCTCAAAGCACTTTCCCTTAAACTGCCACACTGTGTCATGGATATCACATTGAGGGACATGACCTCACAAACGCAAACCCTCATCACAAAGCCTGTCGTGTGCAATCTTCATCTCTGTAATGGCTCATTGACGGAGAGTCAAGAGGAAAAGCACAGATTTGACACTCTGTACATTCAGTGTTGTGTCACTGTCTGATTGGGCAGTGAATGTGCAGGCCAGTTGAGGTCACACAGAGGTCCAACGTGGGGCATCTCATCTTTTACATGGAGGGACTATTTGGAAACACAAACAGTGCCAACACATGCGAGTATGTGCACATGCCGGTGGTGATGGAAGGGTCTGGGCACAAGAATGTTGGAATGTACAGTGTCATAGGTGAAAGACCAACAAGAGTGTCACCCTGGGGGACTGAGGTCCTGAGCATAGTGCAGAACTAGAGATGAGGCACATATTGAGTCAGAAACAATGCCCTCACTACCCTCTGGACAACTACACTAGCTAAGACACACAAAGACATTCAGACTGAAAATCACTGTCCTGACTCCTGAATTGAAAAGGTGCAGCCACACTGTATGTCTGACAAGACATCACATTTCCCTCACATCTGGATGTGCAGGCAGGCAAACGTGTGGAATAGGCTGAACACACCTTCCCCCTGGAAACAGCATGCTAGGCAGTGAATGACCCAACCCCACACTCTCACGCACATACTGCAGCAGATCAACTTCATGTGTGCCCCCCCTACACTCTAACTCACACCCTGAGATACTTACCACGACATTAGGCGCACCATATAGCCTTGGATACTGGGTGAGCACCTCGTCCACCAGGACCTCCAGTTCCTCGGGGGTGAAGGGAGTGGCATGGATCTTCTCAGTCCTCGCCATCACTGTGGGCAGGAGACAGCAGCAGCGGCAGTTGGTGGTGAGGGGTGTCAGGCAGCAGTCCCTGGAGGCAGCAGCAGGTGAGGGGTGTCAGGCAGCAGTCCCTGGAGGCAGCAGTAGGTGAGGGGTCTCAGGCAGCAGTCCCTGGAGGCAGCAGCAGGTGAGGGGTGTCAGGCAGCAGTCCCTGGAGGCAGCAGCAGGTGAGGGGTCTCAGGCAGCAGTCCCTGGAGGCAGCAGCAGGTGAGGGGTGTCAGGCAGTAGTCCCTGGAGGTAGCAGCAGGTGAGGGCTCTCAGGCAGCAGTCCCTGGAGGCAGCAGCAGGTGAGGGCTCTCAGGCAGCAGGCTCAGTGAGCTGTGGCAATGTGTGGCTCCCTCACACAGATATATAGCCCCCAGGGCTCGTGTCTGTGGTTCTAAGCTGCTGCAATTGGTGTTCCAGGTCTGCCTCATTCAAATCCATCCAATGACCGCCTCCGCGGTGGCGGAGCACGCCTACCGTGATTTTCAAACTTGCAGCAGGCAACCGCGATTGCGCTTCCCATTGGCTGGCAGGGCCTGGTCCATGGCGGTGACACACCGCAGGGGACAGGCGTGCGGTACCGCGGTGGTGCATCTTTCAAGTGCATCCAATGACCGGCCCCGCGGTGGCGGAGCACGCCTACCGCGATTTTCAAACTTGCAGCAGGCAACCGCGATTGCGCTTCCCATTGGCTGGAAGGGCATGGTTCATGGCGGTGACACACCGCTGGTGGCATGCGGTAGCTACCGCGATTCCGGGCACATGCATTGCTATGAGTGACCGGGATCTGTGTGTCGGAGCATGGCAACCGCCATTAGACATGTGCATATGCCTATCAATCCCGCTATGGTGTCTTGGGCCATGGCGGTGACACACCGCTGGTGCCAGGCGGTAGCTACCGCGATTCCGGGCACATGCATTGCTATGTGTGACCGGGATCTGGGTGTCGGAGCATGGCAACCGCCATTAGACATGTGCATATGCCTATCTATCCCGCTATGGTGTCTTGGGCCATGGCGGTGACACACCGCTGGTGCCAGGCGGTAGGTACGGCGAGGGTGCAGCATGACATTGTTGACTACGGGCGTGACAGTGTTGTCTGAGCACGTTTAAGGCACCAATGGACACATCGTGCTGTGTCAATGTCATGGGTCATATCTGTACTTCGAACAGTGGTCACTTTCAAAATATCATGGCACTTGATGGAAATCAAATGGGCTATAGTAAGTAATGACAGCCTAAATTTCATACCTAACACCAAATGCCATACTGAAAGTACTAATGGGGCACATTACTCCTACACAATTTCATATGTGAGCCCACATTTACACACATCTTCATATCTGACCCCCAAATTTGGCCCCAATTTCATATATGTCACCACATTTTAGCCCCAATTTCATATCTGACCCCCAAATTTGGCCCCAATATGATATCTGACCCCCAAATTTGGCCCCAATTTCATATCTGACCCCCAAATTTGGCCCCAATTTCATATATGTCACCACATTTTAGCCCCAATTTCATATCTGACCCCCAAATTTGGCCCCAATTTCATATCTGACCCCCAAATTTGGACCCAATTTCATATCTGATCCCAATATTTACACACATGTCCATGTCTCACACAATATGTCACTATACAGTACATGATTGTACAAACATCTCAGCATTATTTTCATGACTCACCACATGTGTCACACTGTTGTCTGTTTGGTATCACCTATTACTGCCTTCATGTAATGTTATTGTTCGCAGTAGCAAATCCTACAGTATATGTCCACATGGACATGTGTGTGCTCTACATACTCAAGGATGTTAATTACATCACCGGCACACTTGGCATTCTGTACATCCTTATCATTTTTCACTTGTATCCCTGCCTTTGGGTATGTTTTGTCTCCGTATCTGCCAAATGTCATCACCATTACTTGTGACATTGTGTCTGGTATGTGCTCATGTTGTTCGGCCTCTCATATGTGATTTTGTTACATGTATATTTCCACAGTTGTGAGTGTGTTGATAGTGGATTTGATGTGTGTGGTGTGTTACGTTGGTACTCACCAAGGACAGGTGCATTGACCTTGTCCACATGAAGAATGTTGGCTTGGTGAGAGACTGTAGCCAAATGTGGGGCTGGTGCTCACTGACTGTTAAGTTTGACATGGCATCTTTGACCAGTGGAAGGTGACCCACAATTGGCCTGACAGTTCAGCATTGCGTGTGCTTTCATGTGCAGTAAGTGTTTGCAGTTTTGGCAAGGCGCACAATTAGGACACGTGTGCAGTGATATTGAACTGACACATTTGGATAAGCCTGCTATGGTGTGGTAGCCTTTCGGGGGCACAAGCTGGTCCTGCGCTGTGTGGGTGAACTGATGGTGCTGTTGACTCAAGCTAATGATGGCATCCAAGACAGGTGAGATATACCTTGATAGGGCTGGCTGTGGCACCCATCTAACTCAGACTTTTGTTGTTCTAATGGTATCAGAGGCCAACAAGTGATGCACAGCCAGCATCTTTGTCTGCAGAGGAATGTTGAGAGTCCGCTTTGTTGTTCCTGACAGGCTGTGTGGCATGTGGCTCAGGATGCTTTTGATAGTAGTCCTTTGGTACCTGTGTCGTGCGATGACATCCCCTGTTGTTATGTGCATGAGGCTGTTGTGTCTTCGGTATTTACTCAGTATGTCCATGTGCTGACTTTTAGGTGTAGTGTTGTGGCTTTGTCCGGGTGGTGGTGTAGGTTGTTTCTGTGTCACTGTTGTGTGTCCAAGCAGCTGGAGTATTAGCTCCATGCCAAATGTTGTACTTCAGTTGTGTGTCTGGGCAGTGCTAGCTTCATACTGCATGTCATAGTGCAACTTTAGTGCAGATTGTCGTTTGTCTACAGTCCTTTTGGATCACGTACCTTATCTACTTTTTGTGTGCCACATTGACAATCTGTGTGCCTGCTGATGATATTGTGCAGTTGTGTTGTTGTGTCTTGATTCACGTCATGACTGCATATGCATATGCTGTTCATTATTAGTCATTGACTGACTTAGAATTGTGTGTAACAGCATGTATGGCATGTCTACTGATGACAGTGGATATTGGCACAGGCTTGTGAATATGTCTGTGAGTGTCTCTAGACTTGTGTGGATTAGCATTGGCTCACATTCCATGCTGAGTCCTTCAGAACTGGATACATTGTGTAGTTCATGTGTCCCCTGTCATGTTTGCACAAGAATGTGTGGCACGTACAGCAGACATTTTGAAGCCAGCAGTGTTTCTGTTTCACACATGTCCTGTATCATTTACTGTCCGTGCTGTTTGCACCAGATTCTGGAATGTGACTATTACCATTCACAGACACAGTTTCCATGTTTGTTGTTCTCACAGTGGTAATACTGAAGAACTGTAGTACAATGTGATCTCTATGTGTCACGACTATTGACTTGCACTGTATGGTGCATTGTGATGCCAGTCAATGTTTGCGCTGTGTGAATCAGAAGCTACGGAGTTGTGCACATCTCATGGTTTGTTGCAATGACGTGTCCCCTTTCATCTCACCTTGGAGGCGACCTAATGTGTATCGTCCTGTCACCCTGCTGGCTAACATTGAGGATGATGACGTGATACGCAGATTCCGTCTGGACCGCACGAACATCCAAGACCTGTGTGCCATGTTGGATCCTCACCTGCGGGCTGGCAGGACATACCCAACAGCATTGACAACCAAGACAAAGGTGATGGCGGCACTGCATTTCCTGGCTAGTGGGTCATTCCAGGAGACAGTGGGCATTGCAGGGGGGATGTCTCAGCCCACCTTCAGCATGGTGCTAAGGGATTTCCTGTTGGCCATGATGCAATACAAGGACCAATACATCAGTTTTCCAAGGCGTGCGTCTTTGGCGGATGTAAAGGTGGATTTTTATGCCCTTGGTCACATCCCGAATGTTGTAGGTGCTATTGACTGCACACATGTTGGCCTGGTTCCACCACAGGCATGGGAACACATCTATCGGAATCGTAAACATTCCCATTCCATCAATGTGCAAGTGGTGTGCCAGGCCGATGTGATCATATCGCATGTATGTGCCAAGTTTCCGGGCTCTGCACATGATTCATACATCCTGCACAACAGCATTGTGCCCCAGCTGATGGCCAATCTACTTCCGGAGCGGGCATGGATTGTGGGTGAGTAGGCAGAGTCAAGTTGTGTGCTGTGTGTGCCATGCTGTCCTCTGCCACAGTTGTATTACTGAATCGTTATGTTTATTTCACACCTAGGTGACTCTGCATATCCCAACAGACCGTGGTTGCTGAGCCCACTACGCAATCCTAGGACACCGTCTGACGTTCGCTACAACAATGCCCATGGTAGAACATGTCGGGTGGTGGAGCGAACCTTTGGTCTCCTAAAATCGAGATTTCGCTGCCTGGACCGGAGGGGCACTCATGTACTCACCCAAAAAGGTGTGTCAGATAGTGATTGCATGCTGCATGTTGCACAACCTGGCCTTACGGAAACAAATCCCCCTGTTCCTGGACGATGATGACCAGCCGAGGCCCCCACCTGCAAACCCACAAATGTCCAGTGACGAGGATAGTGGTGAGGAGGAAGGTGTCGACCAGCGTCAGCAGCTCATCAACCGCTACTTCACTTGAAGGTGGGTGACGATGTACAACTGGTCCATTGTCTGTTGATGTAGTTGTTTGGGTGGAGGTCTATGTGATCTTTGTGAGTGCATCCTGTTGTTGACTCAGTGCTGGCTGCCTATGTGTTGGATACAGGGTAGTTTGGCACAGCTACAGGATGTCTATGTTGGTACAGTTGCACATTGTAATGTGTTCATATTGGTGTACGTTGAGGACATGTGTTGTGTGATGGCTGTGATGCCACAACCTGACTAGTGACTTTTGTTCTGTTGTGTTTTGCTAGGTCCCTTCTGCCTCTCCTTGCATACAGAGGTTCCATGCTACTGTGACATTGTAACCATGGTAAACATTGCACATACAGTGATAAAGATGGAGCAGACTCAAATCCATTGGTGCGTTGTTGTTTATTGTTAATGGGTATATGTGAGAGGGAAGGGGATATTTACATAAGTGTGAATAGTGAATTTAGGAGTTGGCAGTGATGGTAGATGAGACAATCAGGTAGGCACCACATTGATGTGGCGACACAGTCCAACAGACGGATGCCATTTCCATGGCAGTGTGGGTAAGGACAGTGTTCAAAGTCAATGGCAGGGTGAAGAGTGTTGCCATCATGGCTGGCTCCTCGACTGGCGTTTGGCAGGTGCTTTGCCACGGGTGAGTCCCAAGTTTTTCTTTGGATGGCCCCTCCTTCTTTTGGCAGGGGGGGCATCGTCTGTTGGGCCAGTGGGGTCTGAGGAGTCACCACTCTCCGTGCCCGCAGGGGTGGATGATGAACTGTCATCCTGCGGGACAACGGGGGGAGGTGGAGGTGTGTGATGTGGCACTGGCCTATCCCTCAGTACCGCCACTAACTGACCCATGAGGTCCACAATTTGGCCCATACGGTTGTCCATGGACCTCAGCAGACGTTGGAGCTCCAGGGCATCTTCGTGTGCCTGGCCCATTTGTGCCTGTGTTCATTCATAGGCACCCACGACTCTGGTGATGTTAGCCAGGGCTTCGGTCACAGTGTCCGGTGTTGTTGGAGTCCCACTTGTCCTCCCACCTGCCCTGCTATCACTGGCCTGTTGCCTCACCACTCTGGCCACACGCCTGCCCTCCACAGTTGTTGGTGTGGGCTGGGCATCCTCTGTGGCTGGGCGAATGTTGCAGGCAAAGGTAGTAGTGGTGGTGGTAGTGGTGGCGGCACAGGTCGTTCCAGCAGGGGTCAGCGTTGTTGTTGTTGCTGATGTGGGGGGGGGGCAGCGGAGTCATGTGACCGGTTGCGCCCTGGCACACCAGATGGGCCGGCTTGGAGCTCCTCGTCCAAAGAATCCATGGACTCCGCATCCGAGTGTTCATGTTCCGGGGGAGGAGACTGGCTCTGCAAGTTGAGGTTGTTGTCCTCGGCAGTCAGTTGTTGGTTACCTGTGGAACAGAGGGTACATGGTCATTGACTTACAGCCATATGGCTTGCTGTGTTTGATGTCTCTTATTTACATGTTATGCAACACACAGTTACGTATTTCATGAGTTGAATGTCTGCACAGTGTTGTTCGTCATGACATGATGTGGAGGTACATACATCTTGTTCCATGGTGTGACAAGTCATTGGATGCCATGACCAACTTGACACTCTTTGTATGGGACTGATGAGTTGTCATCCCACAACTGGCTGCCATGCAACTTGAGGTGATGCATCGAGGATGATTACTCTTCCCGACAGATGTTACATATGCACATGTACTAGACATTGTCACATTGTTATCTCATGCATACCTTTGTAATGTTCTGTGCTTGTATTTATTTGCTCGACAGACCATGCCTTTTTATTGTTACTAGGGTCCTTCATGCTCAGCAGCCATGGAATTTGCACATGTCATTCTGTGCAGGGCATATTTGGTCCCTGATTTGCTTACACATGGGTTTAGTTGAGTCACAGTTCTGTTTCTGTCACAGTTACATACGCATCGCTATCTGCTTTCTATCAAATGGTATGTAATTGGGGTGTATTTTGTTGTGAGGTGTGGCATTGTGTTTGCATTAGCTCAATGCTTTCGTTGAAGAATGGTGGGGTGCATGCACTGGATGCTTACCTGTACAGTTGGCATCTTTTGGGTGGACTTTCTACCACATGCTTCTGGGTGGGAGGGAGTGCTCCTTCATGCTGTGGGATGGGGCAGGGTGTGCCTGGTGGGAGTTGTAGTGCTGGCCTCCCTATTCCAAAGACACCGCCCTATAAAGATGGCTACCTACCTGTTAGGTGAGGGTGAAGCACACAATGGCTGAGGCATGCTTCGTGGGGGGGGGTGGTCCATCCTGCTCAGCTGTGGGCCAAGGGGGCCTGGTGGGAGTTGTAGTACTGGCCTCCCTATTCCAAAGACACCTCCCTGTAAAGATGGCTACCTACCTGTTAGGTGAGGGTGAAGCACACAATGGCTGAGGCATGCTTCTGGGTGGGAGGGAGTGTTCCATCATGCTGAGGGATGGGGCAGGGTGTGCCTGGTGGGAGTTGTGGTGCAGGCCTCCCTATTCCAAACACACCTCCCTGTAAAGATGGCTGCCTACCTGTTAGGTGAGGGTGAAGCACACAATGGCTGAGGCATGCTTCTGGGTGGGAGGGAGTGCTCCTTCATGCTGAGGGATGGGGCAGGGTGTGCCTGGTGGGAGTTGTGGTGCAGGCCTCCCTATTCCAAACACACCTCCCTGTAAAGATGGCTACCTACCTGTTAGGTGAGGGTGAGGCACACAATGACTGTCACATGGTTGTGGGTGGGGGGAGTAGTCCATCCTGCTCAGCTGTGGGCCAAGGGGGCCTGGTGGGAGTTGTAGTGATGGCCTCCCTATTCCAAAGACACCTCCCTGTGAAGATGGCTACCTACCTGTTAGGTGAGGGTGAAGCACACAATGGCTGAGGCATGCTTCGGGGGGGGGGTGGTCCATCCTGCTCAGCTGTGGGCCAAGGGGGCCTGGTGGGAGTTGTAGTGCTGGCCTCCCTATTCCAAAGGCACCTCCCTGGAAAGATGGCTGCCTACCTGTTAGGTGAGGGTGAAGCACACAATGGCTGAGCAATGCTTCTGGGGGGGGTGGCCCATCCTGCTCAGCTGTGGGCCAAGGGGGCCTGGTGGCAGTTGTAGTGCTGGCCTCCCTATTCCAAGGACACCTCCCTGTAAAGATGGCTACCTACCTGTTAGGTGAGGGTGAGGCACACAATGACTGCCACATGGTTGTGGGTGGGGGGAGTAGTCCATCCTGCTCAGCTGTGGGCCAAGGGGGCCTGGTGGGAGTTGTAGTGCTGGCCTCCCTATTCCAAAGACACCTATCTGTGAAGATGGCTACCTACCTGTTAGGTGAGGGTGAAGCACACAATGGCTGAGGCATGCTTCTGGGTGGGAGGGAGTGCTCCTTCATGCTGAGGGATGGGGCAGGGTGTGCCTGGTGGGAGTTGTGGTGCAGGCCTCCCTATTCCAAGGACACCTCCCTGTAAAGATGGCTACCTACCTGTTAGGTGAGGGTGAGGCACACAATGACTGCCTCATGGTTGTGGGTGGGGGGAGTAGTCCATCATGCTCAGCTGTGGGACAGGGGGCCTGGTGGGAGTTGTATTGCTGTTTGCCAGGACACATACAACACAGTAGATGTGGTCTACCTTTGTGATGTTTGAGGTGGTGTGGATGTAAAATCAGTGTGACCTGTGTTTGTTTTTGGGGTGCAGATGTGTGTACTTGTGCCTCAGGGATGTATCTTTGTAGTTGTGCAAGACAGTACATGGCAGTTTCATGGTATACATTAGTTGGTACTTACCAGCCTCCACTCCCGGGTATTCCTTCAAGACTCTCTGGATGCAGTATGGCAAGCACCTTCTCCTCCCACGCAGTGAACGGTTTTGGTGGGATGGGAGGGCCTCCACCAGTTGCATCAGCCAGCTCACGGGTCTTGGCCCTCCTCTTCTTGACAACACTCTTCAGGTCATGCCACCGCCTCATGATTTCATTCTTGTTGCGGGGCACATTCCCTACTGCATTGACCTTGCCCACTATCCTTGCCCACATGGTTGTCCTTGTGGCTAATGGTGTCTGTTGGACCATGTTGCCAAAGAGTTGTGGTTTTACTCTGATTATCTCATCTACCATTACGGTCAACTCAGTGTCAGTGAATTTTGGCATTTTGTGATGTGCCATGGTGTGTGCTGTGCTGATGTTTTGGGGTGCAGTTGTGAGGGTGGTGTAGGTGGTGTGTGTGTGTGTTGTTGTGCTGGTGAGATGTGTGGTGTTTTGCCTATCCAATGTGCTGCAGGGTTGTGTTCCTTCAGGGTTGGAGTAGTGCAAAGGATTGTGGTCAGGGAAGGGGCTGGTTTTATGCTCAGCTATGTGGGTGTATCAAGATGGTGTAATGCAGTCAGGTGTGCTGTGTGGGTTGTCCTGTGATTTGTATATTTAAATTTGCCATGGGGGTGTGTCATTGGGATGTTTCAGGTTATTGGGGGGGCAGGGCTAGTTGCTTGTGTGCATTTGCTGGCCTTATTGTTTTTTTTTTTACTTGGCCGCCATTTTTTTTGCGTAGCATCCGCAGCGATGGCTGTGCTGCAGGGCTTCCGCAGTATCTCACATTCATTACTGTTAGCGACCGCGGCGGACGGAGATAGCGGAACGTACCGCTGTGACATCGGGGATATCATAATATCATTGGCGGTCACTCCGCGTGTCTGGCGGCGGGTTGATGTGTTACCGCTATGTTACTGCCCGTCGCGGTTGCATTTTCACTTTCTCTGCCCTCTTCGGGCGGTTTTTAGATGCCTCCTACCACCGCGGACGGAATATTTTGGCGGTTGATCCTAATAGGGTCGGCGGGGTTTCCGCGGTACCTGCGGACGGTGATTTTCCGCTACCATGGCGGTCGGTTGTTTTTCCGTCCGCCATCGTAATGACCCTCTTAGTCCTGGAAATCGATTATCGCCTAACTGAAAGAAAGGGAGAGAAAAGAAGAGAATTTCGCCTGAGTATTCCTAGATTTGATCGAGGACAAACAGACTTCACGAAAACATCGGAGAAAGAATTGGGAGTCGAACCAATGCAAATTGGTACTATAAGGGCCCCCTTTCCAAAGAAGAGAAGGAAAAAAGAAGGCTAAATAATCTCTGTCTTTATTGTGGTACTAGTGGGCATTTTGTTAAAGGCTGCCCAAAGAACCCCAAAATCTACAAGAAAGAAAACTCGCAACACCACCAGTAGGAGGAGTTGGACTGGTGGATGCAAAAGAGGAAACAGCTCCAAAAGGTCATCAAGTTGCAAATACTTTACAATCTTCTGCTCCGCATCTGATCTTAACTATGACCATGAAATTTAGAGAAAAGACCCTTCCAGGAGTCACCGTGATGTTGGATTCTGGGGCTACAGGGAATTTTTGCGATATCAAGTATGCCTCCAAGGTGGGGTTAGAAGCAATTCGGAAAGTCAAAAGTGAAGCAGTAAGGGCTGTTGATGGAATGAATTTATCGCCAGATCCAATTGTAAGCCACACTGAGTCGTGGAATTAATTACTTCTGAGGGCCATCGTGAAGAGATACAATTTAATCTTATTGACGCGCCCCAATTCCAACTCATTTGGGACTACCATGGTTAACAGAACTTAACCCTACAATAAATTGGAGTGAGAGAACCGTGGTGTTAGACTCCGAATATTGCACAGAACATTGCTGTCAAGAAAGAATGGAGAATAAGAAAGAGAGTCCTGCTACCCATTTGTGCGAGAACAAGCTGATGGTATGTGCGGTTCAAACCGTGGAACTCCCAGAAGAATATCAAGAATTCGCCGATGTGTTCAATGAATCTGAGGCTAAGAAACTACTGCCGCATCGATCTTATGATTGTAAAATTGATCTGGAACCAGGGGCTAATTTACCTTACAGTAGAATCTACGCTCTCACTGAAGTGGAGAATCAGTATTTAAAGGATTATTTGCACACATTTTTGGAAAATGGTTTCATCCGACCCTCACAGTCTCCAGTCTCTTCACCACTCTTCTTTGTTCCAAAGAAGGATGGCGAGTTGAGGATCTGTATTGACTATCGTGCACTGATAACCACCAAGAATCGTTACCCCTTACCTTTGATTTCAATTTTACTGGATCAACTGAAAGGTGCAAAGATTTTTACAAAATTAGACTTGCGGGGTGCCTATCATCTTATCAGAGTGCGTGAAGGAGACGAGTGGAAAACGGCCTTCAGAACCAAATATGGATTATTCGAATATCAGGTAATGCCATATGGTCTCTGCAACGCCCCAGCGGCTTTCCAATACTTTATCAATGACGTGTTAAAGGAATTTATTGATCAGTGCGCCATTGTGTATATTGACGATATTTTGATCTATTCGTCTACTGAAGAGAAACATCAGTTACAAGTCAAAAGAATTTTACAGCAACTAAGAGAAAACAGTTTGCACGCTAAATTGGAGAAATGTGCCTTTGGAGTAAGATCAGTGGATTTCTTAGGATTCATCATCGCTCCTGAAGGTCTGACCATGGACAAGAAGAAGATTGAAGCGGTACTTGACTGGCCTCCACCAGCTACTGTGAAGGAAATACAAAGCTTTATTGGCTTTGCCAATTTCTACCGGAGGTTCATTACGGATTTTTCTCAGAAGGTCTTACCAATCACCAGACTTTTAAAAAAGGGAACTCCTTTCCAATGGACAGCAGGGGCAGAAGAAGCCTTTCAGTCTCTAAAGAAAAGTTTCACCACTGCACCAGTTTTACTACATGCAGATCCGAGTCAACCCTTCTACGTAGAAACCAACGCCTCAGAACAAGCAATTGGAAGAGTTTTGTCGCAACATCATAAGGATACCGGACAGTTGCATCCAATCGCATATCGTTCAAGAAAACTGCTTCCGGCGGAAACCAACTACACAATTACGGAAAAAGAATTATTGGCCATCAATGATGCGTTTCAGGAGTGGCGACACTATCTTTTAGGGGCAAAGCATGTAGTGACTGTGTTTACGGACCACAGGAATTTGCAATTTTTGAAAATCGGCCAGAACCTTGACTACCCGACAACTTCGATGGTCTTTATACATCGCTGACTATGATTTTGCCATCACATACCCACCAGGCAAGAATAATGGAAAGGCTGATGCACTGTCCAGAATAGATACTGAGGGAAAGAAGACATTGGTGGAGGAGCTGCGAATCATTCCAGAAAACAAAATAATCGGGCCATTGTTAAGGAATAAATTGAAGAAAAGATCAGAAAAGAAATGACGCTTGAGGATATGCAAAGGTGGGTTGGAGAAAGTCCAGTGAGAGAGATTCGCCAACAATTGCCCTACCATGCGGAAACTTTGTATTTGCCTACCCGTGAACTCCGACAGCAGGCATTGTTTGACTGTCATGATAGTCCCTTAGCCGGTCACCCAGGAATTCATCGTACAGAAGAATTACTGGAGAGGCAGTTTTGGTGGCCTAGCTTGGTAAAGGATGTTCAACAATAAGTGGGTGGATGCAAGACTTGTGTACGAGGAAAGTCGGATCAACGGGCCCCTCAGGGTCTGTTACAACCCTTGCCAACTCCTCCTTACCCATGGCACACTATCACCATGGATCTAATAGTGGAGTTGCCTTCCAGCCAGGGGTACAATTCAATATTAGTAATGGTGGATGCTTACTCAAAGATGGCTCACTTTGTTGCCTTGAAAGGAAACCCAAATGCTAAACAGCTAGCCATGCAGTTCAATCAGCACTTGATTAAGATTCATGGAATTCCTAAGATCCTGATTACTGATCGAGGATCTCAAATCTTGTCCCATTATTGGAAGGCCTTTACTAAAAGACTAGGCATAGAAACCAGATATTCCACGAGTTTTCACCCACAAACTGATGGTCAGTCGGAAAGAATCAATCAGGAGTTAGAGAAATACTTACAGCTGTTTCTGTTAGATCAGGAAGGTGATTGGCCAGATCTCCTTTGGACAGCTGAGTTCGCACACAACAATGCGAGAAATGCTTCCACTGGGTTTTCCCCCTTCTATTTAAACTATGGGAGGCACCTGAACTTTTCTGTAGCGTTTCAAGAGGTGGCGGTGCCTGCCGTACAGGACTTAGTTCAACATCTAACAAAGGTTCAAGAATCTGCAACTAGAAATTTGGCTCTTGCAAAAGAACGTTATAGATTAAGTGCAAATAAGAAGAGAAGACCAGGGCAAATTTGCAGGTGGGAGATAAGGTTTGGTTGAGCACTAAGAATCTGAGGCTCAGAGGAAATAGAAAATTTCAGCCCGTTTTGTAGGTCCATACCCAGTAGATCAGGCAATAAATCCAGTGACTTACAGACTAAAACTCCCTTCGCAGGTCAGAATACATCCCTCCTTTCATGTGTCTTTGTTAAAAAAGGTGTCACCTTATTTTGAAGAATCAAAACCTCCAAAACCACTGTTAATCAAAGGAAAGGAAGAATATGAGGTTAAAAAGATTTTAGATTCAAAAACTGTTAGAAGAAAGACATATTATCTGATTGATTGGAAGGGTTATGTACCTGAAGAAAGATCTTGGGACGCGCAGGCTTGCAGAGGGGTACTGTCAAGGTTCCCCGCCCTACTGTTCACCCGGCACACAGTGCGGCCGTAATTTATCGCAGTCGGACCGAGGGATGCAGATTAGGTTATCTGAAGTCCGGAGTAGAGGGCGCCCGCTGCAGGGATCCGAGAGAACACTGCGGGTGCGTGAGGAAGACTTTGAAGTTTTCCGGTCTAGTCTTTTGCAAACCTTTGAAGGCGTGAGGACAGACTCGGCAGAGAAGTGCGTCGGCAGCGTTCGGAACCGCGCACTTCACCAATGACTACTGGGAGAGAGAGAGAGTTAGGCATATCGTTAGTCAGTCAGGGGATAGTGTAGGGAATTATTTGTCATTTCCTTAGTAGAATTAGTCTAGGTTAGTCTGCGTTACGAGATCGTCGAGAAGTTAGACAGAATTTATTTTTTCTAAATTAAAGAGAAAGGTATTTAGGGGCTGATTAGGATGTCCTAGCAGTAACGGGACCGCCCGCCTGCCATGCGGCGGTCCTTCCACCCTGATTATGATGCGACCGCCACCACGACGGTCGCATCTGGCGATTTAACATTGCAGCGGGTGTTGCTGGCTGCAGCACCCGCCACAATGTGAAATGGCCATGTTGTGCATTTCCCTGCACAACGTGCCAGGCATCGCACGGTGCCTGCCACCTTGTGCATGGAAATGGAGGGGGGTACCATGGGTACCCCCCCAGTGCACAGCTGACCCCCCCAGGGAGCCCGCAACGGGCCCCCAAAGCCAGTCTCCGCATGCCTTTTTGCAGCGGAGAATTCGCGGCAAAAAGACAGGCGGAGAGGGCCATTGTAATCACTACGGCAGTGCCTGCACGGCACCGCTGCAATGATTGCCTGGTTCCGGGTTCCGCAAGGCGGGCGGAAAAGGACCGCCTTGCGGAACCGTGGCAGTCGGTGTTTCCGACCGCCGCGGAGCAATAGTGATTCCCACCGCCATCCTAATATGGTGGTGGGTAAATCACCTTTTGATGGCGCCGATCCGCCCACCATCGTAATAAGCCCCTTAGTGTTATTTCTTTAAAGGAAGTGTTAAACAATTTAACCTTGAGGATAGGTATTCTCTCGCCTGTTCTTCTTCTGGAAGTCCGGCGCATCTGAAGAGAATTCCAGTCTTCATAACCGCAAGTACCTGAAAGAAAAGAAAAGACATAGTTAAAAAAAAGATTGATCAAAATTGATTCAGCATAATTGAGTATGGTGAAGAAAACCGCTGTTGTTATATGTCAAAAAGTACAAAAGAACAATAAAAAAGAGGGGCTAAGCCTTAGCTAGCTTGGGGTAAGAGAGCGCTTTAAGAGGTGTAATATAGAGCAGAAGGGAAGCAAGGGGTTTAGAAGTCTTAATGATGTTATTTTAATTGCAGTTCATATGGAAGTGTTACATCTGAAGAAGTAACCGAAGGTGCCACGAGTGGTGCTGAAGTGAACCCCAGAAGCAAGGCAGTCTCTTCTCTGTCTCCTTCCCCTTTCCCCCGACGGGGTTCACGTGAGTGCTTGTTAATTGAGGGCTCGTGTGGAGGTCTGGGGGGGGAATTTGGAATTCACAACATTCTGCTCCCGTCAGTGTTCGGAAGATTGTGAGTATGCAAATTGTGCCTTGACAGATGTCAACAATGAGCTTTGATGACTTATTTTGTCCTCAATGGAAATTTAGACTTGTGAGCAAGGGCTCAGTTGGCATTGTAGATTACCTGAGTGTCATGTTTGGCACACATTTCTTAGTTGTATAGTTGTGTAATTCAGTAGCTCAGGACAACATTGCTTTGGCTTTTTTGTGCATGACACCAACAACCTAAGATGGCTACCTCAGATTACATTTCTGTACTTTTCTCAATGTGACATATTTCATGTTGGATATTTGAGTAGCAAGATGGCTGCCAGGTGAGAAGGGGGTGAGGGGTGTAGCATGCTGGGAGGTAGTGGAAAGACAAGGCCTCATGGTAGATGTGTTGAAGGGGCAGAGAAGAGTTGTGCTCCTTGAGTGGTGTTAGTTCAGTAGCAAGATGGCTGCCAGGTGAGAAAGGGGGTGAGGGGTGTAGCATGCTGGGTGGTGGTGAAGAGACAAGGCCTCATGGTAGATGTAGTCACTTGGATGTGGCTTTGTAAACAGATGAGAAGAGTTGTGCTCCTTGAGTAGAGCTAGTTCAGTAGCAAGTTGGCTGCCAGGTGAGAAGGGGGTGAGGGGTGTAGCATGTTGGGTGGCGATGAAGAGGCAAGGCCTCATGGTAGATATAGTGATTCATGACTTTTGTGATGAGTATTGGTTTGTTTCAGATTGAAGAACACGGAAATGCAGAAGAGCTCTTATATCTTAAAATCTATCAGCTGGTTTGGGTTTATAACTGTTATGAAACAGGATGAATTTATTTGTTTTGAATTGCCCACAAGGGCTGAATTGGGTACAGACTATTATTTGATCTGTTAATGTAATCATGATGTAACAAGGTCTTTAAAATTATTATAATCAAGAGGACTTTCCTTTTGTGCACTGCCCACTGGGTCTGAATTATTTACGAGCAACAATTGTGTGTTGTATAACTTTATTGACATCTATGAGCATTCGAGTATTGACGTAAAAGAGAGTGGGAAGGTGATTATTTACACCTCCAGTACATTGTGGGTTAACCTTCGTGAATAAGTGCTATTTACGTACGAGTCAATCTTGTGTCCGGTTCAATAGCCCACTAGGGCAGTATTGTGATGTCGCATAACAAAATTGCAACAATAGCAATGTCGCTTGGTTATTATGGTGAATACCTCATAATTTGAATTAAGGACAAAAATGATTACAATTGGTAGTTTTCGGACAGTAAGGCTGATAACAATGATAGTATGTTACACTTTGGATGACGTTTCAATGTATTCTGGACTGATAAACATGCAAACCGGCAATGAAAGTATTTTGTTTATGTCAATACTTGTTGATGTTGAAACGCACGATCCGTAAGGCGGAAATGGCGCATTGACCTAACCTGTGACCAAGGAGTGAGGAAACTCCGAAACGCGTTGGGGATTGTTTGTTGCCAAGTGTCGAATAAATACACGCTGAACAACGACTTGAGTGGCGGTACTGTGTTGATTGTGCCAGGGAACCTTTACTGGCCGTAATTACAGTTCTTGGATGGAATGTTGGAGGTTTGCTACCTCGCTGCCCACTCCTCGTTCAAGTAGTCTGGGGCACAAGCGACTGTTATTGGATGGATATATATATATATATATACATATACCAATAACATAAAATTATATAAAAATTTACAAATATATATATATATATATATCACCTGGGAAGAGGATTTCTTGATGATTACCATGGATGTGAATTCCTTATACTCCATTATTGACCACTCCCTGGGCATCCAGTGCTGTCAACATTTCCTTAGTAATCGGAATATCTGTTATCTTGAACACACTGAAATGCTATTGAACCTTATGAAATTCTGTTTACTTAACAACATGTTTCTCTTTGACAGGGTCATGTATAAGCAAGTGCTCCGAACAGCTATGGGCACTTGCTTTGCCCCAAGTTTTGCAAATCTGTTCCTTGGGGTATGGGAAGAAGAAGTCCTGAAAAAAATCCAATCCGACCCCGATGATAGGAGGGTCATCAGATGGTACAGATATATTGACGACCTATTCGTGGTTTGGAAAGGGAGTGAGGAAAGTGCAGTTAGGGTCATCACTGAACTTAACGCAAACACCTTTAACATCAATCTCACATACAACATGAGCAGGAAACAAATTGAGTTCCTAGATGTCACCGTAGAAATAGAAAACAACTGTGTCCACACCAAACTTCACAGAAAAGCCACGGCAGGCAACAGTCTTCTCCATGCCCTCAGCAGTCACCCAGAAAAACTCAAATGGAGTATCCCTTTTGGGGAACTGCTGAGGGCAAGAAGAACTGCAGCACAGAAGAGAAATACCTGGCAGAACAAACGGTCATGTTGGCCAGGTTCAAAGAAGAGGATACCCAAACTGGGTACTGATGAAAGCGAAAGAAAAGGTTTTACGAACTGCTAGAGAAGACACACTTGCAGATAAACCTATCACTGAGAAGGACACCAGTACTAGAGTCATACTAACATATAACAAAGAATCTAAAAAAATATCTAAGATTCTTAATCAAAACTGGAATATCCTTGCCAGCGACACTACCATCGGCCATACTGTACAAGATAGACCACTGTTAACCTACAGAAAAGGAAAAAACCTTAAAGACTTTCTGGTAAAAGGCGATATCTCCAATATACACACTAGCCCACACATAGGCCTACAGGGATTCTATCCCTGTGGGCATTGCAAAGCATGTAGAAATAGCACTATGAGAAAGACCTACACTACACCTGCAGGGGAAAAGATGATCAAACAATTCCTAACATGTGGCACATGCTTTACCATCTATGTTTTGGAATGTCCCTGTAAAAAGAGATATGTAGGCAGCACTACATTGGCAACTAAAAGAGGGTGTTGGAACATATGAGGGCTGTAAATAATAAAGATCCCCACTACCCTGTAGCGAGACATTTCGCTGAATATCATCTGTCTAATAGCTCGCTGTTAACTTTTTTGCTATAGAACAAATTGTGCAAACCCTAAGAGGAGGAAATAGAACTCTCCAATTACGCAAAAGGGAATCCTGGCACATAATTGATTTACAAACTAAGAGCCCGGAGGAGCTCAACCAGGATGAGGAAATGAGTATCCACTTACAGGAGTAGATCACGAGTAGACCTGTCTTACTTTAGGCCACCTAATGAGGTTCGAATGATAACGTTCACTTAAATGTTTCTGTATATATTGTGTATATATTGTAAATAATGCGAGACGTGTTTCTCTGCAGGACAAGCAGTTGATGATGTATGATCTTAATCTTATCTATGAGTTTCTCATGGAGTTATTTATTGTTTTTTACAGGAGAAAAGGAAGGGGCCGAACCTGAGGATCAGCTTCATCAGAACCCCCTACCCTTTTCTTCAAGTCACCATGGAAGGAGGCCAAACATCACAGATAAGAGATGTGTTTTCATAACGGAACTTTGTCTCTGTTTACTTTTTGGTCATATATTAGTTAGTAGCACATCACGGGGTTGGGTATATTTGGATTTAAATATGTAGATTTGAAATAATTTGTAGAATGAATTTGGTTTTTGTGATATAGGTTTCCGACAGCAATACTGTCTAGAGGTTCTGATTTTGGGCCATGATAGGCACTATGGGGATGGTGGGGGCTAATCTCAAACAAATTTAGTTTGGTACTTCACCGATACAGGTACCTTTGGCTTTGGCACTAGACCGAGAGCAACAGCAAACCACTTACGACTAGGGTAACATAGATATTCTCAACACCTGATCTATCGAACTGAACTGATACTGGGAATCCAATCCTGGCACCCAGTTATACAGTAGCAATTTGGTTTTCTGAGGAAGAGATTATAGTTATAAAATTGGCACTAGACCGAGAGTATTTTCTCATCCTGATCTCAGATATTCTAATGGGCCGCCCCCCCTCCCGTATGAGTCCCGGGCTCCATCAGATCAATGGTATACCTGGACTCTTACTCCTAACATGTGAAATAAGGTGAGCAACCTGGCTCAATCTGTATGAAGTCAATACAGTGTGATAGGTAAGGACTGCCAGCTATTTTGGTTGTACATGTGCTGCGGATGTGCTAGTAAGTAACATATCCAGTTTGATCTTATGAAACAGGTCTGTCTGCATTAACTAGATTTAGTTGTGTATGCTCAAGTATAAAGTATTAACAGAATACAATACTATGTCTTTTCTGTATGAGTTAAATACAGTTGTGTATTGAACCACAAATACTAAGGGGCCGATTCTGATGCGGGTTGGAAAAGTTTCCCGACCGAATCGGTTGGGAAATGGTGTCCGACCCACTCGGATCGGGAAAGTCCGACCGGCGGAGTAGGATGCATCCGGATGCTTCCAGATACGATTTGGTTGAACTCCCATTGACTTCAATGGGAACATTTGTTCCTAACCGCATCAGAATTGGGCCATCGGTCGGGAAGACACGTTCCCGATCCGATTTGGAAGGAGCAAATGCCGTTAGGAGGCCTTCCTAACCGCATCAGAATCAGGCCCTCGGTCGGGAAGCTTTTCCAACCCGCATCAGAATCGGCCCCTAAGTATTAACAAAATATAATACTATGTTTTCAAAAAGATCTGCACAAAGACAAATCACAGCAGCAGGAGATATTCAAAGTCCACTGTGGTTCTACGCTATCTGTATGTTCCAATATGGCCGCCATGCTAGCTGGTCAAGTCCTGCATTCTTTGTGCCTTTGTTTATTTTCAGTAACCACTATGTATTGCATGTCGGTACCTCTGACACATTGTCTGATCAAGCTTGCGGGTCAAGCGAAACGCGTTACCTGAATTAAACCATCTTTGAGAACTGTCATCTCTTTGGCGAAATTGAAGGTCCGGCATGCTCCGCCGGCAGCGAGCGATCTACTACGGAGGGCGGGGGAAGACGGAAGGAGCTGTGAACGAGTTACATACATATATATATATATATATATATATATATATATATATATCAATAACATAAAATCACATAAGAAAACATTCTATTATAAATTAAAACATTAAACTATTTAAAAATCTTTAAACTTAAATTTCCCACTCCAGTCAGTGCAACAGTAGGGAGAGTGTTGGATAGCGGAGGGTTAAAATTGACTATTTCCACTCCAGTTAGTTCATTAGTAGGGAAAGTGTTGGATAGTGGAGGGGTAAAAATTACTATTCCCACTCCAATAAGTGACGGTAGGGAAAGTGTTGGATATCGAAGGAGTAAAAATTACTATTCCCACTCCAGTGAGTGCAACAGTAGGGAAAGTGATGGATAGCGGAGGGGTAAAAATTGCTATTCCCACTCCAGTGAGTGCAACAAATAGGGAAAGTGTTGGATAGCGGAGGGGTAAAAATTACTATTCCCACTCCAGTGAGTGTAACAGTAGGGAAAGTGTTGGATAGCGGAGGGGTAAAAATGACTATTCCCACTCCAATGAGTGCAACAGTAGGGAAAGTGTTGGATAGCGGAGGGGTAAAAATTACTATTCCCACTCCAGTGAGCGCAACCGAAGGGAAAGTGTTGGATAGCGGAGGGATAAAATGTACTATTCCCACTCCAGTGAGTGCAACAGTAGGGAAAGTGTTGGATAGCGGAGGGGTAAAAATTACTATTCCCACTCCAGTGAGTGCAACAATATGGAAAGTGTTGGATAGCGGAGGGGTAAAAATTACTTTTCCCACTCCAATAAGTGTAACAGTAGGGAAAGTGTTGGATAGCGGAGGGGTATAAATTACTATTCCCACTCCAATGATTGCAACAGTAGGGAAAGTGTTGGATAGCGGAGGGTTAAAATTTACTATTTCCACTCCAGTCAGTTCATTAGTAGGGAAAGTGTTGGATAGTGGAGGGGTAAAAATTACTATTCCCACTCCAATAAGTGACGGTAGGGAAAGTGTTGGATATTGAAGGAGTAAAAATTAATCTTCCCACTCCAGTGAGTGCAACAGTAGGGAAAGTGATGGAATGGAGGGGTAAAATTTACTATTTCCACTCCAGTCAGTTCATTAGTAGGGAAAGTGTTGGATAGTGGAGGGGTAAAAATTACTATTCCCACTCCAATAAGTGACGGTAGGGAAAGTGTTAGATATTGAAGGAGTAAAAATTAATCTTCCCACTCCAGTGAGTGCAACAGTAGGGAAAGTGATGGAATGGAGGGGTAAAAATTACTATTCCCACACCAGTGAGTGTAACAGTAGGGAAAGTGTTGGATAGCGGAGGGGTAAAAATGACTATTCCCACTCCAATGAGTGCAACAGTAGGGAAAGTGTTGGATAGCGGAGGGGAAAAAATTACTATTCCCACTCCAATGAGTGCAACCGTAGGGAAAGTGTTGGATAGCGGAGGGATAAAATGTACTATTCCCACTCCAGTGAGTGCAACAATAGGGAAAGTGTTAGATAGCGGAGGGGAAAAAATTACTTTTCCCACTCCAATAAGTGTAACAGTAGGGAAAGTGTTGGATAGCGGAGGGGTAAAAATTACTATTCCCACTCCAGTGAGTGCAACAGTAGGGAAAGTGTTGGATAGTGGTGGGATAAAATGTACTATTCCCACTCCAATCAGTGCAACAGTAGGGAAAGTGTTAGATTGCGAAGGGGTAGCAATTAATATTCCCACTCCAGTCAGTTCAAAATATTAACAAAACAAAAAATATAAATATGTTAAAAATTAAGATACAAAGGGGCCCATTACGATGTCGGGCGGAAGCACTACCGCCGTGCTGGCGGATGCAAAAACCACCAGTTACCGTCCGCACGCAGCAGTCCACACGCCCGCCCGATTACGATGCGAAAAGTCAGCCAAACACCGCCGGCAAGCCAGCGACACCGTCCGCCATCAAAGTGCGCCCGTACACGTAGCGGCGCAGCCTAATTGACACACACCGTCCGACGAAACACGTACCGCCCGGCGTACAAATTACGATGCCGCAAACAAACGGCTCCCACGGCTAAGAGACACCGTACGTCAAACCGAAGCGGTAACACGAACGCCGAGCACGGACACCGAAGAAGCGGTTCCCCGAGCATGAATCCAGCACTGCAGGCCTTCCCTATGCTCTATCTGATGCACCACCAAGGACGCAACGTACCGCGAAGACGCAGGTAGGCACACACACAACAAGTGCACGCAAAGCGCACACAGTGCAAGAGGCGGAAAAAGCGGACAACCCCCACCCCCGCGTGTACACGACACATCTACCATAGCATCCACATATGACACACAGGCCAAATTGTAACATCTCGTAACACATGTGTACACACCACCTGGGACTAGGAACCAACGACCCCGTCACGGCCCCAAAGCGGCGATGACGCTGCCACACATGCGCACAACGCAGAGGCCAACCGCAGCGCCATGCATGCGTCGCACACAGACACAGGGACACAACCAAGCAGCACACACACCAGCCCCACCCCGAACGCACATGACACGTGACAGGCCTGCCACAGACATGTCCCCAACGCCCAATTCACGGTCAACACCCAACGTCACACAACCGACGCACACATGTCAGTGAAGTCACGCAACAGCAGGACACACCCCAGTGTAACAAACATGGCGAAGCACACAGCGGCGGCAACACCAACTAGGAGAAGCAGGGCCCCTTCGGGAAGAGGAACGCCAGTACCACACTGAAACACCCATACCACCCTGCACACATGAACAAGACATACAAAACGGAACACCAAAGAGCCCGGGGACCGACAACAGGTGGCCCAAGAATAACATTCACACACAAGGCCCAACGCAGAGCGGAAAGGCAGCCTGCCGCCCACACAAGGGAGAGCAGACAGCACTGAATGACCTTCCATTCCAACTCCGAAACCACAGCCCTACGAAAGAAGCCGGTGAATACAGCCATTGTCCAATAAAAGACCAACACAGGCATGCAGAGGAGACCGACCACAGGGCAGATAGCGCATATCACAGAAGAACACTATGGACGGGAAAGAAAAAAGAAAACACTCCCCCATGTCGGCCCCATGCAAGTTATTTGGAAGGAGTCACACATCACTGACCTTGAACTGTCTGAGAAGCATGTGGGATGAGGGCCCGTGTCCTCCGCACAAGCCAACAGAACACAAGTCCTGTCTCCCTACGACTACACAGAGCTCACAGCAACCTCGGAGCGTGCACATTGCAGACTGCACACACAGCCGGAGCACGCCACCACAACGCACCGCTGCAAAATGGCACTCGCAACACACCTACCCAACTACGCCGGACAGGTCAAGCTGTACAAAACCAACCTGATACATATATTGGGATGCGAACTCCTGTCCCTGCTGAACGTAAGTTACCGACTGACTTACCGCATCACATTGTTCAGCTGCGTCATGCCCGTCTTCTACTGTCGGAGGTGTCCCTACCAGCATCCCGTGGAGATGTGTCTCTCCAACCCGGCATGTCTAAAGGCGGACCTGCTACCACTACTCCTCCCTCTGGACGCACACGACAGGGCCTGCTCTGCCTATGGGGGCATGGCGTATGTGGCCAACATCGGACCCGCACTGAAATGGGACCACTGTGCCTCCACACGATGGATCATCGAGCACAGCTACATCGAATGTCACCCAGCATGCCCCATCATGCTCCTCCAAGGGACAACTTACGAACAACACCTTGACAGCCACCATCCGCTACATTGGCTGGCAAACATGAATACCACCAATGACATGGAAGCCCTGCTGGGCGGCATCGCATACCTGACAACCTGTAAATTCGTCGGACCCCAACGCAAGTTCCCCAATTGACCTATGATGTCCAACCCCGCACCCATGCTTAGCTTCCGCACGGACTGGCCAGTCACCACCACAACAGCCATACCAAACGACCGGCAACAATTACCACACCATCAACGACATCGCCATGACATCGGATATGACCGGGACATGCACACTGTTCCCCATCACATCCAGGAACACCGCATGCATCGTGGGAGGCAGTGGCATGGGGTCTGTGTATCGCACCCACATGGACGGAACTGCACGAACAACCAGGACACGACATGGATCCAGCGCCCATGGACACACACACCGCTCAGTGGACATGAATAGGTCGCCTGGAGTCTGTGGGTGCTGCACCCCTCCCACCCCCGCCCCGGGAATCCCATACCAGGACCTTTGCATGGACGACAAGTGCATACAACAACAACACGACCCCAGTGACTGTGACATGTCCAGTAACCACCACATTGCAACAACAAGTGGCACGCCGCTGCATGCACGCAAGCACATGCCCTGATGTCATCTCACATGCACGCGTGCATGAGGAACAACCGCAGCAAACCTGTCACATGGAACTGAGATGGACTGTGCCCATGATGCCAAGCGGTCTGGTAGGCTACTTGTATACCGTCTGTGTCAAAGTCCGCAGCTCCGCAGCTATACGTAAATGTACATTAGCACAGCCTTGGCCAAGCAGATGTAACTCTGAAGCCCACATCCCACATGCAACAGCCAATCACATGTAACCCTACACCCTATCCCATTTGTAATCATGCTCAGTATATCCTCAACATGTATTCCGCTGCCAGTAGTGTCCACTATACTGCATCACAGAGGACAGAAGACTCAATATAATGTTTGAAACCAAAACTGTCTCCGCTGACTCATTTCACAAGTACGAATGAGAGAGGATGAGAGTATGTGAAGTACACGGCAGTCGTGACATGACCATGTAGTCCACTGGTATTGGATGTCAACGCAAATGAGTAGCACAACTGTGGAAGACACACATGTGTCGTGTGAAGTCGTATGGACGCAGTGCTCAGGTGGGTGGGTGTGACGGGTAGATGCGCACATGCCAAGTTGGAGCACGCCGTGTTGGGAGGGGTCATGAACAGTACACCACCGCTTCCCTGGGCATTGTGAGAGGACACCTGTCGGGGGAAGTGAACACGTGTGTGCACAGCAGCCGGGCACACGAACAATGCGGTACCAGGCGCACACGTCAGCCCACCCTCCGTGGACAAGCTGGATCCTGTTGTGCGCCCGCCATGCCCCTTGACAAGGCACACACAGCCCCAGTCGACCAGGTGTAACCCCAACATAGTCAATCCGCACAGGCGATACAGGGCACGGGATGGCAGTGGAGCATGGTGTGTGAGAGGTCTCCTCGCGCTCCTCCTGGTCATATCACGCAGGCAATAGAACCTCAACGTGTAGCATGGCACAAGTCAAATGGAAGTGTAGGGGGACGCACCACAGCACGAGCAGCACTGACGTCACGGGAGGTGGCTCGCACCATCCCATCCATTGCCCATTATACCAACCACGCCACATGCCATTGCGACTAAGTGCAAGCGCGTGCGCCACCACCCCCGAGCCCTCCCCAGAGAGGCCAAAGAGTGAATGTGTGGGCCATCAGCTACAGACGGACGCGGCCTGGCCGCAAGGGCAGCCACAGCCACTGGGTGTCGCAGGTGGCGGATCCGGAAGGCGAAGACTGTGATGCATAGTCCATGCAGGCCGGGTCACCATTTGGGGCACCACGCAGGTGGACGGCGTCCCGCCACACATCATACCCTGAGACAGCCCACTCGTGCAACTGGACCCACACATACACTCCTTGCCCTCTCTGGTGCGAGCTTGGGGCTGCCTGTGCAAGCGCTAGCCTCGCAGGTACACATGCATATTGGGGGAGCGAGGGGAGGACATGAGGGCTGGGGCGAAGATGACTGTATCACTGTCAGTGAGTACAAGGGATGACCCAGATGTGGAAAGGAAGAGACGTGTCCCGTGTGTACTGCAACTAGTCGCCAATCCAACTACCCCCCATGTCCGGAATGTAAGCCCGCACCTAGGCCCGCCCATCCGCCACATCGAATATACCACCAGCACAACAACCTTCCCATTCGAAACACTGACTGGGGGTGGCGACCAGTGAACAATCATGTGTAGCCTACCCACGCGTACATGTGGGCCCTCCATGATCCATGTCACCTGCGGCAAAGTCATGACATGCGCAATGAGGGAAGTGAGGAGAGCTGTCCGCCCCACGCACAGAAGGTGCATTAGCTCCACAGACCCAGCAGCGAGTCCAGCAGGGGTCACATGTGCAGGGGCAGCTGTGCCTGGTGTGAAGGCACATGCATATAGACAGCACATCGACCAATGTGTAGTCTGCCCACATCTACAGTCCATCATCATGCGGACATAGGAATTGAACACAGGGCAACACATCTGAGTGGGTGCACCCACCGTGACCAACAATGCGCAATCATCGACGTACCCGCCCTGTGCATGGCCCCCACCCAACGGAGGCACATCCAGTGCCACCATCCCACACACACAAGCCTTCCACGGAACATGCTGTGTCCAATGGTCAGTACAGAGTCAGCGCCCATCTGGTGGATCCTGAACAGGAGACACATGCACACACATGCCAGCTCCCACTATGTACGTCTGCCACCTGGCACGTGCAATGTAACCTCTCACCTGTGACGTGTGTCTGCAAGCACACAGCCGTCTTGGCATGGGGCTGTCAATGTGGACACCTGTCAATGTTTCGGGAGGTGTGATCCGTACAGTGCTGTACATAGGGTGCAGTGCTGACACCTACTACTGTCTCATATCCCCTCGTGCCACAGGTCCCACTTGTTTTGGCTGCTCAGCCTGTGCCCACATCGTCGTCGTCGTGTGCCATACTCATCCAGCCTCGGAAGCAGTGCCATGCTCAGCAGACATTCATGTTGCCGTGGCGTTGCCGCTTGACGAATATGCAGTCAGTCCTCATCAGCACGCCCGCAAGTCATTGGGGCCTAGATCCCCATGTGCATGCTCATGGCAGTGGTTTGCATCACTAGCCATTGCCATTGGTGGGAGACCTGTGTAAGTGTATTGTGGCCGTGCCGTCCCTGCTTGACAGCTGGGCTGTGACTCATGTGCTTGCTCAGTCATGTCAGTGATGTGAATGCGAAATTGCTATGTGTTGTGTTGCTTTGACATGTGTCCACTGCCATCTTCCCTAGGCGGAGACCGAACATTGACCGCCCATACCAATTGCTGGCGGACATGGACGATACTGAGGTCATAAGGAAGTTTCGGCTGGACAGGCCAACCCTGCATCGACTGTGTGCCATGTTGGAACCCCATCTCCGTCCCCGCAGGGTGTATCCGACAGCATTCACCCCCACGGCTAAGGTGATGGCCGCCATGCATTTCTTCGCCACTGGGTCATTCCAGCACACAGTGGGCAGAGGAGGAGGGATGTCCCAGCCCATGTTCAGCAAGGTGCTGAGGGATGTACTGGCAGCCATGATGCTGTGCCGAAACAGGTACATCAGATTCCCCAGGGCTCGTGAATTGGCGGCAGTGAAGGGTGCATTCTATGCCCTTGGCAGGATCCCACACGTCGTTGGTGCCATTGATTGCACACATGTTGGCCTTGTTCCACCACAGGCCACTGAGCACCTGTACCGCAACAGGAAGCACACGCACTCCCTGAATGTGCAAGTGGTGTGCCTTGCGGACATGGTGATAACCCACGTGTGTGCAAAGTTCCCAGGCTCGGCCCATGACGCACACATAATGCGCAACAGCATCTTGCCACGACTGATGTCCAATCTGCAACAGGATCGTGGCTGTATTGTCGGTGAGTATGTGGAGTGGTGTAGCGTGCTGGCTGTGCGATGCTGTCCCCTGTCCAGTTGGAATAGCAACGGTTCTCTGTGTCCCTCACACCCAGGTGACTCTGCGTACCCGAATGGGGCATGGCTGCTCAGTCCATTGAGGAATCCTCGCACCACAGCAGACGATCGCTACAATGAGGCACATGGGAGGACCAGACGTGTGGTCGAGCGTACCTTTGGCCTCCTCAAGTCCAGGTTCAGGTGCCTGGACCGCACCGGGGGTGCGCTGGCGTACTCCCCACAGAAGGTGTGCCAGATAGTGGTGGCGTGCTGCATGCTGCACAATCTGGCCATTCGGAAGCAGATCCCCCTCATTGTGGATGACGGAGATCAACCAGGGCCCCAGCCCGCAGACCAGGACAGCTCGAGTGAGGAGGACAGCGGAGAGGAGAAAGCTGGGAATGTGCGCCATGGTGAGTGTCCATGTACGACGGCTGATGTGTCTGTATTTGTGCAGGTGTGTGTGTGCTGTGTCAGGGTGGCCTTTTGTTCACTGCGTGCTGTGTGTCAACGCTCCATGCCCAGGTTAGTATGCCACTGATGGTGGCTGTGGCATTGTGCCCTATTGCTCTGTGCGATGTGTGTACATTGCTTGTAGTTGTTGACATGTACTGTGTGATGGGTGTGTGACACACTCATTGAATGTGCTCCTGTTCTGTCTCCCACCCCTAGGTCCCTACAGGCCCTCCGGTTCCATTGCCATGCCACGCATCAGGTGCCGTTCCGCTCAAGGTGGCCGTTGTATTCCGTACAATTAAAACACAGGGCACAGACAGCAGTTTGTGGAAGAGGTGCATTTATTTCAAACTGTGACATGTGGTTGTGTGTAAGGTGATGACAAAAGTGGTGCGTGCAGTGACAATGAGCTGTCGGTCATGGCTGCGTGATGCTCAGGGTGTACCCACTGGTTCTATGTCCATAGTCCAACACACACATGCCATCCAGATGGCTGTGTGGAGTGGGATCGTAGTCCAAGTCAATGCAGTGGGTGGTCAAGGAAGGCTGGCTGGCTGCCTCACTTGCGTCTGGAGCGTGCGAAGTCCTCCCGGGAGATCTGTTTCCACTTCGGACGGCCCCTTCCACGTTTGCGAGGGGGTGCCTGCTTGCGACATGCTGGTGGTTGAGGTGTGCTCACTGGCTGTGGATGCAGGGGAACTGGACACTGCTGCTCGACCCTGCGCCCCGGCAGGTGGTGGCGGAGGGGAGCTGCTGTCCCTGGCTGTGACCTCACCGCCACCACCAGCTGGCCCATGAGGTCCACGAGTTGGCCCATACGGGCGTCCATGGACCTCAGCACCCCCAGCACCTCACGCGTGTCTGTAGCTGACCTGGCCCATTGTCCTTGGGCCTCTTCATAGGCCCCAAGGACTCTGGCCATTTGAGGCAGGGCATGGCTCCCAGGGGAGGCTGGCGTTTCCCTGACCCTGCTCCTCCTACCAGTCCTGCTGCCACCGGCCTGCCCACTAGCCACATTGCTCACCACGGTCCTCGCCCTGGCTCCCAGGGTGGATCCAGTCGTCCGGGCCACCACCTGCGCTGGGGCTGGGGCTGGGGCCAGCGAAGACGTGGTGGCGGTTGCGGCAGTGGTAGTGGCCGCAATGACCGTGGGTGTGGCCGCAATGACCGTGGGTGTGGCCGCAATGCCCGTGGGTGTGGCCGCAATGACCGTGGGTGTGGCCGCAACGACTGTGGGAGTGGCTGCAACGACAGTGGCAGCAGGGGGCTGGGAATGTTCAGCAGCCCTGGATGATGGGTTGGTGGGTAGGAGGGGTCCTGGGGAGCGGCTGGGCCCTGCCACACCAGATGGGCCTGCTGGGTGGTCCGTGTCCGAGGAGGAGGACAGATCCTCCACATCCGTGTGTCCTTGTTGGGGGCTTGCAGGCTGGCTGTGCTGGCTGCTGTCTCCATCCCCAGCATCCAGCGGTTCGTCACCTGTGGGGAGAATGAGATTTGTTAATGTGTTGCACCTGGCGAAGTATGTATTTGTCGTCTGGCATTCACAGTTCGTGCAATCTCGTGCACGTGTGTCCCGGAGGCGGGTGTGTGGCTGTACAATCTGTTGTTGTGTGTGCTTGGCAATGGGACTGTGTGCTGTGCACATGTGGCATGGGACGGATTGGCTATGCCGATGGGTGTGTTGCTGTGCTCCTACTTATTGTGACTCTGGTGTATGCGGGCTCCAGGCCCATCCTGGGTCTGGTTTGTACTTTGCTTTTGGGGTGCAAATGGAACGCTTAGGAACGCATATGGCAACATGGGGGTCATGCCCCAGAAACGCATTTGGGATGGAATATGCTTTTGGGGTTCAAATGGAACGCTTAGGAACGCATATGGCAACATGGGGGTCATGCCCCAGAAACGCATTTGGGATGGAATATGCTTTTGGGCTACATGCTGTGAGCCATGGGTGCCGAACGTGACATGTGTTGTGGCAGCATGACAGTGCATGGTCTGAGGTGTGTGCATGCCTGACATACCCTGCATATTTGCTGTCTGTTGTGATTACTGGACATGGCATTGGACGCATCGTTATGAGTGTGTGATGGTTGTGTGCCACCCGACGTATTGCAGTTGTCCCATCTCCTTGGTGTGCGTGCTGCCCTGTGCCATGTGCATTACTGCAGTGCTCGGGGGGTGTGGCCCATGTTGTGTGTTGTTGCTCACAGTGTGGCGTGCGCTTCATTGACTTCTGGCACATGGTTGGTCATGGGCATGTATCTTAGCGTGACTGCTGTATGTGTGGCAGCTGTTCGGATGACATGCCTTTCATGAGACTGGGGCTGACGGATGGGATGGATGGTATGTTGTATGTGCATGGTGTGTCTGTGTGTTTGATGGGTTCAGTGGTGTTCGTGTGCATTTATGTTGTTCCGCTCTGTTGCGTCTAGTGTTGTTTGTCTTACATAGGCGTAGTTGTGGGGTGTGTAGTTGACAGGCAGTAGGGGCTAAATGGACAGGACTTCAATGGTGTTTCGGTTGTGTGTGATGGGTTGCACAGTGGCTGCCGTGTGGTACTATATTCAGTGTGGCTTGTGCATGCAGACGTGGCTCCTTGGGTGTTGCTGTGTCTGTGATGGGTCATGTGGGGTGTGAGTCTGTGGTTCATGTCCGTGTGCACATTGTTCACTTGTTCGTGACAGTGGGCGGTGCTGCGTGTTCGTCTGCTACGTGACATGTCCCATGTTTTGGTCGTGTTACGGTCCTCATGCCTCCAGTAATCCAGCCCTGTCCAGTTTCCCACCTGCAGGTTGTTCGGGCGTGCACTGTACTGGATGCCACATGGTTCTAAGCGGGGGTGCTCCATGTTGCAGGTCTGTGGGGGTGGGGGCGGTGTTGTGGGTCGTGGTGATGGCTGGACACCCACTGACACCGATTGTTGTGGACCGTGATGTCTACCTTTCGGCTGTCGGTGTGCACTGCGGTGGCTGACACGTGGCTGTGGGGTGTGGGGGATGCTCCTCCTTGCTGTGCTGTGGGACTAGGGGCCTGGTGTGTGTTGTACTTGAGCTGTCCACCCTCCCACCCACTGCACTTTGTGTTCCTGCCACTTACCTGTTACTTGTCGGTTAGTGCAGCTATGGCGGACACATGGGTGTGGTGGGTGCTCGTTGTGGCGCTTCTGGCATACTTGGGGACCTGTTGGTGGTTACGTGGCTGGCTGAGTGTACACATGCCCCCACGTATCTTACAGTTGTTAGGTTTGGGCTGTGTGTGGTGGTGTCTGTTGCATGTGTGTGTGATGTGTTGTGTATTGTGTGCTGGACATGGGGGTGTTCGTCCCTGGGAGCTGTGGCATGGTGGTAGTGCATGTGAGTACATAGCGGTGTGCTGTTATACATTAGTTTGTACTTACCAGCCTCCACTCCCCTGGTAATCCGGTGAGGATCTCCGGATGTATGATGACTCGCACCTTCTCCTCCCACGCTTTGAAGGTCTTGAACAGCGCGGGATTCCCTCCGCCAGTGACGGCAGCCAGCTCTCTGTTTTTGCCCTCCTTCTTCTTGACCAGGCTTTTGACGTCATTCCACCGTTTGTTAATTTCTACTCTGTTCCTGGGCAGGGTCCCGACTGCATTGACCTGGTCTACGATCCGGTTCCACATTCTTTTCTGGTGGCTAGTGGTGTGTGCTGGACCAGGTTCCCATAGATTTGTGGGTGCACCTTGATGATCTCGTCGACCATGACCGTCAGCTCAATGGGCGTGAACTTGGGCATTCTTTGTGGTGCCATGGTGTTTGTGGTGCTGGTGCGGTGTGTGTTGTGTAATGTGCAGGGGGTTTGTGGTGCCGGTGTTTGGTGGTGGTGGTGGTGGTTGTGATGTGTGCGTTTCTGTGGTGTGCTGCTGTCCTTGCTGTGTCACTGTGTCCTCTCCTCTCTGGTTTGCAATGTTGCAAGGGGTTGTGGTCTGTGGGAGTGCTGCTTTTGTACTTACCTATGTGGGTGTGTCCTCATGGTCTGTTGTTTTCAGGTGTGTTGTGTCTGGTGTTCTGGCCTTTGTAGTTTTTGTTTGTCCAGGGGGGGGTGTTTTCGGGATGTGTACTGTGCTTGTGTATTTGTGCGTGCCTTGCTGTGTGGACTTGTTGGCCATGTTGTGTGCGATTGTTTTTGTCAGCGGATGGTTTCTGTGCAGGGACGTGGCCGCCATGGCTTCTGCCGTGTCAATTTTCATCGGCGTTGTTTGCGCTGGCGGGCGGTATATTTGTAGGTTTGCCGCGCTCATGGCGGTGCGATCGTAATTTCACGTGCGGTGTGTCGGCCGTGAGGGCGGGCGGTTTTGTGTTGTCGTGCGTGTTTCCGTCCGTGGCGGGCGGTTTGACTCCGACTCGGACGAGTGCGGGCGGTATCTTGTGTGATTTTTCCGCCGATGGCGGTTTTCGGTTTGTGTCATCGTAATGGCGTGGTCGGTGTTCAGACGGTGTGTGCGGGCGGATTTTTGCCGCTTTCATGCCTGGCGGATTTTTTTACGCCGGGTATCGTAATGGGCCTTAAATATATTTAATATTAAAAATTTAAAAAAATTAAAACATATTATAATGTTAAATACATATGACAAATACCTACAAATACTATATTAAATAAAATAAAAAATAATTTTCAAACAAATAAATATTTTTAATTAGAAATTATTTAGAAATAAAATCATTAATTATTACATAAATGTAGTTTTTTATTTCCTACCCTATAACACCACACAATTCACAACACACATCTAAATTTAAAAAATATGTACTTCCATAATTAACATAATTAAGTACCAATTAAAGAAATATTATTAATTAAAAAACAAATTAAAACTCATAAAAATTAATTAACTTCCCACACTTTACCCCTATAATCCCTACAATCCACAGCTAAAATTAAACTGTAAAAAAATTAATTACACAATTAAAACTTATTTTCAATTAAAAAACTAATAGTATTTAACAAGTAATTATAAAGTAAGTAAAATTAATTTACTCCCCACTCTTTACCCCTATAAAAGTAAAACCCATGCACAAAAAAATAAACATTTACCCTAATTAAATATTAATTAATTAATTAATAATAATGATTAACTAATTATTAATTAATTAAGCATAAATTACTTCCCACCCTTTACTTCTATAAACCCCAGAACCCACACCTAAAATTAATTACACAATTTCCATATTTAATTTTTTTATTAATGAATTAATATCAATTAACAACTAGTTATTAATCTATCAAAAATAAATTACTTCCCACCCTTTACCCCTATAAACCCCACAACCCGCACCTAAAATTAATTACACAATTTCCATTTTTAATTTTCAATTCATTCATTAATATTGTTTAACAACTTATTATTAATTAAAAATAAATTACTTCCCACCCTTTACCCTTATTAACCCCACAACCCGCACCTAAAGAAATTACACAATTACCATAATTGATTATCAATTAAATAATTGTTATTAATTGACAACGAATTATGAATTAATTAAAAATACATTACTTCCCACAATTAACACTATAAAATCTCAATTAAATAAATATTAATAAATACAAAATAATCATTAATTTATTATAATTAAATTACTTCCCACTCTATTCCCCTATAAACCCACAACCCGCTACGGAACTAAAAACGCAAAATGTAATTAAAATAAAACTGATAACTACTAAAAATGTAACACATATATTAAAAAACATAAACAAATCTTATACAAAAAAATACACCATATACATTTAAAATATATACTAAAATACATAAAACTAATTAAAAAAACGATATTTTAAACAACTATATTTTTGCAAATGATATTAATGACTTCTTTATTTTTAAAAACGATATTTCTTACCTTAAAATCGATATTCTTGACCACGATATTCTTGCTGACAATATTTCTGTGTCACGATATTTACAATTCAATATTTGTGTAAGTCAACATCTCTAACTCGATATTTCGTCTGAATACCGCTTACCAGAGTCCATTCTTCCCTGTATTCTTTCCAAGCCCTCAGGGTGTAGGATGGCCAAGACTTTCTCCTCCCAGGGCATGAGTCGTAATGGCGCGCTGGGAGGCCCTCCGCCAGTTCTCCGTGCCTCCAGGAAGTGGTCGCTGTACTTCTTACGAACCTTCTACTGGAGGTCATTTCTCCTCTTTCTAATGTCCATCTGTATGCGCGGGGTGTTTCCAACAGCATTCAAACGGTTGACTATCCTCTCCCACATTTCGAATCTCGTGCTGTGAGGAGTATGCTGGACTTGGGTACCAAAATTAGGTGCTCAACTTTGATGATTTCATCCACCATGCTTCTTAATTCCCTTTTACTGTAGGCTGTTTTTTTGGGCCCATAGTGAGGGGTGAAAACAAATGTGAGGGTAGTGAGTTGAAAATAATTTTTGTGAGGGGAATAACAGCTTAGGTTGTGCAAATGTACTTAAAGGGTGGTCGTGGTGGTTAAAGAGTGAAACTATGGAAAGGATTGATGAAGGAGTATTTATGGTTGTGGTGGGTATGGCTGCTCGGTTTGGAATGGCAAAGGATGTAGGTCAAGTTAGGGGTGTGCTTTATAGTTTGCTTTGCAGGCGTGATTTCAGAGGTGTGGTATCTGGCTCCAGCCAATAGCATTTCTCTGGATTTGTATTCTAAATGTTTTGGTCCTTCGCACATCGGCTATGGACCGCCTTTGATTATCCGCTGTTGGCTGTCTACCACTGTGAGACTGCCAATGTCACTTTGTACTCGTAATACACTCAGCGGTGGAAACGCTATCCTGGCATTGTCCGCCGTCTCACCGCCGACAAATCAGCCCGCAGCGACTCCGTCGCAGAACCGCTGACAGGATCTCCAGGGCGCAGTGTGTGTTTGGGACTGCTCAACTCGTAATACGATGGGCGGTTGTCCACCGGCACAGCGGTGGCATGGAGTAGACAGACGCAGTTCTCCGGCGGTCGGACCACCAATCTCCTAATCGGGCCCTAAGATACAGCATTCTCCGGCATGACTAGTATTTTAATGTCCCGGCCGGTACAAAAATCAGGAAAAAGACTTGAAGCCGGTGTTTTTCCTCCTCATGCTTTAAAAAGTAAATATAAGGTGAAAGCACTTTAAAATGTGCCCTAGAGCTGCCTTAATGATCCTTACCTGATGAATAAAGTAAACAAAGATGAAAAGGTCATGTTAAATATGAAAACTGGCGATTTTATGTAAAGTTCTATTAAAGTTTTGTGTCTTACGCCTTCGAGGAATTTTAAAACGTGAACAAATGGCCAGTATTTTTCCCTGGGAAAAGTGGCAACCCCATGTCTCTACATTTGAGCTCATCACGGTAATATATCTGATAGACATAATTTATGAAACCTGGCCCGCCGGTTCCCCCAAAAAACCGATGTTTTGCAAAATTAATGAAACATCACTGCCAATACTTGGAAAATGATACTTTGTTACTTTTTAATAGTTATCTTTCCCAGAGCATGTTCCCTGTAAATTGGGAGCAAGCAGTGTTCAAACCTTTCCTAAAAACGCCCTCACTTAATTTGGATGATTCTAGAAATTTCGATTGATCTGTCTGCCTCTGTATTTACGCAGATTGTTAGCAGGGCGGGCGTTTGGCATAGGCGAGCTGGGCCCAGGCCCAGGGTGCTAATCTTCAGAGGTGTCTGCATCAGGGTCATGCAAACAGCAGTGTACTTCTCACATGGCTCCAGTTATTCAGTGTAAAGCACTATTAATCATTTTTACATGGTGCTTGCACTACTTTAAGGCCCCTTCGTTGCCCATCTCCCTTTCACCTCCTGCCGCTATGCATCAACAAACCCCACTTACCCCAACAAACAACATGATATCAGCATGATGGAGCTAATCTGTGGGTGATTCCGGGGAGTTGGGGACTGGCGAGTAAAAAAGTTTGTGCGTTCAGATGCCAGTCACTGCTGTATTTAGTACACAAAAGTGGCCCCTTGCTGCCTCATTTTATTCATCAGCGAGATCGCCACGTATCTGTCCGCCCAGGGCACCATCTGAGCAAGGGCCAGCTCCATTTGCTAGTAATACTTGTATTCAGCCAACTACAGAATTTCTTTGAAATAAACAGTCTGTTTGCTGTTTCTCAAAGAAACTTTATTCCTAATCCAGTGCTTAATTTGAGCCAGTGGTTACCAGTGCTCGGCACCAGCACTTAATTCTCGGTATCGGCATTAATGACAGTCCACTGCATGGTGGTGATGACTTTCTAATTTTATGATGAGCACAAAATAGTTGTTCATTAATTCAAAATACATTAACAATGATTAATACCTGCCACCCGAGCCATTCTAATAGCATTGGGGCCTGGAATATTCTGAATCGTCACATGTGTAGGGTGTGATGGTTAGTAGGTGGTTTGGTTCTGTCATTAGTGTGAGGAGAGGGTGAGGCTCACTGGCTAGGCCAGCCGAATTTGAAGCTGTGGAACCAGGTTCGCGTCTGGCAGGCAGTTCAAACCTCCTGTGATTCTGGGCAAATCACTTAATCTCCTTGTGCCCAAAAAATGAATGTGTCTGTCTCTAATGCAACTGGTGCTCATGTAAAGCACTGTGATACCTTCAGGTCGAGTTCGCACTATATAAAACTACAAAAAAATAAAATAATTGGTAGTGCTAGCAGGGGCAATAGGTGGTGCAAGTGACAGTGTTCTCCTGAGGGGGTCCTCTCACTTTTTTTTTTTAACAAATTAAGCACTGTCTAATCGCAGCATGAGGTCAGTTGTACTCAGTCCTTGATGACCTACGTAGCCCAGTGGACAGAGATGGTGCATTGCTACTTTTAGATTTTTCAGCTGCATTTGACGCATCAACCACATGGTACTTATTAAAACTCATGAAGAGATGGTTTTTTTAGGCCTAGTGCTGAAATGCATTAAGTAATTTCTAACGGATAGGGCACAGTCTGAATCCCTTGCCCCTTTCTCTTCAAAGTCCAGACAATTGAAATATACTGTACCACAGGGTTGCACTCTCTTGCCCCTGCCGTTTCATCTGCATGAAGTTCATTATCAAATGTATTCCATCAGCAATAAGTACAATTCTACATATACACAGATGATAAGCAGATCATCTTTTCTCTTTCTTGCTCCCCAAAAAGTCCATCTCTGTGTGATAATCAAATCCTAAGGAATAATTTCTTTAGGAATCATCTGCTAAATGATGTCCACTAGTCTTTGAAAACAAAACCCTTCACAAATTGACATATTACTCACCCCTGCAAAAACAGAACAGTGAAACAATATCTGTTGGTCTTTTATCAGACCTCGCCCTCTATCTACCAGCACTGTTAGAAACCTGGGTATGTTTCTAGATTCCTCCCTTTCTGTCAAGCATTAAGCCATTAAGGTGGACAGCAGTTTTTTCCATCTAAGGATCTGAAACGCTCATGTTCACCTGCCAGTTGTCAATGACATAATTCCCTCAAGACTGAATTATGGCAATTTGATCTATCAATCCTCAACTGCCAACTTTTTTCAATGCTTCCAGCTGGTGCAAAATACAGCAACTCACCTGGTTGGTGTATGTTTCAAACATGACAACATTACCCTAGTTTTGAGGTCACTTCATTGATTGCCCATCCGGTGAAAAGAGTCATATTCAAATATATGATCATCATGCATAAAGCCATCTACCAGAAAACTCCAACCATACTGGTCTTTACATTTTCATGGTACAGATCCTCCAGAATTTTGCGATATGCAGATCAGTTCCTCCAATGGATACCCAAATCTGGGTTGTCTTCTTATTTAGATACAGTATTTTCCATTGTTGCACCCAGAATTTGGAATTCCAATTGTATTTGCACTCCAAAATGTTGCAGTTTACAAAATTGACAACATTTTACAAAATTGTTGAAAACATCGCTTTTTAACCAGTAATTGTTTTAATAGACTTTTTCTAAGTCTAATATGTTTTATCGTAAGTCTACGTTTTGACGTCTGAATCTATAGGTCCAAGAAGCACATTCATGCGTTGTACTTACAAATAAACTTAACATAACATAACAATGGATGCCTCTGCCTTGCACCATACCTTTTTCAGTTCCCCAGTTAAGTGCTCTTTTGCATGAATTCCTGCTCCAGGAGAGTGGCTATCACCCACCTCACATAACACCCTATAAACCCCTAGCCAAGTGTATGGTCTTCCTGATGGCCGATTCTACAGACAAATGAGAACATCCTTTTTGCCCATCTTCTTGGCAAAATGTACCAAGTGTAACAGTTACATTGTGTTATCACTTGCTTGTCTACAAGTAATGAATCCATTTGATATGGGTGCATTAAGTGGGGCATTATTCAGTCTCATCTGGCTGCCAAAGATCTTATATAGTCCTGCTAAGACTCATTCTGCAGAGGTGCTTTTGAGCATAAATCACTCTCAGCACTTCTTTAGTTATAAGGGCATTTAGCCTCTTAAGTACGGGTGCTGTCCAATGGCAAACACCCTCACTACCTCCCCAGTGCGTCTGTTGACCATTGGCCCCTCTGGTGCACAGGAAGAGCGCAGGGCATGCTGGTGTCATTACAGCAGAGTGAAACTAAAACAAGCCAATGGGCTTGTTTTACTTTCACTGCATCAGTGCTCAGGGGCATATCTCAGCCCCCTAGCACTGATTATCTTGGGAGAGGTATCATTATCTCCGGGGGCAGAAATCATATTAGACATCAGGGTATAATAAATAAAAAAATATAGGGGTGGGTTGTACCCACTATGGGCATGTCCATGCCCCCACCTCCCAAAAATCTGGTGACAATCTTTCTGCCCCCCCCCCCGGGGAGAATGGGGTAATTATTCCCAATCTGCCACCCCTGGGGGGCATAAAGCCCACTTGACACCAGGGATTTTTTTTAAACATCGCGGTGGAGGCTGCCCACCATGGGCAAGGCCATGCCCCCACCCCAAAAAGAGGCCAAACAGTCTTTCTGCCCTGCCGGGGGGGTGTAAGGGGTGATTACCCCGATCTGCCCCCCCAGGGGGGATAGAAAGCCTATTAGACATCAGGGCATAATATAAAAATTTATATAGGGGTGGGGGGCTGCCCACTATGGGCATGGCCATGCCCCACCCCCAAAAAAATCTGGTAACAGTCTTTCTGCCTCCCCCCGGGAGGGCAGATGTGGTGATTACCCCCAATCAGTCCGCAATGGAGTCCACGAGAAGACCGAGGACTCCAAGATGATGGACGCACCACCAACAGAGGGAAAAAGAGGCAACAAGCTAGATGTTCAAGCGCAGACCCACAAATGTAGGCCAGATGATGACGGAGAGGGAGAGAGACAGGAAGCCACTTTGTTGGAGGAGGACGGTGACAAAGAAACCACAGAGATGGCGGCGACTGAGGTTTGTGAGCAGGAAGTGACACAGCACAGTGAGTTCCAGTGGACTGTGAGGGTGGAGGAGCCACAGGTGCTGGGAATAGACGCGATGGAGAGTATGGACGCTAACCCTGTGGTGCCTGAGCAGAATGGAGATATCGGCAACATCCAGCAGTTTGAGCCAGGTGAGGGAACCAGAGAATACCCGGAACCTGAGCAGACTGCCAACAGACCAACAGGAGAGAGGCGCTGAGGTCCCCCCTGCCACGGGCCAGGCACTGGATCGTGCCCTGTTGCATATCCTTAAATGGTGGTAAACAGAAGAGGATAGGAGTGGAGCACAGGTACAAAGATGAAGTAACAAGGAAGGAGGGGAGGGTAGAGAACACAGGCACATACCCACACAAAATCAGCTGCACGTAAACCGGGTGATTGGTAGCACTGGTGACAGAGACTCCATAACCCTGGGCCTAGATCATTGATCTTATCCCTGTGTGCTTTGTATGAGGGACCTGGTTCTCCCTGTCTGCCCGAGGTCTACCTGAGAGAAACGCCAGTGAGAGGGAATACAAGGAAGGGGAACCAGAAGAAAGAGAGAAAGAAAGCGTACAATCCTGGTTGAGGGGAACCGTACTGAGAGTCTCAAGTACCTAATAAACAAATTCTTTTCTCTAATCCCATTCTGGTTGTGGTGTTGAATCAGCAATGTTTTCACTGCCCCTCCCCCCGGGGGGGGGGCAGGAAATCCCACTGGATAGAAAAAGAAGCCAGTCTTTCTGCCCCCCATTGGGGAGTTGATGTGCGTGATTAAACCCAATCTGCACCCCAGGGGCCGAAAGCCCACTAGACACCAGAGTATAATATACAAATAAATATAGGGGTAGTGGCCGCCCACTATGAACATGGCCATGCCCCACCCCTAAAAAACTGTGGTGACAGTCTTTCTCCACACCCTCAGGGCAGATGGGGGTATTTACCCCCATCTGTCTCCCGGGTTGAGGGCAGAAAGCCCACTAGACACCAGGGAATGTTTTTTAAAAACAAAATATAGAAGGGCTGCCCACCATGGGCATGGCCATGCCTGCTCCTGAACAAGAAGCCAAACAGTCTTTATGCCCCCCTTCAGGGGTGGATAGGGTTGATTACCAGCAAACTGACCCCCCCGCCCCCGTTGGCAGAAAGCCCACTAGACACCAGGGATTTTGCCTTTGGGCAAAAGAAAGTGGTGTGGGTGTTGCACTGTGGTTTATCCCATGTGGGATGCGGGTGTGGCCAGTACCAGAGTGCAACACCCACACCACTTTCTTTTACCATAAAGGCAAAATCCCTTGTGTCAGGTGGACTTACTTCCCCCCACGGAGCAAGTTTGGGGCAACCTCCCCAATTGGGACAAACCTCCTATCTGCCCCCGGGGGACATAATGACACTATTGCCCCTTCTGGGGCAGGGGTATGGCTTGATCCCAGGGTAGGCCGCACCCTCCTTTTTTTTATTTTGGTGCCATTTTGTGTTCTCTGGTCCCCCGCACACTAAGAAATTCCATCCTAATGGCAAGCGAGAGGACATTTGATTGCTTTGGGTGTTGTTATTACATATGGGCCAGGAGAGTGTGGCTAACTCCCACTTGCAATAGTAAATAGCTGCACTTTTTGGGCTTGGGTAAGGGGAAACCTGAGAAAACCTACCAGAGTTAGTAAGTTCTGAAAACTAGACACCCAGGGGAGTCCAGGGTGGTGTGCTTCGCGTGGATCCCACAACATTTTCTTACCCACAATGCCCTGCAAACCTCAAACTTTTAGTAAAAACACACACTTTCCTCACATGTCTGGAAAATGTCAGCAGTCGGCGGTGAGCCACAAATTTCCTACCACCCAGCATTCTCACAAGTCTCCTGATAACAGTACCTCACTTATGTGGGTGGGCCAAGAAACCTTGACACAAAAAGACCCAAAGGGCTACATGGAGAGATCAACGAAAGGGCAGCTGCGGGATTTGGGGCTGTGCTGGGCCACCATCCATGGAAACCTACTAACCACAGACATTTTTGGAAACTAGACAACCAGGTGATTCCAGGATGCTCTGTCTTGCATGGATCCCATGAGGTTTTCTTACCCACAATGCCCTGCAAAGCTTAAAATTTGCCTGCAATCACACATTTTCCTTACATTTCTGTATGGAAACTTTCGGAATCCATAGGAAGCCTCAAAAATCCATACACCCAACATCACCCCACTTGTGCAGCTAAAAATGCTATGCCACTTGTGTGACTGGGCCAGTGCCCGTGGCAGGAACTGATCAAACCGAGGTCAATGGGAGTCCCCTCGCAATGGCTCTTAATAGAAAGTGGACATGTTAGGTAGGAACGGTACATGAGTGGCGGAGGAAGGAAATTATTCCAGTTAGATGAGGCATATTGTGTCACTAGGCCCTACCTTCTGAGCTCTTAGTTGAAAGCTGATCACTGGTAACCTTTTGTTTTTCTCTCTGTTTAAATGAACCTGTGCCCTGGATTCTTGGTGCTAAAAGAAAATATATAAATAACTAACGTGAACGTCATTTACACAATGAAAACGTGTTGCAGAAGGACAGATCAGAGGCGTTAATCCGTAAGGTTAAGAATTAATTATCGGGCTCACTCGAATTAGCAGCTGTGGCCCCTTACAGATGTTGTGTTATTCCCAAACTGTTGAATACACAGCACCATCTACAAGCGAGAAACTTTTCGAAAGGCTCGTGCTCAACTCAATAACTCTTCATAAGACCATTTCTTTCATAGGAGAAGCCACCTGTATTTATTAACAAAATTATTACTTGATTTACACCACACCTCCGCCCAAGCTAGCATCACCAGCCTAGGCACTTTCTCAATGGTTTAAGGTTTTTTTTTCTCTGTGGACACCAGACAAGGGTTTTACACGAGTTACTGTTGGGTTAGCGGAGAAATTCTTGTTGGCTGCCTGATCCAAATAACATGCCCAGTGCTTAACATGCTTACCACACATTGACACAGCTTGAAAACCATTCGCACGCAAGAAACAAGTGAAATTGATTTAAAAAAAATCTGATTTGGAAAAGGTCAGTATGTCCGACTTTGCGGCGTGATTTCTGTAGGGCCAAGTCTGCATTCCAGTAAAAGCCTGAGGTCCGGAAATGATGGCTGGCCGAGTAAATCTTCATGCGGATTGAACTAGTGCCTGTGGGAGTAACAGAGTGCAGCAGCTACCAATGCATATTAGTGTAATTTTTTTCTAGTTGGCAGAGATTCAACCATTAAGATCAACGAAAGGTGTGAAGTCTGGGGGAGCCCTTGTCAATAACAGATCTGGGCATCAGGTACTTGTCTGAAAGCAGGAGGTCACCCGCCAGAAAGTAACATGTATGTCCCTGCACTTTCCGAGCTGGCCACTCCGGATGGGTGATAAAGCTGGCAGGGGAGATTAACAGAGGCTTGCAGCAGCAGTATTTTATTTTATTATTATTATTTTTTTAAAGTTTTATATAGCGCGGACAAGACTACAGGGGGTATCAGAGCACTTTACAGATTGGCAGTTACGAAGGTACAGGAAGTAGTAGCAATAGACCAAACGGACAAGAAACAATCATAACAATTCAATATAGACAAATATAAACAAGCGAGTCCTAGGGTGCCTGGGGGCTGGGGATCTAGCCCAGAAATTTCTTCAGCAGTATCTCTTTAACTTTCCTTTTGAAGGAAGCCGTGGAATTATTCAGTCTTATTTCAGGTGGCAGGGAATTCCAAATTCTTGGTGCGATACCTGAGCTTGCTCGATTGTAGGTTTTCTTTTTATGGAATTTTTGTGGCTTGAGCAGTAAAGTGCCGGAACCCCTAGAGGATCTGGAGTTTATAGCCTTCTTCTTACATCCAAGCTCTACAAGTCATGCCATCGTGCTCTGCTGCGACGTGCTTCTTCTAAAGTCAAGGGATGTCAGTCCCTGCATAGGAGGGCATTGGACCATTTTGCGTAGCATAGAAAACAAGCACCTGCAAAACCAATAGGTCTGGCTTTAATGTACTGATGCATACAAATAAAGACATGCACAAATTCCAAATTGTGCTATGTTACTGTGCAGCCACTGTGCAGCCTGCTGTTCTGAACCTTCTACGTATGTTCCCTTATTTATTCCCCAAGGATTTAGGGCTGCAGGACACCAATACCACACACTTCGGGAGTAGGAAACTGCAAGTGTGGGGAATACAAAACAGTACAGATATACTGTAGGTACAGAAATAAACAGGTTGCCCAGAGACACCACACAAATATCATGTGTGTATTTGTGCATGCCTGTATTTGCATGTGTTAGCACATGAAATCAAGGTGTATTGGTTTTGGCAATGCATGTTATGGGAATGTGGCATCCTTGGCACATACTGACCACCCCTTCCTACCTCTGTCTCTTCAACTTTGTTGCTTAGAGGCAAGGATGAGTCATGCCTAAGTAATTATTGAGGAAAGGCAATTTATGGGCATTAACCTTGGCTTGAGGGTTACTGATTCTGACAGCTTTATACTGCCACAACGTGCCACAAATATTGTTTAGAATATTTTGCCTGCACCTTGAAGGTTTTGCAGATTCCTTAAATGCAATTCTTCCATAAAAGTTTATCTGGAAATGTACCTTTATTGTTTAGCTTGAGCTATTCTTGATAGACGAAGACACCGTGAGTCTATGAAGTTATAAGGCAGTCATTGTTGTTAACCATAGTTAACACAAACACTTATATAAAGCAAAGAAAACTAGTCTACTCGGTCACATTTTATGGAAAGAACCATGATGTACACCCACTGTAGGCTGCAAAATGAAAAACAAAGGGTAAAGAGTATCCTGGGAGGTAATCATACCTGAATGCTTGAATGCAAAATTTAAATTAATGCATGTTTTTAACAATAATGATGTATGCATCTGTACTTAAGTGGATGCTGATGCTGTTGTTACCAGGCAACCTGAATGTTTTCTCGAAATGATTCTGACAGGTAATGTCATGCGTGTGCTGTTTCTTTCGGCACCACAGACATGCTTACACTACAGTTACAGGTTTAGGGGAGCCATTTAGGTCCCTTTATTTATTTATGCACCCCTTTCTCCTGGCCTGGGTCTCCCCGCCCATCCTCCACGCCCTCCCCTCTAATGAACATTTAGTGCACCTCGTCACCTCTTTGTCTCAGAGTTACTGAATTAAGCGGATGAAGGGACCGTGAGATGGAGGCAGCTGGCGCTCCCCTCCCGGGACCAGACTGTAATTGTTTCTCACACTGTATCTGGAGCAGTCTAGACAAGCACAGGGGTCTCGTGGCGGCTGTGCGGCCAAGTTGCTAATATTCACGCATGAGTTACCGTGTCAGGTTGTTCTGCAACATACAAAGAGGAAAAGACACAGCAGGGTAATGAGGGCACATGAATGCAGCATATGGAAAACAGAGCAGACATTCAAGATGACCAGCAAACTGCACACGATGCAATGGTTAAGGTTTTACCCACTGTGCATGTTGAAGCTGACATTCAGTTTTTGTGATCACAAAGAGACTAGGAGAGACTAACCTACATGCAGGGCTGGCATGGGTTTAGGAGATTTCACCGAGGGAATATTTCTGCAATGCAAATCTGGAAGCAGCATCCTGTAGTGTGCATTTCCTGAAACATTGTTTCCTTTTTTTCTTAAATTATTTTTAGTATTAAACGGGCTAGGTTTTCTTCTGATTGTATTTCTTGTATTTAGCATCAGTTTGCTGGCAGCAGTTAGTTGCTTAGGGTTGAACTGCTTCATCAGAAAGACCCACGGGCTTTAATAAACTTCAAGAAAACACATATTTCTTTGAGATAAGAACACAGTCTGTGTTCAGTTCTTTTTATCCTTCAACCGTGAAAAATATAGTTGTCAAAAAAGAGACAGAGAATTGTAGTTCATATTTGTATTCGTGTATTGGATAATTGCTTACGGAATATCACACGTCTTTTTTTTTTTTTTTTTTTTTTGTCCTCATTCGCCACCAACCTCACTTCAATTCACACCCAAGATGTCTGTACCAACATTCAGCTAGCTGAGGAACGTAGGCAATTGGAAGTAGAGACCCGCCTACAGGTGCCAGACCTTCCTGGGGATCAATGAAGAACCAACTGAGATAACTCTTCCGCCAAGCTCCAAGAGCTAGATGACACTCGTCGTGAAACTACCAGGAGGAAACTGGAAGTAGCCGACTTAGCCCGAAGAGTATTAAGGCAGCATAATCATAGGACTCAGAGAGAGAGAAAAAAAAAAAAACAAGAAAAAAAACAACAACTCAATCAATCAACTCTGAGCCCCATCTAAGTTGCAAGAGGTTCCAAAATGCTTTCTTCTTCTTGCTGCCTGCTCTAGCAAGATCTAACTTAGAGACCGCCAGAACTGAAGCCTGCCAATCTAGGAAGGAAGGGGGAGTTGATTCTGTCCATCTTATACAAATTTGCCTCCTGGCTAGAAGGATAGCGTAGAAAAGCAATAATCCCGCAGGGCCAGTGACTTTATCTGCAGAGCCAAATATGATTAAAGATAAGTCAATATTGATAGGGCATCCCAAGGTGCTTGTCAAAAAGTTTTCGACGCTATCCCAAAAAGAGGCAAGGGCAGGGCATTCTTTAAACATGTGGATGTCCGAGGCAGAAACCTGCCCACATTTCTTGCAACTCACCGGTGGACCTTTAATGATTTTTGACAGTTTATGTGGGGAAAAATAGGCCCTGTGGATAGTGAACAGATGGTTCCTTTTTAACCAGGCCGGTTTTACTACTTCATTTAAGATCTTACAAGAATTCTGCCATAAATGAGCGCAATCGCGAGTAGGTAGGGAGCCACCCCACAGTTCCTCTGCAAGATTAAATTCACCATCCACAACTTCGAGTATGGCCTGATACCAAAAAGAAACTTCCTTCTTCCCAGGAGGCTTAGTCACAAGTTGGCGTTCTAGGAAGCTGCCACAACCAACTGAGTTCTTACGATTTGGTTGTGGGTGTGATTGGGCCCAGCTTTCCAACTGAAGGTATTTAAATCTAGAGAGGCCTGCTCCAACCTTGTCCTCAAGTTGTTCCCATGAAACAAAGGTACCCTCAGGGAGCAGGTCCCCCAGACCACCAGCCCGGCTTCTCTCAAAGGGATTGCCAGCCTGTCCCTCAAACACTCAGGAGCACCCGGGGAATCCCAAAGGGGAGCCAAGTTGGAAAAATAACCGAGTGCCACTGCACCCCTCAATTTGGACCAAGTTTTGACTAGGCCCTGAAGAACCTTCAACTTGACCTTTTTAAAAACTTTGGGTCCCCGAATTTGAACAAAAGCCCTCCTCTGGTAGTTTGGCACCTCTAAGCATAGCCAGGAACATCCCCCACACCAGTATTAACAGGCATTCTCAAAAGCATGCGTGAATGTGAAAGTTGGAAAGCCCAGGCATAAAGCTGAAGATCTGGTAAAGCAAGGCCTCCCTTTTCTCTCCTCCGCCTCAGCTTTTTCCAAGCGATCCTGGATGATTTATATGCCCAAACAAATGAGTTGATATCCCTCTGCAACTTATCAATGATAGATTTTTCAAAGTGAAGAGGGATACAATTAAAAAGGAAAGTAATTTTAGGGAGTATTGACATCTTAATCAGGTTGACCCTGCCTATAATGGATAAAGGAAGTAGGGCCCAAGATTTCATTAGGCTCTGGCACTCCCTTGCCACCATAGCTATATTGGTTTCGGCAATCTTAGTAATGTCTTGAAGAACATTGATTCCCAAATATCTCATTCTGGAACTGATCTGGTGCTGGTGCTGAGTCCCTCCAAGGCTCCAAGTCATGATTTCAGTCTTCGAGGCATTGATTTCATAGCCTGAAACCAAACCGAACTCCTGAGCGAGACTGATAACAGCTGGAAAAGCTGATTGTAAGTTAGCCGAAAGAATTAAGATGTCATCAGCATATAGGGCTACCTTCCTCTCCCACTCCCCATACTTAAAGGGCTGGATATTAGGGTTGTCTCTAAGCCGTTGAGCAAATGGCTCAATATATAAATCAAAAAGGAGAGGGGAGAGTGGGCAGCCCTGTCTAGTCCCCCTTGAGATCCTAAAGAAGTCAGTAATGTTTCCATTAACAAGGAGTCTAGCAGATGGATTCTGATAGATCAACTGAACCATCCGACAGAAATTTTCCCCCAGGTTAAATTTCCTCAAGACCTCCGACAGGTAGATCCAATTCACTCTGTCGAAGGCCTTGGTAGCGTCTAAAGTCATGGCTGCTAATGGAAGGGAATATGTGGAAGCAAGATCAATCGCGCCGATAAAATCATAAGTGAGGTCAGAGAGCTGCCGACCCCTGACGAAGCCCTTTTGATCTAAATGAAGGATGTCTACCGCCACGAGACCCAATCTTGCTGCCAATATTGAAGTAAAGATTTTGTAGTCGGCATTCAAGAGTGATATGGGCCTATTTGACCCACAGCTTGATGGAACTTTCCCTGGTTTCAAAATCAGGATTATGGTAGCGTCATTCCACGAAGCTGGGAGCCTTAGGCCCTCCTCTAACACCTGATTAAAAAGAGACGTTAGGGTAGGAATGATCTTATCGCCCAACATCTTATAGATCTCGGCTGGGAGCCCATCAGGGCACGCCGCTTTCCGTTCTTACAGCGTTGAATAGCTTCCCTGACCTCAGTATGAGTAAAAGCCTGGTCCAAATGTTGTTGCTGATCAGGCTTCAAAGAGGGAAGAGGGATGCCCTCCAGCCAGCTCTGGGCACTAAAGCTATCCACCTTTTATCTTCACAATAGATGTCCCGAAAATAGGTCTGGAAGACATGACTAATTTCCTATCTGACGAGAAAATATCATTACCACTGCTAATTTCTTTGATGTGATTCCTCGCCCGATCTGATTTGGACTTCCATGCAAGGAGCTTACCTGCCCCTTCACCATACTCAAAATGGGCAATTTTGCTTGCCTCCCATCTGCGAAGTAATCCTAGAGTGCAGAATGTTCTTTAACTGACCCTTTAGACCATCTAACTTAACCTGACGTTCTTGCTGGACTTCAGGGGAAGCTTGACAAGTTAAGATGGCCTCCGCAATCCTCAGCTTCTCTTCAATAAACGAGATCTCTTCTTTATATCTTTTATTTCTATAGCAAGACCTGCTGGTAATTTGGCCTCGCAAAAAGCTTTTAGAGAGTCCCATACATTTGTTATTGAAGTCGACCCTAAGTTCGTTTTCAGGAACCATTCGGTTTCTTGTAATAGGAAAGAAATCTCCTCTTCCTCCAGAAGCAAGGAGCGGTCGAACGACCATGTCCTATTGGGGCTAGGTAATGGACATTCCAGACCCCAAAAAATACCTGAGTGGTCAGAAAGGTGGTTAGCCAAGTAAGATTTTTTTTTAACTCTGCCTCTTAATGAGTTACTTATCAGCACATAATCTATTCTAGATTGGTGTCGATATTTATCATTTCGGAACGAGACACCTAGCTGCTGACCTGATCTTTCCCTCCAAATATCAGAAAAAGCAAATTGCTTCATTGCCCCTAATAGGAAAGTCCGAGATTTGGAAGTTACCATAGCTCTGTTATTTGGAGTCTTGTCTAATAAGGGGTTCAAGATGATATTAAAGTCTCCAGCTAGGATTATTGGTTCTGGAAAGTCCAGCAAATGGGAGAAAATAGTCTTGAGACAGGAGGGGTCATCTTCGTTGGGTCCATAATAGCCAACCAAGGTAAACAAAGATCCCAATATCGTAACTTTAACGATGACCCATCTGCCACCTGGGTCCACTAGCTGCTGTAAAATGTGCGCCTTTGCTGATTTCTTAAATAAAATTAGAACCCCTCTAATATTAGCTGACTGACCAGTACAGACGTGTGAACCCACCCAACTTTTATTTTTAAAAAGAGAGACCGTTTCTTCTTTAAGAAGGTGCGTCTCCTGAAGAACGATGACTTGCGCCGATGAATCCTGGAGATACTGCATGATATTGTCTCTTCTCGGTCTAGTGCGCAGGCCATTAACGTTCCAGGACAAAATCTGTATGGAGCTCATGGTGGGTCTAACCCGAGACTAATCACTAAAAAGGGAGCCCGAAACGACCCGCACCAGCACTTAGACCAACACAGCTCCAAAACCATAACTCTTAAAAATGAGATAGGTACAATCAGAAAAAGGGAGAATGAGGAATTTTTTTACTCTGCTGCACCCGCCCCCTACCCCTGTGCCTCCCCCAAACCTCCCCCCACCCCTGGAGAACCCTTACCCCAATTATCTGGACAGATGGAGTCCAGGCAATTGCATCCCGGAGGTACCCCCCCCACCACTTAAATTAAAGTGAATAAAATACCAAAAAAGGAAAGATTTTACAAAGAGGAACTTTTCGACCCTAAAAAAACAATCTAGACCAATTTAAGAGAGAAAGAAAACAAATAAGTATGCACTTTTATCCCCATTTCTCTTCCTCAATTTTTATCTTATCGTTTCCTCTTAATATTGGTCCCATCTACTTATACTGACCTATTATGCTAACTCTTCAGCACAGAGGGAGAAAGAGAAGGCAAGACCCTTACTTAACAATAACAACACTACCCCAGCCAAACGGTATCCCAGGCTAAAACGATCCTTTATGATGCCCCTTTGCTGATGCTGTCGAGCAGCTCATCCGCCTCCTGAACTGTTCTTAAATTGTACATTTTATTATTGTGCATCACTTTCAGGAAGGCCGGAAATTTTAGTTGGGCTACTGCGCCATGTTTTTTGAAATCCTCCAACCTCCTACCAAGCTCCCACTGCTTATTCAAGGTGGACCTCGAGAGGTCGGACCGGATCTCAAACGAAAACTCTTTTGCCCTAACTGTTTTCAATTTTAATGCTGCATTAAGGATTTTCTCTTTTAGAGCAAAGGTAAGAAAATTGATAAGTATTTTCCTGGGTTTAGGTCTATTGGGGTTTTTTCGGAAGGGATCCCTATGCACCCTTTGTATATCGTGGCTTAGTGCTTCTTCTGAGTCCTCGAGCTGTAGGGAGGCCTTAAGTAAAGAAACTATGTATGGTCTAATATCCGACCCTTCACTGCCTTCCGGAACATTCAATAAGCGTAAGTTATTTCTACGCGCGTTATTCTCCAAATTTTCCAGTCTATCACTAAGATCTGCACGCTCTTTCTTTAACAAAAGAATGTCCGACTTCGCCAACCCGAGGTCTTCTTTTAGTTCACCGACACTATTCTCGAGAGTTACCGTCCTGGAGTTTAAGAGGTCCACTTTTTTCCCAGATTTCTCCTTGATTAACTGCGGATACCGCGAAGCCCTTCTTTATATCTTCAGATAGTGTGGTGAAAAGAGCTTCCAAGCCTGAGGATGAAGATAAGAGTAAAGATGAAGAACCTGCCTCTTGTTCCCCTCTGGATTCGCCGTTGAAAACTGCCAAAGGCAATGACTGTGGCTGTGGCTGTGGCTGTAGCTGTATCTGTGGCTGTGGCTGATTCTGGATCTGTGAACAGGCTAGGGAGCCTATATTCGAGCCACTCAGGGGCTCATGAAGGATCGGGGGCACCCCTGGATCGCCCCGGTGAAAAACCTGAGGCTGGCTCCATAATGCTATCAGCTAACATTGTGAATGGTGGTACCGATGTTATGGAGCCTACTGAGCTCTGCCTGAGGGTTTCGGCTTGTGTGGTAATATCCAGAACCTCCGGTTGGACCCTAAAGTAGGAACGCAGCGACGGAGTAACCCTAACTAAGATGTTTGCGGGGTTACTTTTTGGCCTCTTGTATTTTATAGATCTGCCTTTAACCTGGTAGATCTGAAAGGCAGAGTTACTAATTGAAGCTGATGTGGCAACTGCAGGAGGGGAGGGCTCTGGTACCCCAAGAGCGACTTTGTAAGTGCTCAGATCTTGGGCCAGCTCTGAGTCCTTACCGAAGTTATCAGTGTCAGTTGAGTTATTTTTATCGTCGCCTTAGCCCGACCAAAACTCACCCCAGCGCCTTTCTTATGCTTCTTATAGCCCCTTCTGGCAGTAGTGTCCTGTTGCGGCGGTTTCTTAGGGAGAGAGACCTCCTGTGGGGGTTTAGGGGACTGAAGGGTTTGAACGCCTTGGATATGCCCTAATTCTTGATGAACTATGCCCCCAGTCTCTGCCCCGATACCTGGCTCCAATGTGACGGACGAAATCTCACCGCTAGCTTCTCGCTGGATCCTTTGTTCAGCAGCTCGAAAAAAGCCGCTGATGCTGACTCTGCCATCGTTCCCCCGGAGATGGCCTCGCGCGACCGCCTTGCGTCCCCTGCGGAGCTCCAGGGCGGCTTCAGACCAGCGGGGTGGCGCAGATAGGCGTCGACCCGCCTCTCCTCTGCACATCCCCAACTACACGAAAGTCGGCAACGCTGACACCGCTGACACCGCTGACACCGTCGACCTCTCGGGTGCCGTTCAAAAGAGGCAAGAACAACCCGAAGAAAGACTGGGAAAAGACTGCAAAAAGGAAAGCAGAAAACCTCCCGCCGAAAAGGTATGCCGGCTGCCGGTTGAATCAATTCATTAGTTCATTACGTTTGTTCCGTGGCTGGAGCGGGAGCTCCGAGAGCAAGCGACTGCTAGCCTGCAGGCGCCATGTTCCCCCGTGATGGTCTGTTTTAGAAAAAAGAGGCAAGTCAGTTGTTATGTGCACTCTCAGGGTGGCCTCCTCCGGAATATCACACGTCTTGTTAGATTGCATTTAATTGACGAAATTAAATAAATATAAGGATACCCACTCTTTATAGATGGGGATTGGTTGTTTTACTTTTTACTCATCTATCCTTCATCCTTGCTTAAAGAAGTTAGGCTAGACTGAAAAATTGCAGGTTTTACAATTCCTGATATTGATCTGTTTGACAAGTATTGCTTGATTTTATTAGTTGCAAAGGTCCTGAGGGGGATTTTCACAAGGAAATGGTGCAGCGCTGCACGCAATTTAGCAGTGCCGCGCTTCGCCATTTAAAAAACGCAGGGATGCACTGAATTTACAAGAATATGGCGCACCCCTATGTTTTCCCTTGCGCTGGCACTAAAAAAGCTGCCTAGCGCCAACCCAGACACCCTTGCGCCATAGTGCAAGGGTTCCTGCATTTCAGGGATGATTCCCTTAACGAAGACACCCTTGCACCAATCTTTAAATGCGATTTGCTCTTTCTATGTGTGCTTCTGCAGCACACATAGAAAGAGCGATAACAAGGAAAAATAAAAGTATTTCTCCTCGGTGCACCAATCTAACACCTGCTATTTAGTGACGTTAGTTTTTGGTGCTGCCTCAAATTTACAGATCCTTGCAAGTCTGGGGCAGCGTGAAAAAGCAATGGGTGTTACGGTGGAATGCCCACAGCAACACCCATTGAATGCCCCTTTCATGTAGATACCTGCGTGAAAGGGGATGATATTTACAAAGCGGCATTAAGCCACACAAAGTGGATAAACACCACATTGTAAATATGGAGCGTGGCACTGCACCACTGGAACGTCGTAAAAGTGACATTCCGGAAGCGCAACACCCTTGTTAATATGCCCATATATTTGCATTTTTGTTGTTTCTTTTGGAACACGCTGTTTTGTGTTTCTGGCATTGGAAATCACAGTTGTTGTGACATTGTTCCTTTGCATTGTCAGTTAGGTACTGCTGATTAACAATAAGGAAAGGAAAGTCGTCTACAACTGCTATACCACAACCAAGCGAAACCAGACTCACATTATAGCCATCACACAACATACAACTAAGGAGATACACATTTGTCAGACTTGGGAGAGCTTTGACTTCAATTGTGGAATAAAATTAAGAAACCAAATGCAATCATTATAGAAGAACTTCTTTTAAGGGGTAACACCCAAAAGATTATCTAAAATATTTATCAGGTTATTGCTACAAAACGTAGCAATAACCAGGATCTAATATATTGTCTTCAAACTCAGACATGATAGCAAAGGCCTGAAATTAGATAAGAGAATCCATGACACACACCTCCATGTTTGTAATGTTCACTGTTGTCTGTTGTGGCTTCTAATTCGTCCCCTAGTCAACACTAAACAGGTGTGAAGCCATACCATGGATGTGTACGTAGTGAATCACCAAGAAAGGGCAAATGACATTCTCTCTGAAAACAGCATGTTGGAAGATAGATTTAGAAGCTTGAGCCAAATGAGGTGTCATAACCCCACAAGTAACGTGTATTTTCTTTTTACATAAGTATCATTATGTGGGTTGCATGAGAAGCTGAGCAGACTGAAGGGTTACATAACCTTTCTCTGTACCAGAAGCTATTTTGTCTTTGGAATCTGATGGTATTTTATATTTTGTACAGATCTTTGCACAACTGACCAGAGCACAAATATACTTTTGCACAATCTGTCAAAATAAATGTTACTTTGACACTTGTCGGTTGGTGCACAGGTCTGTATAAACATTCCCAGTTTAAATGCAAATGTTCGTGATCTGTCATATGTCATGTATTGTGACAAGAAGGTCTTCTGCATGGTATATGGATATGTACCCCTGCCCTGAGTGACCGCACTGCATGTGAAATTGGTATTGTGTGTTTATACTGGCCCAGATAAGATGCTAATCTAACGTGTGTGTACTGAAGGCCTAGGCCTGTCCATATTAATGCCAAGCTCAAGGGCCTGTTCTGTGACTTGGATGGGTGCACCACGCATACCTTATTTTGTCAACATGGGACTACTGGCCATGTACTGGTTTGTTGATATGAAGAACTGAGGGCAGAATACCAATTTTTGTGAATTAATAAACTTGAACAGACCTTTTTTCCTGTGTTGTAAGATGTGATTATGGTGCTGGGACCAGTGTGATCCATTGTGGCTTGACTCTGCTTCAGCCTGGCACAAGATGGATGGGGGATACAGCTTCCCCAGACAGTGGAAGTGTATTGCCTGTATTTCTGTGGTTGGAGGATCGAGACCCAAATACTAAAGGGAGGGAGGGTGGGGAGAGGGCTACCTTAGAAATTCTTTGGGAACCTTTTAGTAGGAGATTACTGGTTATATATTCCTGGCACTGCCATTTAGCTGATGATAGGCTATTGGAGTGAGTCAGCAGATTATGTTGTTAAAGGTGAAGACGTTTCTAGGCAGGGCCTCCTCTTTTGTCTCTCTCTGATTACTTCTTCAGGAAGGCTGATGACTGTTATGTGCACAGTCTTCACACTTCATTGTAACTACATGTTGGTCTGCTGTGAAAGTGATCACCTTGCACAAAGTCTGCTTTGGAACCAGAATTGACATTTGAAAGGGAACCACCCCAAACCAGTTCCAGGACCTTAGACAGTAAATCCATATCCCCTGTCCGGAAAATGAGTAAAAAAGTGGTACCCAAACCATAATTTCAAAGTTCTTCTTGATGAAGGAGGAGAGCACTCTGCAGAGTACTCAATGAGCTGCTGTGAGACCAGGGCTGGTGTCTGTATGACAGCGAGTCTTCCAGAGGTGAGGGGACATCAACTGCAGTCTGCACAACTTGCTGAGGAAACTTTGTCTCTGCATAACACCTAGGAGCCTTCCTGCCTGATGAGAGAAAGAAGGAGAGTACCTGGCCCTGCAGGAGGACATATGGTTCAGGGGGAGAAGCCCAGCCATTTTTCCGAGTGTTGAGCACCCAGAGGAAGTCCACTGTCATCAGGAGCGAAGCTAGTGGTGACTGAAGTCATGAGTGGTCATCTGGTCTCCCAGGATGTGTTACATGCCACAAAGCATGAAGAAATTAAAGCCAGACCAACAGCGTGCATTCTTGAAACTTTGCAGCATGCCTGAAGGATTGGTGCTGCTGCTGCCTGATGTGAGAAGTATCTGCAAGGAGCATTAGTCACTGCCTAACCGGACGACTTGCACCATAGACCAGAGGCCGCAACTGCTGATGACGAGTGATGGCGAAGAAGACGCCGATACTGCAATCCTGATGAGCCCACCATCCAGCCCCACTAAAAGCACATCTCCTCTGAGCAGGTAAGTTGAGACTTGAGCTCATAAGACTGCCACCAGTTACTTAATGTTTTGGTAGTGTGAATTATTTGGCTTGAGAACTGTTTGAACGGACCTACAAACTGCCAATATGATGATTTCTTAGTGAATTAGCACCTGTTCCTAATTTGTGCCAATGTCCATATCTATGAGAGTTCTCTGTAGATACGGAAGGCAGCACTCTAGATTGGGAGGGCAGTATAGAGAGTTTAGTGCTTGAATAACAGCCAGTAGGTGAGACTGCAAACCCTGTCAATGTGCCTCACCTAACTGTGTAGTATTTCATGTTGCTGTGATAATAACTTACTTTCTTTTACTAAAGATAAGCACTGGGCTGGGCAGTGATTTGTTGGGTTTGTTATTTGACTGTTTGCTGAGAAGCCTTTGACTGTCAAGTGGGAAGGGGGGGGACATGGCCTGTTTGCAGAGCCATGGTAGTCTGAACTCCAGGACACTAGTGGCAAACAACCCCAACCACCACTTTTGGGGTCTAGGAGCCCCTGTCTTCCCGGTGGCTCCCCAAACAGTGTCTGTCATCATGTTATATTGAATTGTGTGATGTTCGCACACCTTTGTTCTACCTCTTGGAAAGTTTTTATGCCAATGCTCAAGTTTAAAGATTGCATTAAATACTGTGTTTTTTAAAACCTCTGCTGGAGCAAGTGGCTCTCAGTGGCCAGTGCAGAAACTGAGCTGAGTTTTATGTATATTCAAGCCTTGCTGGTAAGTGGCAGCTCTTATATGGTAGTGCTTTCTTTAATACCTTGCAAGGAAGTGCAGGTCCCTGAGGAGCAGCAAAAAAACTTCTTTTGTATCTCTGAGAGAGGGCTAGCTTTTTTGTCTTAAAACCACCATCTGCTCCACTAGCGTAATAGAAATATTTGCATTTATGGTTATGTAACTGAGTAGGCTTCCTTCATTGTCTAATAAGCAATATAAGCACAGTAGGCAAGTGAGGAGTAAGCAAATCCAGCATGTCTTTTCTAAAATATTTTAGAGTCTTCTTGAATAAATACAAAGCAGGCCTGCTAGAGCTGTACCACCACAATCATACTACTATAGGAAATGTATGAATATTACTATAGCACGAGAGTCCCACTTTTTAATATACTGCACAATTGTTTAAAAACAAACAATAACTTTCTTCTACCTTCAACCAAGGGTGTCTTTCTATTAGTTCTTCAGCTCCTTCAAAGATGTCGCCATTGAAACCCTAATGCTCAAACGCTCCCATCTTCACATCCGACATCAACACCCTTCTTAAAGACTTTCTGGAAAACTATGTGAACACCCACACTCCAACTACAACGCACATCTTTCAGCACCCTGAAACTCCAGAGACCTTGTCAAAAACAGGTTTTCCATCTGCAGACAGGAAACAAAATGGAGAAAAAAACAGAAGCCCCAACTAACTCACACTTTTGAAATCCCTCTGTGCAGCATACAGACAACTCATTACATCATCCAAAGCCATGCACCTTGCCAACACCATCAATTAAGCTAAGAACAGAAACAGAACCTCTTCAGAACAATCAAACATTGCTTCAGTACCCTGCCAAGTTCACATAAACGTCAACTATCGCATGCATGGCCACCAATCTGGCTTCAGTCAAATCTATTGTTCTGAGACAGCTACCATGCAAATCACAGAACATGCCTTCCTGACCGCAGATAAAGATGCTTCCTGCCTCCTGATATTACTGGACCTCTGTCATCTTCAACACCATCGATCGTCCCACCGTCATCCATACCCTGAAGTCTTGAATGCAAGTGACTAAAATGTCTTTCATTGGTTCTCCTGCTACATGCCTAACTGACACCCGTTCATTTACATGTGCACCTCCACATCCCTATCAATTGCTGAGTCACCCAATGTTCCTTCTTGCCCCTGGTCGTCTTCAGCCTCTACATGGACTCTATTCACCCATCAAAGCACCACAGCTCCCGAGTACTCTGACAACACACAACTCTACTTGAAAGTTTGGCCAGCTCCAGGCATCCAATACCACAAATCCAGCCTACCCCTCATCCAGACCTGTAAATCCAACACCCAACTGAAGCTCAATCCCACCACAGCAGAATTCCTAGTATTTGCAATGAATAACAAGCAAAAACTAATCCATATTTTGCTCACTGATATCAACACAGATGGATTAGAATGCCAATGTATCCCTACTGCCAAGGCACTCATATTCACACTTGATACTGACATCACCTTAAGGTAAATATTTCCAAGAAAACCAATATGTCCTAGTACCAACTTGCTCTGCTAAGGAAAGTGAAGCCTTTGCTCTAAAACAGATACTTCAATACTGGTGTTAAAGACATGGTACTCTCACATCTTGAAGGTGACAACAGCTTGCACAATAGTCTCTCAGACTCCATGCTGGCCCCCTTATGCCACAGGACGCCTCAGCAAGGGACTAAAGATATATGACCACATAACCCCCACTATGACAGAAATCAGGTGACCTCCTGGCGATTTTCAAAACCAGTTGGATCATCTGCCTTCATGACCAGCACCCCACCTACCTGGCTGAGAAGCTCAATACCTCCACTACCTTTTAGCACACCTGCATTTAGGACACCACCAGACTGGGGACAAAATAGTGCAAAAAAGAAATAACACAAAGAAAAAAAGAAAAACAAATACATTTCCATATCGATTAGAACCACTTCAACTCTGCTTCAATTTAGTAAAGAGCTGGAGACACCCCTCATTAAAATATACCACATCTCAATTTAGAAACAGTGCACCATCACTCTCAGAACCCTGCTACGCCTCGAATTAGCCATTGACTGTACCTCTGCCTTTGACACTTTATGGCACTCCACTGCCTTAAGACTAGGTTCAGGCACGATAAATACCACATACCTACATACATACATAAATACATACATATTTATGTAGTGGAGATATTAAATAACACTGTACTGCCCCGTGGGGTTCAGCCTTGCAGCAGACTTTACAAAGTGCTACAAACCTGCGGTCACACTTGTCCTCTCCTGCAGGTGATTAAAAAATACTGCTATGCTGAGGCCGGCCACCAATGGAGATGGCTTCAAAAACAGTACACTTCTGTGTAATGGCCTGCAGACCGTGCAAGGCTAAAAATGTGGGGCTATCCTTGCAAAAAAGAACAAACATTGGCATGTCAATATATCTGGCTTTAAAGGAATGTTGAATGGTAATGTAAAACATTACAACTAAATAGCATGAACATGGATATGTGCTTATATGGAAGCAAAGGAGTGTAGAATAATATTGGTGTAGGTTAAAAGGTCATATGGCAGTTTCACAGTCAAGCTAGACCTAAACATCAATGTAGGGTAATGACTGCCCTCCTATGTCAAACTCAAGGAAGGTTTGTTGAGAGCTATCAGATCTGCACCTATGCCCTGTGATAAAGATCAGCTACGATCCTTTATGGGTCTGATCGGATATTATTCAAAATTTATCAGCACTTTCGCAGAGAAGACTGAAGGATTAAGAATGTTGTTGCAAAAGGGTTGTACATTTAAATGGGATGATGTCCTTCAAGAAGCTTTTGATGTTGTGAGAAAAGACGTGTGTGAGGCAGGGATTCTGGCATCTTTCTACATCCAGCGCAGATCAATTTTAACAGTGGATGCAAGTCCTTGTGGAGAGGGAGCTGTACTGTCCAAGAAGCATGGGGTGAAGGAAAAGAAAACTGTGGCCTTTGCCTCATGCTCCTTAACTGAGAGCGCAAGTAACAATTCCGTGATAGAGTGTGAGGCCCTGGCTGCGGCATGGTCTGTGAAACATTTCAGAACTTTCTTGTGGGGTTTGAATTTTTGCATCCTCACATATCATAAGCCCCTCATGGAGGTGTTGAGCCCTGGAGGAGCTGAAAAGGGGTGCGCTCTGCTACCGAGGTTAGCCTCCAGACTGAAAGAATATAGTTTCCGGGTTGAACACATACCAGGCTGGCAAAACGTGCAAGCAGACTGCCTCTCACGCTTGTCCTTAGATTGAGCAGAGGTTGACGGACAGAGGATTTTGGCCAAGGAGCAGGAGGGACCTACAGCGTCATTGTGTGATGTAAAAGAATGTATAGGAGGGACCTTTACAGCGGAAGAATGGAGTAGGAGCATGGAATGGGATGTTGTTCTCAAAGGAGCTGAACAAATGGTGGTGAGTGGGGGACGTGAGAGAAAGTGCAGTGGCTCCTTCTGTAAGACTGTTTGTAAAGATCTTAGATGAGTTGACACTTGGTGACAAAGGGGTCATTATGAGGAATGATAAGTTTGTGCCACTTGAAGGCCCGAAGGGAAGGATTATAAATCTAGCTCATGAGGGTCACTTGGGGCAAACCATGACAAAAAAGAGTGAGGGAGAATTTTTGGTGGCTGTGTAGGGATGATCAGATTACATCTTGGGTGGAGAGATGTGGAGTATGTAAAGAGAGTGAAAAAAGACTAAAGACTGGCCTTCAGGCAGTACGGGTACATACCGAAGACCCTGGCACACCATGAAATACAGTGTGCTTGGATTTCATTGGACCTATGCATGGGATGAGGGATAGCATGAAGAATGCTATGGTAATGGTAGATGTACATCCCAAGTGGTTGGTTGTGAAGTTTATGACTTAAGTGACCACGAGAAGTACCATTGAGACTTTGAAAGAGGTGTTCTTGGAGGAAGGATTTCCTTGCACTTTTATTACAGATAATGTAACACAACTCATGTTACATAAAATGAAGTTGTTTTTAGATAATTGTGGAATAAAACACAATCGTACTGTGCTGTACAACCCCAAAGCCAATGGCATGATGAAACGGGCCAACCAATTAGTGAAGAGCACCATATCTATGGCCAGTCAAAGCTGAAGAGATGTTTAGGTGATGGTGAATGACATGATTTTGGCCTATCGCACCACAGCACATTGTGTGACTAATGTTTCCCCATTTGAAAAATGCAAGGGAGAAGGCAGAGCACTAAGTTGACCCCAGCGTGACTGACTATTCGTAGCTGTGAAAAGAGAGAACATGAGTGGGAAAGGGAAAGCAAAAGTGTGGTAGGAGCTGGCGTCTGGGTAAAAATAAAGGATAGAAGAGTGGGGAAAGCGTTAACCAAATTTTGAGATCTGTTCAAGGTAAAGGAGGTGTTCGACAGCTATGTGGAGTTAGAGAATGGAAACAGGTGGAATAAGCGCAGAGTGGCCTTATACCAAAGAGGAGGCACTGTTAGCAAAATTGAGGAAAAATCCCAAGGGGGACTCAACAGTTTTATGTTGATGGATGATGAAGAGCTGGTGAGGGATACAGTAGTTGGAGTGAGAAGTCATGGTGAGAATGGTGGAGGGGATGGAAAGGAGCGTGGATTAACAATGATCTGACTCCTGTAGGGATGAGAGAAACACGGAATCCCAGGATCCGCAGACCTTCTCGCTATTTGGAGGATTATGTGCAAACTTCATAAATCGTTGGTTATTTCATGTTTACACAGTATTTTTGAAATCTTATACCTCCTCGTTTGCTGGAGGATCATGTGCAAACCTATTTAATCTTATGTCTATATTGTTTTTAGTTCATTGCTTTAATAGGTTATTTCATTTTTTTGTTTAGTGTTTGAGTAGAAAGGGAGGGGATGTGTAGTAATGTGATCTCTTGCATTGTTGTTTGCCTTTAGCTGATGGAATGTTTTACCACAAGAGTTCTGTGGCAATCTTTGTAGTGTATTGATTCGAGCTTGGTCAGTTACTACGTGGCTGGCTAAGGGAGGATCACGCTCTACCTGGCATCGCTCTTTAAAGGTTTCTTCACCTTCCTGTGTGTCCCGGTGTCTCCATCACAACACAGTATTACCGGGTCTGATATTAATCGTGGGACCAGAAACTCTGGGCTACTAAGAATACTGCTCTGGGCTACTCGTCTTTTGGGCATGTAAATAAATCTTTCTCACATGTCAGTAACAAGAGCCTATGAAAAAAGGGCATTTTTCCAAAACGCTGTTTTTAAAGTCGAGCGAGGAATAACAGCTAAAAACAATTAAATGAATGGAAAGGTGCGACAGCCTTATTGTGCTGGATTTCCTGAGATCTGATGTCTATGAGAAATGTCTTAGAACTAGATGAGTCAATGGAGGGAGGTCAGTAATACAAACCAGCTGCGGGGTGGGAGCTTTTACAATCCCCGTTTGTTAATGCCAAAGACAATGGAATAATGCTGACTTCCAGCCAGATAGATATTCGGTCTGAGCTTGAAGCTGTTATATGATAATCTGTCCTTCAAAAGGCAACAAGCGCCAAGTGTAAAAGTCGAACTGAAGAATGCAGCAGAGTGGAGCAAATCACAGTGAATTAAGTACAAGAAAAGGGAGCTAGAAAGCTGTTCCTTCAGTTTGCTCTGGGGATGGGTGTGGTATTAAACATGTCTAACTCTTTGTGAAAAGGCCTTGCTGACGTCGAGGCAAATATTTTTTCACTGAAGTCAGAAATCCATGATATATATTAAGGGAATGAGTCTTTAACCTATAACCCGTAGGTCAGACCGAGAAAAGTAATAATCTCTGTATAATGTGTGGAAAACAGATGTAAAATCTGCCAATTTACGTTGCGAAAACAAGCAGCATTTCGAGCAAAAAAATCCCTGGCAGTGGCGATTGAAGTGGCTTGGCCAAAAGAAAGGGACCATAAGGGACTTGATTTGATTAGAGTGAGGAAAAGCTAAATCTGCAGGGGAGTGCACTGGTGGAATTTCCTCCGCCATCGGAATAATATATTGGATGACATATTATTGACACATTCTCTTCCAGATTTAACACTTCCTCCAGAAACTGGAGACATTTTCATTACCACCCATCTTTAAATTGGGCAGTAAGGCATCCGTTATTTGAGGTGTAAGAGCCACTTTGGCAATCCTGTACCAATGCCCTGTAATGCTTTTTCTGAGGTGTTGGAATACTGCAGGATTACAAGTAATCCCCTGCGAAATGAGAAATGACGTAGAGAACAAGTGCTTCTGCACCGATTCCCACAGTTTTCCCCTCCTTTCCAGGCCTTTTTCACCTCATATATTTGGATAAGTTTCAACTGCCCAAATATGCTTGAGGAAATAAAACAAGCATTTGCAATGCAATAGGTCTCGCATTTGTGAGAGTTTAAGCTATTGGCATTGTAAACGACAATGCCTTTTATTTATCTGTTTTGATAATTAACACATAAATAAAAGGCAATGTCATTTACAATGCCAATAGCTCAAACTCTTGTAAATGCGAGACCTATTGCATTTCAGAGAAGCGGCCGCCATTGTCCAGGGCTGCTTGGAAAGTGTAAGCGCACATGGCACGCTGAATGTTGCAGGAAAGTATGCCCTGCCTGCAGTAGGAGAAACTCGTTAAAGAAAATAGTGCTTACAGACTAAATAAAGACATACCGTGTAACAACAGAAGTAAAAGGGCCAGTCCTCATGGGAGGTTACAAATGAAGACAAGGCGGTACTAAAGAGGTACTAATAAGGCTATTAACGAATCAGAAATCAGCATTTACAAAGGACAATGTCACAAGCCAATAAAAAATATGGGCGGAGAGTGGGTGGAGCTTTCAGTCCATACTCTAATACAGCATGCCTCACAGAGCAGTACATGTGCTGCCCAGGCTCGACCTTAACAGTAGTCTGTTTTGAACCATAGTGTGTAATTACTTTGCAGGTGGAACACTTGTTTCTACCAGCATCGGATTACAATGACGCATGTAATGAATATGTAAGTGGTGCTATTACTAACATAATTTCATGACCGCAGCATCCAGCTGAACAAGAAAATAAACCTCACATCTGTACAACCTGTAGGTTTTTGACAAGGCAAGAGCACCATCATAAATTGGTAGCTCACCCACCCTTCAAAACTCGCTGTTACCCAGCCTGGTTCAGAGACGGGGGCAACCACTGGGTTTCCAGTGTCAGTTGCATGGCCTCAACCATGCAGGCTGACTCTCACAGGGATCTTGGCCTCCATTAGCATGTAGTTAGATTCACTCACAGCCTCTACAACCAAAATAGGGATGGAAGGGTGTCAGGCACAGGATAGAGAGTCCTGGATTACACACTGGCGTAGCTGGCACTTAGACCGCCCGGGGCAGCTGCATTGAGGAGGGGGGTGGTGCTGGCGGATTTCTCAGCTTCTTGCCGCCCCTCGACGGCCGCACTAAAGAGCAGGGGGGCGGGAGAGATTGCAGCCCCGAGATGGCAGGTAAGAGCTGGGTGGAGGCCGCCGCCCCAAAAACTCGTGCTGCCCGGAGCGAACCGCCCTCTTGCTATGCCACTAGGATTACAGGATACTTGACTTCTCACACTGCCAGAGCCTTGACTTCTCACACTGCCAGAGCCTTGACTTCTCACACTGCCAGAGCCTTGACTTCTCACAATGCCAGAGCCTTGACTTCTCATACTGCTAGAGCCTTGGCTTCTCACACTGCCAGAGCCTTGACTTCTCACACTGCCAGATCCTTGACTTCTCACACTGCAAGAGCCTTGACATCTCACACTGTCAGAGCCTTGACTTCTCACAATGCCAGAGCCAGTCACTGCTACAGATTGCAAGAGGAGGTAATAGCCAGTGGCTTCTCTTTTGGCATGAACACATTGCTGAATTCCCAAAGAGTCCTGCTAGAACACTAACAGGGGGAAAGGGGAAATTGCTAAAAGAGAGATGTTCACATGTACTGTTACATAGGCTGTTAGAAGGGGGCAGAGAAGTATTTTGTCATTCCAGCCTCTGAAAGTTGGGCAGGCTCAAATATTTGGGTACAGTGTATAGGCCTCCTTTGGGTCTGACTTGGTGTGGCAGGCTAGGACGCATCAGAAAGTGCAGAGGAGGCAATGGGATAAGGAGTGGCTGTGCTGCGTGCTGTGGCCCAGAGGGGTAGTTACCTACCAAGCAACATCTGCAGCTCCCCTCTTCCAAGTGCACAGTTTTGTTCCTAAGGCACTAACAGTTGTCTCCGCTTAATGTCGTTGAGCAAGCTTTACAATAAAGTCTTGGATGGCACCATCGTCAGCCGCCATACACTTGCACGAGTTCCTGTAATGCATGCTTGATTATTGGGAGTGCTGCTAAGGCATTTGCTAAGGTTTGGGAGTTCTCCAGCAGTGTTGGTTGACATGCCTGCAGGGCATCCGCCTACCCATTATGGTATCCAAATCCCTGGCTGCGCTGCCAGCACACTGCTGTGACTCAGGGCTCGGTGGAGGGAATACATCATGATCACACTCTGAGTCACTGACCCAGTGTGTTCCCTCGGGGGAGTATCCCAGACGTGGAATTTGACAGTATTCAAGTACTCTGCCCGCCAAACTCTGAATCAGCCCTTATGTCTGGTAAAGGCATACTCCTATCAGTATTCCTGATCAATGTGCTGTCTGCTGGCTCACCACTGTTTGGTTTGTAGACTGTTGGCCCAGTACATCCAGGGCACCTGAGGGCATGGGGCCAACAGAGCTGGCAGCTGAGTCTCAGACAGCTGTGGCTGAAGAGGTGGTGGTCACGACACCTGGTGCAGAAGTGGGTGCGGCTGGAGCTGCAGCAGGAAATCTTTGTATTGTGCAGGCCAAGACAGCTTGGGCAGCAGAGGTAGCTGCTGTGTCTGAGACAGCGGTGGAAGTAGAGGTGAGGGCGGTCATGACACCTGGGACAACAGAGGTTGCAGCTGTATCTGAGATAGCTGTGACAGCAGAGGTGGAGGTGGCCAAGACAGCTGGAGCTGCAGAGATTGTGGCAGGAGCTGCAGCATTTAGTCTTGCTAATGTGAAGATGGTGGCAATTGAGGATGTACATTAACTGGAGGAAGTGATACTTGTAGGTAAATGCAGCCTTCTTGGGTGTTTGTTTGATTGCAGACTGTGGGGCTGATTTAAAGTTTGGCGAAGAGAGTACTGCAGCACAATGGAGTACCCTTTCTGCCAAACTGAAGGTCAGCCAGACTGATTTCCAGACGGACAGCCCTTAAGAATGTCAGCGTGGGAGAAGACTTTGTCTCCATTGCTGACATACTCCTCCACAGCCCAATGGAGAAAGGTTCCTTTGGAGGTTTAACCATCCTACTGCCTGCCCGATTTAGAATAGACGGTTCAACTTTACCTTGCCGCGAAGAAAAACATGGTGGTAAGGTATAGTAAAACATTTAAATAACCTTGACACCATGGAAGAAAACTCCCATGGTGTGTGTGTGGGGGGGGTCATTAGGTTTTGTTTTTTTCAGAAAGAAAATCCCACTTTGGGATTTTATTTCGGAACAGACAAAAACATTGTAAAAATGTGACATTTAATACGTTGAGAGCCGCTGTGACAGCAGTTTTGCCAATTCAGTTCAATGAAACATTCTGCCAATGTTTAGAGCTGTCCACAGAGCTGGTGGACAACTCTAAATCTGGTAGGCAGAGGACCCTCTGTATGATGGGAGTGAAGCTCTTTTGCCATCCCGATGGACTTACCTCTGCCCGCCAAACTCTGAATCAGCCCTTATGTCTGGTAAAGGCATACTCCTAATCCTCACTATCCTGGATGATGTCACCAGCAATAGTGAACACAAATTTAGTGACCCTTTACCAAGGATTCAACATATATTTCACCTGGTGAAGATGGCATGTGTTGAAGAAGAAGAAGAAGAAGAACAAGAGTACAAAAAGTATCCAGCCTGAGGTTACAGGGGATGTAGTATCAACTATGGGTGGGGGACTATCTGGTACACCCCTAGTGGGTAAGCTTGCTCCGCGGGGAAGGAAAAAATTCCTTTTTATAACATAACCCTCACACACTCTAATAGTGTCATGCTTCATTATCGGGTTCACCCTGACTCCTAAAGGTCAGGGTGGGCCCGACCGTATTTCAGGGAGCACTTAAGAAAAAGGGTGACCAGGGGGCTTAACTAGAGATTAAAAATCCCTCACCTTCTCCTAGGTATCCCTTTATTAGGAGTTGGTGGGGAAAGCTAAAAATGAGAAAGGGGTAATGTGGACTTTTATTGTCCTATGACCCTATGTTTTGTTGACCGACATGTTTCAGCCCTACTCTAAGGACTAACAAGGTCCGGGGCTTTCATAAGGGTTTTAAGCCACCTCCCTGGTGAGTTCAATGCAGAACGATGTCATGCACTTAATTATATGGACACTGTTAATACTTGCCCATCCAGTATTTCAGTTTCAGTTGTAACACCTCAAAGATAAAATCCATAGTGCAGATTATATGGTGCTTATTTAAACACTACTGTAATAGGTGATGGTATAAACCGCATTTGTGATAATGATGGTGCATGCAAATCCCACTGCATGCGTGTGCACTACACCTATTCAGACTGGAGGCAAGTGCATTCATACCCCGTGCGTCTTAGTTGCTCATACATTGGAGTGCCTGATTCTTCTCCATTCGCAATCAATTATAACCCCCACAATGCTAGTGTGGGTATATCTCCGGGCGGTATAATAGTGGCCCTTTAGAAGTGATTGTTCACTGTTTTCAACCGTGAGAATCAGGCGTATTTTGCGACATACAACACGTTTAAACCCACATACATAAATAGACAGACACCACAAATATTAAAAGACTCGTATCCTCCAATTATCTCGTATAGTCTTGCTTCGTTTATTGATACTCGCCCTCAAATGATGTCTTCTTCGACCTTGCGGGTCCCCTGTGAGACTTCTGTTCCACTTTACACATGCCCCCCTTTTACTGTATGTGTTGAAGAAGGACATTTTATTAACATACACCATTACTCCATATTGTAAGAAAGTAATTGGAGTGTAAAGCTCTCCCATCCTTACTTCTTCCTTCTTACAGAGGGACGTTGATGATTCGTTTATAAGTTGTTATAATATTTGAGACGAATGCTCTCATTACAAGTTTGTCAAACTTTGGGGTGGGAATACTGGGGAGGGGGGGTTGGTCCTTCAGGTAGCCACCTGCTTCCAGAAATACTGATTTCTTTTTTAGGAGTTTCTTCCGATTTCAAGGGCAAATACTCTGACATTTCTCCCCCTCTTAGAAGCAGATAGAAAACCGCCAGTGGAAGTTGGGAGTGGAGGATGTATGGTTGGGGGTCAGTGCAGGGTAGGGTTACTCGGAACTGGTGAACCTGGATAAGGTGACTCAAGTCCCGAAATTACCGGTTGCAGAGGCGCAGGGCGACTTGGAATCCCTCAGGATGATAAGCCAGTTCCACCCCACAGTTAAAGCCCTGGGGGAGACCACCACTGTATATGTGGCTGAAGGCTGGAACTGTCCCTTGGTTCACTTACTGGACTGTACATTATCACCACAGGAGTCATCGGCTATGTTTGTTTGGGAGCACGGACCTCTCGCTACAATTGCCACGGTTACATTTTTCTTATTATAATCACTGATTAAGAACGCTGAAAGTTAATTAGCGTGGGTCATGGTAATTCCAGAGGGGAGGAAAACTAGATTTTCAAGATTGTGGGATAATTTTTAGGTAACAAATCTGCAGTAGCAGGGCCTGTGTAGAGTGTTCAGATGTCATTAAGTGAGACAACAGGATGTCATTTGTGCTACCGGACACTTCCTGTGATGCATTTCGTGTTTGGTGTGCCCAGCCTTGCATGCTATTTCTGGGCCCGGATCTGGAAATGGTATGGAATGTACACTGGGATTCTGATGGAATTACAAACTGATGATGCTAATGAAGGGACTGGTGTTTCAGGATTCATATGCTACAGTGCTCAGGCTGAGGGCCATGTTATTGTGTTTGTGACAGATCTTTACTCTCGACGATCCTTTGACCTAATTTGTCATGAATAGAAACTACCCACTCTTAGCTTGAGGATTTTTTGGGTGTAAATTCCCATGTTTGGATGACTCCCCTACAACTTGTAAGTAGCTTCTTCTTTTCACATCTGATGTTACTGAGAACTCTGTTTCCAGTTGTGCTTCTGCACAGCACCTGGCAAAAGTGGTATTCTTGCACCCAGTAATGGTGTGCGTGGTAGCGCAACCGGTAAAACTGATAATCATGCCGGGGTGCTGATTTTATAAAACTATGAAATATTCCCACTTCTCCTCATAACTCGCAATGAGGGCCTAAGCATGAATAATCTTATTTAGGTTCTGAAGGAAGTGAAAACAGACCTTCCCAAACCAGAAACCTACAGAGCAGTGAAATCTGAAAGGTTTGCAAACTATGAGACACTAAGATTTAAGCATACTGCATATGCTTATTTGCATGGCCTGAGAGGATTGCCAGGGAGACAGGAACATACATCATACCGGGGGTGAATGAGTGTGTCTTAAGATTTTTTTAAAATACTGTGACACTTTGAATTTTATTTTGAAAACATTGGATGCTAGAAATCGTTTTAAAAACTTCTTAGGGGCTGTATTATGAAAAGGGGGAACTATTATAGGCACATGCACTTTTGGACATTTTTTCACCACCATTTTGGGTTCTGACGCGCACTAGTGTTCTGGCTGGTCCTTAATAAATGAAGGACGCAGCGTGGACGCGCACAGTGGGCATGCCAAGGTAAGACTGTCTGCGCCCGTCCGCGCCCAATCCAGGACCAGGGGTCAGAGTCTATGCCTTTCCCACTCAAAAAAAGGTATTTTACACTGCAAGTCAACTGCGTGCACTTCAAACCCCCGCAGCTGACCCCTCCCTCAATTCTATCGACCCCATTCATCCTTTATCAGCTTGTGGTAACTGTGGCTTCCAGCCCCAGCTTGATTTGAACAAGTCAAATTTGACCTCCACATCCACAGTCTGGAGTATGTTCACTTTCAATTGACGTTCTTTGGCTGCTCACTAGATATCTGTTGTTTTCTAATGGAATCAGCACCTGATGTGCTTTTCCTCACTGAGACTTGGCTACATGATAGCTCTGCTCCTGATCTGGTTCAAGCACTACCTCGTGGCTACGGTATCACCAGGCTAGATAGGTCTGGAAAAGGAGGGGGTAAGATTGCCATTATATACAGGAAAACTTTAAAGGGCACGTTCTCTCCCCTCAAGATCGAGAATTGTGAAAGTCTTCTCTTTACTCTGACACTCAGTACCACTTTTACCTTTTCTGGTATCCTATTGTATAGACTGCCCGGCCCATATGCCCATTTTTTACAGGTTCTCCCCAATTTGGTTGCAGGTTTATCTGTAAACAGGGCTAATTTCACCGTACTTGGTGATTTTAATCTATATATTGATGATCCCAATAATGTTGCCTCTAAGAACTTGCTACAAGATTTTGAGTCTCTGCAATTGCTGCAACTGGTAGAAGGGCCCACCCTTGAAATAGGCCAGAGCATTGACTTACCAATCTACAGGTGCAAAGCCCCATCCCCCTAACATGGTTAGACCATTTTTTGCTTTCAGTTGTTTTATCTGTCCCCTCTTCTCCCACTGTCATACCGCTGGTCACACAGCTTGGAAGACATTAGCCTAAGTTAAACAGGGAGGACTGGTCAAATGCCCTTCAGTCCATGAGACCTGATCTGATGGATAACCACTTCTTTCACTTCTATCTTCAATGAATGGATTGCCAATTCATTGGACTCAGTCTTACCACCAAGGTGGTTTAAGACCACCGAACGGAAAAAAGGATCCTCATGGTTTAGTGCCAACTTACTAGGTCTAAAAGGACTGTAAACATCTGTAAAGATGCTGGAGAAACGCTTATTATGAAGTTAGCAAAGCTAAGTATAGCAGTGCAATCAGGGGCTATCATGGGGAAATAAAAGCCGGTCAATCTGCCTATTTCTCCACCAAAATTGAGCAATCTGCCAACTCCCCCAAGAAGATCTTCCAAATTCTCAAGGACATTACGGAACCTAAATCTGTTAGTTCTGTCCTTGAAGCCTCAATTGAGGGTAGTAATGACCTGGCTCTCTTCTTCCATAAGAAGATTTCGGACATATACTCCTCTTTCTCTCATGGTCCAACTGCAGAAGAACCCTCAAAAAGTGAGCATCTTCTAGCGCAGTCTGAAGGGACTCTTTCAGCTTTTCCTGACCTCACTGTGAGCCTTCTCACAGACCTCCTAAAGGCAGTAAAGCCAGGTTATCCCTTTGACCCTGCCCCTCTCCATAACTTGCGTCAAGGGTCTGATAGCATCGCCCCATCTCTGGTAGATCTGCTGAATCTCTCCCTTACTAGTGGGCATGTCCCCTTGCAATGGAAGCATGCAGTGGTTAAGCCCCTCCTAAAAAGTCTGGGTTAGATCCCCTGTGCCTGAGCAACTACAGGACAATCTCTTTGTTACCAGGTCTTTAAAAGCTTCTGGAAAAACATGTTAAAAACATCTTTCCCCCTTCCTTGAGTCCAACGATATCCTCCACCCAACACAAATGGGGTTCAGACCACAGCATAGCACAGAAGCAGCTCTGCTGGCTGTGGTCGAGAAACTCAGATCATTGCTGGATAAAGGAGGTTCGGCAGCCATTATCCCATTAGACCTGATTGCGGCCTTCAACACGGTAGATCATGCCACACTTATCCGCAGAATAGCAAAAGTAGGTGTCATCGGCCATGCCTTGAATTGGCTCTCTTCTTTTTTGAAGAATAGAACATTCCAGGTGCATGATCACTTCTAGTACTCCCACAGTCTTATTTTGTACTGTGGGGTGCCGCAGGGGCCCTCCTGAGCCCCACCCTTTTAATCTTTATATGTATCCCCTGGCTGAACTTGTTCACTCTTTTGGGTTGTCACTGGTCTCCTAAGCCGACGACACCTAGCTGGTGATTCCTATTTCTCCCGGTCCCAGCTCCAATCACTTCAACCTGGCCCCCTGTCTTCAGGAAGTGGCCAGATGGATGGCTAACTGTAAATTGAAGCTCAACAAAGACAAGACTGAGGTTATGTTATTGGGCAACAGTTTCAGCAGAAAATCCCACCTCCTGTGCCTGACTGTCGGGAGAGACTCCCCAGCCCCAAAGTGGTGATAAAGAGCCTTGAAATGTGGCTAGATTCTGATCTTACCATGGAGCACCAAGCTAAAAACTTGTGACCAACTGCTTTGGTGTTCTGAGACTGCTTAGAAAGATCTTAAACCTTCTCCCTTTCTTATCCAGGAGACTAATTGTCCAGGCTCTCATCATCTCCAACCTTGATTATGGCAATGATCTATACCTTGGCTCACCTTATTATGTGACAAACAGGTTACAGATCACACAGAATGCTGACGTTCGGCTTCCTATGAATCTCCCTATACATCAATCAGCAAAAAAGGCTTTGTAGGATCTCCACTGGCTCTCAGTCGAGTGGCAGGTTCAATTTAAGGCCTTATGCATCTTGCATAGATCACTTCACAAAAGAGGTCCCACTCTGCTAAGATTGCTAGCTACTCCTTATATTCCCGGAAGGTCACTCAGATGTCCCCCAGCTCACCTGCTACAGGTACCCAAGTTTAGAAGATCTCGTTGGAGTGGCCGTTCATTTGCCCATCAGGTCCCCAAATGTTGGAACACTCTCTCCCTTGAACTACTCCAGCTGTCCAATGAGCTCTCCTTTCGTAAGGCCTTGAAAACGTGACTTTCTAGTAATTAGTTCTTGCCGGTGAGCTGTTGAGGATGATGACTCAAGCACTGGGAGGCCTTCTGGTAGCTATGTGCTTTACAAGATTCATAAAAATCGAATAGAATAGAACTGCAATACAACATGATGGAGCTGTGAAAATGGCTGCCTATTGACTTCTTCCTGTTTTCAGTACTCACACCTTGTGTCCCTCGCACCTGTTCCCTCCTCCTGGCACTCTGAAACTCACTGCAAACAGAACCTAAGGAATCACCAACAAAAACATACAGAATCAATTTTCGCCGTGGACCCACATCCACAATTTTGGGGGGAAAAGCAAGATGCTTGTGTTACCTACAAATGTTATTTGTGCCACTCTGGATTATCCCTTTTGATTCAGTTGGCATGATTGCCAGCACATTTTGTCTTGTCTGTTCTAGCTTGCTTGTAGCTATAATTTATCAGCGAATACAGTCATGACCGCGTGCCAATGTGTATATTTCGGTGTCGTGTGGAATGACATATTGTTCAGTAAATGTACTTATAGGTGTGTTTTGTGGATGTGTTTTTCATCAGTAATTAATAAGGCTTTGCAAGTGGTGTCTTCACTTGCCCTTTGAATATAATTTATCTTTTTCATCTTCGCCCTATTGACACAGATTAATTTTTAGCTTTGGTTTCGTAGTTATGCAGAGCAGACAATTACATCGTCGAAACCGATGTCCTTTCACACTCTGCTTGATTGGGCCTAAATACTGGGGTGCTAACTGTACAAAGTGGACAACATCTAGAGCAGAGGTCTTCAAACTTTTTTGCTCCGAGCCCCCCTAAGCAAAATGTTCTAATGTCTGGCCCCCCCCTCCAAAACTTTATGGCAGGGATTGGTTGAGCGGGAGGGAAAGGGCTGAGCGCACGGGGCATGGCTGATGAGATCGTTTCAGGAGTACTTTTTCTATAGCTCATAAACCATACTAAATATGAGACTTGTAAAACAGCAAATGGACCAAACAAAAACAGTTATTGACCCAAAAATGCTGCTCCCTATAATTGCGGTGTTGTGAGCCCCTCGCACTCCAATGCAACTACACTTGCTGCACTAATGATAACTTCAGTCCTGAGTAGCAGGCTATCTCCTCTGCCTCTTATACCCCTTTGCCACCATGCTGCATCATCACTCTAATCTTGAAACAGGCCTTTCAGAAAAAAAGAGCTCCCACATGTTGTCTTCCTTTATATGCAATGGTGCCCGTGGTCCTAATGTTAGAAAGGAAAAAAAAGCGGACGGATACGTTAATTTCTTTTCAGGCGCAAGTAGATTAAGGGATTTGCCAAGAATCACAGGATACTTGAGCCTCCCGCCAAGACTCGAACCTGGTTCCCCAGCTTCAAGGTCAGCCACTATGGCTGTTACACTACATCCTCTTACCAGCCATTAATCGACTGAGTCACTTAAAGCCAGGGCACTGGAATTATGAGTTTCTGAGGCAGCAATGTTTTCCGCATTGTTATGGATTTACCACATTGGTACATAATACATCATCTGCTGCATAATCAGATTTCAACAAAAAAATTTGATTCTAGTTCAAACGGATCAAAAGTTACTTAAAACATGGCTGGCGACATGTGTTTCGGAGCAGTAGAAGGCCATTCATAAAGGTTGATTGGTCATCTTGCAATTGCTTATTGATATATTTGGGTGTTAAACTGGTACTAATGAGGTATAATGTTTCACCTGGCAGTGTTACCATGACTAAAAATGACAAACAAATAAAGTAAAGCTAACCACTAAATGTGCCAGATTACGCTGCATAACTTACCCTTTCTTCTTGCATAATTTAATCAACCCTGTTGCATAATTTGGCCCTCTCTTGCCACATAATTCCAGTGGCCCTACTTAATGCTTCACAGTGACAAAGATTTTTTTTTAGGTCATGTAGGGGTGTTATCTGCTGATCTCTGGAATAGTGGAGATAATTATAAAAATGCTTGCATTAGGTACAGTCTGATTACTTATTACTTAAAGCTATATTTTGTAGGAATGTGTTTTTATTTCAATCACTGCATCATTTTGCAGCAGCCTATGTTAGACTGTGTGTAATGCAAAGTTAAAATAATAACTTACATATTCACAGTGCTTTCTGTCACAGGCTGGGCCTTCGCAGCACTATCAGTACAAAGGTCACTATTCCCCAATGTGTGAACTAAGGTTCAATTAAGTGTTGCTCAGGTTTCAGACTCACAGACATCTGCAGTGATGGCATGTGCCAACTGAAGTTTCATGATATAAAAGAGAACATTTACCAAGGATAAGTTTAACTTGATTTTATTTTTCAATTTGTTTGCTCATCATTTTATTTGCAGTTAGCTGACAGCGAAAACACAAAATACTCAGACGATTTAGTTATTTTTTTTAGCCAACTTCTTGACTCTGTGACCTCCCTTCAGAATCACTGTTCCCAATCTTTCTAATCCACATTTCAAGGGCGGCGTGTAAATGAAGACGGCCTGGAAATGCAGCAAATGAATAAGGCTGCAGTTCCATGCCATCTTCATTTACATGTAATTGCAGAGGCATTCGCGCCCCCTTGGAAACCATCCACGGACCCCCAGGGGGCGCGCCTCACAGTTTGAAGACCTCTGATCTAGAGGCTAGCAATCCGACAGCCATTGTTAGTCGAGGAACTGGAGTAGTAATTTTTCCCCAGTAAGTGTAGATGTATTCTTTTATATGGCATCATTCCAATGTATACATCTTCAGGGTACAATGCCTGTATGATGCAAACAATGTAGACACTTGGTGGAAGCTAACCTTCCGAAGAACACAGGAGTGGACATGCCTTTAGTTTTCCATAGAGTTATAGTAGAGCTATGGTCCTAATTTTGGCAGCCACTGAAAACTGGTGAAATTGTCTCAGTACAGCAGTGACTTTGGGAGATTAATTAGCATTCATTATTTTTTCTGCACTGGTTTCGTTTTGTGAAGCATGGCAGTAAGCTACTTTGAAAAGCCCATTGGGATGATTAAATTACTCATATTTTTGCAGTTTTATGTAGCACAATCTTGGCCCAAGAGCGTCAGGGCACTTTACATGAGCACCATGAGTACCAGATTATATTACACAAGGTCAGATCTTTTTTCTTTTAGGAACATGGAGATTAAGTGATTTAACCAGAATCATACCAACTCCTCCCATTATAGAAGCAAGAATGTCTGTAATCTTCTCATGCTGCATTTAGAGCTGAGCAGCTTGCATTAGGTGTCAAAAGTAATCATGATAATGTTTGCCAAGTGTCCAACAGTGATTCTATTCCAGTATCTTTCATCAGAATCTGGATCTGAAAGCTGACAGGCAGTTGTGCAGTAGATCATGAAGAGGCTGTGAAAGGCAGCGAGTCTTCTAAGACCCTCAATGCTGCCCGGTGCAGGGTTCCACCTCTAATTCACTTTGGGTTCGCTATCAAAATAATGAGGCAAGCGCTGGAAACTGGAAGACAAGAAAAAGGTTTATTTCTCATGAGGCGATCACGTCAACTGCAGACACCGGGATGTCTGAGGGAAGTGTTCTGCTGATAACTACTTTGGCTCTTCCTTTTATACAGGTTTGACACAATGCATTTGTTTCATCAACATGGTTACACAAGCTTGGGGTCCCCGCCCAGGGCAGGTTGTCACACAAGCCCAACAGTAATTCTCTTCCCACCCAGGTCAAACAGACAATCTTATCTTGCAGCTGGACCTTGCTTCAGGGTCTAAAACATGTGAGACCGGCCAGATCTAAGAGTCCGTTCTGTTGATAAAAACAGGTCCCATTGTTGGTAACAACAAGTCTTGCTGTTTGCAGTGCAATAAATCATGTTGCAAGAGTCTTTTTGGTGTTTGGAACCTGTTTGTGTAACTAGGTGCAGTGAGGGGTAGAGTGTCCAAAGGTTTGCCTGAAAACAGAGATGAGAGGAAAAACGAGTTTGTGGCAGCAAGTGGCGCTGAGGTTTGTTGCGGCAAATAGAGTTTATAGCCCCCAGCACATGTACCAGGTCGGTCAGAGGGTCAGAGGGATGCTAGTAAGGGCAGGGTGAAACAAAGGTGACCAACAGAGTACAAAATGGCTGTGATAGATTAAAATGACTGCAACTTATGTGCACATAGAATTCCACCAGACAAGATGGCGCAGGTAATGTTCATGATTGTCGTTTTGCTTTTAACAGTGGCCCCTTTGAACATAACTAGCCAGCTTGTCAGTCTATTTCGATCTCCATAATGTCCTGTATCTCTTGATCATACATTACTCTCATTTTTGTTAGCTGAGTGTCCATAGTCTTAGGGTGCAAGGTAGTTATGCAAAGAGAACACAAAGGTGGTATACAGTGTATACCCAAACAACAACCACATATTGTCAATACTGGGACCAAGAGAATCATTGATATTTTCCAACCCCACTCCTTCAAGATGCCCCAAAGCCAACTTCCAATTGTCCAAGTCTCTGATCCTTGATGAATTTCTGAAGATAGTCTATGGAGATGTTCGATTGCTTCGTAGACAGAAGGTGAATTATCAGGAATGTATACACAGCAGCTGGCACCGATGATGCGGCATGCTCCTCCACGGTCCGCTAGTACCACGTCCAGGACCATGCGATTTTGCAGGGTAACCAGACGGATTGCTTGGAGCTCAGCAGTGTTGTTGGTGAGGATGCCAGCAGTGACGTTCAGGGCGGTCTCTACCGCTTGGGACAGATGTCTGATGGCTCTGCTGTTTGCCATCGGACCCCATAGCGGGACGAGCCCTTTTGCTGCGTCGAGGAACTGTGATGAGGCAGAGTCTGCTTGATCAATGTCTTTAGAACGCTTTTCTCGATGATGCTCTGCAGGGGCTGTGTAGGTTGGTGGCAAAACAAAGGCGATGTAGCACGTCCCCCCCAGTTTCTTGGGAGCCAGGTGTAGGCTTTGGTTCCACAAACAAAGTACATATTGGGTGATGCAACAAGCGCTGGGGGTTGGCAGTGTTCAAAGTCCTTACAATGCTACAGGTTCTGTGACCCACATTCTTAGTCCCACGGCCTTCAATGCATACAAGGCCAGAGACGTTCACCACAGATAGGGCCACAGTCAGTGTTGCAGCAGTTCTTTTCTTCAGGTAGGAAAATGTGGCTCTGTTAGGATTATTGAACACTTGCATTTCCACTCGTTCTTTGGAGGGGACATTAATCTGGAATGTCGCATTGAAGGTGTGAGGGCAGAAGGGGCGGCTGTCCTTCCTGTTTTGTTTCGCCAGAACTCGTTGTAGAACTGGGCGATTGTTCCGTCGGAAGTGGCATTGTCTTTGTAACTTTCTTGTAGGAGCATCATCCAGGCAAGGCAAGATCCGTGAATAGAAAAGGGCGAAGGGATGAAAGGGATGGAATGTTCAGTGGCATGTGGTAACAGCCCACAGACCCAACAGTTGGTAGCATTGGTGGCAAGATTGTGCTGGTGCAACATCTGCACGAAAGATTTATTCCAGAATTCTTTGCGTCGTTCTCGGAGATGTGGCGGTAGTGATACCAGGTAGTGTTCTTTCTTGGTGGTTGGTTGCATGGTGGGTGACAATGTTCTGTATGCAGGTGCATTCTCTTCAATGATCCAGAGTGCGACCATTAGCAGGAGACAGGTGAGAAATGCGGCTACAAGTGCAATTGTCTTTGTGCTGTGCAGGTTAGCAGTCTTGGTGTCTTTGCAGTGGTTTTGCAGGTGTTCAGTTTCTTCCATCATCTTCGAGGAGCTCAACAACTGTTAGGACCACAGACTTTTGTCTGGCGCTTTCCTGGTAGCGTTGTTTGACTGTGCTACCGATCTGAGACCTTGACTCAGTTAGTGGCCTGGTCGTTGGAGCGCCCTCCTTTCGTCGATCTTAGGTTGTACCCTTTCCTGGATGGCACCGTGGGGTCGGGAAATTCTGATAGTTCGAGGGTGTCTTCTTGTGGGTAGCAACTCAGAGCTGGTCGGTCTCTCGCGAGTACTTCCTCTTGCACCTCCACCCCTTCACAGGTTGCCAGGGTTGGAGGGACTCGTTTGCAGTGATGGGCATGCAGCCAGTTTCGTTTTCCTTCCACTCGGAGGGCAGTTCGGGTAGTGATCAGGACTTGCCAGGGGCCCGTCCACCTAGGCTCCAGATTCTTCGTTCTTTGGAAGTTGCGAATCAATACATGGTCGCCTGGCTTTATTTCATGTCCCGGGCCCCTGGATACGTCAGGCAAGGCTTGCTGCACCTGTTGGTGGATAATTGTTAGCTCGTTTGTCAATTTATGCAAGTAATCCGACATTAATATGTTCGGGACATCGTTAATGGAGGTGGGTCTCGGTGCCGCCCAAATGCTCAAAGGGGTGGTCAGGGACTCCAAACCCTCCCCGTGGTACTACTGTCCCCTTCCCTGGGTTGTGTTGTAGGCAGACTATACATTGTTGTACTAGGCGTTTTGCAGATTCTGCTATCTTGACGTTATGCCATACTCTGGTGATTAGTTCAATCATGGGGGTGGAGCCTATGTGTGCTGGTAAATGTGCCATGGTCAATATGGGGATGAGGTAGGCATTGGGTAACAGCCATTTATTTCCGTCTTTAGTTCTCCAGCAATCTTCCTCGTCTTTTAGTCCCACCTTTACCCACTCGGTCAATTCGTCTTGTGTGCCTGTAGTCTGTATGTCCCTTACAGTGGTCCTAGTGTCAGTCCATCGTTCAGCTTGTGACCTGGTCACATACATTCGTGTCATAGTTCTGTCTCCTGCCATGGCTCGGGCAGTAACGTCTGCTAGTGCATTTCCCTGTCCAATGAGATCAGTCACTTTCCTATGTGCTTGGCATTTTATCACTGCTAACTTCTTGGGGAGGAGGACTGCTTGCGTCAAGGCGGAGACTAAATCTCCATGCAGGATGGGTGTACCGTGTGAAGTCAGGAACCCTCTTTCTTTCCATAAGATCCCAAAATGGTGAACCACCCCGAAGGCATATTGGCTGTCGGTGTATATGTTAACTGTCGTGTCAGTCGCTAAGATACATGCTCGTGTGAGGGCAATGAGTTCTGCAGCCTGGGCTGAACATTGGGGAATACGGGCTGTTTCCAGAACGGTTCGGGCTGTGGTGACAGCGTATGCAGCTGAGGTGGTGCCGTCGGGGAGTTTGATGCACGAACCATCCACCCATAGTTCTCCATCTGGTTCTAGAAAGGCGGTGTCTCTGAGAGCTATTCTACTCTTTGTTTGTTCATCGGTTAGTGTCACACAGTCGTGTAGTGGAGTCACGCTAGGATTATTTTCGGGTAGGGGTAACAGTGTGGCTGGATTGAGGGTGGTGCATCGCTTTAGGGTAATGTGCGGTGCTAGCAGGGTCAACTCATATCCTGTCAGTCGGGCGCTAGTCAAGTGTTGGGTTTTGGTCTGGTTTAGTAGTGTGTCGACTGCATGGGGTACTAAAACAGTGACTGGATTGGAGAGTACTATTCCTTCGCTCTGGCGTATCAATACTGCTGCAGCTGCCACAGCACGCAGGTACGCTGGCAGCGCTCTGGCTACTGGATCGAGGGTGGCAGAGAAATATGCACAAGGGCGTTGTTTGTGACCAATTGATTGTGTTAGGACAGACAATGCACATCCTTCCCTCTCGTGCGTGTAGAGGAAGAATGGTTTGGTGTAATCCGGGGTTCCTAGGACAGGCGCTGAACAAAGGGCGTTGCGTAGTTCTTTAAAGGCTGACTGGCATTCGGGGGTCCAGGGGAGAGGTGAGGGGATGTCTTTAGCTAAGAGGGAGAGAAGGGGTTTGACAATGAGGAACTTGTTGTAACTTCTGGTGTAATACTGAGGTTTCAGATGGCACATATAGAATGCAAGTTGATCTAGAAGCCAGAAGAAAGCTCCGACCATATATGAGCTGTCCTGTTATTTCAGACCAGATGTGCTCACTTGTGTTTCACTAACACCAAGCGAAGTCCACATATATGCAGATTGTTCCCCTGGGCTTAAGGGCTGTACTTGACTTTTTCGGGCTGACGTGCCACATAAGGAGAGGTTTTAATCGGCTCATTTCCGATGATAACGATAAAGGTTTTTTTTATTTATTTAGATGATGCGCTTTTTGCTTTTATTTTGTATGTTTTTGTGAAGCGGCGGCTTCGTACCATGATTGCGTTGACCATCAACCCATAGGCAGATTTGATCATTTACTCGTATTTCATTGAAGTGGGCCGAAATGGCACTCTGTGGAAAGCCATATGTTAGCGTGTTGCCCTTTTCCTGGCCGCTTAATAGGTTTTAAACGTAGTGTTTTTTAGAGATCAGACAGGTGGATTGATGTAACAGAAATTACCGCCTCGCTTTTGGGAATGCGTGATTCTTTGGAGCAGGGCGCTCCACATACCAGAATGACCTCACTGGGAGCCGCGCCGTGGGCCACCCAGCCTCTGCCTTCGCAGGAGGGCAGCAGACGCCATCCGCCCGCCTGTTTGGGCGGCTCCTGGGAATGCCGCCCGTCTGCTTGAAGAGGGAGTGCACGAAACCAGCAGTTAATCTCCACTGCCGTATGCATATCAAGCAAGCGCCGTACGTATCTCTCGCGCACATTGCACAGTGAGGAGAAAGACCCCTTGTCGTTGCCTCTGGTATGCGATTTCTACATGAGGTAGTACACGCGGAGGGGTTTTCCTCTCAGAGGAATTGCAGTCCTGCCGGCCGCCGATTCCTGGCATTGAATGGCCTGAAAGACCCTGGTTTGCTACTAGCCTGAGTAGCCTTCCTGAGTGAAAGGTTCACAGACCGTTCCAACCCCGCTCTCACGGTCGGAGCGCCTAGAAAGAGTATTATTGACGCACATAATTGGGACCTAGAAGATAGCATCTGCGCGCCTCCAAAGGCTTCAAAAATAGCTTGACGGATGGCACCAGCACATTTTTAGTCTGCCTTTTTTTTTTTTTTTTTTAAAGAGCGACAGAAATGTTACCTATTTACATTTAACAAAGCTGCATCTATGCTGTTTTATTTTCGAGAATGACAATTACTTGAATGTACCAAATTGCGATTTCTTGGCGTTGCATTTGTAGCCAACGCAATTTTTCTCATTCTTTCGTTTTTGTTGTTGTTTTTTTTTATTGTTGTATTGTTTCAGGAGTACTTTTTCTGTTTTTGATTTGGTCCATACGAAATAAATAGTGATTTTACAAAGACCACCGATTCTGTATTTGTCATAAAGTGTAACACGAGTGAAGGCGCAGTCCTTATGCTCAAAATAAATATTTCGCATCCCCATCACTTAACTTTCACTTTTAGGAGGGGTAAAATATTTTCAAATCGATCGACCGCTAAAAATCTCTCCCAGTTACAGTTTCAGGCCTTTCTCTTGTATGGCTTTTGAATGTTAAAGTCGGAAATCGTCAAACAAAATTGTTATCTTGTTTACTTCCTAACCAAAATCAGAAAACACTGACATAGTAATCACGTCTTAATCTGCACAAGAGCGCCAATTATTGCCATTATTGGTTTTGGAAATAAAGTGCGTTGCTTCCAGCATGGCGTGTCTTTGAAGTGAAAATATAACATGCTCTTTTTAGAGTTGCCTTGTTTTATTGTTGGGGGCGAAAACCTGGTAGCAATTGAAGTACAGTGAAATGAGCTTGCACTGATGTAGGAAGTTAATGATTTCGTTTTAATTTTTTTTTTCTTCTTTGGGGAGACCCAAGGAGAAAGCAGCGATCGATTTCTGAAGCCTTCAAGTGAGTTGACCTCTCATGTGAACCCTCCATTAATGTAAACATTTTCTCGAGATGGGTCGAAGCCGGGCCAGCAAATCTGGAGAGTATTAGTGGCGTTAGATTTTAAGACGTTTTGGAACCTCTGGGTAAATTGTCAGAAGGCATTTCCCGCCGACATAGCGCTCTCTTTACCCTCTTCCTAGGTTCCCCTGTAATGGGGGGCGGTGGAGTAGATGTCATTTTCGAATGCAATTAGTAAAGCACATACTTGTCTACGCTTTGTCCCTTTTTTTTTCTTTGAGCTGCCTCTTTTCGCCATAAACCAAAACTGTCAAACATGGCTGGTCTAGTTTTCTTTTTGTGGAGAGCTAATTCTAACGTTTCTATTTTAGCGGGATCGAAAGATCCCGTCAGTGGCCACTGATTTACCCGGTCCTTCCTAGTGTATTTATGCCATAGTTTGCTATAAGCTACGGTGGCTAATCCATACTTTATGTACATGTCCTTGTTAGGGGTGCCTTCCGGCGGTGCCGGCTGACTGACCTCTAACGAACGGTCTGGTCCAAAACAATTACAATCAAACAATCTAGAGAAAACAGGCATGACGTATTTATCGGTCAAAAATGAATATCTCAATCAATCAATTTAGACAAAAAGTCTGCACTACCTGTCCTTCGCTGCCTGCAAAGAGAGAGAATATTCCTATTCTTCGTTGTTTGCAAGCAGGGAAATGTCGCAAATAACTCAATATCAAAAAAGGAATACTAGTATTTCAATCAAACTATTCAATCAATCAATCAATTTAAGTCGTTTTTTCACGACCTTACCCGGACCGTATGGACGGTTCTTCGTCTTCCCCTTCCAGTGCCTGGTTGTCCTCTCACTCCAACAATCAATGCGGCGTTCCTCTAAGGTCCCAGTCAGGACCGCAGGTCACTCGAGAGAGGTCCGTTCGGAACCGGTGAAGTTCAGTCGATCGGCAGCCAGACAAGGGTCTTCTCAGGCAGGTATACCCCAATCGTTTAGTCGTTCACTCCGTCGTTAGGACCTCTCTACCGGACCCACGCGTCGCTGATGGGCCCCAACGTTTGGGCGCCAATTTGTGAAAGGCAGCGAGTCTTCTAAGACCCTCAATGCTGCCCGGTGCAGGGTTCCACCTCTAATTCACTTTGGGTTAGCTATCAAAATAATGAGGCAAGCGCTGGAAACTGGAAGACAAGAAAAAGGTTTATTTCTCATGAGGAGATCACGTCAACTGCAGACACCGGGATGTCTGAGGGAAGTGTTCTGCTGATAACTCCTTTGGCTCTTCCTTTTATACAGGTTTGACACAATGCATTTGTTTCATCAACATGGTTAACAAGCTTGGGGTCCCCGCCCCGGGCAGGTTGTCACACAAGCCCAACAGTAATTCTCTTCCCACCCAGGTCAAACAGACAATCTTATCTTGCAGCTGGACCTTGCTTCAGGGTCTAAAACATGTGAGACCGGCCAGATCTAAGAGTCCGTTCTGTTGATAAAAACAGGTCCCATTGTTGGTAACAACAAGTCTTGCTGTTTGCAGTGCAATGAATCATGTTGCAAGAGTCTTTTTGGTGTTTGGAACCTGTTTGTGTAACTAGGTGCAGTGAGGGGTAGAGTGTCCAAAGGTTTGCCTGAAAACAGAGATGAGAGGAAAAACGAGTTTGTGGCAGCAAGTGGCGCTGAGGTTTGTTGCGGCAAATAGAGTTTATAGCCCCCAGCACACGTACCAGGTCGGTCAGAGGGTCAGAGGGATGCTAGTAAGGGCAGGGTGAAACAAAGGTGACCAACAGAGTACAAAATGGCTGTGATAGATTAAAATGACTGCAACTTATGTGCACATAGAATTCCACCAGACAAGATGGCGCAGGTAATGTTCATGATTGTCGTTTTGCTTTTAACAAGGCTTCATGTAGATCATAAAAATATTTGTGGGTAGAGATAGTCATATAGATCCAAATTATGACAAATGCGGTGCAGGAATATGATAACTTCTCTTAAGCCTTTGTGTATTGCTATAATCATGCCACTATACCACCTTTCCAACAATAATAATGCAGTTACTTAGCTTCATATTTTTCAAACGCATATACAAATTGAGCATCGATCTTTTGAAGATCGCCAATAACTATACCGGGCAATCCAGGGGAGTGTCAAATGCATGGTGCATACAGATGAATAACTCCCTAGCAGCTATGTGTAAATACTATAAGATATTACAGCCAATAGCAACCCTGGAGCATTCCGGCAAACATAACGGAAGGCACTCTCTTGGATTCTATCAGTAATAATTGTTTTCCAAAGTTACCAAGTCTAAGTCCATCTGATATTAAATGCCCTTGTTTTCACAGTGCACCTATGGTCAGGGTATTTACTACTTATTAGACTTTAAAAAACCCTTTGGGTAAGTCATCAAATTTGTCTTTCTTGTCCTTATTATATGTTGTCCAAAATAATATATTCATTCTGTTGTTTTTAACTCATAGCAAAAATGTAAACAAATACACAAATGACAGTAGTTGAAAACTTTCTTAAGCTTCAAATTATGTGCCATAATGCAGTTCTCATAGACGTTTGGAAAAAGCTTTAATGGCCACTATCTGAACTTGTTGGTACCGTAATGCTGTGGTTGCTTAGGTTGCTGCCTATGCACCCCAGAACTCATGCATGCAAGGGATCAACATTTCCTCATCCATTTAATCAAACCACCCTTTTCAGTGAACTGTTAATGGTGCACATTACTGCAGACTACTTTCACTGCTGTGCTGTACTTACAGTGAACTGGCAGTGTGCGCTTGCAGTCAATTGGCAATGATGTTCTTACAGTTAATTGACAATGAAGATACGTTGGGTTCAAAATGTGCCATATTCATTTCTATTTGTATCATATTTCTTTCTGTGTCTGCCAATATTATGTAAAAATGTGTCCCATTGATGTCTACATGTGCCATGTGTTTTCAGGCCATGTTATATAAATCTCAGAATGCCTTATTCAAATCAAAACATCTATTATTAATTTTAAAGCATGTCAAATTTATTTCAAAAGATCATATTGTTTTCTGTGTGTTCACTGTAATGTGTACCATATTAATTTTTGCACAGGTCATAGTCATTTCAGCAAGTATAACATTCGTTCCAACACTTAGGGGTCGATTCCGATCCCGGTCGGAGGCGCACCTAATACCATTCGGCCGGGAAAAAAGCCAGGCGAATGCCTGTTTCCCGACCGATTCGCACATACTTCCGAACGAGCAAGTACGATGCGCACAACTGCCCAAATCCCGACCCAGTCGTACTCACCCAATACAGGTCCAGTTCTCCGACCGATGCGGATCCGGAAATGCAGAATCGAGTCGCACGGAAGCCAAAATGCAGCCCCGTCCGGCCGGACAAGTACGATGCGCTTTCCGTACGCGCCGAACCCGTCACTACGCACGGCACGTCAAAGCATCCGGGAGAGGCGCACATAAGCTCCGATTCGCGCCACAAGACGATCCACGGCTACGAGACGAACACGCCAGGGACAAGGACGAGGCGAAGCAAAGAGAAAGACGAACGAGACGAACCAACCATGAATCCCATCGTGCCGATCCTACCAATATTCTACATCTATTACCGGAACAGGCACGGACGCGTACGGCGCAGAAGGTAAGTCAGACACCAACCACAAAAACAAACTACACGTACCCGACATATCACACACACACAGAGGGATGCAGAAATTACTTACACCAGCAACAGCAGCACCATAGGGGCGGGATGGCCATCACCAATGCCACATATACACATAGGGGCCCGGATGCCAACAACTAACACCACCCCTACCCAGGGGGTGCTAGATGCCTGTCACCACTACCACCTCTACCCATGGGGGGCAGGATGCCTGTCACTACTACCACCTCTACCCATGGGGGCTGGATGCCTGTCACTACTACCACCTCTACCCATGGGGGGCTGGATGCCCACCACCACTACCACCCCTACTCAGGGGTGCCAGATTCCTACCACTACTACCACCTCTACCCATGGGGGGCTGGATGCCTGTCACTACTACCACCTCTACCCATGAGGGGCTGGATGCCCACCACCACTACCACCCCTACTCAGGGGGTGCCAGATGCCTACCACTACTACCACCTCTACCCATGGGTGCCAGATGCCTACCACTACTACCACCCCTACCCATGGGGGGCAGGATGCCTACCACTACTACCACCTCTACCCATGGGGGGCTGGATGCCTACCACTACTACCACCTCTACCCATGGGGGGCTGGATGCCTACCACTACTACCACCTCTACCCATGGGGGGATGGATGCCTGTCACTACTACCACCTCTACCCATGGGGGGCAGGATGCCTACCTCTACTACCACCTCTACCCATGGGGGGCTGGATGCCTACCACTACTACCACCTCTACCCATGGGGGGCTGGATGCCTACCACCACTACCACCCCTACTCAGGGGGTGCCAGATGCCTACCACTACTACCACCTCTACCCATGGGTGCCAGATGCCTACCACTACTACCACCTCTACCCATGGGTGCCAGATGCCTACCACTACTACCACCTCTACCCATGGGGGCAGGATGCCTGTCACTACTACCACCTCTACCCATGGGGGGCTGGATGCCTACCACTACTACCACCTCTACCCATGGGGGGCTGGATGCCTACCACTACTACCACCTCTACCCATGGGGGGCTGGATGCCTACCACCACTACCACCCGTACTCAGGGGGTGCCAGATGCCTACCACTACTACCACCTCTACCCATGGGTGCCAGATGCCTACCACTACTACCACCTCTACCCATGGGGGGCAGGATGCCTGTCACTACTACCACTTCTACCCATGGGGGGCTGGATGCCTACCACTACTACCACCTCTACCCATGGGGGGCTGGATGCCTACCACTACTACCACCTCTACCCATGGGGGCTGGATGCCTACCACCACTACCACCCCTACTCAGGGGGTGCCAGATGCCTACCACTACTACCACCTCTACCCATGGGTGCCAGATGCCTACCACTACTACCACCTCTACCCATGGGTGCCAGATGCCTACCACTACTACCACCTCTACCCATGGGGGGCAGGATGCCTGTCACTACTACCACCTCTACCCATGGGGGGCTGGATGCCTACCACTACTACCACCTCTAACCATGGGTGCCAGATGCCTACCACTACTACCACCTCTACCCATGGGGGGCAGGATGCCTGTCACTACTGCCACCTCTACCCATGGGGGGCTGGATGCCTGTCACTACTACCACCTCTACCCATGGGAGGCTGGATGCCTACCACTACTACCACCCCTACTCAGGGGGTGCCAGATGCCTACCACTACTACCACCTCTACCCATGGGGGGCTGGATGCCTACCACTACTACCACCTCTACCCATGGGGGGCTGGATGCCTACCACCACTACCACCCCTACTCAGGGGGTGCCAGATGCCTACCACTACTACCACCTCTACCCATGGGTGCCAGATGCCTACCACTACTACCACCCCTACCCATGGGGGGCAGGATGCCTACCACTACTACCACCTCTACCCATGGGGGGCTGGATGCCTACCACTACTACCACCTCTACCCATGGGGGGCTGGATGCCTACCACCACTACCACCTCTACCCATGGGGGGCTGGATGCCTACCACTACTACCACCTCTACCCATGGGGGGCTGGATGCCTGTCACTACTACCACCTCTACCCATGGGGGGCTGGATGCCTACCACTACTACCACCTCTACCCATGGGGGGCTGGATGCCTACCACCACTACCACCCCTACTCAGGGGGTGCCAGATGCCTACCACTAATACCACCTCTACCCATGGGGGGCAGGATGCCTACCACCAACAACACCCCCACTCACAGGATGGCTAATGCATGACACAACAAGCACACACCAACATAAGGAATGCAACAAAAAGACATCCCCCCCAACACCATGACAAGCGTGTGTAGACTGTGTCAAATGCCTACAACACTGAACATGACTTTGAACATACAATGTGACCCCCTATCACATGTGTCACACATAAATGTGTGAGGCCCCCACAATGCAAGCAGACCATGACCACTGTGGCAATGGGGTCCAACCCCCATCATCACAGTGACCAAAAGGTAAGTGTGGGGTCCATAGCTGAAGCACATTTTGCACATTGTGGCAATGGGGTCTAAACCCCCATCATCACAGTGACCAAAAGGTAAGTGTGGGGTCCATAGCTGAAGCACATTTTGAACATTGTGGCAATGGGGTCCAACCCCCATCATCACAGTGACCAAAATGTAAGTGTTGACATTGAAAAAGCTGCAACTGCCAAACTGCATGGATGATTCCTGGTCACAGAACAACAAATACATCAGTGGCAAAGTAGTGCTTGTGTCCCATAGCAACATAGATTGTGTGAGGCAAACAGTGCAGTGCAAATAAGACATACCTTTGGCCATGTGCAGACAAACATCACCCATGGGGGCTGACACTGTCAACATCCATCAATGACACAATGACAGAAGTGACCATCATAATGCAGACCCACATATTTGCACCAATGGGCACACAAATGTAGATACCCTGTGGAGACTGTAGATGTGAGGTGAACAAATAACATACCATGGCAGCAATGGGACACACAAACAAAGATCATTGTGCTGACTGATGACCTAGGAGTCCCAGGGACAGCAGGTGAAACCCACCAAACAACATACAGCCAATAGCACACTAAAGATATGCCAATGCAGTGGTGCAGATGCACAAACAGGCAGACCCACACTGCACATCAAACACAACAGGTGGGGGGGGGTGCCAGTGTCCCCAGGCAACCACACAACACATGATGAGGCCTGAATACCAATTACACAGATGCACATACAGTGCCACACAAAAGTAACTCATGGATCCAAATCCCCTATGTGGGCAATCAGGCATTGTTAGATGAGAGGGAGCACAAATTACACATGTCACACAAGCTTGTAGGAACAGCAACTAACACAGCAAGAGACAGACCCACCACAGCACTACCCCCAGGGACCCCATATTGTGCTGACACTAGCCTGCATGATAATCCCACTGTGATGACAATGTCAGATGTCGTTCACACTGTGAACCCCAGCCATGTGTCCTGAGCAACTAACTACCATCACACCTACACAAGCTCCAATCAATCAGCACGGCCTGCCAGCCAAGGCCAATATGGAGGTAGGGGTCTGGCCGTGCAACAACTCACTTTTGCACACACTCAACACCACACACCCTGATCTCCACCAATGTGCAGCAGTGAAGCTCACATGGACTGGTGACATTGCACATGCACCCATGACAATACCAGGGGTGGTGGTGGGAACCAAGGTGCAGAAACCCATCACACATGGCCAGTCAACAAGACTTGTCAATGTCTGACACACAGCACAGTATGCTGTACATGGGCATGATGTGAAATCCACCACAATCAATGGGATCCTGGCCATAGTCACACACCAATGAAGAAGCCAAGGTGACACACGAAGAACACACGTACACAACTACCAACATTGCAGCTCTGACCCTGAGGAGTGGCAGCAGTCACACACACAACGTGTCACAATCACTGTAAGCTAACACAAACTGTAAATCACATTACTCGTGTAAACAACAAGTGCCAAGGGGAATCCTGAATGTGTCCCATCTGCGTTTGCCCACATCCCCAGCACTGACAACAAAGACAACCTGGGATGACAACCTCATGAACATTAGTTTGCCTTGCACCCACATCACAGAGAAACCAGGTCCAAGATGCTGGATGAACACAGAACAACTCAGCAAGCATCACAAACAGGAACATCCCTAGGGACACAGCCTGTGTAGGAAAAGGGAAGGGAACACGCACAGACATGCTTACACAACACAGGCCCACGCAATGTCACCAGATTACACACTGCCATGAGGGCACACCACTCCTGTGGAAGGTCCGCTGTGCCAAACCTTGTCTGTGCACGACCCAAACATGTCAGCAGAACACTCCGTCAGTGAGTCAACAACCACAACACACAGAAGGCTCTGCTCACATCAGCCTGGGTACGGGGGTGTCACGTCAGTCATCTGCACACACACCAAACACGTGTCAAGCAAGTTGCACTGTATACACAGATGAGTCCTTCGACATTGATGTGCAAAACTGCATGTCCAGTGGAGCTGGGCACACAGTCAGGGAAATCGGAACATTGAACAGTGGTAAGCCCACCAGATGTGCATCAGTGTAAGACAAAGATGTTCATTTACAAATGCAAAAAGGACATCCCTGTCCTTTTGGACAGGGATGTCCATGCTGAACATTACACCCTCAGACTGTAGCAAAGGATGCCATAGGTCCAGAATACAACAGGACACATATCCCATGGACCACATGGAGTCCATCACTGCAACACTTCATCGTCTTGATGTGAACACTATTACAACTGCAAATGCAGGATGCTACTCATCCACATCATGTACATCAAAAGAAAACCCAAAAGTAAACAAAAAGAGGCTTTATTCAGCAAATGTCAGGGTAAAAACGGAAGTCCAAAAGAAACTAAGGCCAATGGCCAGTCCAAAATCACAGTACCAATGGGGTGAGAAGTGACAACTGGTCACACATTGCTTGCCTGCACTGGTACGGTTGGGGGACATCACCCTTGGAGGGGCATACAAGGGGCAGCCCAGGCACCACAGGGACAGGATCAGGGGATGGCAGAGTGAGGCAGTGAAGGGGTGGTGGGTGCAGGAGTGTCACCGGCAACTGCAGTGGAGGTGTCTGACTCAGGGGGGCCGGCACCACCGTGGTACACAAGTCAGTTGGTGTGGGTGCCGCAACCACTGCAGTGGGCTGGACTGATGTAGTGGACTGGGTACCCACTGCAGTGCCCGAGTCAGACGTGGTGGTTGTGGACTCCACTGCAGTGCATGACTCCAAGGGAGTGGAAGGGTGGGCAGATGAGGTGGGCAGGACAGAGGGGGGACCCGGTCCCCATAACAGTGCCACTAACAGGCAGAGCGTCTGGGTTGGGGGTGGAAGAGCAAGTGGCAGGGGGGGAGGGCCTAAGCAGTCTGGGGATGCGGTATCGGTGGGTGGGGGAACCTGGGGCAGGGTGTGGCGGAGGAACCTGTGCAGTGGTGGCCTGGGGGATGGAGGAGAGAGACTGGGGGCTGGAGCTGCGTGGTGGTGGTGGTGGGGTCTTGCTCTTCCTGCTCCGGGGGGACTTCCGAATGGGCTCCTGTGTCTGCCTGCGCCTGGGGGAGGGTGTCCGGGGGCGAGGGGCACTCCTCTCTGTGTGGGTGGACTTCCTCTTCCCCTGGTGTGCTGGGTCAGCAGGAATGGTGGGGAAGAGGCAGAGGTCACACAGGAAGACCTGCTGTGTATGTGGGGTAGCAGGCGAGGCAAGGGAAGGGGTCTTGGAGGGAGAGGATTTGGAGGACTGCGGAGTGAATGTGGATGCCTGTGTGTGTGTGTGTTCCCCATCCCCTGTGTCTGTGGAATCAGTCCCCTGAGGATGCTTGTGTGCACGTCTTGCCTTACTCTTGGGTGTGTCTGTGCTGCTCGTGTCTGTGTGTTTGGATGACTGTGCAGGTGTGCATGTGCTTTGGACAGGTAGGGGGGCAGGAAGTGTGGATGGGGCAGAGGTGGGAGGGGTGAGGGACTCTTGGAGGAGGGACACTGCTGCCGTCAGGGAGGAGTCCATGGACCTATTGCTCCTCTGTAGGGCAGACATACCCGAAGAGATGCCCTCCATGAACGACACCAGCTGTGTCAACAGAGTGGTGTGTGCATGGAGGACACTCAGCATTGCTGTCTGCCCTACATGGAGCTGCCGAAGGAGGTACACAGACTCCTCACTCAGGGCAGCAGGGGACACAGGGGCAGGGGCTGCGGTGCCTGGCACGAAGGAGACACGCTCCCGAGCACGGGAGCCTCCACGGACCTCAGGAATGGGAGCCGATGGGAGGGCGGTGGTGGTGGTGGCGGGCCCAGACAGACTAGCTGGCCTTTGGTGGCTGCCGAGACCCGCCTCCACAAGGGAGTCATCCTCCGAGCTGCTGTGGTCCCCAGCTGAGGTGGATGGTGCTGAGGACTCCTCGGTGTGGCTCCCCTCGCCCTCCGTGCCACTGGGTCCCTCTGACCACTCGTCCGATGCTGACCCAGTCTGGCTCCGCTGCTCCTCCTGGTCCGTGGAGCTGTCCCCTCCTGTGGCCGTGGATGTATCTGCAAACAATTAGGGAAACAGACAAACATCAGTCACCTGGACTGACCGCACACACCACAGTAAGTACAGCACATTACAGAGCAAGCCCTGGCATCCTTAGTTGAACATTGCCTAAAGTCCTCACACAGATTCGGGGAAGCCAATTGTCAGTCTGATGGTCAACCATGGGACTCACACCCCTCCTGCCCTTGCACCCATCTGTCTGGTGCCTGTCTGATGGTAAGACCCCAGTGTGGACACATGCACCACGTACACAGTTGTTGGACATTGCAGGTAACACGGTGAAGCATGTGAACATGCACACATCACGTCTCTTGCCACCGAGTCAGTGCAGGTGTCCGGATAAAGGGATGGCCAGATTCTAATTAGAAATGCATGTGATGCATACCAGCACCAGACACTATGATGCACCCATGTCCGGATAGTCAATGCCACAATGGGGTGCATGTTGCACATGTCACTCCCCTGCAGGATCAGTCCCAGGAAGTTGAATGCCATGACACAGGAATGCGTGCAAAGTCATACATTACTGTCTCAAGTCACATGGCCATGGCAGCCAGCCAACAACAGTCTGCACTGTGTCACAATCCGAGGGCATGGGGAATGCAAGTTATGTGACTGACAAATGCACATGTCCATACCCCAAAAACCACATCATCTGTACTACTATTTGTCCACGTCATACCAACTGGACATATGGGGGACATGAAACACAACTCTCTGAACATGAGCACCTCACAGTGTGCTGTGAATGAAAATACAGCTGCATGAAAGTCACAGTCGCAAACACCTGTGTGCACAGTCAAGTGATCAGACACCTATAAGTCACAGAAGTATCGTCTATCATGGTCACATCTCAGATGGCATGCTGAGCCCCAAACGATGAACATACCAGTAGTCCTGCCAACGAAGACACCGCACAATGAGACAGAGGCAGACACCTGAGGGTACATTTCACTGATCACAACATGGCAGATGATACACGGGAGTGGGAGTACAGAGTGTATTGTATGCACTGGAGTAGGCATGACTGTCCAGCTCCACCTGTAAGAGGGATGAGTCCTGGACAGTAGGCAGGTGGCTAAGCATGTGTGACACACTTGATACACATACTCCTGAGGCCCAAATATTGTTCCCACCAGCAGCATGGGTGTGTGCCACATTCCCCAGGGACATGTGGTAAGTCAGAGCAGCAAGCGGACCACATATCAAAGTTACACGCAGATCACATGTCAGAACTTAGGCATTGTGTAATCAATTGACCCACCCATGAATCGCACAACATAGTCACGGGAACAAATGCTGTCCCCCACCTTGAGCAAAGCAAAATGCAATGACACAGTCCCCAAATGACACAACTTCCTGACTATAAGGGCCACACATATGCGTATCAGAGGAGAAGTGGGCATGTAACAAATGAGGGACATGGGTCCTGGACCACATGACTGATGTACTGTGGAAGTTTACTCAGGCCAGAGGAGGGCACATAGCATGGCAGACAAAGTGCACAGTGCAGTCATGGACTCACCCCCTCCTTGCTGCTGTCTGTCCTTCAGCTGCCCATCCAGGTCAGGGAAGACCACCGCCAGGATCCGGAGCATGTGGGGGTCAGGGTCCGGTGTCCGCCCCTCCTGCGAGGAGGCGTCAGCTTCAGCTGGACCCTTGTGATCCTCAGGGTCCAGCCACGAAGGTCCTGCCACCTCTTTTGGCAGTTGCGGATCCTGCGCTTGTAGACCCCCACGGATCTTACTTTCCGGGTGATGGTCAGCCAGATGTCCTGCTTCTGGTGGGCATCAACCTGTGAGGATGACAAAGTGAAAAGGCCATTACTACACATGCAACATATACGTTCATCACACAGTTGGATATACATGTCTCAATTACAGGGGCATATGATGTACACAGGCAGTGCAACAATGGCTATGAACAGTTTGCCAGCAGTCACTACATGGTATCATTGCATGGGAAGTAAACCTAGTTGGAATGCACTGTTACTGCACTGTACCAGTTCAGTGCATGTAACTACACACTTTGGGGTGTGACAACTACTCAGTGGGCATGCTAGCCAGTGGTGTGCACAGTGAAAGTCCTGCTAGTCAGACAAGATGCACAATTAGTGATGCAGTGGACAGCACACTCACCTGCTCCCCTGGTTTCCCATACAGCTTGCTGTACTGTGGAAGGAGGCTGTCCAGCAGGGCCTGGTTCTCCTCAAGGCTGAAGGCTGGGGCTCTCTCCACAGTACGTGCCATTGCAGGAGCCAGAGGATGCATAAACAGCAGCAGTGTTGGTGGCAGATGTCGTCCTGGAGCATGTAGTGCAGGCAAGTGAGCTCTCAGGGGAACAGCCAGCATTATATGTGTGCTGCAGAGGCAGATACTGTCCCATGTGTCCAAAGTGATAGGTCCAAGTCTTTTGCATCTTCTAAATCTGACCAATCCATGGTATAGCAGCACTAATACACGCCCACAGCATCCTTCAAATCTTCAACTTCATGACACCCATGATTTTGCAACATTGTTGTGGCTGGCCAACTGAATTCACTGCATCAGACTCGTTGGAGCTTCGAAAACGCGTCCGTTGCCATGCCAGGCCCCAGCCAATGTGTGCGCACCGATCGGTCCATTGCTGTACAACGCGTACATGGGATACAACGCGTACCCACTCACATTGAATGCAATGGGCCGGCCGGGCACACCGATCGGTCCATTGCAGTTCAACGCGTACCCTGGATACAACGCGTACCCGCTCACATTGAATGCAATGGGCCGGCCGTGCACACCGATCGGTCCATTGCAGTTCAATGCGTACCCGCGATACAACGCGTACCCGCTCACATTGAATGCAATGGGCCGGCCGGGCACACTGATCGGTCCATTGCTCTACAACGCGCACCCGGGATACAACGTGTACCCGCTCACATTGAATACAATGGGCCGGCCGGGCACACCGATCGGTCCATTGCTCTACAACGCGTACCCGCGATACAACGCGTACCCGCTCACATTGAATGCAATGGGCCGGCCGGGCACACCGATCGGTCCATTGCTCTACAACGCGTACCCGCGATACAACGCGTACCCGCTCACATTGAATGCAATGGGCCGGCCGGGCACACCGAACGGTCCATTGCAGTTCAACGCGTACCCGCGATACAACGCGTACCCGCTCACATTGAATGCAATGGGCCGGCCGGGCACACCGATCGGTCCATTGCTCTACAACGCGTACCCGTGATACAACGCGTACCCGCTCACATTGAATGCAATGGGCCGGCCGGGCACACCGATCGGTCCATTGCTCTACAACGCGTACCCGCGATACAACGCGTACCCGCTCACATTGAATGCAATGGGCCGGCCGGGCACACCGATCGGTCCATTGCTCTACAACGCGTACCCGCGATACAACGCGTACCCGCTCACATTGAATGCAATGGGCCGGCCGGGCACACCGATCGGTCCATTGCAGTTCAACGCGTACCTGTACAAGTCACTGGCATATGTCACCATGCCTGTCACAGGTGAACATATGCCAGCCACATATACTTCCCAGGGAGTGAGGGGCACACCTACAACACCACAGCCTGTCCACACTGTATCCTAAGGCATGTAAGGCTGCATTACATGTTCCGTGTATGGGGGTCAACATGTTTTTTGGGTGGCACTTGGGGGCAGCCACTCCCAGACTGTGCACGTGTTCATGGGGACAGAATCCTTGGTGTGTTGTGCACATGAACACTGTGGTGTACAACTGTTCATTTCAGGGCATGTGGCATGGTCACATTTCACGGTTGTGTATGTGTATGTCATGTCACAACCCCCTGAATCACATGTGGGACGGTATGTACGTCCCAGGATGACCCATTGCCACAATTGTGATGGCCCTCCACAGTCTGTGTGCATGTCGTGTTTACAATGTCTCTGATTCCATGTGCACAATGGGAGACAGTCTCCACATCCACGTTGTTTGTGCATGGACTTTGATGTTGTGCGTGTGTGTGTCACAGACGTCCATGTCTGTCCTGCCGAGGCAACAGGGACCACTACCTGTGGGGGTCATGGTTGTTTAGCTGTGGTGTATTCATGATGCACCATGTCATGCCAGTGTCCATGTGTCAATACAGGGTCCCTGGGAATCTACCCGTCGATGAGCTGTGATGCCTGGGGCACATCTGTCCTCACATGTCACTGTGGTGTGGGTTTGGAACGTGACAGCAGTACATGGGTACTGTGACACAGCCTAATGATATCCCATAGCACAACCTGGGACTTGTTGAGGACACATGTTGAACTGTGATGTTAGATGTTAGCCATGTAGGTGCCATACATGTCCTTACGGAACGGCACACGCATCATGTACTTGTGTCTCGTAATGATGTATCATGTGATATTGAGTCTGGTCTATGCCACATATGTGGGGTGACTGACAATCTTTCTTTCCTCACCTATGCACTGCAGGGCACCAGCTGTCCATCGGCCATTCCCTGACCTTGCAATGGTGGTTGAACGGGACTGCATCCGACGGTACCGCTTCACCAGGCCACTGATTGAGGAATTGACGGTGCGGTTGGCCCCACATTTGCAACCTGGCCGGACATACCCTACAGCGCTGACCCCCAAGGTGAAGGTGATGGCAGCCCTACACTTCTTTGCCACCGGTACCTTTCAACACACTGTGGCGTCTGCTGGTGGGATGTCACAGACCATGTTCAGCCGTGTGCTCCGCGACGTTTTGGAGGCTATAATGAGGTACCTGAACCAGTACATCTATTTCCCTAGACTTCAACAACTCACTGACGTGAAGAGTGACTTCTATGCCCTGGGGAGGATCCCGCATGTCATTGGCTCCATTGATGGGACACATGTGGCTTTGGTACCACCACAGGCCCAAGAGCAGGCATACAGGAACCGCAAACACTACCATTCGGTCAATGCACTGGTGGTATGTCTTGCAGATATGAGCATCACACACGTCTGTGCCCGTTTCCCCGGTTCTGCACACGATGCCTACGTGATGAGGAGTAGTTGCATCCCGAGGATGATGTCACAGATGCGGAACCAGCGTGCCTGGCTTGTTGGTGTGTACTGACTTTGTAGCATTGTGTGTGTTCTGCAATGTAGTGTTCCCCCTCTTTTCCAACTCAGCTAATGTGCAATTGTCTGTATGTAGGTGACTCCGGATACCCCAACATGCCGTGGTTGCTGACGCCCTTCAGGAACCCTGTGACACCAGCCCAGATGCGCTACAATGAGGCACATGGTCGGACCAGGAGAGTGATTGAGCGGACATTTGGTCTCCTGAAGAGCCGCTTCCGCTGCCTAGATAAGACAGGAGGGGCCCTCCCATATGCCCCAGCAAAGGTGTGCAAGATTGTCATCGTCTGCTGCATGCTACACAACCTGGCAGTGCGGAAGGAGTTGCCTCTCATCCTGGATGACGATGACCAACATCTGCCACCTGTGGAGGATCCTGGGCTGGACCACGATGCCAGTGGTGATAATGATGATGAGGGTGATGTCCGCACACAGCTCATCACCAACTTCTTCAGCTGAATGTGAGTATCCAGGGATGTTATGTCAATGATGTGAGTTTGCATGATATGTGTTGGTGGTGCTCTGGTGCTCTGGTGCTGTTTGAGTGTGTCCATGTGCTACTTGACTGGATGCGTGCAGCAATGTGTCCTTACAGGTAGTCTGTACTCCACAACAGTGTTGACATGCTAACTTGGTCCTGGGTGGGTATCTTGTGACATGTATTGGGCATGAGTATTGCAGTTCTGTCCTGTTCTTCAGTGCTTTTGACTGTGTGTCATTTCTGTCCTTCACAGGGTACTTTCAGAGTTGTTTGGTCAACTGTGATCCCCCGACACCGTGAATCAACTTCCAGGGTGGTAGTTGTCGTTTCCCTACAGGTGATGTGCGCCACACCCATGGACTTCCTTTCTTCTACACTTGTTGACTGTGTGCCCACTGCCAGGTTGGATTACCTTGCATCTGTAGTGTTTACAACATGTTGCAAATGTGTAATAAACATGTGCTTCACTTTGTGATGTGCGTTGTCTGTGGTCACACATCTGACTGACATTTGCTTCCTGCACCAGTGGGCTAGTTAACACAGACTGTGAATAGGTGTTGTGTCTGTGCATTGCACCGTATTTCCTGGCAACATCAGTGTAGGCGATGAGTCAGATGGCCCTGGTGTGTATGTGTTGTGTAGCCCTGGTGGTGTGTCTCCCTCATATGTGTCACGTCGCCATGACTCACATGCCGGTGTTGTACTTGCTGTAGCAGTTAGCATGCACAGTGTCATTTCACAGATCATCATCTCCACTTCAGGAACAACGTTGTAATCACAACAGAGGCAAGTATGGTGTATTAGTGAGTTTATTGACATACATGTGTGAGTATAGTGCACAGGATGGTGGGTGCTGTACATTGTGATTGTAATCAAAAGTTCCTAGATGATTTGGAAGTCCTGATAGCAGAAATGTCCTGAGTAAAGTCCACAGTCATCTGATACATTGGTCCAACTTGAGCTCCCCATGTCATGTGGGAGAGTTGTGTTGCATTCGACAGGGTGAAGAGTTTGCGCACAAAGGTGATTTTCCGGGACAGGTGTTGGCTTCCTGGGGGTTGTGCATGGCCATCAGCCTCTCAGTTGTCCTTCCTCGGATGACCCCTCTTCTTTGGGGGGGGGACCCTCAAGTGCAGGCTGCTGCGGTGCAGGGGACTCTCTGCCAGAGTCATCCTCCCTCCCTGTGGCAGTTGCAGTTGTTGCAGCACCAGATGTTGTGGGCACACAGGGAGGTGTTGACATGTTGGTGCACATCTGGCGGAGGCATTGTAATATGTCCCTATGCACCGCCGTCTGTTCTTGCAATGTGTCCCACTTGGACCCATGCGGGACATGTGTAAGTCCAAGCGGGCATGATGGGCAGCCTGCTGCTGTTGAATGTCCCTGAGGATCCCCACTACCTGGCTGAACTCTCCGGTGCTAGTCTGGTACGCATCAGCTATGCGTACCAGTTGTGGGTCATCATGCAGTCTAGACCCCTCTGCAAGCAGCGACCTATGTCTACCACCCCTCCCACCACCCCTGGCGACACGTGAAGGACCTGGGTTGGCACGCACAGGTGACCCTGGGCCCCCTTGGGGGTTGTTGCTGGTGTTGGTGTCCGTAGCTCCACGTTGGGCCGGGGTCCGTGTGCTGTTGGTGGTGGTGGTCCTTGGTCTGTCCGTGTCGGCAGGGGTGGTCTGTGTGTTGGCAGTTGTTGGAGGGGTGGGTGCAGGGGGTGCAGCTGGTGGTCCTGCTGGTGCTGCATGATGACTCACTGCGGAGGTGCCAGGTAGGTCTTCGTCATCTGAGGTGGGCAGAGGCTGTTCCACACCAGTGAGCTCAGTGTCCCCCGGAGCCTGGGACAGCGACTCCTCAGCATCTGCTGCTGTGTCCCCATCATCACCTGTATTTGGAAGAGACACACAATGTATGTAATGTTTCTACAGGCATCAATGGTTCAAACACCTGACAGTTGTGACTGTACCTCTGGATGTGGGCCTGTACATTGCATTGTCCTAAGTTGTCACAGTCAGCTGTTGATATTGGTGTAGTGCATTGTCCTGACAACATGAAGCATTTCAATGTGAATGTTGAGGTGTGTGCATAGCCAGCATTGGTGGTATTTGGTTGACATCCGGACATCCTTCTCCCTCCAGCCCAGTTATCCCACCATGAAGCATGCCACCCTTGCAGTGGGTGCAGGTTGACTCTCAGGATGTCAGTCAGTGGTGTCCTGCTGTTGGTTGGTGGCCAGTTCCCAGCATGGCCTTGTGCTCCGCACAACAGAGCAGCAGTGTCAGACATCTTTGATGGGGCTATCCACTCTCTGTGAGGTGTGCATGCTTCAGTGTGAGCTTGCTGGGCCATGTGGGGGGATGTTGAGCTGTGACTACCACTCCCATCATGCTATTGCCTCCACCCCCTTCCCAGCATGCCCATACTTCCTTCCTTTTGAGTGTACTTCACTGTGTGTGGGTGTGACAGCAATGGCAAGATGGCTGACAGTGGTGTCCTGCTGTTGGTTGGTGGCCAGTTCCCAGCATGGCCTTGTGCTCCCCACAACAGAGCACCAGTGTCAGACATCTTTGATGGGGCTTTCCACTCTCTGTGAGGTGTGCATGCTTCAGTGTGAGCTTGCTGGGCCATGTGGGGGGGGGGATGTTGAGCCGTGACTACCACTCCCATCATGCTATTGCCTCCACCCCCCTTCCCAGCTTGCCCATACTTCCTTCCTTTTGAGTGTACTTCACTGTGTGTGGGTGTGACAGCAATGGCAAGATGGCTGACAGTGGTGTCCTGCTGTTGGTTGGTGGCCAGTTCCCAGCATGGCCTTGTGCTCCCCACAACAGAGCAGCAGTGTCAGACATCTTTGATGGGGCTTTCCACTCGCTGTGAGGTGTGCATGCTTCAGTGTGAGCTTGCTGGGCCATGTGGGGGGGATGTTGAGCTGTGACTACCACTCCCATCATGCTATTGCCTCCACCCCCTTCCCAGCATGCCCATACTTCCTTCCTTTTGAGTGTACTTCACTGTGTGTGGGTGTGACAGCAATGGCAAGATGGCTGACAGTGGTGTCCTGCTGTTGGTTGGTGGCCAGTTCCCAGCATGGCCTTGTGCTCCCCACAACAGAGCAGCAGTGTCAGACATCTTTGATGGGGCTTTCCACTCTCTGTGAGGTGTGCATGCTTCAGTGTGAGCTTGCTGGGCCATGTGGGGGGGATGTTGAGCTGTGACTACCACTCCCATCATGCTATTGCCTCCACCCCCTTCCCAGCATGCCCATACTTCCTTCCTTTTGAGTGTACTTCACTGTGTGTGGGTGTGACAGCAATGGCAAGATGGCTGACAGTGGTGTCCTGCTGTTGGTTGGTGGCCAGTTCCCGGCATGGCCTTGTGCTCCTGTTAGAAATGGGATCTCTAGTTGGCAAGGGCTTGCACCTTTGTCCAAGTAGGGACCCTTCTTCCTAGTCAGGGTAAGGGTTGTTACACTCGTGAAGTAACCCCTGCTCACCCTCGTGGTAGCTTGGCACGAGCAGTCAGGCTTAATTCAGAGGCAGTGTGTAAAGCATTTGCACATAACCAACAGTAATACAGTGTAAGCACTACAAACGGACACCACACCAGTTTAGAAAAATAACCAATATTTTATATACTCAAGACAAGACCAATTACGACAAAAATCCACAATACTATACTTTACGAATGAATACTTGATACGTTAACTTCTTCTTTGCAGGAATAGCACAAAAGCAAAGTTCGTACGAGTCGGTAGCTCCGTCCGAGCCTACCGTGATGCTGAAAACCACAGAGTCTAACAGTTCCAGCCGACCGCGTCGATACGGGCCAGCAGAGTCGTGAACAGACTCGGTCACAGTACCTTTTCTCGTTGTGGCTGGTACGGAGTGTACGAGCCGGTCGGCGTTCGTCGCGGTTGCGGTGCAAGACGGAGCGATGCAAGGTGCGGTGTCCCTCGATGCGGTGCAGGCAGCGGCTCGATGAGCGTCGTGCAGACGGAGTCGGTGAGTCCAAGGCGTGCGATGCAGGGTGAGACGATGCTCGATGCGGTGCTGACAGGTTGCGATGCAGGCGACCTAGCCGGAGTGCGGGAGCTGGCGTCGGACAGCGGTGCGAGTCGGAGCGGTGCGTCGCAGACGTGCGAGCGGTGCCCCAAGTGCGGTGCGGTCTCGTCTCTTGAGCCAGTTGCAGCGACAGTGTCGGTCTGGTCCGGCTGGCCCAGTGAAGCGATGCGATGCGAACTGAGGTGCCCACAGGTCACGGTGCAAGCAGCGGCTCGATGTTGGCGGCGTCGGACGTCGCCCACGGTGAGACCAGGGTTGCGATGCGAAGCGGGGCGATGCGGTCTGCGGTGCAAACAGGTCACCGGCCAGGGATGGATTCGGTTGACGGAGTCGGTTGCAGTTCCCTTCCTCTGTGGCGACTGAAACAGCGTTCCAGAAGCGGTACCCAGAGGCTTGTGAAGTCTTTGTAGTCCCTGAGACTTCTTAACAGGAGGCCAGCTCGGTTTCAGGCCCTTGGAGATACTCAGCACAAGTTTGTAGAAAGTTCAGTCCAGTCCTTTCACTGCCCAAGACAGAAGCAGCAACTGCAGGCCAACCCAACAAAGCAACAACACATCAACGGGGCAGTACTCCTCCTGGCAGCTCTTCCAGCTCTTCGTCTTGGCAGGTTCCTTGATTCCAGCGAGATCTAAATTCATGGGGTCAGGGCCCCAATATTTATATCCCAAATTCCTTTTTTCTGTGAAGGCAGAGAGGCCTTTGCCTAGTCCAAACCAGTTCTGGAGCACTTTGTTGACAAGTCTCCGTCCCTTCTTTCAGTGAGTAGGCCAGGGACATCAGACGCACCACAGGAGGTGGAGCCAGCATTGTGGAGGGAAGGCACTGTCCTATTCAGGGCCCAGGTGCGACCCCTCCCACCCATCTACAGGTCGATCTGGCTATTCAGCCCTGCGCTGACTCACCCTGTCTCCTGGCATCCCCCAGCCCCTGTCACTCACATTCCAGACAAGGAATACACAACCTCGCAGAGGCAGGCTTGGATGGTTAGACAAGAAAATACCCACTTTCTAAAAGTGGTATTTTCAAACACAGAATGTCAAAACCAACTTCACTAAAAGCTGCATTTTATCATTCTGAGTCCAGGCATACTAAACTCGAATTTCTACCATGTTCCCGGGGTCAGTTAGGATTATAAGCTGTAATAATCAAAACTGCCCGTTCTGGCCTAGGGGGAACAGGTAGCCTTGCAATAGTGAAAAACGAACTAGGCTGTAATTCACTATCAGGACATGCCGCACACACCCGGGCATGTCCTACCTTTCGCATACACCGCACCCAGCCCACAGGGGTACCTTGGGCCTACCTTAGGGGTGACTAACATGTAGCAAAGGGAAGGTTTAGGGACTGGCAAGTGTGTGCACTTGCCAAGTCGACATGGCAGCCCCAGGCTGCGCACAGGCTCTGCGATGGCAGGCCCGAGTTACACTTTACGGGCTGTTTGCGTGGGTGGCCCAATCCAGTGCTGCAGCCCACCAACAGCATTTGGTCTCTAGGCCCTGGCACTCGTAGTGCACTTTACAAGGGACTGACACATAAACCAAATAGGCCAATCATGGAAACACCAATCCATAACACATTTTATACAGGAGCACTTGCACTTTCCCACTGGACCGCAGTGAGGAAAGTGCGCAGAATCATCACACCAGCAAAAACAGAGTCAAAACCGGGAGGTCAGAAAGCAAAAGTCAGGGGAAACACGCCAAAAGATGCCAAGTCTAACACATGTCCCCTCCAGCTGAAAGTAGGGAGAACTACCCAACCCTATTGGAGTTCTCTTCACTAAGGCGGAAGAACCTGGACAGACCATCTGCGTTGGCGTGTTCTGTACCAGGACGGTGTTCCACCGTAAAGTCCATTCCCTGTAGGGAGATGGACCACCTCAGCAGTTTTGGATTCTCGCCCCTCATTTGCATCAACCATCTGAGGGGCCTGTGGTCTGTCTGAACCCGGAAGTGAGTCCCAAACAGGTATGGTCTCAACTTCTTCAGCGCCCAGACCACAGCAAAAGCTTCCCTTTCTATGGCACTCCACCTCTGTTCCCTGGGAAGTAGTCTCCTGCTAAGGAAGACTACAGGCTGATCCAGGCCCTCTTCGTTCAGTTGTGAGAGCACCGCTCCCACACCATGCTCTGAAGCGTCAGTCTGCACGACGAATTCCTTGGAGAAGTCAGGTGCCTTGAGCACGGGCGCCGTGCACATGGCTGCCTTCAGGGCATCAAAAGCTTTCTGTCAGGACTCAGTCCAGATCACTTTCCTGGGCTGCCTCTTAGAGGTCAGCTCTGTTAAGGGGGCAACGATGGTGCCATAGCCCTTAACAAATCTCCTATAATAGCCGGTGAGACCTAAGAAGGCTCTCACCTCTGTCTGGGTCTTGGGGGTTCCCAAGCCAGAATGGTGTCAATCTTGGGTTGTAGGGGCGCCACCTGGCCGCTTCCTACCTGGTGTCCCAAGTACACCACAGAACCCTGCCCGATCTGGCACTTACTGGCCTTGATCGTGAGGCCTGCACCTTGCAGAGCCCTCAACACTTTCTCAAGGTGCTGTAAATGTTCTTCCCAGCTGGAACTGAACACAGCAATGTCATCCAGGTAGGCGGCACTGAAATCCTCCAGCCCAGCCAACACCTGATTGACCAACCTCTGAAAGGTGGCAGGGGCATTCTTCAACCCAAAGGGCATCACCCGGAATTGGTAATGACCTTCTGGGGTTGAGAATGCTGATCTCTCCTTGGCCCCATCGGTTAAGGCAATCTGCCAGTACCCAGACGTCAAATCAAACGTGCTGAGGAACCGGGCAGCTCCCAACCGATCAATGAGCTCATCAGCTCTGGGGATGGGGTGCGCGTCAGTCCTGGTGACGGCATTGAGCCCACGGTAGTCCACACAAAACCGGAGTTCTGGAGTGGCACCGGGCGCCGCAGCCTTTGGGACCAAGACCACTGGGCTGGCCCAAGGACTGTGGGAGGGCTCAATCACCCCTAACGCCAACATCTTAGAGACCTCCTCCTTGATGCTGGCTCTGACCCGGTCAGTCAACCTGTAAATCTTGTGCTTCACAGGATGGCTGTCACCAGTGTCCACGTCATGGGTACACCAGTGAGTAACACCGGGGGTCAGAGAGAACAGTGGGGCGAACTGTCCCAACAACTGGCGACAGTCCCCCTGCTGCTCCTGAGTCAGAGTAGGGGAGAGAATCACACCCTCTACTGACCCATCATGCTCCTTGGTAGACAGGAGGTCAGGGAGAGGCTCGCTCTCCTCTTCCACCCCATCATCTGTCGCCAAGAGCATACTCACTTCGGACCTCTCGAAGTGGGGCTTGAGGCGGTTCACGTGAAGGACCCTCAACGGGTTCCTTGGAGCCTGCAAATCCACCAGGTAGGTGACGTCACTTTTGCGCTCCTTTACCTCATATGGCCCAGTCCACTTGTCCTGCAAGGCACAAGGTGCCACTGGGGCCATTACCCACACTTTCTGCCCAGGTTGAAATTCGACCAGAGTGGCGTTCTGGTCATACCATCTCTTCATTTCTTCCTGGCTTGCTTCTAGGTTCGCCTGAGCGAGTTTCCTGAAGCGGGCAGTTTGGTTTCTAAAGGCCAGCATGTAGCTAAATACATCCTGGGGAGTTTTCCTGGGAGCTGCCTCCCAGCCTTCCTTTACCAAACTCAGAGGTCCTCTGACAGGGTGGCCATACAGGAGCTCAAAGGGGCTGTACCCAAGAGACTTCTGAGGCACCTCCCTGTATGCAAAGAGTAGGCATGGCAAGAGGACGTCCCACTTACGCCTCATGGGTTCTGTTAGACCCTTGATCATGCCTTTCAAGGTCTGGTTGAATCTCTCCACCAGACCGTTTCCTTGTGGGTGGTAAGGAGTGGTGAACTTGTAGGTTACCCCACACTCCTTCCACAGGGATGTCATATACTTCGATATGAAATTGGTCCCCCTATCAGAAACCACCTCTCTGGGGAATCCCACACGGGAAAAGATCCCCATTAACGCCCGGCCCACCACTGGCGCCGTCGTTGTCCTGAGAGGGATTGCCTCCGGGTACCGGGTGGCATGGTCCACCAAGACCAGGATGTACCTGTTGCCCATGGCTGTCTTGGGATCCAGTGGCCCCACAATATCCATCCCTACCCTTTCAAAGGGTGTTCCAACAACCGGAAAAGGTTGGAGAGGAGCTTTGACCTTCCTCCCACTCTTACCACTTGCCTGGCAAGTTTGGCAAGACCTGCAGTGTGCATCTGACTGCCTTCGCATTTGGGGCCAAAAGAAGTGGGTGACAAGCCTGTCAAAGGTCTTGTCCTGCCCCAAATGTCCTGCCAAAGGCACGTCATGAGCCAGACCCAGTAGGAAGGTCCTGAAGCGCTGGGGTACCACCAGCACACGGGCTGACCCAGGCTCAGCAACCTTAGGCTCACTGTATAGGAGACCACTCTCCCAGTAGATCAGATGTGACCCGGACTGATTACCAGCTGCCTGGTCTGCAGCCTGCCGCCGCAGACCCTCCAGAGTAGGGCACTCGTTCTGCTCCCTGCAGAACTCCTCCCTGGTGGGACCCCCTTCTTGCTGCCAATGGGTCAGCTCAGAGATGTCTCCCAGTTCGGCTACCTGCTCCCCTGTAGGCACCGGGGCGTCCCCCTCGAGGTCCGCCTCCTCCCGGTCCGTGGGAACTTCGGGGGCCGGTTTCCCGCGCCCCCTGCCCTTTCTCTTGGCAGGGACTTGGGCCACTGTTTCAGGCTCCAAGTCCTCTTGATCACCCTTTCTGGCTGCCATTGACCGAGTAGACACGCATGCCCACTCTGGCAACCCAAGCATCTCCAAGTGAGACCTGAGCTCAACCTCCTTCCATAAGGACTGCTCCAGGTCGTTTCCTAGCAGACAATCTACAGGCATGGTAGGGCTCACAACCACCCTCAAGGGACCTGAGACCCCCCCATTCAAAGGGAACCTGCGCCACCATACACTGGCGCTCAGAGTTGTCGACAGCAACTACTTGGTGGAATGCTCCTGGGACTATTTGCTTCTCAGACACCAGGTGACACCGGACTGAGGTCACACTGGCTCCAGTATCTCTGAGAGCCTCTACCCTGTTCCCATTAATGGTCACCCAGGTGCTATATTTCTTTGTGTTAGGGGGCACCTGGTTTCCTGGGACCATCTCACTGTCCCCTAGTGAGACAAGGGTCATTTCTGCGGGATCCCCACCCTCCTGTGGGCACCCCTCCTCCCGAGCGCTACACTAGCCAACACTTTGGACTGTCCACCGGTGGGTGGCTGTGTCCCCTTCGGGCACTTGGGGTCCCCCTTAAAGTGACCTACCTGGTCACATGCATAACACTTGCGGGGGCCGGTCTCAACAGGCTTTCCTGTAGAGACCCCTTTCTTCTTATCACCGGGGGCTGGGAACCTTTACCCTGGGTACTAGTTTGGGGCCCTTTAGAGAACTCCTGTGCTTTACCCTTGTCCCCCCACCTTTCTGCTGGGGACCCTGCCCACCTTTGGCTGAGTCTCCCCCAAACGCTTTCTTGTGGACCCTGGTACTCACCCAGCGGTCCGCTTCCATAGCAAGCTTCCTGGGGTCAGTTAGCTTACTATCCACTAGGTGCTGGCGCAGATCTGCAAAACATAGACTAGACAAGTGCTCCCATGCAATCAAGTTGTAGAGCCCCTGAAAATCTGTTACACTACTGCCCTTCACCCAACCATCCAGAGACCTGCAGAATACATCCACACATTCCAACCAAGTGTTGGCATCAGACTTCTTACTGGACCTGAACTGATCCCTGTACTTTTCAGGAGTAAGACCATACTTCGTGAGAAGGGCATCCTTCATGTCAGCATAGGTGAGGTGATACCCCTTACCCAAAGCTATCAGAGCATCCCTTGCTTCTTCCGGGAAAAGTGGCCACAATCCTGCTCCCCAATTCTCCTCAGGGACCCCATTCATGTGTATGGCTGCCTCATAACCCTGAAACCACCTTTGTATGTCATCCCCCTTC